>OU342745.1:215977779-216577779 GCA_910589775.1 Avena eriantha
ATGCAATTACACCGGTGGATCCAGACGTGGTTTGAGAGAATAACACACGTGCAATGAGACTGGTGGATCCATATGTGGTTCATGAAAAGAACACACATGCAATGACACCAGTGGATCCATGTGTGGTTCATGGGAAGAACACACATGCAATGACACTGGTGGATTCATGTGTGGTCTGTGGGAAGAACGCACATGCAATGACACTGGTGATATGTGGTTTGTGAGAAGAACACACATGCAATGACTCTAGCTGTGGTTCATGAAAAGAGCAGACATGCGATGACTGTAACTGTGGTTCATGAAAAGAGCAGATATGTGAAGCCACCGGTGGATCCATGTGTGGTCTATGAGAGGAACACACATGCAATGACACCAGTGGATCCTTACGTGGTTTGTGAGAATAACAGACATGCAATGGCACTAGTGGATCCATGTGTGGTTCATGGGAAGAACACACATGCAATGACTCTAGCTGTGGTTCATGAAAAGAGCAGACATGCAATGACACCGGTGGATCCATGTGTGGTTGATGGGAAGAACACACATGCAATAACATTGGTGGATCCATGTGTGGTCTGTGGGAAGAACACACATGCAATGACTCTGGTGATACGTGGTTTGTGAAAAGAACACACATCCAATGACTCTAGCTGTGGTTAATGAAAAGAGCAGACATGCAATGACACCGGTGGATCCATGTGTGGTTAATGAGAAGAACACACATGCAATGACACTGGGTGTGGTTCATGATATAGTTTGTGAGAAGAAAACACATGCAATGACTCTAGCTGTGGTTCATCAAAAGAACAGACATGTGATGGCTCTAACTATGGTTCATGAAAAGAGCAGACATGCGATTCCACCAGTGGATCCATGTGTGGTCAATGAGAGGAACACACATGCAATGACACCGGTGGATCCTTACGTGGTTTGTGAGAAGAACACACATGCAATGGCTCTAGCTGTGGTGCATGAAAAGAGCAGACATGCGATGATACTGGTGGATCCATGTGTGGTTCATGGGAAGAACACACATGCAATGACACTGGTGATATGTGGTTTGTGAGAAGAACACACATCCAATTACTCTAGCTGTGGTTCATGAAAAGAGCAGACATGCAATGACACTGGTGGATCCATGTGTGGTTCATGCGAAGAACACACATGCAATGACACTGGTGGATCCATGTGTGGTCTGTGGGAAGAACACACATGCAATGACACTGGTGATATGTGGTTCGTGAGAAGACCACACATGCAATGACTCTAACTGTGGTTAATGAGAAGAGCAGACATGCAATGACACCGGTGGATCCATGTGTGGTTAATGAGAAGAACACACATGCAATGACACTGGGTGTGGTTCATGATATGGTTTGTGAGAAGAACACACATGCAATGACTCTAGCTGTGGTTCATGAAAAGAGCAGACATGCGATGACTCTTACTGTGGTTCATGAAAATAGCAGACATGTGATGCCACCGGTGGATCCATGTGTGGTCTATGAGAGGAACACACATGCAATGATACCGGTGGATCCTTACGTGGTTTGTGAGAATAACACACATGCAATGACACTGGTGGATCCATGTGTGGTTCATGGGAAGAACACACATGCAATGACACTAGAGATATGTGGTTTGTGAGAAGAACACACATGCAATGACTCTAGCTGTGGTTCATGAAAAGAGTAGACATGCAATGACACTGGTGGATCCATGTGTGGTTCATGGGAAGAGCAGACAAGCAATGATACTGGTGGATCCATGTGTGGTCTATGGGAAGAACACACATGCAATGACACTGGTGATATGTGGTTTGTGAGAAGAACACACATGCAATGACTCTAGCTGTGGTTCATGAAAAGAGTAGACATGCAATGACACCTGTGGATCCATGTGTGGTTAATGAGAAGAACACACATGCAATGACACTGGGTGTGGTTCATGATATGGTTTGTGATAAGAACACACATGCAATGACTCTAGCTGTGGTTCATGAAAAGAGCTGATATGCGATGACTCTAACTATGGTTCATGAAAAGAGCAGACATGCGATTCCACCAGTGGATCCATGTGTGGTATATGAGAGGAACACACATGCAATGACACCGGTGGATCCTTACGTGGTTTGTGAGAATAACACACATGCAATGACACTGGTGGATCCATGTGTGGTTCATGGGAAGAACACACATGCAATGACACTGGTGGATCCATGTGTGGTCTGTGGGAAGAACACACATGGAATGACACTGGTGGTATGTGGTTCGTGAGAAGACCACACATGCAATCACTCTAACTGTGGTTAATGAGAAGAGCAGACATGAAATGACATCGGTGGATCCATGTGTGGTTAATGAGAAGAACACACATGCAATGACACTGGGTGTGGTTCATGATATGGTTTGTGAGAAGAACACACATGCAATGACTCTAGCTGGGGTTCATGAAAAGAGCAGACATGCGATGAATCTAACTGTGGTTCATGAAAAGAGCAGACATGCGATGACACCTGTGGATCCATGTGTGGTCAATGAGAGGAACACACATGCAATTACACCGGTGGATCCAGACGTGGTTTGAGAGAATAACACACGTGCAATGAGACTGGTGGATCCATATGTGGTTCATGAAAAGAACACACATGCAATGACACCAGTGGATCCATGTGTGGTTCATGGGAAGAACACACATGCAATGACACTGGTGGATTCATGTGTGGTCTGTGGGAAGAACGCACATGCAATGACACTGGTGATATGTGGTTTGTGAGAAGAACACACATGCAATGACTCTAGCTGTGGTTCATGAAAAGAGCAGACATGCGATGACTGTAACTGTGGTTCATGAAAAGAGCAGATATGTGAAGCCACCGGTGGATCCATGTGTGGTCTATGAGAGGAACACACATGCAATGACACCAGTGGATCCTTACGTGGTTTGTGAGAATAACAGACATGCAATGGCACTAGTGGATCCATGTGTGGTTCATGGGAAGAACACACATGCAATGACTCTAGCTGTGGTTCATGAAAAGAGCAGACATGCAATGACACCGGTGGATCCATGTGTGGTTGATGGGAAGAACACACATGCAATAACATTGGTGGATCCATGTGTGGTCTGTGGGAAGAACACACATGCAATGACTCTGGTGATACGTGGTTTGTGAAAAGAACACACATCCAATGACTCTAGCTGTGGTTAATGAAAAGAGCAGACATGCAATGACACCGGTGGATCCATGTGTGGTTAATGAGAAGAACACACATGCAATGACACTGGGTGTGGTTCATGATATAGTTTGTGAGAAGAACACACATGCAATGACTCTAGCTGTGGTTCATGAAAAGAACAGACATGTGATGGCTCTAACTATGGTTCATGAAAAGAGCAGACATGCGATTCCACCAGTGGATCCATGTGTGGTCAATGAGAGGAACACACATGCAATGACACCGGTGGATCCTTACGTGGTTTGTGAGAAGAACACACATGCAATGGCTCTAGCTGTGGTGCATGAAAAGAGCAGACATGCGATGATACTGGTGGATCCATGTGTGGTTCATGGGAAGAACACACATGCAATGACACTGGTGATATGGGGTTTGTGAGAAGAACACACATCCAATTACTCTAGCTGTGGTTCATGAAAAGAGCAGACATGCAATGACACTGGTGGATCCATGTCTGGTTCATGCGAAGAACACACATGCAATGACACTGGTGGATCCATGTGTGGTCTGTGGGAAGAACACACATGCAATGACACTGGTGATATGTGGTTCGTGAGAAGACCACACATGCAATGACTCTAACTGTGGTTAATGAGAAGAGCAGACATGCAATGACACCGGTGGATCCATGTGTGGTTAATGAGAAGAACACACATGCAATGACACTGGGTGTGGTTCATGATATGGTTTGTGAGAAGAACACACATGCAATGACTCTAGCTGTGGTTCATGAAAAGAGCAGACATGCGATGACTCTTACTCTGGTTCATGAAAATAGCAGACATGTGATGCCACCGGTGGATCCATGTGTGGTCTATGAGAGGAACACACATGCAATGTTACCGGTGGATCCTTACGTGGTTTGTGAGAATAACACACATGCAATGACACTGGTGGATCCATGTGTGGTTCATGGGAAGAACACACATGCAATGACACTAGAGATATGTGGTTTGTGAGAAGAACACACATGCAATGACTCTAGCTGTGGTTCATGAAAAGAGCAGACATGCGATGAATCTAACTGTGGTTCATGAAAAGAGCAGACATGCGATGACACCTGTGGATCCATGTGTGGTCAATGAGAGGAACACACATGCAATTACACCGGTGGATCCAGACGTGGTTTGAGAGAATAACACACGTGCAATGAGACTGGTGGATCCATATGTGGTTCATGAAAAGAACACACATGCAATGACACCAGTGGATCCATGTGTGGTTCATGGGAAGAACACACATGCAATGACACTGGTGGATTCATGTGTGGTCTGTGGGAAGAACGCACATGCAATGACACTGGTGATATGTGGTTTGTGAGAAGAACACACATGCAATGACTCTAGCTGTGGTTCATGAAAAGAGCAGACATGCGATGACTGTAACTGTGGTTCATGAAAAGAGCAGATATGTGAAGCCACCGGTGGATCCATGTGTGGTCTATGAGAGGAACACACATGCAATGACACCAGTGGATCCTTACGTGGTTTGTGAGAATAACAGACATGCAATGGCACTAGTGGATCCATGTGTGGTTCATGGGAAGAACACACATGCAATGACTCTAGCTGTGGTTCATGAAAAGAGCAGACATGCAATGACACCGGTGGATCCATGTGTGGTTGATGGGAAGAACACACATGCAATAACATTGGTGGATCCATGTGTGGTCTGTGGGAAGAACACACATGCAATGACTCTGGTGATACGTGGTTTGTGAAAAGAACACACATCCAATGACTCTAGCTGTGGTTAATGAAAAGAGCAGACATGCAATGACACCGGTGGATCCATGTGTGGTTAATGAGAAGAACACACATGCAATGACACTGGGTGTGGTTCATGATATAGTTTGTGAGAAGAACACACATGCAATGACTCTAGCTGTGGTTCATCAAAAGAACAGACATGTGATGGCTCTAACTATGGTTCATGAAAAGAGCAGACATGCGATTCCACCAGTGGATCCATGTGTGGTCAATGAGAGGAACACACATGCAATGACACCGGTGGATCCTTACGTGGTTTGTGAGAAGAACACACATGCAATGGCTCTAGCTGTGGTGCATGAAAAGAGCAGACATGCGATGATACTGGTGGATCCATGTGTGGTTCATGGGAAGAACACACATGCAATGACACTGGTGATATGTGGTTTGTGAGAAGAACACACATCCAATTACTCTAGCTGTGGTTCATGAAAAGAGCAGACATGCAATGACACTGGTGGATCCATGTGTGGTTCATGCGAAGAACACACATGCAATGACACTGGTGGATCCATGTGTGGTCTGTGGGAAGAACACACATGCAATGACACTGGTGATATGTGGTTCGTGAGAAGACCACACATGCAATGACTCTAACTGTGGTTAATGAGAAGAGCAGACATGCAATGACACCGGTGGATCCATGTGTGGTTAATGAGAAGAACACACATGCAATGACACTGGGTGTGGTTCATGATATGGTTTGTGAGAAGAACACACATGCAATGACTCTAGCTGTGGTTCATGAAAAGAGCAGACATGCGATGACTCTTACTGTGGTTCATGAAAATAGCAGACATGTGATGCCACCGGTGGATCCATGTGTGGTCTATGAGAGGAACACACATGCAATGATACCGGTGGATCCTTACGTGGTTTGTGAGAATAACACACATGCAATGACACTGGTGGATCCATGTGTGGTTCATGGGAAGAACACACATGCAATGACACTAGAGATATGTGGTTTGTGAGAAGAACACACATGCAATGACTCTAGCTGTGGTTCATGAAAAGAGTAGACATGCAATGACACTGGTGGATCCATGTGTGGTTCATGGGAAGAGCAGACAAGCAATGATACTGGTGGATCCATGTGTGGTCTATGGGAAGAACACACATGCAATGACACTGGTGATATGTGGTTTGTGAGAAGAACACACATGCAATGACTCTAGCTGTGGTTCATGAAAAGAGTAGACATGCAATGACACCTGTGGATCCATGTGTGGTTAATGAGAAGAACACACATGCAATGACACTGGGTGTGGTTCATGATATGGTTTGTGATAAGAACACACATGCAATGACTCTAGCTGTGGTTCATGAAAAGAGCTGATATGCGATGACTCTAACTATGGTTCATGAAAAGAGCAGACATGCGATTCCACCAGTGGATCCATGTGTGGTATATGAGAGGAACACACATGCAATGACACCGGTGGATCCTTACGTGGTTTGTGAGAATAACACACATGCAATGACACTGGTGGATCCATGTGTGGTTCATGGGAAGAACACACATGCAATGACACTGGTGGATCCATGTGTGGTCTGTGGGAAGAACACACATGGAATGACACTGGTGGTATGTGGTTCGTGAGAAGACCACACATGCAATCACTCTAACTGTGGTTAATGAGAAGAGCAGACATGAAATGACATCGGTGGATCCATGTGTGGTTAATGAGAAGAACACACATGCAATGACACTGGGTGTGGTTCATGATATGGTTTGTGAGAAGAACACACATGCAATGACTCTAGCTGGGGTTCATGAAAAGAGCAGACATGCGATGAATCTAACTGTGGTTCATGAAAAGAGCAGACATGCGATGACACCTGTGGATCCATGTGTGGTCAATGAGAGGAACACACATGCAATTACACCGGTGGATCCAGACGTGGTTTGAGAGAATAACACACGTGCAATGAGACTGGTGGATCCATATGTGGTTCATGAAAAGAACACACATGCAATGACACCAGTGGATCCATGTGTGGTTCATGGGAAGAACACACATGCAATGACACTGGTGGATTCATGTGTGGTCTGTGGGAAGAACGCACATGCAATGACACTGGTGATATGTGGTTTGTGAGAAGAACACACATGCAATGACTCTAGCTGTGGTTCATGAAAAGAGCAGACATGCGATGACTGTAACTGTGGTTCATGAAAAGAGCAGATATGTGAAGCCACCGGTGGATCCATGTGTGGTCTATGAGAGGAACACACATGCAATGACACCAGTGGATCCTTACGTGGTTTGTGAGAATAACAGACATGCAATGGCACTAGTGGATCCATGTGTGGTTCATGGGAAGAACACACATGCAATGACTCTAGCTGTGGTTCATGAAAAGAGCAGACATGCAATGACACCGGTGGATCCATGTGTGGTTGATGGGAAGAACACACATGCAATAACATTGGTGGATCCATGTGTGGTCTGTGGGAAGAACACACATGCAATGACTCTGGTGATACGTGGTTTGTGAAAAGAACACACATCCAATGACTCTAGCTGTGGTTAATGAAAAGAGCAGACATGCAATGACACCGGTGGATCCATGTGTGGTTAATGAGAAGAACACACATGCAATGACACTGGGTGTGGTTCATGATATAGTTTGTGAGAAGAACACACATGCAATGACTCTAGCTGTGGTTCATGAAAAGAACAGACATGTGATGGCTCTAACTATGGTTCATGAAAAGAGCAGACATGCGATTCCACCAGTGGATCCATGTGTGGTCAATGAGAGGAACACACATGCAATGACACCGGTGGATCCTTACGTGGTTTGTGAGAAGAACACACATGCAATGGCTCTAGCTGTGGTGCATGAAAAGAGCAGACATGCGATGATACTGGTGGATCCATGTGTGGTTCATGGGAAGAACACACATGCAATGACACTGGTGATATGTGGTTTGTGAGAAGAACACACATCCAATTACTCTAGCTGTGGTTCATGAAAAGAGCAGACATGCAATGACACTGGTGGATCCATGTGTGGTTCATGCGAAGAACACACATGCAATGACACTGGTGGATCCATGTGTGGTCTGTGGGAAGAACACACATGCAATGACACTGGTGATATGTGGTTCGTGAGAAGACCACACATGCAATGACTCTAACTGTGGTTAATGAGAAGAGCAGACATGCAATGACACCGGTGGATCCATGTGTGGTTAATGAGAAGAACACACATGCAATGACACTGGGTGTGGTTCATGATATGGTTTGTGAGAAGAACACACATGCAATGACTCTAGCTGTGGTTCATGAAAAGAGCAGACATGCGATGACTCTTACTGTGGTTCATGAAAATAGCAGACATGTGATGCCACCGGTGGATCCATGTGTGGTCTATGAGAGGAACACACATGCAATGATACCGGTGGATCCTTACGTGGTTTGTGAGAATAACACACATGCAATGACACTGGTGGATCCATGTGTGGTTCATGGGAAGAACACACATGCAATGACACTAGAGATATGTGGTTTGTGAGAAGAACACACATGCAATGACTCTAGCTGTGGTTCATGAAAAGAGTAGACATGCAATGACACTGGTGGATCCATGTGTGGTTCATGGGAAGAGCAGACAAGCAATGATACTGGTGGATCCATGTGTGGTCTATGGGAAGAACACACATGCAATGACACTGGTGATATGTGGTTTGTGAGAAGAACACACATGCAATGACTCTAGCTGTGGTTCATGAAAAGAGTAGACATGCAATGACACCTGTGAATCCATGTGTGGTTAATGAGAAGAACACACATGCAATGACACTGGGTGTGGTTCATGATATGGTTTGTGATAAGAACACACATGCAATGACTCTAGCTGTGGTTCATGAAAAGAGCTGATATGCGATGACTCTAACTATGGTTCATGAAAAGAGCAGACATGTGATGCCACCGGTGGATCCATGTGTGGTCTATGAGAGGAACACACATGCAATGACACCGGTGGATCCTTACGTGGTTTGTGAGAATAACAGACATGCAATGGCACTAGTGGATCCATGTGTGGTTCATGGGAAGAACACACATGCAATGACTCTAGCTGTGGTTCATGAAAAGAGCAGACATGCAATGACACCAATGGATCCATGTGTGGTTGATGGGAAGAACACACATGCAATGACACTGGTGGATCCATGTGTGGTCCGTGGGAAGAACACACATGCAATGACTCTGGTGATATTTGGTTTGTGAAAAGAACACACATCCAATGACTGTAGCTGTGGTTAATGAAAAGAGCAGACATGCAATGACACAGGTGGATCCATGTGTGGTTAATGAGAAGAACACACATGCAATGACACTGGGTGTGGTTCATGATATAAGTTGTGAGAAGAACACACATGCAATGAGTCTAGCTGTGGTTCATGAAAAGAGCAGACATGCGATGGCTCTAACTGTGGTTCATGAAAAGAGCAGACATGCGATTCCACCAGTGGATCCATGTGTGGTCTATGAGAGGAACACACATGCAATGACACCGGTGGATCCTTACGTGGTTTGTGAGAAGAACACACATGCAATGACTCTAGCTGTGGTGCACGAAAAGAGCACACATGCGATGACACTGGTGGATCCATGTGTGGTTCATGGGAAGAACACACATGCAATGACACTGGTGATATGTGGTTTGTGAGAAGAACACACATCCAATGACTCTAGCTGTGGTTCATGAAAAGAGCACACATGCAATGACACTGGTGGATCCATGTGTGGTTCATGGGAAGAACACACTTGCAATAACACTGGTGGATCCATGTGTGCTCTGTGGGAAGAACACACATGCAATGACACTGGTGATATGTGGTTCGTGAGAAGACCACACATGCAATGACTCTAACTGTGGTTAATGAGAAGAGCAGACATGCAATGACACCGGTGGATCCATGTGTGGTTAATGAGAAGAACACACATGCAATGACACTGGGTGTGGTTCATGATATGGTTTGTGAGAAGAACACACATGCAATGACTCTAGCTGTGGTTCATGAAAAGAGCAGACATGCGATGACTCTAACTGTGGTTCATGAAAAGAGCAGACATGCGATGCCACCGGTGGATCCATGTTTGGTCTATGAGAGGAACACACATGCAATTACACCGGTGGATCCTTACGTGGTTTGTGAGAATAAAACACATGCAATGATACTGGTGGATCCATATGTGGTCTATGAAAAGAACACACATGCAATAACACCGGTGGATCCATGTGTGGTCTATGAGAGGAACACACATGCAATGACACCAGTGGATCCTTACGTGGTTTGTGAGAGTAACAGACATGAAATGGCACTAGTGGATCCATGTGTGGTTCATGGGAAGAACACACATGCAATGACTCTAGCTGTGGTTCATGAAAAGAGCAGACATGCAATGACACCGGTGGATCCATGTGTGGTTCATGCGAAGAACACACATGCAATGACACTGGTGGATCCATGTGTGGTCTGTGGGAAGAACACACATGCAATGACACTGGTGATATGTGGTTCGTGAGAAGACCACACATGCAATGACTCTAACTGTGGTTAATGAGAAGAGCAGACATGCAATGACACCGGTGGATCCATGTGTGGTTAATGAGAAGAACACACATGCAATGACACTGGGTGTGGTTCATGATATGGTTTGTGAGAAGAACACACATGCAATGACTCTAGCTGTGGTTCATGAAAAGAGCAGACATGCGATGACTCTTACTGTGGTTCATGAAAATAGCAGACATGTGATGCCACTGGTGGATCCATGTGTGGTCTATGAGAGGAACACACATGCAATGATACCGGTGGATCCTTACGTGGTTTGTGAGAATAACACACATGCAATGACACTGGTGGATCCATGTGTGGTTCATGGGAACAACACACATGCAATGACACTAGAGATATGTGGTTTGTGAGAAGAACACACATGCAATGACTCTAGCTGTGGTTCATGAAAAGAGTAGACATGCAATGACACTGGTGGATCCATGTGTGGTTCATGGGAAGAGCAGACAAGCAATGATACTGGTGGATCCATGTGTGGTCTATGGGAAGAACACACATGCAATGACACTGGTGATATGTGGTTTGTGAGAAGAACACACATGCAATGACTCTAGCTGTGGTTCATGAAAAGAGTAGACATGCAATGACACCTGTGGATCCATGTGTGGTTAATGAGAAGAACACACATGCAATGACACTGGGTGTGGTTCATGATATGGTTTGTGATAAGAACACACATGCAATGACTCTAGCTGTGGTTCATGAAAAGAGCTGATATGCGATGACTCTAACTATGGTTCATGAAAAGAGCAGACATGCGATTCCACCAGTGGATCCATGTGTGGTATATGAGAGGAACACACATGCAATGACACCGGTGGATCCTTACGTGGTTTGTGAGAATAACACACATGCAATGACACTGGTGGATCCATGTGTGGTTCATGGGAAGAACACACATGCAATGACACTGGTGGATCCATGTGTGGTCTGTGGGAAGAACACACATGGAATGACACTGGTGGTATGTGGTTCGTGAGAAGACCACACATGCAATCACTCTAACTGTGGTTAATGAGAAGAGCAGACATGAAATGACATCGGTGGATCCATGTGTGGTTAATGAGAAGAACACACATGCAATGACACTGGGTGTGGTTCATGATATGGTTTGTGAGAAGAACACACATGCAATGACTCTAGCTGGGGTTCATGAAAAGAGCAGACATGCGATGAATCTAACTGTGGTTCATGAAAAGAGCAGACATGCGATGACACCTGTGGATCCATGTGTGGTCAATGAGAGGAACACACATGCAATTACACCGGTGGATCCAGACGTGGTTTGAGAGAATAACACACGTGCAATGAGACTGGTGGATCCATATGTGGTTCATGAAAAGAACACACATGCAATGACACCAGTGGATCCATGTGTGGTTCATGGGAAGAACACACATGCAATGACACTGGTGGATTCATGTGTGGTCTGTGGGAAGAACGCACATGCAATGACACTGGTGATATGTGGTTTGTGAGAAGAACACACATGCAATGACTCTAGCTGTGGTTCATGAAAAGAGCAGACATGCGATGACTGTAACTGTGGTTCATGAAAAGAGCAGATATGTGAAGCCACCGGTGGATCCATGTGTGGTCTATGAGAGGAACACACATGCAATGACACCAGTGGATCCTTACGTGGTTTGTGAGAATAACAGACATGCAATGGCACTAGTGGATCCATGTGTGGTTCATGGGAAGAACACACATGCAATGACTCTAGCTGTGGTTCATGAAAAGAGCAGACATGCAATGACACCGGTGGATCCATGTGTGGTTGATGGGAAGAACACACATGCAATAACATTGGTGGATCCATGTGTGGTCTGTGGGAAGAACACACATGCAATGACTCTGGTGATACGTGGTTTGTGAAAAGAACACACATCCAATGACTCTAGCTGTGGTTAATGAAAAGAGCAGACATGCAATGACACCGGTGGATCCATGTGTGGTTAATGAGAAGAACACACATGCAATGACACTGGGTGTGGTTCATGATATAGTTTGTGAGAAGAACACACATGCAATGACTCTAGCTGTGGTTCATGAAAAGAACAGACATGTGATGGCTCTAACTATGGTTCATGAAAAGAGCAGACATGCGATTCCACCAGTGGATCCATGTGTGGTCAATGAGAGGAACACACATGCAATGACACCGGTGGATCCTTACGTGGTTTGTGAGAAGAACACACATGCAATGGCTCTAGCTGTGGTGCATGAAAAGAGCAGACATGCGATGATACTGGTGGATCCATGTGTGGTTCATGGGAAGAACACACATGCAATGACACTGGTGATATGTGGTTTGTGAGAAGAACACACATCCAATTACTCTAGCTGTGGTTCATGAAAAGAGCAGACATGCAATGACACTGGTGGATCCATGTGTGGTTCATGCGAAGAACACACATGCAATGACACTGGTGGATCCATGTGTGGTCTGTGGGAAGAACACACATGCAATGACACTGGTGATATGTGGTTCGTGAGAAGACCACACATGCAATGACTCTAACTGTGGTTAATGAGAAGAGCAGACATGCAATGACACCGGTGGATCCATGTGTGGTTAATGAGAAGAACACACATGCAATGACACTGGGTGTGGTTCATGATATGGTTTGTGAGAAGAACACACATGCAATGACTCTAGCTGTGGTTCATGAAAAGAGCAGACATGCGATGACTCTTACTGTGGTTCATGAAAATAGCAGACATGTGATGCCACCGGTGGATCCATGTGTGGTCTATGAGAGGAACACACATGCAATGATACCGGTGGATCCTTACGTGGTTTGTGAGAATAACACACATGCAATGACACTGGTGGATCCATGTGTGGTTCATGGGAAGAACACACATGCAATGACACTAGAGATATGTGGTTTGTGAGAAGAACACACATGCAATGACTCTAGCTGTGGTTCATGAAAAGAGTAGACATGCAATGACACTGGTGGATCCATGTGTGGTTCATGGGAAGAGCAGACAAGCAATGATACTGGTGGATCCATGTGTGGTCTATGGGAAGAACACACATGCAATGACACTGGTGATATGTGGTTTGTGAGAAGAACACACATGCAATGACTCTAGCTGTGGTTCATGAAAAGAGTAGACATGCAATGACACCTGTGGATCCATGTGTGGTTAATGAGAAGAACACACATGCAATGACACTGGGTGTGGTTCATGATATGGTTTGTGATAAGAACACACATGCAATGACTCTAGCTGTGGTTCATGAAAAGAGCTGATATGCGATGACTCTAACTATGGTTCATGAAAAGAGCAGACATGTGATGCCACCGGTGGATCCATGTGTGGTCTATGAGAGGAACACACATGCAATGACACCGGTGGATCCTTACGTGGTTTGTGAGAATAACAGACATGCAATGGCACTAGTGGATCCATGTGTGGTTCATGGGAAGAACACACATGCAATGACTCTAGCTGTGGTTCATGAAAAGAGCAGACATGCAATGACACCAATGGATCCCTGTGTGGTTGATGGGAAGAACACACATGCAATGACACTGGTGGATCCATGTGTGGTCCGTGGGAAGAACACACATGCAATGACTCTGGTGATATTTGGTTTGTGAAAAGAACACACATCCAATGACTGTAGCTGTGGTTAATGAAAAGAGCAGACATGCAATGACACAGGTGGATCCATGTGTGGTTAATGAGAAGAACACACATGCAATGACACTGGGTGTGGTTCATGATATAAGTTGTGAGAAGAACACACATGCAATGAGTCTAGCTGTGGTTCATGAAAAGAGCAGACATGCGATGGCTCTAACTGTGGTTCATGAAAAGAGCAGACATGCGATTCCACCAGTGGATCCATGTGTGGTCTATGAGAGGAACACACATGCAATGACACCGGTGGATCCTTACGTGGTTTGTGAGAAGAACACACATGCAATGACTCTAGCTGTGGTGCACGAAAAGAGCACACATGCGATGACACTGGTGGATCCATGTGTGGTTCATGGGAAGAACACAGATGCAATGACACTGGTGATATGTGGTTTGTGAGAAGAACACACATCCAATGACTCTAGCTGTGGTTCATGAAAAGAGCACACATGCAATGACACTGGTGGATCCATGTGTGGTTCATGGGAAGAACACACTTGCAATAACACTGGTGGATCCATGTGTGCTCTGTGGGAAGAACACACATGCAATGACACTGGTGATATGTGGTTCGTGAGAAGACCACACATGCAATGACTCTAACTGTGGTTAATGAGAAGAGCAGACATGCAATGACACCGGTGGATCCATGTGTGGTTAATGAGAAGAACACACATGCAATGACACTGGGTGTGGTTCATGATATGGTTTGTGAGAAGAACACACATGCAATGACTCTAGCTGTGGTTCATGAAAAGAGCAGACATGCGATGACTCTAACTGTGGTTCATGAAAAGAGCAGACATGCGATGCCACCGGTGGATCTATGTTTGGTCTATGAGAGGAACACACATGCAATTACACCGGTGGATCCTTACGTGGTTTGTGAGAATAAAACACATGCAATGATACTGGTGGATCCATATGTGGTCTATGAAAAGAACACACATGCAATAACACCGGTGGATCCATGTGTGGTCTATGAGAGGAACACACATGCAATGACACCAGTGGATCCTTACGTGGTTTGTGAGAGTAACAGACATGCAATGGCACTAGTGGATCCATGTGTGGTTCATGGGAAGAACACACATGCAATGACTCTAGCTGTGGTTCATGAAAAGAGCAGACATGCAATGACACCGGTGGATCCATGTGTGGTTCATGGGAAGAACACACATGCAATGACACTGGTGGATCCATGTGTGGTCTGTGGGAAGAACACATATGCAATGACTCTGGTGATATGTGGTTTGTGAAAAGAACACACATGCAATGACTCTAGCTGTGGTTAATGAAAAGAGCAGACATGCAATGACACCGGTGGATCCATGTGTGGTTAATGAGAAGAACACACATGCAATTACACTGGGTGTGGTTCATGATATGGTTTGTGAGAAGAACACGCATGCAATGACTCTAGCTGTGGTTCATGAAAAGAGCAGACATGCGATGACTCTAACTGTGGTTCATGAAAAGAGCAGACATGCGATGACACCGATGGATCCATGTGTGGTCTATGAGAGGAACACACATGCAATGACACCGGTGGATCCTTACGTGGTTTGTGAGAATAACACACATGCAATGACACTGGTGCATCCATATGTGGTCTATGAAAAGAACACACATGCAATGACACTGGTGGATCCATGTGTGGTTCATGGGAAGAACACACATGCAATGAACTCTAGTGGATCCTTACGTGGTTTGTGAAAAGAACACACATCCAATGAACTCTAGTGGATCCTTACGTGGTTTATGAGAAAAACACACATCCAATGAACTCTAATGGATCCGTCTTGGCATAATTTGATGTATGGCACGATGTATTTCATTGTACAAGACACTCACTTTCCATTTTTATACTACTCAGTATCGCCCTTATTTTTATGTGGTACTACTCAGTTTTGCCCCCTCTCTCTATCTTTCGTAGAAGCACAAACCTGTGCTCACCCTGTCTGCTACTCCCTGATTGGTTATCACAGTTGTCACGCGGATCATGCGCACCAACCGTTGATTCTGTGCGATCCAACAATGATCGTTGCACACGTCGTGCCCTTCACAGTACATCGTGAGACAACACGGATGTCTCCCTCAGCGAGACTTCTACAAGAAGGAACACGATGCCGTCCATGGAAAAAGTCGCCGAGCGGTCATGTCATCTTTAATCAAGTCTGAAAAGCCTACTACTACTACTACTACACCACAACACATGGGTCATCGAGTGCACGGTCGTCAATGGACAACTGCAATTTATTGCCACTTGATTTTAATAAGACATATCCCATTTTTTACGCAGTGACTCTCAATTGCCAATTTTAGGGCCGTGTCAAACTTCGTACATAGAAATTGTGTGTGCTCCCTTTGCATGCGGCTCAATACAGAACTGCCATGCATGGACCGGGAAAAATACGTGACGTGCCGTGCGCGTGTCGCGGTGCACGGTGTAGTAGACTGCGCGGCACGTTGCACAGTGGTGCAACGAAACGTGCCTTGCTTCTATCCACCTTAACTATAGAGCCCCTCTCCGCACACCCACTCCTACTCTCGCTCACTGTCCCCATGCAACCCTCTCCAATGTCCCACTAGCATTCGCAAACTCCCGAAAATACCCCGTCCGCGCCCGCGATGGCCGAGGAGGATAAGGTGGCCATCGTCACCTCCGTCTCCTCGCCGGTCCCCCTCGACGTGTTGAAAGAAGCCGCTGTCCCTGTCCAGGCCCCCGTCCCAGCTACCGACGGAGCCGCCGAAGAGGAGCCCCCCGCCGGCGAGGAGGCCCCTCCCGGTCACAAGCAGATCACGCACTTCTTGGGCACCTACAATCTAGATAAGTACATCGCTCCGCTGAACCCCTACAACACCGGCATCGACGACCTATGGTCGGAGGTAACTAGGGTTTGCTCCCCTCCCCTGGTTCTTCTACCGTTTGTTAGAAATAATGGGCTAATCTATTTAAAATTTAGCTGGTATTTTCATGTTTAATATTCTGGAATTAATCATGGAAATTGTGCCAAATTATCCAACACCGTTCCCATCGTTGGATGCTAGATCTTGGTTTATTAGGATTCGCTTATTCCCATTTTGATTGCTCGATCTTTTTACATCATCTACTCCCCCATTTTCCTTTTCTTCCAATAGGTTTCCGGCAGCGACGTCTGCAGCGATGACGAGTCCATTCACACCAAGGCTCGTTAGGTGCTGAGGAGGCTACGGGCCGGGCAGTACGACGACTACCTCACATCCCCTACTATAGCTGCCCCTTCCGCAAGGGGATCACCTACTGCTTGATGAGTCGTGCCGCCGGTGACACCGACTTCAACACCTTACTAAAGCATGCAGAGGTCGTGGGCTCTGGCATCCACAAAGGCGGCAAGCGCGAGATTGTGAACATCAACGCCTACTGTTGGGGATATACTTTCCGGGTATCCTCACAGTTCCTCACTGACCAGGGTGGCCCACTTCGGGTTAGAGCTTTGCTTCACGGGCGGCCCAGTCAGGGAGAAAGACGGAGTCCAATCCGGCTACGGGAAGGCCCAAAAGACTTACCGACTTAGGCCCATAATGTTACTTGTAGTTCAAGATGTACTCTGTAACCGACTCTTAGTCGTAGCCGGATAGATCTCTCCTGTAACCCCTAGGCTGGATATCTATATAAGCCGTCCTAGGGAGAGCCTTTAGGGCAACACTCTAGACACCTCAATAGTCTACAATCTCAACTCGCACAGGCGAAACCCTTGTAACCCATATTCTGGCTCTGCCGTATTACTGGATTACTAGCAGGAGTAGGATCCGTCCAAAGCTGGCAGATTCGAACCTGGGTAAACTTGTGTGCTCACCGTCCCGGAACACCGTACGTCTCACACGCCTCTCTTCCGCACGCCTCGAGGACCCCCTCATGGCGTACTTGTCCTTAATCCGTTGATAGTTGGTGCCCACCGTGGGGCAAGTGAGCTTCGGATCTACGTTCCGAGCGGAATCTGCAAGAATCAGAATCAGCGAGACTATCGCCGTCGGTCGCATCCTCTACGCCAGCGACGTCCCTCTCATCGTTCTCGTCGAGACTTGGATTCCGGCTAGGGAGGCCGTGACTGCCTACACAATCATGTCTTTTGGCGAGATCGATGTTTACATCGGTTTCGCTGAACCTGCCCAACCCACCCTAGCGGTGATGATAGAGGCAGAAGAATCTTCTAGGTCCCCTTTGTCCACGGAGGCGGTAGAGTTCCGGATCTCAGAAAACCCTAATCCCACCCAACCCGCACCATTTGTGGAGATAGTGGAGAAATCCGAGCCTGAAGAAGACCTAGCGGTCCAAGCCGAATCTGGAGTGGATCTCCCTAGAGAAGCCGGATCCCAGATCGACCCACATATGGAAGTCAAAATTCAGGAGGAACATATCAACGACATTGATTCCGGCTCTGACGACGCCGGGACAGACAGGCCTTTCCTGAGGTACACACTAAGACGTATGATACTGCAAGGCGAAAACGCAGATGCAATCCTCGAGACCATCAAAAGTTTCGACATGGCTGATCGCGAAAGCCACAGGTACCTCAGGAAGCACGCGTTGCACTTTGTCAGATACGTGGGATCTGGATCCAGCTCTGCCGATGCTGGAGAAAACACCGACTCTGTGCTGGAGGCAATTGGAACAAACGCCAACGTTCCCGCATCCTCGGATGAATCTATGACGTCAGCAGATTTCCGAAAGTTCTCCATGGAATATGAAGAGGAGTATAACTCCAAAGAAGCAGAAGAAGGAGAAGGCATGGATGAAGGATCCGGGGAACACTCTCCCAAAGCACAGGATGACATGGACGTCGGAGATAATCCCGAAGTCCAGATGTCCGAAAGTACCGATCAGAGCTTGACTCCGGGAAATAGACCCAAAGCCGTCTTTGCTACCGGTGCTGCCAAGAAGGCAAAGAAGAGGAACAAGAAGAACAAGACCCCGGCAAAAGACCCTCTGACAGAGGAGGTGATTGCCGAGGAATACGAAGAAGACTCGGATGGAGCACTTATCCCAGATGAGCCGAAAAAAGAAGAATCGGTGGATGGACACATGATCACCGAAGGTGCGGGTAAACTCATCGATGCTGCATTAACGACACCTATCCCTACAGCCGCAGAACTTACTGCTGAAGAGCTGGATGAAAGGGCCCAAGACCTAGAAGCGTGTCGTCAACAACTCCTCGATGAAGCCAAAAACATCGAGGTGGAGAAGAAATGCATGGCAACTAAGGACTACATGTCTCGGTTGCATCAGAAGACACGGAAGCGTCACACCAATGACGACCAATTCCCACATGTCCGTGCCATCCTTTTTGGAGATGAGATGGGGAAGCCACAGAAAGATAGCAAAGGAGATTGGGTATACCCAACCCAGTACAGAGTACCGTGGCGGCCCGAGAAATTCTATCGGCTAATCCAGGACCGGAGGAGATCCGTTTGGGTATCAAACTACTCAACAAGGGACTAGAGCAGCAAAAGGTCGCCCTGTCCGGAAGTCCAAAACTGGTCTCAGATTCTGACCAATGTCGCACAGATCTGGCATGGGCTAACGTAAGATCCCATTATGTTCGGGAGCAGTATCATCGCCCCGAACGCCGGGAAGACAATTATTCAAGAACCGGATCGTCAGGACAGCATCACAGAACTACGCGTAACTGGAGCAATGTCGCTCCAGCGGCCGAGAAAGATGCCATTGCTGCACTGAATCCGAGGAACCCTCCCCGACGAGAGTCTAATGATCGAAGGGGAGAAGATGACGAGAAACGTCGGGAGGAGGATCGTCAAAAAATGCCACCTCCTAAACATGCAAGCCGTCCGGCTGAGCCTCACCATGGTGGGAACGACGGACAAAGAAACGACGGAAACCATGCTGGAACAAGCCGCCAGGGGGCTTGTCGTAGTCTAGATCCTCCCCGGAACCAGAATAATGATGCTCTAGACGGAGGCCGGCGATCAGCCGGAAACAATTCAGCTGCCCTACCCTCTCCACCAAGCAGTCATCACAATGGCTCCCAAGGAGGCCAAGGAGGACGACATGGCGGAGGAGGTGGTGGCAGAAGCCGAAGCCCGGCTCCAAGGCACCGCAGTCACAGCCGGCATTCGGGACAATCTCTATCCCCGAACGATGCAAGGCACATGATCAATTCCAACATAGAGGCGCGGCGCTACGAAAACGATGACATCTACGTGGGCCCAAAGTGCTTCGGACCATGCATCAGAGCTACAAAATTCCCAGAAGGATTTGCGATCTCAAGGCATATCCAAGCCTACGACGGCATTGCTCGGCCAGATACCTGGCTTCAGGATTTTTTCCAAGCTTGCTGCATCGCCAAAGGCGAAAACAGCCTAGTTGCAACCCAATATCTCCCACTTATGTTGCGGAAGACGGCGCGATCATGGTTCAATGAACTTCCGGAGAACACCATCCATTACTGGTATGACATGCAAAGTGCGTTCTTTCGGAATTTCAAAGGCACATATCGGAGGCCCTGTACGGTTGGCGGCGTACAACGTTGCACCCAGAAAGCCGGAGAAATTTTCCGGGATTACCTCGGATGATGGATCGACACCAAGAACTCCTATGAAGGGGTGAATGATCAAACCGCGATTGAAGCTTTCATCGCAGGACTCCCAATTGGTCTACTACGTCACCGCTTGAAGTGTGACAAGGTCACTGATTTGGGAGAGATGACAGAAACAGCGAGCAAGTATGCAGATGCTGACAACGATGCAGAGGGATTACTCAACGTCCTAGCTGTGCCTCAGTCGGCAAGACAACCAAAGAAACAAGCTCAGAAGCGCAAAAATACCTCGGAAGAAAAACCCAGCATGGGAACAGCGGTGGTTACTACTGTTTCTGGGTATGGAGGACGAGGAGGACGCGGCGGAGGCCGCGGGCGTGGCCGTGGGGCTCATCCCACACCAACGCTGAATGTCGTTTCAATGACGACATCAAAAGAGATGACACCGCGGGCTACAAAGCTAAGCAGAAGAAGGGAAAGAAAAATCCCAAAAAGGACAAGGAGACGAAGGAAGATTCCAACATGGAGGAAGCTGATGCTTCAAATCCCAAGCCGGAAGGGAAGAAGACTTTTCCCACCAAGAAGGACACTTATGTCACTTTCCTCGGATCTCAACCAGCGAAGGTCAAGAAAGCAGTTCTCCACGAGCTCAATGCAACAGTTCTGGCTGTCCCTCAATATCTGGACTGGTCGGAAGTGGCAATCACATTTGACCGTGCTGATCATCTGCCTAAGTTGCATAGGCGAGGAAAATACGCCTTAATCGTCAACCCACTTATTGACGGTTATGGTTTCTCCAAGACCCTCATGGATGGTGGTAGCAGCATCAATATTCTCTATGTCGAAACGCTACGGGATGAAGATCTCGGAGACCTAGCTGAAGCATAGCTCTGTGATCTTTCACGGAGTTTTCCTAGGAAGACAAGCTAATTCCCTGGGAGTGATTACTTTGGATGTTACCTTTGGAACTCCAAAGAACTATCGGACGGAGGCACTTTCCTTCGAAGTGGTCCCATTCAAGAGCGCATACCATGCTATATTCGGATGTCTGGCTTACTGGGCTTTTATGGCTCCTCCGTGTTACATTTACAATATGATGAAAATTCCAGGTCCCAACGGCGTGATCACCATCAGGGGAGACCCGAAGAAAGCTCGAGAGTGCGAGGATGGAAATGCCGCCTTTGCCGAAGCCGTGCTGCACGCCCAGGAGTACCAGGAAATCAAGAAGAGCATAGATCCGTCCGAGATGCCCGTAACAAAGAAGGAGGTGACAAAGCCAAATCCGGAGTTCAAGGCATCGGAAGAGACGAAGAAAGCACCGTTGACGGATGATGACCCTCCAAGGTGACCCAGATAGGCGTAGGCCTAGGTAGCGCATAGGAAGGCGCGCTCGTCAAGTTCCTCCAAGCAAATCAAGATATCTTCGCATGGCAGCCATCTGACATGACCGGAGTACCTAGGGAACTTGCCGAGCACTCTCTAAATGTAAACCCGAACGCTAAACTCGTCAAACAGTCCTTACGACGGTTTGGCGACGAAAAGCATAAGGCAATAGCTAAGGAACTAGCGCGACTCGAGTTAGCCGGATTCATAGAAGAGGTCATCCACACTGAGTGGTCGGCCAATCCTGTAATGGTCCCTAAAAAGGACACCACTGATTTAAGGATGTGTGTTGATTATACTACCTTGAACAAGGCTTGTCCAAAAGATCCGTTCGCTCTGCCTAGAATTGATCAAGTCATCGATTCTACGGCAGGCTTGGAACTCCTCTGTTTTCTCGATGCATAGTCCAGTTATCACCAAATCCAGATGAAGGAATCTAACAAAGTCAAAACATCATTCATAACCCCTTTCGGAACCTTCTGTTTTGTTACGATGCCCTTTGGGCTGAAGAACGCAGGAGCTACGTACCAGCGCACGATGCAGCGTTGCCTCCATGACCAACTCGGATGCAATGTACATGCATACGTGGATGATATCGCGGTGATGTCCAAAAAGAAGGAAACACTGATTTTCGACTTGGAGGAAACATTTGCCAATCTACGAAAATACAACATCATGCTTAACCCGAAGAAATGCTTCTTTGGAATACCAACCGGAAAATTGTTAGGTTTCATCGTGTCTCAAAGAGGCATAGAGGTGAACCGAGACAAAATCAAGGCTATACTCAATATTTCTAGGCCAACTCGCCTGAAGGACGTACAAAGATTAACTGGTTGCATCGCTGCGATCCGTCGATTTGTAAGCCAGCTTGGTGAAAGAGCCGCACCATTATACAAACTCCTGAAAAAGACCAAGGATTTTGTTTGGACTGATGAAGCTGAAGCTGCACTACAAGATCTGAAGAGAGTACTCTCGTCTGCTCCTATCCTTGCATCGCCGGAACCAAAGGAACCGATGCTGCTCTACCTTGCTGTGACAAATAAGGTCGTTAGTATCATCATGGTGGTGGAGAGACCAGAGGAAAATCAGGAACACCTGGTGTAGCGTCCGACTTACTTTGTCAGAGAGGTCCTGACAGAATCAAAATAGCGGTATCCGCCCTATCAAAAGTTGGCTTACGGTGTTTTTCTAGCATCTCGTAAGTTACGACACTACTTTCAGGAGCATCCAATTACCGTGTTGAGCACATCTCCCATGAGAGATATAATCAACAACAGTGACGCCACAGGACGCGTCGCCAAATGGGGCATAGAGCTTTCAACTTTCGACATTGAGTATAAACCTTGGACAGCAATCAAATCCCAGATCCTTGCTGACTTTTTCGCTGATTGGACAGAGACGAAGGAGAACATGATCCTCCCTGAGTCGGAATATTGGACCCTCTTTTTCGATGGGTCTAAGGCTCGAGGGGGTTCGGGGGCTGGCGTGGTGCTCAAATCACCCCAAGGAGATAAACTTTTATACGTGTTGCAGATCCACCTCACAGCGACAAACAATATTGCCGAGTATGAAGCACTGCTACATGGAATCTGGATTGCTAAGGATATTGGCATCCGACGTTTGATGTGTTACGGAGATTCGGATCTTGTTGCTCAGCAAGTGTCGGATATTTTTAATGCAAATAAATACATGGCAGCATATAAAGCTGTCGTGGATGATCTATCTAAATCGTTCGAAGGATTCAAAGTTCAACACATCCCTCGAGCAGAAAATGAGGAAGCAGACGCACTATCTCGGATAGGTTCTACAAGGAAAGAGGTCCCGGATGGCGCTTTTTTAGAGCACCTCAAAGTTCCCTCAATAAAGGTAGTAGATGAGGAATATCCGACCAAATCCGACTCACCTTTGATAGCAGTTCTGGCTGTAATTCCCAGCTGGACTCAACCCTACCTCGATTATTTGGTAGATGGCAAATTACCCGAAGACAAGGTGCTGAGCCGGCAGATTATCCGACGAGCAAAATCCAATACTATTGTTAAAGGTGAGCTCCATAAACCGAGTGTTTCTGGGGTCTTTCAGCGCTGTGTATCTCCGGAAGAAGGAGTGGAAATCTTAAGAGAAATCCACGAAGGCGAGTGTGGTCACCACGCTGCAGCCAAATCTTTAGTGGCAAAAGCTTTTAGACACAGATTTTTCTGTCTTACAGCTCAGGCAGATGCCGAACGATTAGTCAAGACGTGCAAAGGCTGCCAAAAGTACGCCAATCAAGCTCATGTTCTGGGTGATCAGCTGTGAACAATACCTATAACATGGCCCTTTGCGGTCTAGGGGCTTGATATGGTAGGACCATTTAAACGAGCTCCAAGTGGATTTACTCACCTCCTAGTGATGGTGGATAAATTCACCAAATGGATTGAGGCTAAACCTGTCACTAGTTGTGATGGAGCAACAGCCAAAAGATTTGTCGAGGATGTTATAATCCGATATGGTTATCCGCATAGCATTATCATGGACAATGGGAGTAATTTCTCTATGGGAGAATTGGCTGAATTCTGCAACGAGAAAAATATCCGGCTTGACATTGCATCAGTCGCACATCCACAAGCTAACGGACAAGTCGAAAGAGCAAATGGTTTAATCCTACAAGGCCTAAAACTGAGACTCGAAGCACCACCACGGCGTGCTGCGGGGGCTTGGGCAGAGGAATTACCCTCTGTAATTTGGAGTTTACGAACAACTCCAAACAGGTCAATAGGATACACACCTTTCTTCTTGGTCTATGACGCAGAAGTAGTTCTTCCTAGTGATTTGATTCATACTTCTCCTAGAGTGGCCGCGTATATCGAAGAGGATGCCGAGATTTCTCGACAAAATGATCTCGACTTAGTTGAAGAAGTTCGCATTGTTGCTGAAATGAGATCTACAGCCTATCAGTAGAAGTTACGCAAGTATCATAGCCAGAGAGTCCGACATAGATCTTTCAATAAAGGTGATTTGGTTCTCCGGCTTGTGCAACAAAGAAACACAAACTTTCCCCAGTATGGGAAGGGCCCTTTTTAGTTAGTCGAGTATTGCACAATGGATCGTACTACTTAACTGACATGAGGCCAGTCAAAGAAAGACCTGCTACTAAGAAGAGAAAGAGAGCTGGAGGTAGTACAAATCCGGATGAGTTAGATAGACCATGGAATATTGCTCAGCTACATCCCTTTTATTCTTAGTTTATCCTTCTTTGTAATCATACATATGTATATGCTCTATGAGAAATAAAAGTTTTGGTTGCCTCAAGTTTTTCTGAGAAGTTTTTACCATCTTATTTCCAAATTATCATGTCATAGTCGAAAATCCTAGAATGTTTGAAAGTACTTTATGCTCATGTTCGTTCTGGTTTAGATTTCCGATTCTAAAACTGCTACCCTCGGGTATAACTCTAAACAATTTCTAGTCTTTACTTTGGTTATTTGTCTGATTGCTGGCTGCGGGTATTTTCCGAGTACTGAATTGTTGGTACTGGAAGCCGACTTTGTTTCCGAGTTTAAAATGTTTTAGCAATTGAGCTCCGTTGCTCGGAAAAGTTTCCGGCGGAAGGTTTAGCCGGCTCACGAATGGGACGAGGCGGAAAGCCAGATAAATGATAAGTACAGACGAAAAAATGCAAGTGCTTGTGTAAACATTTCAGGCACGCAAAAAGTTTAAAAGCCAAAAGTGCTGGATAGATCAAAAGCTTAGCACTAGCAAACTTAAAATACTGCATATTTACAGACGCATCATCTTTTTCGGAATAATAGAAAAATTTCTGGTCTATGATGCAGGAGGAGATGAAGGAGCTACCGGCTCACTGGATACGTCGCCTTGATATCATTCCCAGATGTCCACATCCGAGGTGGTGCGTTCATCGTTGGAAATTTCTGCTGTTTCTTCTGGAGGCGGAGGCGGAGTGTCCACGTGGTTGAAGAATGGAGTATCGTAGCTGGTCAAGTCAGCTACATGACACCCATATCTGGCACAGGAGTCCATAATGGCTTTGATGTCCTGCTCCTAGCCATCTTCATCCACTGTAGAGTACCCTCTGGTCACTTGCCATATCTCCATGTTTCCATGGTGGCTCATGACCGTGGTGAGAGTGTTCTGCGCTGATGATCGCGCGTAGGAAATGTTCCAATCCTGGACGAGCTGTGGCATCTCCTTTGCCTTGTCCCGCACCTGAAAATCCGACATGCTGTGCATGTCCGGAATCTTGAGAGCTTCGCCGATGTCCTCAAGGGACTGGCGGAAGTCATGAAGCAGGTCACCGACTTTGGTAAGCCGGTGGGTGCGGGGCTCGGTGGAGGAAGAGTCTGTCAAGTTCAGAGGACCTATATACAAAACAAGTTAAGAAATATCCGACATTGAAGAAAGTCAAAGAAAAAGATAAGTCAGACAGATGGAACGGGGGAGTACCGAAAATGACGTCGTCAATTTTGGTCTTCTCCTCCCGGAGACTCTGGAGTTCAGCCCGGAGCGCCTGGGAAAGGTCCCTCTCTCTATTAAGCTCACTCTTGAGATCCAAGATTGTTTTATCTTGAGCAGCGATATTGCGATCACGCTCTTCAGTAGCCATGGAGGAGGATTCAAGGACTTGAGCTATGCTCTTTTCATGATCCACCTTGAGCTTATCCAGCTCTTGGCGAAGCTCCTTGTTCTCCAGCACCAAGGTCTTAAGGTTCTCGGCCTCTTCAATCATGGCGCAGGATTGTTTCACCAGTGCTGTAAGCCAAAAATAACAACAGTTCAGAAATATTCGACATTGAAATAACAAAGACAAGGTTTGAGTCTCGAAATGTTTACGTTTGGCCTCATCCTTGGCAACTTTAAGTTCAGCATTTTTAAGCTAGAGAGCTTTGAACTCTCTCCGCTTATCACAGACATTCTTCAGTAAATCCTGGTTATAGGAACATACTTTCTGTAAGTCAGAATACCCAAAGTCAGAAAGCTACTTAAGACTCGGGCTAATATTTTTGCTAATATCAGCACGAGCCTTGGGGGCTACACTAGTTCGTTCTTTGGCATCCTAATGAAGCATAAACCCGGATTATATATCCTACTTCATGCTTGGGGGCTAGAGGACATGATATAAAATAATGGAAAAAACAGGAGTTGGAATTCTGACTTACATAGTTCGCGGGTGAGTTTATCCAAACCCGCGTTCACTTCAGCGGCCACCTTTTCAGCAAGAGTCAGACGAATCACTGGGGCTATTGGGAGCTCACCAGTTCTAATCCTCTCGTCGCGAAGGCGCACCTGGGCGAGATGGTCGGAGAACTTGACGTCCTCTGCTTCTTGCGCTTCTTCTTCGGCAGACAAATTTCTTTTCTCCAGGCATTGCCTGGCTCGCCGCTGGATCTCTTCTGCAGATTTCTGGGATAGGCCAAACTTGGATGGTCCCGGATTGCTGAGAAGGTTTTCGGTGAAGGTTTCTGCCGAGGGATCATTACCCAAAGAGGGTTCACCCTTATCTAAATCTGACTCACCCATGGTGACGTCAGTTTGCGATTCAAGGATCACAGGCTCTATGGAAGGAGCTGGATCTTCTACGACGACCGAAGAAGGGATGATCACCGGCGCTGCGGAAGGTTGAGGGGCAGGAGTCGGAGGAGCCACAGCAGGAGAAGCTATGGTAAGCTTCGCCTGTCGCAGGGGCTTCGAAGAAATATCCTTCCCCTTGCCCTTGATGAGCAGTTTTGCTCTGAGAATGTAGTAAAGTTGGAAATGTTACATCTCAGAAAGAAATTTGAGTAAAGTACAAAGGCGGAAGTTGTGACTGAAAGATACCTCTTCACGACATGCACCTCCTTTGTGCCAACAGCCACTGTCGGAGCTTTGCTCTTCTTGAGCGCAAGGTCCGGCAATGGGACTACCTCTGTCTCCTGAGAAAACTCAGGAGGATATCCTTCGAGCGGAGCAAATTCCGACTCGGGGAGGTCAGCAAGCTGAAAAGAAGAAAACATATCAGTATTGCAGTATAACTCGAAGATTGAAACACATAAAAAGGTGTACTGTTAGAAACTTACCGGCACCACGGGGTTTTCCGCCGTGTGCATATCTAGAGAAACCTCCGGGATTCTCCTCTCGATCCGCTCCCTGATCAGCCACTTGATCTGGCTTATATAACCCTGTGTGGTGTAGGCTTTGGGGCTGATGCGGAGGGAGTCTTTTTTGGATGACGTGATGGAGTGCATTAGTCAATCTTCGTGGTACTAAAGGGGCTGGATCCGACGTGAGCCCCAGCATTGGACCAAGTTGGATCCCCTCAGTCCCTTGTGTTTGATCAAGTATTCGATCCGCCTCTTAGCGAGGATCAGATCGTCGGAGAGAGCCGGAGCAGCCTCGTCCCAAGAAGGTTGGGCCGTGGCCGCTCCGTCAACAAAAGATGGCAAAGCAGTGGCTTTGCTGGGAGCCGGAATATCCCTATGATAGAAAAACGTGGCTGGCCATTGTTTGACCGAGTCACTAGCTAGAATTTTGGGATACGCGCGCTCGCGTCTAAGCAAAAAACTAATAGTGCTGGGGATTTAAGGAACACAGGCGGTAATGGAGTTTCTCCGGACATGAAAATAGTACCGGAAAAGAGTCAAACTCGGCCTAATGCCGAGAAAGCCCTCACACAATGAAGCGTACGCGCTCATCTCTAAAAGAGACTTGGGAGGAAGATGATGGAGTTGAACTCCGTAATGATCAATCACCTCGGAGAAGAACTTTGAGGGAGGAAACGACAAACCACTGTCGAGGTGGGTGCCAAAGTGGACCCGCTCGCCGTCGCGCGGGTTGGCGATGGTTGCCTCGAAGCCGCTCCGCCAGTCGCCGGCGGCAAGAAGCCCCTCCTTCTCCACGTTCTTGAGACCTTCGTCGTTGAGCGCGCAGGGGATCCAGATCCTGCGAAGGCTCTCTTTCTCTGCCACCGCTTCCGCCGTCGCCGCCGCCTCCGCTGCCGCCAAGCCAGAGGAAGAAGATGAAGCCATTTCTCCGGCGAGCAGTTGACCTAAAAGGGGCGGTGCTGGGAGTTCTGTGGGGGAGGAACGGGAGAGCTCTGTGCGCACAGGGAGATTGGGTGGAGAGGAAAAGGCAAAGGACTAGTGGAAGGAGAAGGAGAAAATCCTAACCCCTTATATCCACCTAACTGCGCTAAGATTCGTGCAAATGATACAGTGTAACCGCCACGCGTCGTGGAAGGAACTGGGAAGGACCCACGTGATGATTGCGTCGCCTCGATCTCCACACACGCATTGAAACGGCGCCTCGGTTCCGCGAACCGCGGACCCACCAACGGTCGTGCTGACGGAATGCCTGTCAGATGACGTGACTTGACCATGACTTGTGTCAGGTGGCGTTAGGAACCAAGTTCCGGCTTAGTTTGAAATCAAGCTGGAAAATCCGAGTAACCTGTTGATAGGTCCGACTTATTTTTTGAGACCAAAATCGTATTTTTTGTTGTGAAGTTTCAAGAACCCTGCAAGATTCTACAAGCCGAAGGTCAAGCTAGACGATGATGAATCCGACTTTGGATCTTAGAGGCCTCCGGGGGCTGCTGTTGGGGATATACTTTCCGGGTATCCTCATAGTTCCTCACTGACCAGGGTGGCCCACTTCGGGTTAGAGCTTTGCTTCACGGGCGGCCTAGTCAGGGAGAAAGACGGAGTCCAATCCGGCTATGGGAAGGCCCAGAAGACTTACCGACTTAGGCCCATAATGTTACTTGTAGTTCAAGATGTACTCTATAACCGACTCTTAGTCGTAGCCGGATAGATCTCTCTTGTAAACCCTAGGCCGGATATCTATATAAGCCGTCCTAGGGAGAGCCTTTAGGGCAACACTCTAGATACCTCAATAGTCTACAATCTCAACTCGCACAGGCGAAACCCTTGTAACCCATATTTCGGCTCTGCTGTATTACTGGATTGCTAGCAGGAGTAGGAACGTCCAAAGCCGGCAGATTCGAACCTAGGTAAACTTGTGTGCTCACCATCCCGGAACACCGTACGTCTCACACCCCTCTCTTCCGCACGCCTCGAGGACCCCCTCATGGCGTACTTGTCCTCAATCCGACGACACCTACATCGATGAACACCGAGATCTCGGCATTCACCTCCAAAACCTCCAGCGGGTGGCCATCAAAGAGGGTCGCATGCCTCTAATCAGGCCCAAGGCCCCAAAGATCAAGGGACTGGGCAGCAAGAAGTGGCGGAGGAGCCGGAGGGAGGTGGAGGCGCTGGCGAATGAACGGGTTGGATGTCTCCTTGAATGTATCTGCATCTGCGGCGGCTGCTGCTGCTAAGCAGCTTCTTTTGATTTTCTATATTTTGCTTGCATCCTATTTCTGGCTGAATGCATCGAACCTCGTTAAGCAACCTACTACTTTCTATCGCTATATCCTATTTAGCTACGCACAACTATATCTACATTTCTTTTGTTTTCTGAATGAATGTATTCTGCCTGGTGTGATTTGCTCCTTTAGATTTGCCACCCGATCAGAGGCAAAAAGAGGTCCAAAAGGGAACGAATTATCAAAGAGAGAATCTTCTCTAGATTTGCTACCAATTTGGGCAAAATGAAACATATCTGTTTAGCGAGAGAGGAAAATGGTACTCTTTCAAACTGCCAGTTAACGAGCTACCATCTTGACGAGGCCCCATCTTGACGTCTCCCTCTACAAGAAGGAACACGATGCCGTCCATGGAAAAAGTCGTCGAGCGGTCATGTCACGTTTAATCAAGTCTGAAAAGCCTACTACTACTACTACTACTACTACTACTACTACTACTACTACTACTACTACGCCACAACACATGCATCATCGAGTGCACGATCGTCGATGGATAGCTGCAGTTTATTGCCACTTGATTTTAATAATACACATCCCATTTTTTACGCAGCGGCTCTCAATCTCACTTCCAACTGGGACCCACCGTAAGAAGCTTGGACGTGCTAGCCAGAGGCCGAACAGCTGAGCTCGACGAGACCTAACGTCTCTGGTTCATCGAGTCACTCGCAGCCATCAACACATCCCTTTACCGAATCTATCACAACCCCACAAATCTGGCCGTACAGCCACCTACCTTCCCCTCTACATTTCCACTTTTAACTATCGCCAATTTTAGGGTCGTGTCAAACTTCGTACATAGAAATTGTGTGTGTGCCCTTTGCATGCGGCTCAATACAAAACTGCCATGCATGTCCCGGGAAAAAAACATGACGTACCGTGCATGTGTCGCGGTGCACGGTGCAGTAGACTGCGCGGAACATTGCACGGTGGTGCAACGAAACATGCCTTGCTTCTATCCACCTTAACTATAGAGCCCCTCTCCGCACACCCACTCCCACTCTCGCTTACTATCGCCACTCAACCCTCTCCACTGTCCCACCAGCATCCGCAAACTCCCGAGAATACCCCGTCCGCGCCGGCGATGGCCGAGGAGGATAAGGTGGCCATCGTCGCCTCTGTGGCCGCCGGCGAGGAGGCCCCGTCTCCTTGCCGGTCCCCCTCGATGCGTTGAAAGTAGCCGCTGTCCCTGTCCAGGCCCCAGTTGAGGCATCGAGGGCAGCCGCTGTTCCTGTCCATGCCCCCATTCCAGCTACCGACGGAGCCGCCGAAGAGGAGCCCCCCGCCGGGAAGGAGGCCCCTGCCGTTCACAAGCAGATCACTCACTTCTTGGGCACCTACGATCCAGATAAGTACATCGCTCCGTTGAACCCCTACGACATTGGCATCGACGACCTATGGTCGGAGGTAACTAGGGTTTGGTCCCCTACCCTGGTTCTTCTACCGTTTGTTACAAATAATGGGCTAATCTATTTAAAATTTAGCTGGTATTGTCATGTTTAATATTCTAGAATTAATCATGGAAATTGTGCCTAATTATCCAACACCGTTCCCATCATTGGATGCTAGATCTTGGTTTATTAGGATTCGCTTGTTCGCATTTCGATTGCTCGATCTTCTTACACCATCTACTCCCCCATTTTGCCTTTCTTCCAATAGGTTTCCGGCAGCGACGTCTGCAGCGATGACGAGTCCATTTTCACCAAGGCTCATCAGGTGCTGAGGAGGCTGCGGGCCGGCAAGTACGACGGCTTCCTCAGGGGCCCCTACTACAGCTGCCCCTTCCGCAAGGGGGGCGCCTACTGCTTGACGAGTCGCGCCGCCGGCGGCACCGACTTGAACACCTTACTGAAGCATGCAGAGGCCGCGGGCTCCGACATCCACAAAAGCGGCAAGCGCGAGACCGTGAACATCAACGCGTACATCGATGAACACCGGTCTCTCTGCATTCACCTCCGAAACCTTCAGCGGGTGGCCATCAAAGAGGGTCGCATGCCTCCAATCAGGCCCAAGGCCCCTAAGTCCAAGAAACTGGGTAGCAAGAAGTGGAGGAAGCGCCGGAGGGAGGAGGCGGAGGCTCGGGCGCTTGCAGGATGTGCCTGCAGCTGCGGCGGCTGCTGCTGCTGCTAAGCAGCTTCTTTCTAGCTATATCCTGTTTCTGGCTGAATGCATCGAACCTCATTAAGCAACCTACTTTCTATCGCTATATCCTATTTAGCTGCGCACAGCTATATCTACATTTGTTTTGTTTTCTGAATGAATGTATTCTGCCTGGTGTGATTTGCTGCTCTAGATTTGCTACCTGATCGGAGGAAAAAAAGAGGTCCAAAAGGGAGCGAAATATCGAAGTGAGAATCTTCTCTAGATTTGCTACCAATTTGGGCAAAATGAAACATATATGTTTAGCGAGAGAGGAAAATGACACTCTTTCAAACTGCCAGTTAAGAAGCTACCATCTTGACAAGCTACAAGACACATACATAAACATAACACAACGAGGGTTAAATTTATTTTACTAGTATCACTTGAGGCGCTAGACATCTTGGCAAGCTAACTAAGTTCCACAAAACAGAAACATAACACTAACAAGTAAAATTTAATTCACTCCTCATCAGACCACTTGAGGCACTTTCCATTGTTCCTAGGCGATGAACTGCGACCATTCCTGATACTCCACATCTCACGAACTGCTTTGTCCCACCTGGCATCTGACTTGACTTTCCTATCTTCAGCATCCTGTGGCACAATTAGCGGTGCATCACAAGCCTGATTGTTGCCGCTAGAAGATGCTGCCTCTCTGTTTGCCACTTCAGCTGCAGCCTCTCTGTCAGCTGCTTCTTCAGCTACAAACTCTCTTTGAGCTGCTTCTGCACCCTCTCTGTCAGCTGCTTCAGATGCAGCCAATTTCTTTGCATATTCAGCTTCAAACTCAGCTATTCCGCATTTTCTACAAAGGGCTCCCCTAAGCTCATCTTCCCTCTTGCAAATAGGGCAAAACACGAGGTAACATAGAAAAAAATGGATCTTCTTGTACAGCTGGTAGGTCACGTAAGAATCTATGGCTGCATACTTCAGGTTTATATCAGACAACGGCCACTCGTCCCAGAAATCGTGCCTATCCGTAGGGAAATCTTCCTTCATTTTGTCGTACGACTCATCGAGGATTCTAGTTGTGAGTGATGCCATTCCATCCTTCCTCGAGGCCCCTAGGATCTTGAAAAGACTCTGAATATCGATCCACTTGTGCGCAGTAATTATAATTTCCTCTTGATACAATTTCGAAAAATCTGGTCTTTTATCGACAGTGCAGAAAACAATTCCCTTTTCTACAAGGAACTGGCGCAGCGTCGGACATTTCCTATCAGTCCTGAAAGTATGTAATTTGTCATCACCAAAATTTGTAACTACAAATATTTTGTCAATGCAAGATCATCATCTCAATATAATTTTGAAAAGTTTAGTAAATGCAAGATCAAGACTCCCAACATTGCATTGTCATAATTTATTCAGTTTTGCTACTTCCCAGTCGACTGAATGAGTTGCACATTTATTTTATCTACTGTTGCACTTTTCTTAGGTGATTGAGACTAAAGAAAATCTCAGTCGATTGAGACATAGGCAAACCCTAATTTATTGGGTCCTAAATAAAATCCAGTAGTTGCAAAATGAGCAAGTGGATAAAGAACAAGAGCAGAAAACCCTAAAAGCGGTTAGCTACAGAGAGCAAATCTACAAACCGGGAGAGGTGGTAGACGAGGACGTGTTTCCGCATGGCCAGTTGAACGACGACGACTTCACTCCCTTCATATGGGTGATCCGGGGTGTACTCGAGGTCCAATCCCACAAACTTGTCCTCGTCTATCCCAAGCCAACCCTCGTACATCCTCAGGACACGCACCACTGTATCCTCCTCGTTGGTGTAGACAACGTCTATCTTCTTGTTGTCATGGGTAGTGAAGCTTGTCTCTAGAGTGCGTAGACCTTCCATGGCGGCAAGGAGAAGACGGGAAGAAGATAGTAGATGACAGGAAGAAGAAGAGTGGTTTCTGTGAGGCAGGGGAACAGTGGAACCATCAATGCACTTTTAAGGTAGTGGTTAACGATTGGGACGGAAGTCCAAGGAGAGACGCGTGGCGGTGGCCGTTCCAGCTTCTGAGTAAACAAAAAATAATTATAACACCGATACATGTGCCATGTTTTGTCATGTCAATACACTAGGTAGGGGGTGCTGTCCTATCCACTTCGCCAATGCTGCAAGCCTACGTGACAGCCACCCCGCCTAAGCGACAGGAGCGACATAACGGCGATAACTGACAGGGGGGCCCAACTTGACGCCCGTTAGCCTGATTTTTTGTATTGAAACGTAAAGTTGAATTCGTGGCGAAAAAGACCCTCTAAGTATTTGGCACACCAACTGTAGTCATCTCGGTTGATTTTAGGGAACTTGGGTACCGCGTTGCCTCTACACCCTAACTTTCGGGCCACAAAATGATATTCTCCGAGGCAAGTGCACAAATCCGTTGCTTATTTCTCTTTTGGCAAATGAGTTGTGGTCTCTCCTTGCGTTGGCAGGACACCGAGCGTAGTCTTCGTTAGGACCTTTTGTGCTCATTTTATAGTCGTGCTAACCACATCCGTCTCCACGTGTGTGTATCTTTGTGTTTTGTAGGTCGTTCCTTTTTTGCTTTGATCTTTTGGTTCTCTACCACGTTTGACAATAACCTTTTCTTTGGATCGTTTTGTTTGGTTTTCCACAACCCTAACCTTCCACCCACAGCTTTTGAGAGTTAGTTCTTTCTTTAGTGTGAGTTTTCTTTGTGTTTCCACTTTGCACGCTTATAGCTCTCACTTGTGATTTCTAGTTTGGTGCAATCCCCAAGGTGAGGAACAAGGCTAACACCACCATATTCCACTTCCATATACAATACTTGTGTGTTTTGCATGATGGATAGGCATGGTGAGTCGAGCCAACCACCTCCCCATGAAGAATACCAAGGACCGTACATGACACGCGCAAGTCACTTCATCGTCCGACAAGAGTTCCATGAACGTTGCCAAGCCCTTGAGACGCGACAAGATGAACAATTTGGCGAGACGCAAGCCAAGTTCAAGAACATCGACAACCGCTTCGACGGCCTAGAACGACAAATGCACGTAATGCATCACAACTTTGGCCATCAAAATGAAGTGCTTCAACGCTCTGTCGCCGAAACAAATGACAATCTTCGATGCCTCATCGATGGAATGGCAAGACCACGGTCACGCGCATCAAGCTCTTCAAGTTCTTCATGATGTCATGCTCCTCCTCAACAAGATCTACCTCCAAGTGCGACAAGACGCAATGACGCCCCCGTGGTTGAAGATGGAACCTTTTCGAACTATGTACCTTCCCCACGGCACGCCGCAACATCAAGCTATGATTGTGATTTCTCTTCAAGGCCACGAGTAAGGCAAGAGGCACACCGTCATCACGCAAGGGCATTAGTGATCCAACAAGACCAACCACAAGAAGAACCGCAAGTGCAACCGCAAGTCTACCACCATCGATTGTGACACATACTTGAGACAACAAGTGATGACTCCAATTTGGAGAATCAAGCTCGTCATTGACGTGAAGCTCTCCAAGATCCTCCTCCTCATCATCAACGTCATGAATGTCCGCACCGACACCATGGTCATCACGAGGTGCCTCCTCCACCTCAACAAAACTTGGAGTGTAAAGTGATACAAGTTGAGCGACGTCCACCATGTCAAGAGGCTCACGGCCATGATCTTCGCCGTGAGGCTCATGTGCCTAACGAACATCACCAACCAACGAACGAGCCACCTCTTCATCACCAACCGCGTCATGAGGCTCCACATCCTCAATGACCTCATGGGGTCCAAGTGCCTCAACACCATCAACAACCACGCCAAGAGCAAGAGCAAGCGCCTCAACAACAATATCAAGAGCAAGCTCCGCAATAAGGACGCGAGAACCAAGTTCCACCTTCCCAACTATAAGATCATCAACAAGGTCACCAAGCTCGTCGCAATGACCGCAACGATGAAGAAACTTTCAGCAAGCTCAAATTCATAATGCCCAAGTTCACCGGATCCAATGACCCCAAAGAATACCTCTCGTGGGCACTCAAAGTCGACAAGATCTTCCGCATGCACAATTATAGCAACGAGAAGATGGTCGCCATGGCTTCGCTTGAATTTGATGATTACACCAACCTTTGGTGGGAACAAGTTCAAGTTGCTCGTGACGCAAGACAAGAGCTGCTAATCACAACTTGGCATGACATGAAGGCTCACATGCGATCCCGGTTCGACCCCGCGCATTACACGCGTGACCTCTTCAACAACCTCCAATCGCTTCATCAAGGGACAAAGACCGTTGAAGAGTACTTCAAGGAAATGGAACTCAACTTGATTCATGCCAACATTGACGAGCGCATGGAGCAAACAATGGCACGTTTCCTTATTGGCTTGAATCACCCAATCAAGCGCATCATCGAGTTCCAAACATACAAGAGCATGGTTGAGCTTGTGCACATCGCAACAAAGGCGGAACGTCAAGTGCAAGAGGACATCAAGTACAACAAGCCCAAGACATATTTCACCTACAAGCAAGCTTCAACCTCTATGCCAACAACCTTCAATGGAAGCTCCTCAAGTACCTCCAAGCCTTCCTTCAAACCCACACTTCCTCAAGGAAAACTGCCCCCAAGTGGCAAACAAGCAAAGAGTGATACACCTTTCAACGGTGAATGCTACAAGTGTAGAGGGAAAGGACACAAGTCAGCCGAATGTGGAAACAAGAAAGTATTGTTCATCCACGACAATGGCGAAGAAGAGTACTTGAGTGAAGATGAATTTGATGCCCGAGTCAAGGAAGCAATGGCAAGGAAACGAGTGGAAGATGACCAAGAACTCCTCATGTGTGAACATGACGCAAGTCCATCACTTGTCGTCACAAGGATATTCACCACTCAAGCACAAGATCATGAAGACCAATGCTCCAATATCTTCCAAGCACGAGCCGGCATCAATGGCAAATCTATCAAGGTGACCATTGACGGAGGGAGTTTCCACAACCTTGCTAGCACCGAGTTGTGTGAGAAGCTCAACCTCACCCTTCAACCGCACAAGAACCCCTACCACGTGCAATGGTTAAGTGACCAAAGGTCCGTGAAGATCAAGCATACTGTAGCGGTCTCCTTTTCCATTGGTCCTTACAAAGATACGGTGGAGTGTGATGTGGTTCCTATGACAGTTTGCCACATGCTTCTTGGGAGACCATGGAAATTTGATAACGCTGCTCTACATGATGGTCGCACCAATGTATACACCTTCAAAGGGCTCAACAAAACATGTGTTTTGCAACCAATGACTCCTAGCAAAATAATTGCGGACAATGCAAAGGCTTTTGTGAGAAGAGCGGTGAGAGAGAGAACCACCTCATAGTGAGTGAGAGCCACAAGCCTAACTCGAGTGGAAAAACTAAGAGTGTTCTCCTTGCCACCAAATGTGAGATGAGAGATGTTCGGAACAACCCATCCATCTTGCACTATGTCCTCCTTTGCAAGGGACTAGCGCAAGGAACTATGAATTAACCAATGTTCCTCCATCTTTGATGAATGTTTTGCGAGAATTCAAGAATGTGTTCCCCGAAGAGCTCCCACATGGTCTACCTCCTCTTCGCGGCATCGAACATCGCATTGACCTCATACCCGGCGCACCACTTCCAAACCGCGCCGCTTACCGCATGAACCTGGAGGAGACAAAGGAGATTGAACGTCAAATCAACCAACTCGTCTCCAAAGGTTTGATCCAAGTTAGCAGTAGTCCAAGTGCCATACCCGTGATTCTTGTTCCAAAGACGGATGGTACGTTACGGTTATGCATGGACTACCGTCCAATTAATGCTATCACCGTGCGTTATCGACATCCCATACCGCGTCTCGATGACATGCTTGATGAGTTGTGTGGAGCCACTATTTTTTCAAAAATTGATCTTCGTAGTGGTTACCATCAAATACGCATGGCGGAAGGTGATGAGTGGAAAACCGCCTTCAAGACCAAACTTGCTCTCTATGAATGGTTGGTTATTCCCTTTGGCTTATCTAATTCCCCATCCACCTTCATGCGCCTTATGAATCACATCTTGCGTTCTCTCATTGGAAAAAGTGTTGTTGTCTATTTCGATGATATTCTTGTTTATAGCAAATCACTTGAGAACCATATAACACATGCCAAGGAAGTTTTGCAAATCCTTTGACATGAAAAGCTTTATGCAAATCTTCCCAAGTGCACTTTTGCTAAAGAAAAGTTGATTTTTCTTGGATTTGTCGTTTCTTCGAAAGGCATTGAAGTTGATGTTTCCAAGGTTAAGGCTATACGAGATTGGCCCATCCCAACAAATGTGACTGAAATCCGAAGTTTTCATGGGTTGTCCGGTTTCTATTGTTGCTTTGTGAAAGATTTTTCGACCATTGCTTGTCCCCTCAATGAATTGACCAAAAAGAATGTCACCTTCGTGTGGGGCAAGGCACAAAAAAAAGCTTTTGATGAACTTAAAAAGAGTCTCACCGAAGCACCTCTTCTTGCTTTACCCGATTTCACAAAAACTTTTGAGATATAGTGTGATGCTAGTGGTATTGGCATTGGAGGAGTCCTTATGCAAAACGGACGCCCTATAGCCTACCATAGCGAGAAACTCGATGGTGCTCGCCTTAACTATCCAATTTATGACAAAGAGCTTTTTTCCTTAGTTCGTGTCCTTCAAGTTTGGCAACACTACCTATGGCCCAAAGAATTTATCATACATTCCGACCATGAGTCGTTGAAATACCTCAAAGGGCAAGCCAACTTGAGTAAGAGGCACACTAAGTGGGTTGAGTTCATGGACTCTTTTCTGTACATTGTCAAGTATAAGAAGGGCAAAGATAATGTAGTTGCGGACGCTTTGTCTCGCAAACACACAAGCCTTCTTACAAGACTCGAAATAAACGTGTTGGGTCTTGAGGAAATAAAATCTTTGTATGCTTCCGACCCATTCTTTGAACCAATTTTCGCAAAGTGCTCCATTGACAAAGGAGTTGATGATTTCTTTTTGCATAAGGGCTTTCTATTTAAGCAAAACAAGCTTTGCATTCCGAAGTCCTCGCTTCATCTTTTGCTTATCCAAAAATCTCATGGTGGAGGCCTCATGGGTCACTTTGGCCGTGACAAGACATTGGACATGCTCTCCACTCACTACTTTTGGCCCAAGATGAAACGCGACATGGAGCGCTACGTTCAACGATGCACGACATGTGTTCAAGCTAAGTCGCAAGCTAAACCCTATGGTCTTTATATGCCATTGCCTATTCTCATACACCTTTGTCTGACATTAGCATGGATTTCGTGTTAGGATTGCCTCGATCTAAGCATGGTGATGAATCTATATTTGTTGTCGTGGATCGCTTTTCCAAAATGGCACACTTCATTTCGTGCCATAAGACCGACGATGCTTCACATGTTGCAAATCTCTTTTTCAGGGAAATCGTCCGTCTTCACGGTGTGCCACGAACAATAGTCTCTGACCGCGACGTCAAATTCATGAGCTACTTATGGAAGACCCTCATGGCCAATCTCGGCGTTAAGCTAGTCTCTTCATCCGCGTCGCATCCTCAAACCGATGGCCAAACCGAAGTTGTCAACCGAAGCCTCGGGATTCTCCTTCGTGTGTTGATCAAGAAAAACCTCAAGGATTGGGTGGAATGCATTCCACACGCCGAGTTCATCGACAACCATGCCAAGCACTCAACAACCAAGATGAGTCCATTCATGATCATCTATGGGTTCGAGCCACTCACCGCGCTCGACATCCTACCACTACCTCTCCACGAGCGCACCAACATGGACGTTGAGAAGCACGCACAAGCTATGAAGACGCTTCATGAAGAAACAAGAGCTACTATCGAGCAACAAGTCCTTCACCAAGCTTCAAGGTTAAACAAGGACAAGAAGGAGATGATCTTCCAAGAAGGTGATCTTGTGTGGATACACTTGAGTAAGGACTGCTTTCCCAATGAACGAGATTCCAAGCTCAAACCAAGAGGAGATGGCCCCTTCGAGGTCCTCAAGAGAATCAACAACAACGCCTACATCATCGACATACCGACCTCCAAGTACCTTGCAAGCAATACATTCAATGTCAAGGACCTTTCACCCTACCATGGAGATGTTCAAGATGATAACCATGAAGAGTCGAGGACGACTCTTTCCCAAGGGGGAGTTGATGCAGCCCGTCCTATGGACGCTCCTACATCTACACCACCAAGTCCCCCAAGTGGACCCATGACTCGTGCTCGAACCAAGCTTCACCAAGCTAAGGTGAATTCGCTCTTGTACTCATGTGACTTTGATACACCCCTGGATGGCTTGCTACTGCATGCCCCGACACTATGCATCATCAGGTATGAAGACACGAGCTAGGGGAGCGACGCGACAGCCAATAGCTGCCAGGAGACCGCGGTACTACCGGCCCCTGGAAGCGGTACTACCGCTCATGGATGGCGGTACTACCGCCCCGGACAGAGAGATGGACCCGAAGCCCAAGATCCCACTGGTACTACCTCACTCAGCAAGCGGTACTACCGCTCGCACCTGAAGACTCACGCCAAAGCCTCTGCCCGCTCCGGTACTACCGCACCCTTCCAGCGGTACTACTGCATCAGAACGGTACTACCGCTCGACCGACCGGTACTACCGAACACCCTAGGGCCTGCGTGCTCCAGCTCGGCCCTTTGGCCTTGTAACGCACCCTTTTGACACTTTAGTTGCCTAAACTACCCCTGAACTTGTGGTTGGCCTATATATACCCCAACCTCTATTGTAAACCCTAGGCATGATATTGGAATTAGTGGAAACCCCTTGTGGATCTATCTAATTCTTGCCTCATGCTCCTTGACCAAGGAGCACCAATATCTCAAAACCTCGTTGGAATTTGCATCATGCCTCCGCGTTGTACAAGGCCTAGGCACCTGAGTCCCTTTGCCTAGACGTCAAGATCTCACCGAGTCTCCCATCTCGCTGTGCTGGTTCGAGAGAGAGTCCTCCGCCTGACGCCGATCCTAGGCATTGTGCCGGACCGGTCATCGCCGGCGTGAGCTATTTGTGCGTATCATGGTTTTGTGTGTGTGTTCATCGCGTTCTTCATGCGTGCGTTCGTCGTGTTCATCCTCCCCTCCTCTCCCCGCACTCCACCCTCGATTTGAAAGCGAATCGAGAAAGATCGGGCCACCCTAGAGGTTTGCCCTCAACACTTCCATGCTTGTGTTGTAGCCAACATTTTGAATCTGGTATAACTTGATTTTTGCACAAAAAAAATTTGCATATTGTTACCTATGCATGATCAACTAAAACCTTGTGCATCATCTACTTAAATGTGGCATGCATGTTGAAAATTCACTTCTCATTCCTGCATTGAAAAAAGAGTAAGCATGATGAATTTGATGAAATTCAAAAACAAATGACTTTGCAGGCTACACAAAGAAAAACCATGGATAGTGATCAGCTTTTGGCAATGGATGAGTCTAATGGTGATGTGTCATTGACTAGAGCACTGAATAATGAAGGTATATGTCTGGTTGATAAAAACTCTCAACTGTTAGATTATTTCTTAATGGTTACAAAGTTATACATGCAGAACTACCAAATTAGCTTTATTAGATGGACAAGCTAAAAAAACATTCAGAACTACCAGATTATTTCTTAATGGTTATAAGGTTATACATACACAACCACCAAATTAGCTTTATTAGATGCACAAGCTAGAAACCATTCAGAACTGCCAGATTATTTCTTAATGATTACAAGGTTACACATGCACAACTACCAAATTAGCTTTATTAGATGGACAAGCTAGAAACCATTCAGAATTGGCAGATTATTTCTTAATGGTTACAATATTAGACATGCAGAACTACCAGATTAGGTTTATTAACGGTTACAAGCTAAAACATTTACAACTGCCAGATTATTCATCAATGATTACCAGGTTCTACTGGGTTAAACTGCCAGGATATTACATAGTAATTGCCAAAAAAGTAAACCTGAGAAATAATTACAAGTTACCAGTTTAAGGAAAGTTAGTGATTGGCCATGTTTCCTACCTACTAGTTCCAGTCACAACAACTTCTAGAAATATAATATGCTCCGTACTAATGTGAAAAAAATATGCAGATATGATGATTTTGGGTGGAAACAATGAAGCAACACTCTCCGGGGGTGGTTCACTTGGGATTGCTTGCCCTGGCATGAGTCTCGCACAGTCAAGTGATGCAGGATCCCAGAAGTCATTTCTACACTGCAGCCACCAAGTACACACATGAGATTCGATACATTGGAGGAAGCTAAAAGGCACTACAAGATTTACGCCCGGAGAAAGGGATTTGGCATCAGATAAAACTATAGGAAGAAGTCAGAAGTAACTGGAGGGTACATAAGGGCAGCACTTCTTTGTCACAAGGTAGGCCACCAGAAAAAATAAAATGAAGACACTCAAAATCCTAAGCATGTTGCACCGAAGAGGAATAGGACTAAAAACACAAGAACTAACTGCCAAGCTCGAATGATCATAAAGTTTAGGGATGGGCTGGGTTGTGACAGACTTTTGTGATCAACATAACCACCCGCTCATTAACAAATGGTCACTAACTGGGTTCCTATGATCACATAGAGAAAAGGAGGACCAAGATTTAATGAAGGTGCTTCATTTAGTGAACATGGAAACAAGCAGAATGATGCAAGTGATGGCTACGCTCTATGAGTCGCTTGAAGGAGTTCCGTATATACCTAAAGACATGGCGAACTTCAGAGCATCAATTCGAGTTGAGAACAAGTACACAGATATGCAAGATACATTTACGTACTTTGATGAAATGAAGCAGCAAGATAAATATTTTTATTATATATTCACGCTTTATGATGAAAACAGGGTTGAGAACTTATTTTGGGTAGATGGAGCTGCTAGAAGAGCATACAAACACTTCAATGATTTCATATATTTTGATACAACATACTATACTAATCAGTATAAGATGCCTTTCGCTCCATTTATAGGAATAAACAGCCATGGACAGTCTATCCATCTTGGATGTGGGTTCATAAGGAATGAGCTTAGTTCTAGTTTTGACTGGCTATTTGAGACTTTCCTAATTGCCATGGACGGTCTAGCTCCAATAAATATCATTATAGACCAGGATTTTGGAATGAGGTCAGGAATAGATAACAAGTTACCAAACACTAGGTGTGGGAACTACCATTGGCATATAGTTAACAAGGCAACTGAAGAAATTGGACAGTTAGTTGCGAGGATTCCTGGCCTACGAGAAGTGATAAATGATTTCCTAAATTGCTGCTTGTCACCAGAGGAATTTGAAGAGAGGTGGAATGACATGACACAAAAGTTTGGCTTGCACGGACATCCTAAGTTTCTGGCACTGTATGAGAAAAGAAGTTACTGGGTCCCGGCATACTTTATGAACTCCTTCTACCCATCCCTGTAGACAACCCAACGCAGTGACGAATTTAATGAAGTGTTGAAGTAGTATATCAGTCCTTCAAACTCAGCCCTCGAGTTTGTTCGTCAATATGCTGCTATCCAAGAAAAGATAATGAAAGCATAGAACAAAGAAGAAGCAGGCTCATCCCTAACAACAGCGAAGACATGGTGTTGGCGCCCAATCGAACAACACATGTCAATTGTGTAAACATGTGGCATATACAACCATTTTCAGAAAGAAATGCTATATACAATATCCTATAACATAGAACAGACTGCTGACCGTATTTACACGCTTCAATGCATAACAAAGTTTGTGCCCACATACCACAATAGAAACTTCAAGGCCGTGAAAATAGTGAGTACAAATGTCAATGTTGCAAATTTGAGAGAGACGGCATGGTGTGCTGTCACATTCTAAAGGTAATTTGCAAACTTTTTGTCTGTTGCCATACTAACTGCCACTAGTTACCTACTAGGAAAGTATATGATTGCCAGGTTTTAAAAAATGTATGTCATATAGTTACTCTTTATGGAAAGCAAAAAAATAAATGTTGCTATATGGTAGATTGGAATGTATATGAAAAACTACCAGATTAAAAATGATCCTAGTTGCAAATTTGTTTAGTTTTGACATATTATGATTTTGAGAAACATACTAACTATTCTACCTCATGTTTTTGCTTTTCCAAATGAATACCATGTTCTTTCTAGGACTAACAATGATGCCACTGCATATGTGCTTAAAAGGTGGACATGAAGTGCAGAGGAGAATTTAGTGGAAGAAACACCAGGCCAACCGGTGGAGATGCTAGAGGAATCTAGGAAGAAGATGTCACTGACAACGATGTGCAATGAGTTCAAAAGCATGGCACTACACGGTAACCAAATAGAAGATAGGAAGAAGATAATAAGGATGCATCTAAAAAATATGAAGAACGATTTGGCTTCACTAAAGAGAGAGACCGAGAAAAGAGCAAAAAAAGTTGCTACTAATTCTACTCTCCCAACAAATTCTTCACAGCGTACAACAAACCAAAGAAATCAGCAAGATGCGCCTACAACAAGTTTGATGAACAACATCAAAGATCTGGGCCAGAAACACATCCACCAAAACGCAAGAAGGCTGCTCCAAAGACATCAACACCTACATGTGATCCTAGGCCAAGTAACATCACTAACTTCACAAGTTCAGATCCAATAATACCTCCAACCACTGCAGCATCTTCGGAAACATCCCATGCTCACATACGTGATCCCTACAAATCAAACACAAAAGGAAGGAAGAGAAAATATGCATTCGAGAATGCACTGAACATTGGCAGGAAGGAAGTCCGTGTATGCAAGCAATGTGGCTAGACGGAACATGATTTGAGAACATGCCCAGAAATATCGCAGCTACCAAACCAGAATTAAAAAAGCCCTATGGATTGCCACATAAACAATTACTACTGTTCTACATTTTTGTCATTATTTCATGTTGTAAAGACAGTGCCATGTATGTCCTATTTAGTTCCATATATATTCATATATGCTCAAGCATTTCGTGAAAAAATGAAGAAACAAACAACTGTAGTTTTACCGTATCACATTGTTGTTTAAATTCGACCTCCAGTTCTCCTTTTCCTCATTAAAATCAGTAGTAATCCACTTGTACGATATGATTCTCCTCAGTTTATATGCATCACCTTTGCCAATTTGTGGGGTGCTCTGCCCATGCCAATTCTCAATGTTGTAGAGAACATGAAAACCATAGTTGAATCTGCAAGGGCAAAAATAAAAAGAAATCAATAAAAACTGCAGTATAAATACAGTCAGAAATCATTTTTTGGAGATAAAAAAAGACAAAGAGAAAAGATGTCATACAAGTTTTCCTGCAGTGGCACATTAACAATTGTGAGTTCCTAATCCTGTATCTAGACTTTCGAGGTGGCATAATGTATCTGCCATATAGCCTTGATCCTACTGATTAGGACATTTGCGTGATCAGCCAGACTTTGACTCTCTTCACCACGCATCGAGTCAAGTGCTTTGAACCTCTTAGCCTGAAAGTACATAGACAAGCAATACTAGTGGTTGCCTTCCTTATTTCCTCTGCTAATCTCTTCAAGAACTGGGAAAGAAATATGGATAAAAAACAAACAAGAAAAAATAGGTAACTACAATGCATTAAAAATGCATCTTAGCACTGCTAATATGGTAATTAACCTAGTGGTATTAGGTAATTGAAAAACTACATTCACAGTGTGCTGCTAACCTGTTTCATTAAACTGACCGAGTAATTTGATCTTCTTTTGAAATACGAAACAACAATCTTCTTCTCAAATTGCCCTGTTAGCAAAAAGTTGGAGAGCTTATATGGCATTATCATCTTGCCCTCCACTTTGTTAGTACGACGCAAGTACTCGATACCAACTTCCATGCAATGGTTGGACAATTCACCCCTAACATGTATAGAATCAGCCAAGTCACCAGTTACAACCTAGTTGTCTGTGTATTTTACAGGTTGGTACCTAGTTTAGAAAGAAGGGATGAAAACGATTAAGCATGAACAACCACTAGGATAAAAAGAAAAATATCAACAACTACAAGATTTAAAATGAACAACTACCACATTAAAAAAGGAACAACTACCAGATTAAGTTTGAACACTTACCAGGTTAAAAAAATATGAACAAAAACCTACAACACTAAGTATGAGTAGATCAGTATAAAAACCATCAAAAAATTACATATATGACCACAAACCAGATTTAGTGGAATAGCTACCACATAAATTTGAACTAATACCGTCAAAATATCTACCAGATATATTTCAATAAATACCAGATTATGTAAGAACAACTACCAGGAAAAAAATAAATGATGTTTACTTTTTCAAGTTGGATTTGCTTGGCCTTGCATGTTTGCTGCTCAGCATGATCTTCTGTATACATTCTCTTGATCTGCACTAACTTTTATCAAGCTATTAAAGGGAGACATTAGAAAATCGGACGCATTTTTACCATCATTTTGTGAGGTTGCACCTTCGGTGTTATGCTTTGAATAGCGTTGCCGTCCATGGTGCTTGCGGGGGCTACAGCTGCTTCCAAATCTTTCCTCCTTTTCGAAAATGCTTTACAATAATCCTTATACCTATTAAGCTCTACCACACCTTCCTCACTAAGGAAATTAATTTTATTAAGGATGTAATCTTCCAGCTCCTTTGACAGTTTGAACTCTTCGAAATCAGAGTGAGTGCTTGTTTTTTCAACAGGTTTGCTTGTTTTTGCTGTGGACAACAAAAGAAAATTATCAAAACAGTTATCCTACATAACTTGACTGCCATGTTTAATAAACTTGCTTGAGAGAGGACACAAAATCTTGGCAGCGATAAAAATGTGGCTGCCTAATTAAATAATATTGGCTTCGAGATTAACTAAACTTTGTTGCCACATAAATAAACTTTCTTCCTCTATTTTACCGAAAGAGTATTACTCAATATTAGCATAATTTTTTCCATAGAAGAGCATGCAGGTTTATTAGAATACTAGCAAAAGTTCCATAGGTGAAAAAACTGCAGGATACAAGCAAAAGGTTACCTTGTGGGTTTGCCTAAGCTACTGGAGCAACATCTTGCGCAAATGCAGACATCAAATTTTCCTGGGTACCGATTGTGCAGTCTATTGCAGAATCATCCCCACAATCTTCATGTGAACTAAAACCCAGGTTGAAAGGTGGTGGTGTAAACATACCTAATCGGTTATTCTCTCTTTGAACTAGTAGATGGGCCTCCTACATCCATATGTTTCCTTTTCTGAGAAGTCCCTTCTGCTGTGCTTGCCTGTCCTTCATGAACCCTAGGAAACACTCCTTGCTTTTATTGCTGATTCAGACAACCCTGTGACAAGTTCTTGAATTTTTAGTGGAACTAGAACCGGTTGCCCACTCGGAAAACCAGAATCCCTAGTTTAGGACCAACAAAACAGGACAACTTCCATGGCCTATAATAGTTGCTACTACCCCTAGGGAATTGTCACAAACTGGGATCAAGGTTAGAAACAAACCAGATCTTCATCTGACATAAGCCTAACCTCGAGCCTGAAGCACGCAGGGAATAGTTTGGTAACATTACAGAACATACAAACCCTACATTAATAAGGTACGCTCTTAGCAGAGCTGCATACAAGTATTACAAACCAGGGGTCAAAGATCCATCAAACACTAAGCAATGGAAGAAAATAAGTTGTTCTAAACAACAAACTTAGCAAAGGGCCTAATAGGCTTTGAACATAAGCAAACGACCCTTACATAGATCCTAGACTGCTGCCCGGAAACCCCAACTGCTCGTCGACGTCAATGTAGTAGAAACCACCTTCAGTTGGAGTAGCTTCATCTGTAGAAAAACATAAACGAGGCAAGGTTGAGTACATGATGTACTCCGCAAGACAAACTAACTTACGATACATGCTTGGTTTAGAAAGGCTTTCTGTGGTTACTTTGCAAAAGCCAGCTTTGTTTGAAAACAAGTGAGAGAAGACGCTCGTCTAATCAGATAATTTCCAAAAGGGGTAAGAAGACTACACTCTAGCTCTTGCAGATCGCCTTCATCATCATTCATCTGAACCTTTCAACTCGAACACCCCTCAAAGGACCCGGAGGAAGTAATTCCAGAACACTCATTAGTTCCCAAGTTTTATCATTAGGTTATAGTTCTCTATGATCCTAGAATCCGTTACCAAGTCGTCCATAACCGTGGATACGGCTTTTAGAATAGATTATAACCCTGAAGGGGTGCACAACTTTACCCACACATACCAACCGACTCTTAATGCCAAATTATTAGCCCTCTTCCTTGGAAGGCTGGCAGAGGGTGGTTGACCACGGCATTTACCTTGCTTTCACTGAGACCATGAGTCACGCCCTAAGGAGATGCCGCCGTAATGGGTCGACTCCCGAAGCTGTCCCTAGAGATGTGCACAGGGTTCAAGATTACGGAGGCCGTGCCTCTCTTGTTCCCGGCCATGCTTACCTACCTGTATGAATGCACCTCCATCACCACCTTCGAGAACAACCAGAATGCATATGTCGAATGGAACGCCCGAACTATGTTACTCATGGAATCTACTAGGCAAGTTACTGAGTCGAGGGGGTTTCCAGGCCCCCGTGTGGTTGTACGCTCATCTTGGTTCAAGATGTGAGAACTCAGGTCCTAAGGGTGGCTAGCATGGGACTACAAAAACCACACCCAACGTGGCCTCCCATACCTGCCTTAGCATGTTTATTATCCATCTCCGATCATATCTCAACATCCTATCAACTAGGTTCATCGCATCTCCGACGCATCATCTAGATGGATCGGTCTTGTAATACTAAGCATGGATAAGCTTGACTGAAATATGGCACTAGCAACGCTCATAAGCTCAACCCTAGTTATGCTAGGAGCGGTGGATTGGTATATTGGTATACAAAGGGCAACATGCAACCGATAGGATACTCTATCTTAAACAAAAGACCACATTGGAATCGTGTGCATATAGCGAGAATGAAATACTTTGGAAACATAGGTTCAGAATGATGGGGCTATGCTTTCCTTGTTCGTCGTTTAAATTGTACTGCTCTTCGGTGTCGTTGACTTCAGGTTCGGTCTCGGTTCCTATTAGCAAAGAACCAACACCAGAAAGAAGAAGCAACAATCAACACATGGCATATGCAATGCTCATACAATATGGATGATATGATGGATTGCATGTATTAGAATAGCCCTAGATTCCTGATCGATTTAAATGGGGTCGGAACGCCCTAGGTGGACAAACCATCGGACCCATGGTACTTAGGGGGTGTCGGTGTTCCTCTATGTAAAATGTAGTTCAAAGTTGTATGAATATTAATGCTTACATTTTTAAATTGTAGAGCTCATTTTTCTAAACATTTTGATATATTATACACATTTTTCTGATTTAAAAGGAATTAGTTATGATTTTCCCAATTTTAATCCATTTTTAAATAAATAAACAATTTTGGAATTATTAAAATTATTTTCCATCTGGCCCCACATGTCAGACTTTTATTAATTTCAGAAAACATTTCCAAAAAGAATAAAAACCTGACTTGCTGGACCCACCTGTCAGCATTTTCAAATAATAACACAATTACAGAAAATATTAAACTAAAAGAAAAAGAGAAATGACGTTAGCCCGACGTCATCGACGCCATTGCTCCTAGGTCGAGCATGGATCCGTCGATCCCGTGCGTGCCTAGACACGTGAGTGGGGGCGCTGGAACGGGCTTGTTGTGGGGATCCAGAAAGTGGCGGCGTCGCTTCCTGGAGATCACCGGAGCTTGGTACACAGCAACGACGAGCGGCGGCGCTTGTGGGTGCTTGTGGAGGGGGAAACCGGAGCGAGAGGAGGCAAGGGAGAAGGTCCACGAGGACCAGCTGCTCACCAGGAGCACGGCGGTGAGGTCGTTTTGGCCGGAGTAGGTCGGTGTCAGCGAGAATCTTAATGCACGACAGCGGTGGACGGCGGACGGCGCGACAGCGACCTGCTTCTCCCTGTCGAGGAAGACGATGAGAAAAGGAGGGCCGAAGGGGTACCATGCCGCTAGTGGGCTGGTTGGGCCGAACTGGGCTGCAGCAAAGCTTGCGCAACTGCTGCTGCTAGCTGCGCTAAGCGGCACATAGGGAGGGGTGGAAAGATGGGCTACGACCCAGTTAGAGCTAGGGTTAATTTTTATTTCAGAAACCTTTTCTTTTTGTGTTTTCATTTTATTTGTTTGTATTTTCAAACTCTTTTATATTTTGAATATTTTGAAAATACTAGAGGTTTGTAAAATATAACAAAACCACCCAGGGGCCCTCTTATTCAATTTAGGATCCAAGCTTTTGGTATTTTTCAAAATATAAAAGCATTTGAATGAATTTCAGAGGAGGAGGGAAATTAGGCTTTAGGGTTTTGTTCTCTCTTGATTAGAACCAAGTGCAAGATGTAATACATGTATGCAATGCTCAGAAACATGTTGTTTATTTATTACACATAGAGGTGGTATGTTACAGTTCTACCCCACTTACAAGAATCTCATCCCGAGATTCCTAGGTTTTAGAAAACAAGGCAGGGTACTCAGATCAAAGACGATCTTCATGTTCCCAGGTTGCTTCTGACTCAGAGTGATGAGACCACTAAACTTTCAGGAACTTGATGGTTTGACGATACGTCTTGCACTCGGTTGCACCAAGAATACGAACTGGGTATTCCCGGTAGGTTAGATCCTCTTGAAGATCTAGAGTTTGATGATCCACACCACGAATAGGATCTTTGAAGCAACACTTGAGTTGCAACACATGGAAGACTTCATGAACATCAGGAAAGGTTGATGGTAGCTCCAATTGGTAGGCAAGTTCACCTCGCTTGGAGAGAATGCGAAAGGGACCAATGTAGCGAGGAGCCAATTTGCCTTTGATACCGAAGCGGTGGACACCCTTCAAAGGAGTGACCCGGAGGTAAACTTGATCACCAACTTCATAATGAACTTCAAGGTGATGACGATCATAGTTGGTTTTCTCACAAGATTGATCAGCCTTTAGACATTCTTGGATTATGCAAACTTGATCTTCAGCTTCTTGGATCATATCCGGACCAAAGAATTGTCTTTCGCCGGTTTCTGTCCAATTCAGCGGTCTTCGACATGTTCTTCTATTTAGGAACTGGAAAGGCGCCATACCCAAACTAGATTGAAAACTGTTGTTGTAGGAGAACTCAGCAAATGCAAGACATTTCTCCTAGTTCTTGCCGAAGGATATAACACACGCTCTAAGCATGTCTTCAAGGATTTGATTCACCCTTTCAGTTTCACCACCAGTCTTAGGACGATAAGCTGTGCTGAAGGAGACATGAGTTCCCATGGCTTGTTGGAAACTAGCCCAAAACTTGGAGGTAAACAAGCTTCCGTGGTCAGATACTATCTTCTTCGGAACACCATGGAGAACCACTATTCGAGACATATATAACTCTGCCAATTGACTTGCAGTGATACTTTCTTGAACAGTAAGAAAATGAGCAACCTTGGATAGTCGATCAACCACTACCCATATTGCATCATGTCCCTTTTGGTTCTTTGGAAGTCTAGTGATGAAATCCATACCAATTTCATCCCATTTCCACTCAGGAATACGCAATGGCTGCATAAGTCCAGCAGGCCTTTGGTGTTCATCTTTCACATGATGACAGACGTCGCATTCTGCAACAAAGCGAGCAATTTCTAGTTTCATTACACTCCACCATAATCTTTGACGAAGGTCAAAATACATCTTGGTACCACCAAGATGAATGGACAAAGGTGATTCATGAGCTTCACGAAGGATTAGCTCTTTAATCTTCCGACTGTTTGGCACCACTAGCCGGTTACTGAAGTAGAGGGTACCTTGATCATTGATGGAGAAACATTTAGCGTCTCCACCTGCAACACGTTCCTTCATCTTGGTAATCTCATCATCTTGCTTCTGGGCTTCCTTGATTTGATCCTCACGAGAAGATTTTACTTCAAGGTTAGCGAGGAACCCACGAGGAACCACGTCAAGGTTAAGATGCTTGATTTCCTCATAGAGAACAGGTTGAGCTTGTGAAATCATCAGGTTATTGTAATAAGACTTCCGACTTAGCGCATCCGCAACAACAATGGCTTTGCCGGGTTGGTAGTTGAGACCCAAATCATAATCTTTGATGAGTTCCAACCATCGTCTTTGCCTGAGATCGAGATCTGGCTGGCTAAAAAGATACTTCAGACTTTGATGGTCCGAGTAGAGTTTGCAACGATTACCGATGAGGTAATGTCGCCCTTGCTTAAGAGCATGAACAACGAAAGCTAGCTCAAGATCATGGGTTGGATAATTATTCTCATGTGGCTTTAGCTGCCGGGAGGCATAGGCTACCACATGACCATCTTGCATCAACACACAACCAAGCCCTTGAAGAGATGCTTCACAATAGATGACGAAGTCCTTGCTTGTGTCCGGGAGGACAAGCACATGAGAAGTGGTTAGCTTAGTTTTCAAGCTTTTAAAGCTTTCTTCTACCTTTTCAGACCATTCGAACTTCTTATCTTTCTTAAGAAGATCAGTCATAGGCTTGGCAATCTTGGAGAAGTTCTCAATGAATCGACTATAATATCTAGCCATTCCAAGAAAACTTCGGACTTCCTTGGCTGAGATAGGTCACTTCCATTCAAGAATGATTTGAACCTTATCCGGAATGACAACAACACCATTGGCTGAGACCACATGACCAAGAAAGACAAGCTCTTGCAACCAAAACTCGCACTTGGAGAACTTACCATAAAGACGATGTTCATGAAGTTTAGTCAATACCAAACGTAGATGTTTGGCATGCTCTTCTTCGGTCTTGGAATAGATCAAAATATCATCTATGTAGACCACTACGAACTTGGATACTCCATAAAGACAGAGTTCATGAGCCTCATAAAGGTGGCAGGGGCATTGGTTAACCCGAAGGACATCACTATATACTCATAAAGACCATAACGAGTTGTGAATGCTGTTTTTGGAATATCCTCTTTCCTGATTTTGATTTGATGATACCCCGACCTGAAATCCATCTTGGAGAAGATGGTAGCACCACTTAGTTGATCAAAGAGGTCATTGATCCGAGGAAGAGGATACTTACTCTTGATTGTCACCGCATTGAGTGGACGGTAATCAATGACCAATCTTGGAATAGTTGTATCCCGCTTCTTGACAAAGATGGTATGACAACCCCAAGAGGAGGTACTAGGTTGAATATACCCTAGGCCTTCTAACTCTTCAACTTGCTTCTTTAGCTCCACCAACTTATGAGGGGGCATACGGTAAGGTCTTTTAGAGATAGGAGCAGTTCTAGGAACCAGCTCGATGACAAATTTCACACTTCGATCAGGTGGCATGCCAGACAATTCTTTAGGAAAGACATCCGGAAATTCACAGACTACCTAGACATCTTGAACTTCTAGAGGGGGTAACTCTTCCATAGCGTCCATGGCATACAATTCCGAGAACGGAGTAGGAACTGCCAATGTAGCCTTTGACCCATCTGACCAGTACTTGACGGTTATACCAGCAGGGGAGGTCATGGTAATAGTCCTAAGTGCACAGTCAATGGCGTCTTGATACTTGGATAACCAGTCCATGCCCAGAATGACATCAATGTCAGTTGACTTACGTGCAATGAAGGAGGTAGGGAACTGTTGGTATGCTATATCTATCTCAACCCCATGAGTAACCTAGATGGTCTGCCAACGAGACCCAGGAGTTCTAATCTCTAAAGGGGAAGACATTGCTTCAAAAGCTATGTCATGCATCCATGCAAACTCTTGAGATATGAATGTATGCGATGCTCCAGAATCAAACAAAGTTGTTGCTAGATTTGAATTGACACGAAGCGTACATAGAATGACGCTTAGATCTTCTTGAGCTTCTTCAACAGTCACATGGGTCAGGCGACCATGTCCAGCACCCTGAGCTTTATCATACTTCTTCGCCGGTTGATCATTGCGACCAGCAGACCTTTGAGGAAAGTCCCTTGAAGAGTGACCAGGCTGACCACATGAGTAACAGGTAGTCCTAGAGAAGAAACCAGCAGGAGGACGATAACTTGCTCCACCAGTATTTGACTATGGCAGACGAGGACCATTGCTAGATGACTTAGGTGCATAAGGAGCATGAGGCACAACACTATATGGAACAAAGACTCGATGCTTCTTGTTACCAGAAGAAGATTCACGAGAGTTCCCTTCTTCACGCTTCTGGGAAACCGCCATTTCCTTTCTTCCATGCTCTAGAGTAAGAGCCTGGTTGTGCAGTTCCTGGAAGGTTCTGAACTTGAAAGGAAGCAACTCATAGCGAACTGTAGGACTAAGTCCCTTACGGAACAACTCTTGCTTATCTTCATCATTGGTCACATCCCTGGGTGCATAACAAGCCAGGCGAGTGAACTCACGCCCATATGCTTCAATATCCATACGCCCCTGAGTCGTATCCAAAAACTCCCTCCTTTTGAGATCCATGACGGGCTCAGGAATATAGGAGGCGCGAAAATCTGCAACGAACACCTCCCAGGTAACAACATGTCCTCGAGCTTGCATATCCAGATACCCATCCCACCAAATACCAGCCTCATCTTCCAGCTGATAGGTGGCGAAGTTGACACGTTCATTCTAACGAACATGAAGAGCACTAAACTTGCGCCCGATTGTGCGTAGCCAATCATCAGCATCAAGGGGTTCCTTGGGGTGGTTGAAGATAGGAGGAAATGACCGGATGAAATCCCCAAGTGTGACATAGTCGTCGGGACGTCGTTCAGTGTTCTGAGCCACACGCTCAAGAAGGCGTTCATTCCTCAGACGGTTGGTCTCAATGTTGTTGAGAACCTCGGCCATTGTGGGAGGTGGCGGAAGTTCCTCATCAGCATTGTTGTGGCCTCAATGGACAATAGAACCACGAGTATCGGAAGACATCCTGAGGAGAAAACAGAACCCATGAGATTGAATCACCAAGCGAGATACATCAAAAGATGACATGAACCATATCGAAAGGTCACGGTAGAATCAACCATATGAGTTGATGTCAAATCATAACACCAAGTATGGCAGTAGAACGAGCATACGGAATGTATACGCTACCAACTTAAATACAAACCATAACAATGGAATGCAATATGGTATGATACCAACAAATCATAGGAGAAGAAAGGAGTTGAATTCCAAACACCCTTAGCAAGGTTGAAAACAATGCTTCAGATGCCCAGATATCTTGGAAGCTCTGAGCTTTGCAACTGGATACGGAGTACTAGAAGAACAACCCAACCCCGTAGATCCTAGTAATTTGAAATGATAGACGAGAAGCGAAAACCTTTCAAACCAAACAAGATAAGATAACTCAGCAATAGATCAGCCCTAGATAAGGAGTAAAAGAGTCATGTTTAGAGTTTTCCAAATAATTTTAACTTTCAAATAGTTTTCACAAGTACTAGACTCAACATCGACAAATAAGAAGGGTTTCCTACAGGCAGTCCTGCTCTGATACCAAAATCTGTCACGACCCGGGATCTGGGTTAGACAAATACCAGATCTTCATCTGACATAAGCCTAACCTCGAGCTCAAAGCATGCAGGGAATAGTTCAGTAACATTAGAGAACATACAAACCATACATTAATAAGGTACACTCTTAGCAGAGCTGCATACAAGTATTACAAACCAGGGGTCAAAGACCCATCAAACACCAAGCAACGGAAGCAAATAAGTTGTTTTAAACAACAAACTTAGCAAAGGGCCTAAGAGGACTTGAACATAAGAAAACAACCCTTCCATAGATCCTAAGCTGCTGCCCGGGAACCCCAACTATTTGTTGACGTCAATGTAGAAACGACCTTCAGTTGGAGTAGCTTCATCTATAGAAAAACATCAATGACGCAAGGCTGAGTACAGGATGTACTCCGCAAGACTTAATAACCTACAATACATGCTTGGTTTAGAAAGGCTTTTTGTGGTTACTTTGCAAAAGCCAGCTTTGTTTGAAAACAAGTGAGAGAAGAGGCTCGTCTAATCAGATCATTTCCAAAAGAGGTAAGAAGACTACACTCTAGCTCTTACATATCGCCTTCATCATCATCATCTGAACCTTTCAACTCACAACACCCCCTCAAAGGACCCGGAGGAAGTAATTCCAGAACACTCATTAGTTGCCAAGTTTTATCATTAGGTTATAGTTCTCTATGATCATAGAATCCGTTCCCAAGTCGTCCATAACCATGGACACGGCTTTTCGAAAAGATTATAACCCTGTAGGGGTGCACAACTTTACCCACTCGTACCAAACAACTCTTAATGCCAAATTATTAGCCCTCTTCCTTGGAAGGCCGACAGAGGGTGGTTAACCACGACATTTACCTTGCTTTCGCCGAGACCATGAGTCACGCCCTAAGGAGATGCCGCTGTAACGGGTCAGGTCCCGAAGCCGGTCCCTAGAGATGTTCGCATGGTTCAAGATTACGGAGGCCGTGCCTCTCTTGTTCCCGGCCACGCTTACCTACCTGTATAAATGCACCTCCAACACCGCCTTCGAGAACAACCAGAATGCATATGTCGAATGGAACGCCCGAACTATGTGACTCATAGAATCTACTAGTAAAGTTAGTGAGTCGAGGGGGTTTCTAGGCCCCCATATGGTTGTACGCTCGTCTTGGTTCAAGAGGCGATAACTCAGGTCCAAAGGGTGGCTAGCATGGGACTACAAAAACTAAACCCAACGTGGCCTCCCATACCTGCCTTAGCATGTTTATTAACCATCTCCGATCATATCTCAACATCCTATCAACTAGGTTCATCGCATCTCCGAGCATCATCTGGATGGATTTGTCTTGTAATACTAAGCATGGTTAAACTTGACTGAAATATGGCACTAGCAACAATCATAAGATCAACCCTAGTTATGCTAGGAGCGGTGGATCGATATATTGGTATACAAAGGACAACATGAAGCAAAAAGGATACTCTATCTTAAACAAAAGATCACATTGGAATCGTCTACATACTGTGAGAATGAAATACTTTGGAAACATAGGTTCAGAATGATGGGGCTATGCTTGCCTTATCCGTCATTGAAACGGTACTGCTCTTCGGTGGCGTTGACTTCAGGTTCGGTCTCGATTCCTATTCGTGAAGAACCAACACCAGAAAGAAGAAGCAACAATCAACACATGGCATGTGCAATGCTCATACAATATGGATGATATGATGGATTGCATGTATTAGAATAGCCCTAGATGCCTCATCGATTTAAATGGGTTTAGAATGCCCTAGGTGGACAAACCATTGGACCCATGGTACTTAGGAGGTGTCGGTCTACCTCTATGTAAAATGTAGTTCAAAGTTGTATGAATATGAATGCTTACATTTTTAAATGGTAGAGCACATTTTTTGAACATTTTGATATATTATACACATTTTTCTGATTTAAAATGAATTAGTTATGATTTTTCCCAATGTTAATCCATTTTTAAATAAATTATCATTTTTGGAATTATTCAAATTATTTTCCATCTGGCCCCACATGTCAGACTTTTATTAATTTCAGAAAACATTCCAAAAAGAATAAAAACCTAACTTGTTGGACCCACCTGTCAGCATTTTCAAATAATAACACAATTACAGAAAATATTAAACTAAAAGAAAAAGAGAAATGACGTTAGCCTGACGTCATGATGACATCATCGACGCCATTGCTCCTAGGTCGAGCACGGATTCGTCGATCCCGTGCACGCCTGGACACGTGATTGGGGGTGCTGGAACGGGCTCATCGCAGGGAACCAGAATGTGGCGGCGCCGCGTCCTAGAGATCACCGAAGCTTGCTACACAACGACCGCGAGCGGCGGCGCTTGCGGGTGCCTGTGGAGTGGGGAAACCGGAGTGAGAGGGGGCAAGGGAGAAGTTCCACCAGGACCAGCTACTCACCAGGAGCACGACAGTGAGGTTGATTTGGCCGGAGGAGGTCGGTGTCGGTGGAAATCTTAACGCACGCCGGCGGTGGACGGTGGACGACGCGACAGCGGCCTGCTTTTCCCCGTCGAGGAAGACGACGAGAAAAGGAGGGGTGAAGGGGTACCGGGCCGCTAGCGGGCTGGTTGGGCCAAACTGGGATGTAGCAAAGCTTGCGCGACTGCTACTGCTAGCTGCGTTAAGCGACAGATAGGGAGGGGAAGTAAAGTTAGAGCTAGGGTTAATTTTTATTTCAGAAACCTTTTCTTTTTCTATTTTCATTTTCTTTGTCTGTATTTTTAAACTCTTCTCTGTTTTGAACATTTTGAAAATACTAGAGGTTTGTAAAATATAACAAAACCACCTAGGGGCCCTCTTATTCAATTTGGGCTCCAAGCTTTTGGTATTTTTCAAAATATAAAAGCATTTGAATGAATTTCAGAGGAGGAGGGAAATTATGGTTTAGGGTTTTGTTCTCTCTTGATTAGAACCAAGTGCAAGATGTAATGCATGTATGCAATGCTCACAAATATGTTGTTTATTTATTACACATAGAGGTGGTATGTTACAGGAATGTCCCTTGTGCTACTGGTGAGACCACCATTGTGCTACACATGTTCTCACTTGGTGCTGCTGTTTTTGATTACAAGTTATCAATAGTTAGTGATATTTGGATTGCATTGGCCTTGTTTTTTCCATCGTCTGAATTATTTTTTGGATGCCAATATAAATTCTTGCAGCATTGCTAGCTGATCGCATCTTTGTGGCAGCAGGGGAAACTATAATAGCAGTGCTCATTGTCTTCCCATCACCGATCATCGCAGTAGGGGCATCTTTTTGATTGTTGGTAACTGCGGGGGACACCAAAAAAGCTTAATTTTAAATCTTTACATCCTCTAAGGTTGGAGAGAAGCTGATAGTCTTGCACTTGGCATCACTTATATGGGCAATGTTGACGTTGCTGCCAACTTGAATCTATGCAAGCCTTAGAGATTTCCTAGTAGGTGTGTTGCTTACCAAACTAGAAAGTTACCTGCACGCCCAAAAAGGCAAAACGGAGAAAAGGAAGTTAGACAAAAAATCTATATATGTTACATACTATATGCAAAAAAGTAGATTGCAAAAAACTCCAAAAGAACATGCAAAATACTACACCTTTGATATGTATGCACAGTCTCAGATACAAGGGATTTTTCAGCCATCATTGCTTTTTCATTCCTAGTAGTATTGCTACCCCTAGACTTATCGTGCACCTTCTCTACATTAGCACTCTAGTATAAAAAGGAATAAAAGAAGATTTAGATGTCAGATTTATTATGAATAATTATTAGATAAGTTATACTTGACTACCGGGTCTTAAAAAACATGCAGTTGTCAAAAAGAAGAATTATAAAAATATTTATTTTTCATATTAACAAGTGGTTACTGCCAGACATTGGCTTATCAGGTTTTAGCATTAGTAAAACTTGTTAGCAAAACTGTAAAAAAGGACATACTTGCTAGATTATCTATACATCGCTTCCATGCAAATTACACTAGTTTGCCAGGACAAACGCATGACTACTATAACTTACCTCCTTTGTGGATTCTTCGAAACATTCTCTTCATTTTCAGTTCTTGAATTGCCTGTACTCATTGGGTCTACTGCTTCATAACACTTGATGATGTTATGCAACTTCAATTCACTGGCTCTTGATTTAAGTGGCTGCTGTTTCATGGAACTTAGCCTTGCTACAAGACTAGCTGCATCTCCCTTTATTTCCTCTTCAGCTTGTTGGGTACAATCTACTAGGGAATCAACAACGAAATAACCAAATCCTTCACTCCCGTCGGAAGCATCAATATCACTAAATGATGGAACCTTTATTTGAGAGTGCATAACAGGAGGAGATGCACTTCTGCCAGCCGATGGATTGTATTTGGTTGGTGTTTCATGTGAAGCAGTAATGATTTTAGTGCTTCTTGCATAATGACTAGGTTCTACATCACGTTCATTTCTCTCATTCTGCTCATCTGATTCTGATAAAGAAGAGCCCATTTCTTCATCTCCATTTGGTCCTTGAGCATCACCATGTGCACCTTCTTCATTTACTTTTGTTTCATCTGACTCAGTCAAACCTTGAATAAGGTTGCTCAAAAGACTATTAAGCCCAGATGAAAAAGTCTGCATGAGATTGAATGATTTGACCTTTTGCTGCAAAAAATGATAAGATAGTAAGTTAGACAATAGAAAGTAATTTCATACTATGAATCTAATTAGCTAGTAGGTAAAAGAAAAGAGGGTTGTGCTAACTCGCGGCACCCCATATTTTGCCTTGCGTGCGGTGGCCCGCTGAACACTATTGGTCTACTCTGTTTCCACCCCTGACGAATGTACATGTGCACGAGGCTGAGACTCCACAGTAAAAACTGACTAGGGACCTACGCTATCGTTGCATCGGGAATCTAGGAATAGGAGCCCACAAATAGTTGCAGTGAAAGCAAAGCAAAAGATTTTCCTAGATAAAAGGTGCTCAAGTTGCTCCTTGCTAGCTGCCTAGGGATAGCAGTAATTAAAAAACTTGTTAGCCTATTTGTCAACATAAATCAATCACCATTGCTAGAATAAATTACATTTGGTTGCCACCTTCAAACATGGTGAAATTTATTAGGAAAAACGTAAGATACACTTGATAGCTCATTTAAGTATGGTTGCCATATTAATTAAACTTGGCTACTAGGTTAACTATACTTGATTGCCATGTTTTAACTATGATAGCTGTCATATTAATTAATCTTGGCTATCAGATTAACTATACTTCATTGCCATGTTTTAACCAAGGTGATAACTATTAGGTTTCCAACATAATTATCACATTTCTTAGAATAAAATTATCAGGTTTTATTAGAACCAATTAACAGATTTTACAAATAAAATAAAACTTTCTAAAGCAGCTATGAGAACATCAAAAACAATCACTGGATTTCCCAACACAGCTATTTGCAAATTGTTTAGAAATAATTATCACGTCATGCAAAAAAGTAGTGAACATATAGGCAGATAGTTCCGCTACACGCGTGCGCCTTGTTTGCGAAGTGCATGTGAGATAGGACCAAGCACTATACCAGTATGGAGGCAGCGACTATAGAAAACAGTCAACAAATAAACACTGCTACTGCCGTGTAGACTATGTCGCATAGAGATGATGCTTTTGGGATGCCTCTGCGCACAGCAAAACACACCCGACGTCGCGTGCGGATGGACGTCTTGGTCTCCGTGCTGCACGAGAAGACTCGACATGCGGCGCCTATAAGTAGATTTTTCCAAAAAAAGAATATAACAAACCTTCTCCTTACATGTAGGATGAATGTTAAGATTCATCCAAGCATCAAAACCATCCGGCCGGCTAAAAAGACCAATTTCCCTAGCAAAATCATTTTTAAACTCATCCCTTAGCAGAAAAATTTGGGGAAGAGGGGTTATGTAAACATATGAAAAACATATCAGTGTGTAAAAAAGCACAAGAAAGGGGAATGTACAAAAAGCAAAAAACAAAAAAGAATTCCTAACCTTCATGGAGCTAAAATGGTTGAGTCAAACTCCTGAGCATCCATTTCACCAAGGACGTCAATTGCATCCTTAGTCCAGGAATTAATAGCAAATTGTGTATGATCAAAACCAATATCAATATGGTCGGTGCCGAGAGCAGAAAAGTATCGCAACTGGAATTTTCACAAAAAATACAATAATGAGTATGTATATAATGTAAACAAATGCATTCACATTGACAAAAACAAGCAATAAACATTTTAAATAAGTAACAAAGATAGGTAGCTACCAGACAAAATTGCCAGGGCTATGAGCAAAAATACACATGGCTCATTTTAAATAAGTAACAAGGCTAGGTAGCTACCAGATAAAATTTCCATAGCTGCTAGCAAAAAATACACATGGATGCCACAAAAAATACAATTGGATGCCAAGTGAAAAAGTATAAAAAGTCTATCGGATATGGACACATGGCATATCGTACCATGTATTATACATGCAGATGCTAGATTAAGACAGCTCCCAAACAACTAAAAAAATTAGAAAAAAGAAAAAAGCTCTCACCATGCAATACAATAAACATCCCTTTGTGTATTTTCCATTCGATAGGTGCTTGTGTCGTTCATCAGTAATAAACTTGGACATATTCATTTTTTGAGATTTCTTCTATACATCTCCCTAAGAAAAAACATTACCATCACAGATTAGAAAAGAGTAACATGTATATACAGGTGTATGAAACTGAAAGGAATTTAAGAGGAGTTGTAAAACTGTAACGAGTAGTCACATACCAGCATTGGATAACAATTGTTACTTATTCTAGTATCAGTAGTAGGAGCGACAACTGTTGAGGTAATGAACAACAACCAAAGCTTCATGAATGTTTCATCCGTCTCTGCATAATGAGCTATCATATTGACAATTTCATAAACTGTTGCCCTACTACTTTCACCAGGAAAAAGCCTTGCTGCAATCTCAGCTTCCAAATCATAATATGCATAGTATTTCACAACCAACTATCCACATGGGAGCCCAGTGATCTCATGCACAGACTGCTATGTCCAAGGAATCATTCGACAACGAGGGATTATAAAAGATTGCCTAGCCGGATCGTAACACTGTGCCAACCAGTAAATAACTAGATTGTGCAACTGCTCACACTTGATATTGAGAAAACTACCATTCCCCATGGCTACTATGACAGCGTCTTGGTCATCAGTTAAACTTTTGTACAACTTTAAGATAGGTGATGGCGAGGTCCTATTCCGATCTCCGGTGAAAACCTATGACCAAAATAGGAGAACAAATGGATGAAAAGGTACCCAATTATCAGGATATGAATGTATTAAATGCCAGATTAACTAAATGTAGCTACCAAGATAATAAAAAAGTTCATATTAACACAAATCCAACTTACATTACGTCTCTTTCTTGCACCTTTTCCTTGGCGAGCAATAATAGCATTCATTTGTTGTTCCTTCCTCGGAGCCCATCAAGCCCTCGTTGTTGTATTAGAAAACACATAAAGAAAAACATAATTGTTAGTACCAGGCTGTCTAGGAAAAATAAACTACCAGATTATATAAAAAAAACTCCATATTGTATACAAAATAACTTCAGATTGTATTAAAACAACTAACATGTTGTTTATGTTGTTTACAAAAAATAACTACCAGATTATACAGGAGTGCCTACCAGGTTATACACAAATGACTACCATGTTATATACAAATTTGTATAAAAAAACCTATCAGGTTACTTACAAAAAACATACTTACCAGATTATATACAAACAACTAGCAGCTTATACAAACAGATTTACGTATAAAACAACTACCAGATTAATTTTTAAATGACTAACAAATTATATGAAAAATAACTACTAGATTAAATGTACCATATTTCTAGTTCATCATCTCTACATACAAAATAAAAATTATTTTTCATTATATTCCTAGTATGACAGAAGTGAATAATTAAGTTGCCAAAAGGTTTTGCACTAGAAACATAGCCATACATGATCGCAAAAAAAGGATTTACTCCTACTTAATGAAAAACTACTAAAAAGGCATGACTGATACAAGTCTAGTACACAACAATGAAATAAGACACGTGTGCGGGTAATCTGATGATAGGTAATGTACAAGTATAGATCATCACTCTTTGATTACACTAAAAAATCAAAATACATGCAAAAAAACAAATTAGACATGAATGTAACCGCCGCATAGAAAAAACACAGCAAATGCTGCCCCCTGACAGGGTAGATTTTACCAAAATGGTAGGATATGAATCCAATGGTATTGCAAAAAAAGATGCCAAACCTCCTACACACGGTTGCTGGCTCTTGCACCACCCCATTGAGTCAACACACATAAAAGTACTCCAATATCTCTTGCATATTCACACATGTAAGCACAACCACAAAAATTGCTCATCCACTCATTTCAACCACCTAGAAAATCAACAAGAACTAATCCCTCCTATAGCTGTTTTCACTGGCTTACCATTCGCATTTAACATACTCCTTACACACACCAAGAGAACAACAAAGGAATCTCCCTCGAAAAAATTCACAATCAAGTAAAAATAGGCAGTTACATTACCGAACCCCATCTTACCAGAACCAAAAATCGAGCACCCACCCAACCCCCACCGGACACCATAGCTACCATGAAGGGACGGGAGTTGAGCGAGCCAACGAAAATTGACCAACTACAAGCAATAACACAACAAAAATCATGTAGACGCGAACTCAAACCCAGATCTCGGCCATCCTTGAAGAGCTACCACTCCTCGCATGCTAGGAAACCGCCACCATCGCGCCCCCAAATACAACCGAGCACCACCACCGGAAAGGGGATGGGATGGGAGAGGGGGAGTAGGGAAAACACACCGACGAGTTACCCCCTTTGCCGTAGGTCACAAAATCACCACCAACCCCACCGCATACAGCGCTGCCCACTTCGTAGACGGATTGCTCACTTTGTCGGGTGAGAGTAAAGGGCGTCAGAAGTGGAAGCACTCTCGAAATCAAACATAGGGTGAGAGGATAGGGTCCGGGAGAGGAGGAGAGGGTGAATGATATACTCACCACCGTAAGGGATGCGCTGGATCCATCGGTCTGCAGCGAGGAAGACGTCCTCCGCTGGCTGCCGCATGAGAGAGAGCCACCACCAGCCGAATCGCCTAGATAGGGGAGAGGAAACCACTAAGAGCAAACGAGTGGACAAAATACGCCTGGGTTAATTTCCTTCACCAACTGCACACCCCCTAAAATTCAAAAACAGTCTCACAGACAGGTTGGCTCCAAGTTTGTGCCACGTAGGCCATGACCGGGGAGGCAAAAACGTGCGCACGAGGCATGGAAGAATCAACGCGACTCGCTGTGACATCACCCGTTGCACGACACAGCAACACAGCGGCACATTTCCTTCGATTTTTTCATTATTGTTAGATCACTACTAAGAAAAGTGCCTTTAGAAAAAACCTTACCGCTGGCACACTAAATTGGAGCTCCGCTGATACGTCATACACGTATCTATAATTTTTGATGTTCCATGCTTGTTTTATATCTACTTTCTTATGTTTTGTCCATACTTTGGATTATTTTACACATTTTCTGGAACTAACCTATTAAGAAGATGCCATAGTGCCAGTTGCCTGTTTTCTGCTGTTTTTGGTTTTAGAAAATCTAGTAAAGAAATATTCTCGGAATTGGACCAGACAAAAGCCAAAGTCAATATATTACCCGAAGCAACACGGAGTCTGGAGGGGAGCCGTAGGGGGGAACCAGGGCGGCCACACCCTAGGGTGGTGCGGCCAGCCCTAGCCACGCCCCTAGGGGGTTTGGCCCCCTGGTGCTCCATCGACCTTGCCCCTTCGCCTATAAAAGCCCCCCGAGATGAAAACCCTAAGGACCCGATCAAAATTCCACGAAAAAGTCTGTAGCCGCCGTCATCTCCATCCCTAGATCAGGAGGGATCTGAAGCTCTTCCCGGCACCCTGCTAGAGGGGAGAGTTCACCCTGGAGGCCTTCTTCATCACCATGCCTGCCTACAGTGTGATGCGTGAGTAGTTCATCCCTGGACTACGGGTCCATGTAGTAGCTAGATGGTTGGTTCTCCTCCTTTGTGCTACCATGTTTAGATCTTGTGATCTCCGTTCATGATCAAGATCATCTATTTGTAATCCTACATGTTGTGTTTGCGGGGATCCGATGGATATTGAGATGCTATTTCAGATTTATTATTGATTCTATCATGTCTATGTTATTTGTGATATTGCATGCTTTCTGTTGTTAGTAGCTATCTTGGCCAAGTAGATGCTAGCAACTCCAAGAGGGATTAATTATGCTCGATAGTGGGTTCATGCCTCAGGTAATCTGAGGAAGTGATAGAAATCTCTAAGGTACTAGATGTGCTGTTGCTACTAGGGAGAAAACAGCAATCCTTTGTTCATAGGGAAATCATATTGTTTACTTTACACACTTTGATCAATGCAATTATTTGTTGCTTATAACTTAATACTGGAGGGGATTCGGATAATAACCTGAAGGTGGATTATTAGTCATAGATGCAGTTGGATTACGGTCTATGTATAATATTGTAATGCCCAATCAAATCTCATAGGAGTCAAGATGATTAGTATATGCATGTATGCTTTCTCGGTGTCTATCAATTTCCCCGCTGTAATTTGTTCACCCAACATGTCATCTATCTTTAGGAGAATCACCTCTAGTGAACTATGGACCCCGGTCTATTCTTTTACCATCAACCTACAATATACTATTTACCATTTATTGTTTACTTTATGCAAGCAATTACTATCTTCCACACAATACGTTTAATCCTTTGTTTTTAGCAAAACCGATGAGATTGACAACCTCACTATAAGTTGGGGTAAAGTTCTGTGGTTGTGTTGTGCAGGATTTCAAGTTGGAAACAACACCTTGGAGGTGTTTCCTTGCTCCTACTGGTTCGATAACCTTGGTTTCATAACTGAGGGAAAACTTTCCGATGTTCTCATCATACCTTCCTCTTGGGGTTCCCCAACGGGCTCATCATATTTTGAGCCATCATTCGCGGAGCTATTTACCACTGGCGCCCAACAAATTCCCCACGCCGGTGCTACCGGCGTACCGCCACCGGACGTAGGACCACATGCGCCGGTGCTAAGGGGCGACCCCTCTAGGGCCCCTCACCCACATATACCCCTGGAACCCCTTACTCGCGTGCGCTGGTGCTAATGCCTATATCCGGCACCCTAGACCGCGCGTGCCGGTGCTAATGCCTATACCCCTGGCACGCACACACTAACCCACGCGACCACCCGCCCCCCCACATGGGACACTCACCCGACCCAACCGCACACAGCCACACGCGCACAACCACTCACCTGACCCACCATGCACACATGCCACCTCTCTCTCTCGTCCACCCCCTTCCCAACACCACCTCTCTACCCCCTTCCATCATTCGAACATGCCGGCCGTCTCCAACCTTCCTCGTGCCACTGACCACCGCCACGACACCAGATCCTCCTCCTCTACAGCTTCCCTGGTGTGGAACCCTAAAGTCGTAGCCCCTGTGATGAACCCTAGACACCCAAGATCCCATCAAGTTGTTGCCGCCATGTGGCTTCCTCCATCTCCGAACGGTCCTCCTCCTAGAGTCCCATCTCCGGTCGACCGTCCTCCTCCACCAAATCTCCAGGCTGGATTCCATAGCCACCCACGACCATAGATCGAAGCGCTGCTCGCCGGTGACGTCTTCCAACCGCAACCAACGAGAGGGGCTCGCCATGGCACCGGGATGGCAACAGGGAGGCACGAAGGACGAGCCACTGGTAACTTGCCCTGACCGCTACTATCGGTTGTCTGGCTAGAGTTGCTACTGTCGGCGTTCTTCCGTCGATCACATACCCAAGGCTCAGCCGCTGGCCACGTCCCGAAGCTACTACTTCCGTCCACCACTCTGAGCTGCTACTGATGCAGGTGAAATCAGCTTTTTCCCCTTTCATATTTTTCTGCCACATTTTGTTTCCTTTATCCCGTTGAAGGTGTAGGCAGTAGAGAAATTCATATCCATGTATGGATGCAAATTTATTGGAGTTAACCTTTAATTAGATGTTCACCATCTTTAAGTTCTCCTTCATGCATATAGTTAGGTCGTCTGAGCTAGCACACTATCGGCTTAGCTAGTGTACTGCCATAACAATGAGATCAAATGCAAGCTAGTAGTGTGCTAGTTAATAAGGAACAAGAGCATGCCAAGTCGTGATGTCACATGGCATAGCTATGTTTCCATGAATCTTTCTCATGTAAAAGTATCAACTTGTATACTTATTTTACTTTCGACGGCCATGACTAGAAACTAAAACTTTGTTGTTAATTCTCTCGCACTAACTTGAACTGTTTGGAATTATTTGTGTGAATTTGTCAGTTAGTCGATGGTCACTTTGCTCAATCTTTACTACAAAACATTGATCATGTGCGTGACTATATGGTTTTGTTTGTTTACCATGTTGTATCATATTTGGTGTTGTGCATTAGTGGTAGATAAATCTGTTTTCATTGCCATGAAGTCACTAGTGCTCTAGATAAGTCATTGCTTTTAACCTATTAGCTTGATGTTAGTATGCGTTCTGTATTATTAAACCAGTTAGCTTTCAACCCAGGATACTTTTATATGCAGGGAGCTCGGCTTCGAAGTTCGAGCACGTAGGAGGAGGAGCTGACCAGAGGCATGGAGCAGAGAGAAGGCCAGCGGCGATTCAGCGAGCAAGCCAGCGGGAAGTGGAAGTAGCGAGAAGGCTGGCAGCGATTTAGCAAGTAGGCCGTCCGGCAGCAAGCGCGCGGGGCAGCACTAGAACGAGGCGAGCTCGTTGTTAGATTCAACAAGTTAGATTTGTGTTACAGGGTGTCTTGATAGGATGTAGAATGGCCAAAAACTAATGGTAATAAAAAATTATGGAACAGAGCCGTGTTTTTTCACTCCTAAAAGTTTTACCGTTGGCGCACTTCTTTAAGATACTGTCGGCGTACATATGTGCATGCACCGGCTCTATTGTGAGATACTGACGGCATACATAAGTGCATGCGATAGCTACTTCACACTACCCCCAGCGCATGGGCTGTGCGCCGACGCTAAGCCGTTACCGTCGGCGTGAGCATCGCCATGCGCGTGCCCATGCGCTAGCGGTAGCCTATTTTGGCGCGCCGGCGGTAGCATGTTTCCTAGTAGTGGATAATGATAAACTGACTATATATGAAGAAGTAGTGTAGAGATCTGAATCCGTTAAATAGCTAGAAGGTATGAGAATCTGTGACAGTATCCATATACGAAAATTAAGTTGTGAACTTGGTAGACCCTTGATACCTTAGATCCGGATTCATGGATATAGTATAATAGTTTTTTTCCTAAAAGACCTTGGTTTAATCGAACCTTGGAAAGCACTGCTAAAAGGTAATAAGAAAGGACACGTCTACAAGACTTTGTTTGTTCATTTTACCTTAGTTGATCAGACCAATCTAGTTTTGTTTATAACGGGTTTGAATGAATGGATGGGGATAGGCCAGGGATGAAGATCCACCTGCAGCTGTACATCAAATGGGATAAAAGATAATAATAAGCATAGTCATGTATCATGTTTGTATTGAGATAATCTTTTGTGGGCAACATATCCTAGTATTGTAGAGCCTCCGTGATGCAGCGGGCATAGCAATAGACTTTTAATCCAACTAAGAGTACACCGAAGCCACGGGTTACAAACGGTTATTAAGTGTAAACATAGATCAAAGCTTTAAGTGGTGATGTTGTCGTTGATCCTGAATGGGACGCTAAGCAAAGACCGTACTTCCATTTCTGTCACTGAGTGTCCTATGAGATCGTTGCTAGCCAAGTATCTCACCTCAAGCCTTTATCAATCTATGGGATCTAGGTACCTACAAGTCCACAGATCGAGACGAGAGACGAAGAAACAAAATATACAAATCATGAATCCAAACAAAACAAAATTCTCCCATGATCTAGATGCACATATTTGCTGCGAGGTTGCTCCCCAACATGCAGCCCGTGAGGACTACTCACTCATAACAAATAGATCGGAGATAGAAAATATCATGCATATACTTAGATTGAAATTAAATATTCTTATAATGGTCACCAAATCACAAGGAGACCTAAAAGTACAAAGCAATGGCTATGGCTAGTGGAGGGATGGATAGTGGAAGTGATGAACAATGGTGTCGATCTCCTTTGGTGGTGTTGTGATACAATGTGAGAATGGCGGCTCTTTGGCCGGCGGATGGAGCCTCAAAATATATAGGCATCTTCACGAAAGTTGTAGGGTTTGATGAGACGAAGCTGTCGCCACCTAGTATGGGCGAGCGGTACGGGCGGACCGCGCCCGTACCAGTGGTCATTAAGCGTGTTGACACCCTGGTTGGCTTCACCAATTACTTGGCCGTGTGTACTTCCTCAAAATCCTTCATTATGACACCTTATTTCGCCTTAAAAGCATTGATTTCCTGCACAATAAATCAAAGAAGGAATTTGCATATTTTTACAATTATTAGTCATTAGTGGCAGAGCTGAGAGTTTTTTTGGCAATTTCTTGACAAAAACAATGTTTAAACACAGTGGAACATGGCAAAAATCGGAGCCATCAACTTCCCCAATGCTCAAACCTTGATCGTCCTCGAGCAAGAAGTACCAATATAACTATAGGAATTCAGCATTTAAAATTGAAACAACAAGAATAAGAGTTCACTTACAGTCGGTAGTAGTATGTGCTCAACACTTCATTCATTTGCAAAGCTTATCAAATTTAGAGAGATGACAAGAGTACTATACAAGCTTCGGTAAATCAAGATAGTCAAGGTAAAGTTTAATATAAGTATAAATAACTAGAGTGTTGCAATCAATCCAATTCTTCTAATTAACTCTCAGCTTGCCAAGGAACACTAAGATGTTTAAATAGCATAATTGAGTAAGAGAGTTTCATGTTCCAAGTAGTATAACAATGAAGTGTCTTATTTACACCCACATCAATAAATCAAGTCAATCTAAAACACTTCTAATCCATTCATTGTCTTTCAAGAAAAACTCGTAAATTAATAATGAGACCATGCCAAGGACTTGTTATGTGGATCCTCATAGATATCTTTTTTCTTTCTTTCTTTCTTTCTTTTTCATCTCATTTTTCAAGGATCTCTATTTGTTTCTTTTTGCTAGTGTTTGCACAACCTTTGAGAGTACCAATACTTTTGCCCATACATTGACACGGATGCCACTTATGTCATCAACTCATAGACGAAATCTGGGGTTATATCATAGATCGTTCAAAAGCTAGCGGAGTTGTTGGCATTCCAAAGGTGTGCATTAGAGACATATAACAAAGTTGTCTCACATATTTCTCTTTTTTTGAGCTAGTACCACGGTTTGATCCACAAGGTTAGCTTTGGCATGCATCACAACTACCACTAGACTTTATTTCAATCAAACAACTCCTTTCATGAGTGTCGTCGAGACTGTCAAAATATCTATGGGGTTAAGTCTAATCAAGAATATACTCTCAAGACAATCATTCTTTAAACAAGTCATAAATTTCAGACTTTTACTTATTGTACTTGTTTGGTATTATTATTTCCAAGGAAAGACTCGGTTAACTAAATGAACTACAGCAAGATCTTCAACAACTAATCATCATACCAATAAAAAGCCTTACTCTAACCATATTAAATTACTTCCCACTAGCATGGCATCTTATCAAATCAACCAACTAAGATAAACAACTCAAACTTCATAAGTGGGAGACATAGGTCATACCTCTCATAAGTAACTTCACGATCCTCTTCCTTATAGGGATATGTTCCTTCCAAAATCAAACACGATAACTCTCGAAATTATATTAAAGCAAAGAGGCAAAGCGAATCCACGTTTACCAAAAAAGGATAAACAGAAAAATCTTTTTGTATTTTTGAGGATAGGGATTAAAGAATAGAAAAGAACTTGCGACCAAGCAATGGTTTAAGAAAATAAAACAAATAAACTAAAACGAAAGCAAATTAAAAAGCAAAGGAAAAAAGCAAAGTGTTGGAACAAGCCAACACGAGTGTTTCAAAGCTCTCTAGGAGCTGGAGTACAACCTCGTAATTCCACAAATAATTTTTCTAGGGGAACACATCCACAAGCTCAGGCTTTTGCAAGCCCTTTTGTTGCTCATTGTGGTGGCGGTGGATAATCTCCCACGTTCCATTGGTTGTTCAAATCATGGAACTGGGTGGCAAGGCTTGCAATGGCATCTCGAAGGCTGATGGATAGGTTGTTCATGTTTTGAATATTTCCTTCGAGTGCATAAATATCTTCATAGGTGGTGTAGTAGTTTGGTGGCTGCACATCTTGTTCGGGTCCTTCTTGTTCTACTTCTTCATCTTCTTCTCCTCCATGGGTATTTATTGTTGGGGTAGATTAACTTCGACTTACACATCATAAAGAAAACATCCATCCTCGATAGATAATAAAGCGTTAGGCAAAGGAGCAGGGATCAAGTGATCCGCTCCAGGTATGTTGAAGAAATATCTACCATGATTTTTAGAAATCATACCACATGCTCTTAGAGTAGATAGACCGAGACGATTACTTCTAGTCAACAGTTGGATGTTACCTAGGTTGATGCAAAGTGCGCTTGCAAGATCGGTCACAATTCCTCCTCCACATATGGGTCCACAAGATTGAAGAGCTTGATGCTTAAGATAAAACACAAGTAAAGCGCCCAAATTTGGATTTAAGTTACAATTGCTAAGTGTAGCTTCTGTGAGGATCAACATGTCCTCCTCATTAACTCTAGTGAACTCACCACGTGCATGCAATATGTTAGCAATAGCATAGAACAAATATCGAATAGCAGGATGATCAATTTGGTACCCCTTGGGTGTGTGTCCATGAATTCTCATTAAACTAAAATATTGTAAAAGGGAAGGATCTAAAACAAAAGTAGTTGTGCGTACATCGGTGGTGTTATTGGTAAACCCAAAGCATTGAGCCCATTGGCCGAGTGTCAAAGTATACTCACAATTCATAAGGCGGAATTTAATTCGATCAACTTAAAGACTTTGTTCCTCGGAACAACCATAAGGATCCACCATGTGCGTCAAAGTGCTGAAGAACTCAAGCGTCAAGCGGCGGTATCTCGCAACATCCTGAAAGACAAAATTGTACAAACAAACATTGTTGTAAAGTAAATCGAAATCAACATGAATGTTAAGTTGGTTCAAGATATAGGGACATGCACACTTGGTGGTCTTGATCTCTCGAATCTTGAGATGATCGAAACGGGTAAGATGGAACTCCTCGGTGCAATCGATGCCAAGCGGCTCGGGGGTTAACGTATCAATGGGTGGCGTGGAAGACTCCACAACCATCTCACGTGTATGGATACTTGTGTTCATATAATAAATAAAAATAAAACAAAGTAAATAAAGATTGCTAATAATTTTTTTGGTCCAACAGAAATATAACATAAGTGATTTTCTGGACTAACTACAAAAGAAACTCCTCTAAAAACAATGCTAAACATACTTAGTACCAAGATTGAATCAAGAACAAGACCTATGTCTAGATTGACAATGATGAATGATTAAGCCAAGATTTCGCACAAATAAGTTGGGGATCGACGGAGAATCATACCTTCGATCGAGTGAGTGCGAAGAATCGAAGAAAGATTGAGTAAATTTGAAGATCCAATGGAGGTGGTTTGAAGTTTGGAGGAAGAAGAAAGAGAAAATAGATGATTTGGGATTTTTAGGTTACCTCCTCGGGGTGAATATGGCATCCACGTACTCGGTACGGGCAGGCAGTACGGCCAGAGCCCGCCCGTACCGGGTGTCTTACCTTGGGGGCGATCGATGCTCCCATGCGGTGCACTTGGTATGGGCACGTGCTCCCGTACTGCTGGTCGTTAACTATTTGGTGACTTTGATAAAATATGATATTTTCTCGGGGGTATGGTACGGGCGCGTCCGGCCATACCAGAGGTCGTCATCGACTCTGATTCCTTCGGCAAAAATCAAAATTTCTATCTCCCTCTGCCTTGAGGTGGTACGGGAGCACGGTACGGGCCACTCCGGCTATACCAGTGGTCGTTATCGACACTGTGAACTACAAAAACTCATTTTTTTATTAGTAGCTCCGTGCGCCTTTGCATATCTTATCCAAAGGTTAAATAGCAGAAAAAAATACTAAGTAAAGATCCAGCAATACTTCTTAAGCCATATGTTAGTAAAAAAATAGAGGATTACCTTATTTCTTCTCATCTTTCCATAGTTCTTCTTGAACACTCTTTATTAAATACAAAAACAAAAATAAAAAAGTAACATGATAGAAAACATAATAATTAATAAAAACATAGAATTTTTTTATTTCACATGGGTTGCCTCCCATGAAGCGCTTCTAGTTAAGGTCAATTGGCTTGACCTTGATGGCAATCGCTTACTTTTCAGGCGTGGAATGCCCACTCCAAAATAGTTTGCTTTTAAAGTAATTACACCATCATCATTATTAGGCTTGGCATTATTTTTCATAGGGTAGTGGACTACAAAAGGATCTCTAGATGGTAACCCTATTCTTACATTCCCTTCATGTAAATTAATCAAAGCTTTAATAGTCTTAGGAATGGCCTACCTAAAATTATACGTGTTATGGGATCTTTAGGCATGTCTATAATAATAAGATCAATAAGAGCGGGACTACCTTTAATTTCATTAACTATATTTTCTTTGATCCCAACAGCTTGTTTATAAGTTGAATCAGCTCGATGGAGTCTTAATTCAGTTGTAACAAATGGTCCCAAGTTTAACTTATCGAATAGACTTTTGGAAATTGTCGAGACGCTTGCACCAAGATCACAAAGTGCAGATATCTCATTAACTCCCAACTTAAATTTAATAGTGGGCTCAAATATATCATCTAGCTTAGCCGAAAGCTCAGCTAGTCTTTTATACTCCATCTCTAAATCATGAACCTTAGATGCTAATTGTTGTATAAATTGTTGGTACATGGCATCATTACCTTGCTCTATACCTGGATTATTAACGGTGATCATCTTTAATAGATCTTCCACAGTATATTCCGGCGTTGGCGCGTTGCTATAATCCAGCTCTTCAGGCTTTTCATCATTGGTTACTACCCTCATCATTTTGAGGTCTTCTACCAGATTTGGCTCGGGTTTGCCAGCGAACTTTGCTAGTATGAGAGCTTGGCTCTCGGCTACCTTACCCAGCTGAGCCTCCATGGTATTTGTTCTTTCCTGTAGAGCCTGCACATCATTTCTAATTGCAACGGCCTGGTTAGATAATCTTCCTAAACTACTTTCATGGTTCTCCGTAATCTTAATAAGCATATTGTTTTGTTCGGTTTGAGCTTGCATAAATGTTCTAGCAGTTTTCTCAAACGGGAGATTGTCATGATTTCCTCCATTAGTATTATCATAATTATTATAAGGATCTCCTACAGGATTAGCATGATATTTTTGAACATTAGAAGCATAATTATTTGTGCATACAGGATTAAAAGGAGTGCGAACTATAAAATTAACATCATTACCATCGGTAGTGATAGCATTAACTAAGATAAGCAACTCATCTACCTTAGATGTAAGCTCCTCATTGTTTACCTCGGTAATTGAACTAACTCTCTTCGAGGTTCTTTCCACATGCCATTGGGGATGGTTATTTTGCATATCATCAAGTAAATTCTTTGCAACACTCACATGCTTTCCCATGATCATTCCTCCTGCCGTGGTATCTAGAATAGACTTAGACATTGGTTAAGACCATTATAAAATAAATATAACATAAGTCATTCTTCCATCCCATGATTAGCACAGTTCATTACGGCTTCTTTCATCCTTTCCCATGCAAGCGCTAGTGGCTCATGGTCTTCTTGTCTAAAGATTGTAATGTTGAATCTTAGCTGCATATTCTTAGATGGGGGAAAATTTTAGTCATAAACAAATTAGTGCATTCCTCCCAAGATTTAATAGTGCCCTTTGGTAGAGCTAGCAACAAATCCTTAGCCTTTCCTCTAAGAGAGAAAGGGAATAATCTTAGCTTAACTACATTTGGATCTACATCTTTAATACACATCATGTCACAAAATTCAGTAAAAGTATTTAAGTGCAATTCCGAATCCTCAAAAGATGAACACCCAAATTGGTTTTGTTCAACCAAACTTAAAAGGTTAGGTTTTATCTCATATGTTTCCGCATCAACTGCGGGTTGAGTGATGGGTGCATGAATAAAATCATCGGTGGGAGTAGCATACTCCCCTAATCTCTTTTGAGTCATGGCTCTAATCTTTTTGGTAATTTTTAAGTAATGAAAACGAATAACAAATAACTAATTTTTTTGGGGTTTTCAAATAGATAACAAGAAAGTAAACTGTCAACACCCGGATTTTTAATCCTAGATGCCTCTTATGTCATCCATCGCAATCCCAGGATTACTATTTTTGCGAGACATAACAGATTGGATATCATAGTACATCATCCATTACAAACCATACATAAGGTCTTACACAAATAAGGATCTCATGATCCAGTCTTAATACAACAAGCAGCGGAAATAAAAGATAAGCGTAGAGGTGGGGTCCATCTTCAGGGGCACATGCAATGCTGACGAAGGCAGATAGTCCTAGTTATCATAGCCGTCCTGCTGGCCATCATCTTGGTAGTCTCCTTCATAGTCTGGCCATGAGAATAGCCAGGGACAAAAGCCATGAGTACTCTTTAAGTACTCGCAAACTACCACTAACAAGTAGTATAGTTCTAAGTTGAAATGCTAGCTCCAAGTTTAACTATCAAGTTAAGTTTGAAACCTAAGCTGAGTTCAGATGAAAAGAAAGATAAAATAAAGCTCTAGAATCACTTATGTTGGGAAGCTATTGTCATAAACACAACCCTGTTGTGGGCAAGTCAAGATTCATCATTTCTTTCATCATTTTTAAAACATCTGACAACGAAACAGTATGGCTATTCCAACTGTCCATAACCGCGGACGCGGCTATTCGAATAGTTTGACACTCTGTAGAGGTGGTACACTTTCACCACAAGATTCGATACATCTGTCAGGGGTAGCCCTGAATCATCATACTTAGTATGCAGATAATCAAACATAACCTTTCCTTTACACACCCTAGTATAAGCACCTCTCTATGAGTATGGCCTCCCAACCATGACCATCTGTCATCTTGGGCATTGCATAGGTGGAAAACATTGAGAGGTAGCCTCTGCTCAGACCTCTCCCGCGAGGGAACTAATACTAATGCATATAAACTTCCGGCTAAGCCTTACCGAATTAAGGTAATGTGGTTGTACGGTAAATTTGGAATGGTATCGCATCCGAATCCAACCATCAGTTTTGTAAAAGGGTTAAGGCTCATGCCTCAACATTTTCATCATCATAAACCATTTGTGTTTTTCCACACATGTCAAAACATCTCAATAGAATGACTCATCATTCCAAGGTTTTCATAATTCATTTTCACCAAGTGTTCCCATCTAGAGTGACTCAAGTTTTTATCTACTCTAAACTACTAAGTTAAGAGTGTTCACTAAGGTGGAAATGATGGGATCAATCTCATGCCATAGCACGACATCTAAAGTTATCTAACTAGGCCAAGTTTTATACTCTTTATGCTACCTTAAGAAATAGTAGAGAACTTTGATAAAGTAAAGGAAGTAAAGCTTGGAAAATAATACTTGGGGTAAGTAATAGTCAAGTGGTATAACCAAAGCATGCTTAATGCATGTGCTTAGATTATCTAGCTTGCAAGGGTTAGCTTGCATTGTTAATGGTGGCTTGCTAGTATAAGACTTGCAAGTGTTAGCTTGCCAATAGTAGCTTGCCTTGGTTGGTGTAGTGGTTGAAGTTTTCCTCCTCTTCTTCTTGGTAGAACTCCTCCTCCTCGAAAGCTTGGTCGGTACTATCGTCTATAAATACATACGGAGTACAAAATCACCAAACAATACTTAACTAGTCTAAGTAGCACTCTAAGGCACACATTTGATGATCTATTATCATCACAAGCATCACAAGTTTTATTCAAAGGTTTCATCCTTTTTATTTTAGAAAAGTAATTTCTACTCATTGAAAAATTAACTAAGATTTAAGATTCACCCCTTCAAATATGGGATCATGTGGACACATGTCATCACCACAAATTCTAACATGTGGGAATGTGATTTAAGGTTTATTCACAATTACTTTGGTTTAGGTTCATTATTTAATGATTTAAAGTGACTAGAAATGCCTATATAGCATTATTGTGGTACTAGTCCAAAGTCACCGCATGTAAACCTTAATATTATTACATATTCAGATAGATATGGTGAAATGTGATTTTTGAGAGTTCGAATCAACTCAAAAGCTATCATGGTTGATTTTACAAAAATGTTACAAGGTGCACATGATTTTGTCTTGTTATTTTTACTAGGAGATATCTCTAACTCTAATTGAATTAAATCCAATGGGCTTCGTAGATGTTTTCAGTAGCTTTATAGAACAAATTGAATCATTCCATTTGGATTTGTAAAACTCTCTAAATTGAATTTCAAACTAGGGGACATAACTAGGTTTAATCTAAAAAGAAAAATCCTAATTCAAACTAAATGGGTCGCGCGGGAACGCTAACGGGCCGGCCCAGTGACACTACGCGGTGTGGGGATCAGCTGACAGGGGGGTCCACTGGTCAGAGGCTCATAACGCGCGAAGCGGTACGGGGCAATATGGGTCGTTGGATTAGATCTGGGATCGACGGCTGGGGCTCGTCGTCGATGACGAACAGGTCGCCGGCGAGGTCGAACCCTAGCGGCTCGGTGGGGGTCCTCAGGGGGCGTACCAAGGCTCCAGTGACGACGACAAGGCGGGCAAACGGACTGGTGGTCGACAGCGAACTCAGGGACGGTCGAGGCAGCTCCGGGGGTGGTCGGAATCGACGTCACCCTTTCCTCCGCTGATGCAGGCTACTCCGGCCAAATTCCGGCGAGCAAGTGCTCACGCTGCTCCGGCTAGAGGTGGGGAACGGTCAGTGAGGTGAGGGGAGGTGAGTGGTGTGCCGAATGGGGCTAGGGGTGGCCTCTATTTATAGGACAACAACGCGACCGAGAGGCATGGGCAAGCGGCTCCGGCGAGGGCTGCACAGCGTGCTAGCGGCGTGGCTTGAGGTAGGGGATGGTCGCTGGTCTCCTGGCGGTGCTCTACGTGATCAATGCGGGACTAGGGGCGGTGGTATGCGGTCGGGCGGTGCGCGCGCTCTGAACGGCAGAGGCGGTGGCTTCCACGGCGAGCGGTGGCTATGGTGGGTTGGGCGGCGAATGGGCCTGTCTGCGGTGTTCCTGGAGTCGTGGCGGAGCGGTGGACGCGGGCTACGGTCGAGGGGCGGCGCGTGCACGCGTGTCGAGCACGGCGCTCTGGCGCGAGCTCGGCATGGTGCAGACGCACTGGGCGTGGCGGTTCCTCGGTGGTCCACGGTCTGGCTCGGGGAGGGGAGGGGACAGAGGGTGGCGGTGAGGTCCTGGCTAGCTCGTAGACATGGCGAGAGGGAGGGAGGTGGTCTGTTAGGGCGGTTGCAAGTTTTGGCCGGCGACATGGGCTCGGGTTGGCATGGCAATGCCACTAGGGAGGTAGGGGATGGGTGCTAAGGGCCTGGTTAGATCAAGTGGGGACAGAGGGATTAAATGGAGATCATTTGGGGGCAAAACCCTGTTGCAAACAGTGAGCTAGGATTAGGGTGTAAATCATGCCTGCCATGTGTTTGATGAAATGCCCGCAAGAACTTTCTTTTTTGAATTTTGAAAAGATTTTTGGTGGGTGTGCTAGTATTAAGCTTGAGAAACTGTGGGTGCTTGGGTTTTGAAATTTGAGCTTGTTTGAGTGGTTTTTGAAATAGTGGGATCTTCCCATATGAAATAGATTCAATTTTCAACTACCATTTAAATTTAGTGTTTGAATATTTTTGGCAGATCACAAAGTGGGCCTTGATACATCATTATGTGTACTAGCAAGGGGTGCAAAGATCCACAATTGTTACTGTTAGGTTTTGAGTACTAGGAATAGCCAAAGTAGGAATGATAGTTAATTTGGCACAAATGACCATTCACTTCATTTATTCATTTTGAGTTGTTTTTCTTTGGGAATTGTTTGGGGATGATCTAGATGATGTTTATTTCACCTAAGAATCATTTTACAAGCAATGGATCACTTAATCATGGCAATTCAAAACAACTCCTATTTAAAATGCACACACATAGGAATGCTTTAATAATTTTAAATGGAAAAGTTTTTGTTAACCCTAATTTTGATGATTTGGATCTTAATAACCTTAGATTGAAGTTTTGGGATGTTACAAACCTTCCCCCTTAAACAAAATCTCGTCCCAAGATTTACAAAGAAAACTAGGAACTAAAGAGATCTGGGAACTCTGTCCTAATGTAATCTTCTCACTCCCAAGTGGCTTCCTCCTCGGTATGGTTGCTCCACTGAATCTTGAGAAACTTGATACTCCTGGTCCTGGTGGTTCTGTAGGCTTACTCTAAGATACGGATGGGCACTTCATGATAGGTCAGGTCATTGTTGATCTCCATAGCTCTGTGATCGATGTTCTTGAAAACTTCAGTCTTCTCTAGTACTTCTAGGAATTTGCGAAGTAACGAGATATGGAACACATTGTGGATGGCTAACATCTCTTCAGGAAGTTCTAGTTGATATGATACTTCTCCTCGACGGTTTAGAATCTTGAAGGGCCCGATATATTTGGGGGCTAACTTTCCTTTCAGACTAAAGCGTTGGGTTCCTTTCAATGGCGAAACCTTGTCTGGATTGAAACCAGGTCTCTCCTTCTCTTGTCAGCATAACTCTTTTGTCTGGATTGGGCGGTCTTAAGGTGCTCACAAACTTTGTGAACCTTCTCTTCGGCTTCTCGGAGAATGTCGGGTGCAAAGATTTGAATCTCTCCTACTTGCGACCAATTCAAAGGGGTACGACACTTTCTTCCGTATAGGAATTCAAATGGTGCCATCTACAAACTAGCTTGATAACTGTTGTTATATGAGAATTCTGTGAAAGGTAGGCAGTCTTCCCATTTGGATCCGTATTCCAACACACAAGCTCTTAACATATCCTCTAGGATCTGGTTGACTCTCTCAGTCTATCCATCAGTTTGCGGGTGATAAGCGGTGCTGAAGTTCAATTTGGTGCCTAATCCTTCCTGAACTTTCTGCCAAAATCTCGAGGTAAACTGGGTTCCTCGATCTGATACTATGGTCTTGGGGGTTCCATGCAGAGTAACAATCCTAGAAAGATACAACTCTTCTAGCTTCGAACTCTGGTAGGTAGTCTTGACAGGTATAAAGTGAGCTACCTTGGACAGTCTATCAACTATGAACCAGATTGAGTCATTTCCCCTACTGGAAGTAGGCAAACTGGTGATAAAGTCCATTCCTATGGAATCCCATTTCCATTCCAGAATCTGCAATGGTTGCAACAGTCATGCAGGTCTCTGGTGCTCTACTTTCACTCTTTGACAGATGTCACACTTGGCGATGTAGCTGCCAATTTCTCTCTTCATATTATGCCACCAAAATTGCTCTTTCAAATCTTGATACATCTTCATTCCTCCGGGGTGGATAGAATAAAGAGTATCATGAGCTTCCTGCATGATAACTTGCTTCAGCTCCGAATCTGCTGGCACACAGATACGTCCATTGTACCACAGAAGTCATTCTTCGTCTTCAGTGAATCTAGGTACCTTTCTTGTACCAATACGATGTTTGATTCTGTCGATACTTTCATTCCCCTTCTGGGCTTCCTTGATCTGGCTAATCAAAGTGGGCTGAAGTTCAATGCTAGCTAAGAATCCTCTGCTAACTAATTCAGTTCTGAACTGCTCCAACTCCTCATACAAACTTGGCTGCTTCTCCTTGATCATGGTGTTAAGCCTACACGGCAATCTGCTAAGAGCATCCGCTACCACATTGGCTTTGCCGGGGTGATAGTGAATGTCAAGGTCATAATCCTTGATTAACTCTATCCATCTCCGTTGCCTCATATTCAGCTCCTTCTGAGTGAAAATATACTTCAAGCTCTTGTGATCTGAGTAAATCTCACAGCGATTACCCATCAGATAATGACGCCATGTCTTCAATGCCAAAACTACAGCTGCTAATTCAAGATCATGGGTCGGATAGTTCTACTGATGCTGCTTCAGTTGTCGAGACAGATACGTGATGACTTTGCCTTCTTGCATCAACACACATCCGAGACCAATCTTGGATGCGTCACAATATACATCAAACGGCTTCTTGATGTCTGGCATGACTAATATTGGGGCTGATATCAATCTCTTCTTCAGCTCCTAGAAACTGGCTTCACATTTGTCTGTCCATTCAAACTTTTTGTCCTTCTTTAGCAATTGCGTCATGGGTCTGGCAATGCTCGAGAATCCTTCTACGAACTTGCGGTAGTATCCTGCTAATCCGAGAAATGCACGGACTTGAGTTTGAGTGGTTGGGGCTTCCCATTCTTCGACATCTTTGATCTTGGCGGGATCAACAGAGACTCCTCCGGCAGACACAATATGTCCTAGGAATCCTACTTCTTTCAGCCAAAACTCACACTTGCTGAACTTGGCATATAACCGATGCTCTCTCAGGGTTTCTAGGATGATTATCAGATGTTTCTCATGCTCTTCTTCTGACTTGGAGTAGATAAGGATGTTGTCTATAAACAGAACTACAAACATATCTAGGAAATTCATAAAGATCTTATTCATGAGATTCATGAAATAAGAAGGGACATTGATTAATCCAAAAGAAATAACTGTATACTAGTATAAACCATAACGAGTAGTAAAGGCGGTCTTCGGAATATCCGTTGCACGAATCTTAAGTTGGTGATAACCAGTCCTAAGATCAATCTTTGAGAATACCTGAGCTCCAGTCAACTGATCAAATAGATCCTCTATCTTTGGCAAAGGGTACTTGTTCTTGATGGTGACGTCATTCAACTTTCTGTAATCTGTGGACAAACGATTTCCTCCATATTTCTTGTCGACGAATAACACTAGTGATTTCCATGGCGATGCGCTTGGTTGAATCAAGCCTTTTTCTAACATGGCATCCAACTGCTTCTTCAGTTCTACTAACACTGAGGGGTTCATGCTATAGAGTCTCTGGGCTATGGGTCCGGTTCTAGGGATTAGTTCGATAATGAACTCAATATCCCTATCCAGGGGCATACCTGGCAATTCATCTGGGAATACGTCGGGGTATTCATAGACTACTCTGACCTGGTCAATGGTGGGCAGGGCTACACTCTTGTTGCACTTGAATTGATGGGGTAAGGTTTCATAGATATGCTTTACTGTTACTCCAGAGCTACTGGTCATGGTGATGGCTTTCTTAGCACAGTGTATCAGTCCTTTATGCCTTGACATCCAGTCCATACCTAGTACTACTTCCAATCCTTTGGTTCCAAGTACAATTAGGTTGGCATAAAAATATGTCCCATGTATTCTGATAGGCACAGCTTTGCAAATTTTTCTAGCTTTGGTTGTTGAACCGGGAATTTGAACTATCATGACATGCTTCAGGTTGGTTGGGTGAATCTTACTAGTGCATGCAAATTCTTCGGTGACAAATGAATGCGATGCTCCAGAATCAAACAATACTCTGGCTAAAACTGAGTTGACAGACAGCATACCCAGCACTACATCTGGCACTTCTTGGGCTTCTTCAACGTTCATGTGGAAGAGACGACCATTGCGGTTGTGAGGGTTCCCTGGGGAAAATCTTCTTCCTGGTTGAACATGACGCTGTTGTTGAGCTGGGGCATTCACATTGGCAGTGGCTGCAGTCTTCTTGGGACACTCATTGGAATAGTGACCCTTCACTCCACACTCGAAACAAGTGATATGGGACTTGTCTTTTGCTGCGACACGCACAGCATTGCTGCCAGTTCTGGGTGCAATGTTGTTGTTGTTGTTGTTGCTCCTGGGAGGTGCACGGTTGAAGTTGTTGGAATTGCCGGAGTTGTGGTTGTTTCCTCCGGACTTCACATTGCCTCCGCTACGGTTGGGGTAGCTTGGGCGAGACATTGGGGGTCGATTGTTCCTTGGTGCATATCCCGATGAGGGGTTGGGACGGTACTTCTAGTGACCGCTGGATCAAGATTGCTGCATCATACGACGCTTGCGGTTGTCGTTTGCCTGGTTAATCTTCCCTTCCATCTGAATGGCAGAGTCGACTAGCTCTTCGAGATCCTAAAAAAGGATGTTGATGAGGACAGTTTGCATCTCATCATGCGGTCCGTTCAGGAATCTCTCTTTCTTCTTGGCCTCCGTGTTGATCTCATCAGGTGCATATCTGGCAAGTGACAGGAATCTGTCACGGTATTCCACTACAGTCATTCTGCCTTGCTTCAACTCTCTGAACTCATCCATCATTCGGGTGACTAAACCTTGCGGCACGTGGGTGCGACTGAACTTGATTTTGAATGCTTCCCATGTCATAACTTGACCATGGTTCATCAGGCGGATACTATTCCACCAAGCTCTTGCGGCTCCTGCCAAGTAGTGGGTGGCAAAGAGAACTTTCTTGTTGTCATCAACTCTGGCTACCTCCAAGTTATTCTCCATTGTCTGCAACCAGTCATCAGCATCTAATGGGTTTTCTGACGTGCTAAAGATTGGGGGATTTGTATTCTAGAAGTTCTTCAGCTTGGATCCTTGATGATCCTGATTTCCATGTCCTTGGTTGTTTTGGGCCATCTGAGCTATCTGATGTAATGTTGCAAAGTTGGCTTGGCATTCTGCCCTACTTGCTTCACGGTCTGTGATGAGATTCTGCAAGATCTGCAGCATTGGGTCTTGCGACGAGCTGCTCCCTCCTTGGTTTCCACGAGTCATCTAAAGATTGAGGTAGATACGGGGGTAAGAGGGAAAGTTCTAAGGTTCATGGTTTTGGTTTCAAATCTAAAACTTTGAGTTAGACTCAGGTTTTTCAACTAACTCCATTTCATTCATGCAAACAACACCCGATACAACACACACACACCACAACAATCAAAGGTAAACAGATGGTTTGAAGAACCATTCTGCAAACTACGATACAGTGGGACCAATACAATCTCATGCTACGATAGTGCTCTAATGCATCTACTCGTCATCGATGAAGTCGGAGTCCTCATCGTCAGTGTAGAAGTCCACCGCATCCTCCTCCAGAAAGTCATCATCATTTCTGAGGTAAGAATCCATGTCTCCCTGGATGTCTTCACCCTCCTCTTCGTCCTCCTTGGCTGCAAGCTTAGCTTCTAGCTCCTTGACGGTCTTCTCGAGGTCGGCCACCTTCTTGCGAAGACGGGCGATGGTGCGATCCTTCTTCTCACACTAGAGGCAAAGAGACCGACGATCCTTGACTAGCAGTGAGAAAGTCTGGGCCTTCTGGTCGGCAATAGCACGGTTCTGGTTGGCGAGCTCCCTAGCATTGTCCAACTCCTTCTGATGATCGTACAACTGGAAGTCGAGGTTCTCCACTTGGCGCTTCAGTGCTAGATGACTTGGCATCTCCATTGGCATTCCCATGAAGTCACGCCTTACATAGTGAGAAAAATGGGTTCCTTGGATCTGGTTGACACTAGGGGCACATAGACGTGCGAGAGCTTCACGCATTGCCCTGGCTAATCCATCTAGCCAGTTGTTCTCTCTCACTGAGAACTGAATTCTCCCGGAAGTTGGTGCTTCGATGCTTCCTCTAAGATCAACGGTGACTAGCCATTGCAAATCTCCTGCTGGGGGTCCTGGAATTTGAGCTCCAAGAAACTCCGGATGTGGGCGTCCTAGTAACTCCGATAGTGAATCCAGATTCCTCTCGAAGATCAGTTGACCTCCGTTTCCCAACTGGTAGAACTTGCTGAACTGAGTCTCCATCTACAAGAATTAAGGATGAGGAAGTTAGTGAAGTGATCAAGTGTGTCAAGTTTTAAGTAGTAACGTAAGAAATTTGAGGACATGAATTTTTGAGAAAGAATGAATTCCCAAGGATAAGAGAGGAAATAGTTTTTCATAAATACTCACTTTGGTTTTGAAACTAAGTTTTTGTTTTGGACGTCCATTCTAACTAGGGTCTCCTATGGTCAGGATGGCTCTGATACCAACTTGTCAACACCCGGATTTTTAATCCCGCATGCCTGTTATGTCATCCATCGCAATCCTAGGATTACCATTTTTACGATTCATAACAGATTGGATATCACAGTACATCATCCATTACAAACCATACATAAGGTCTTACACAAATAAGGATCTCATGATCAAGTCTTAATACAACAAGCAACGGAAATAAAAGATAAGCGTAGCAGTGGGGTCCATCTTCAGGGGCACAAGCAATGCTCACGAAGGCAGATAGTCCTAGTTATCATAGCCGTCCTGCTGGCCATCATCTTGGTAGTCTCCTTCATAGTCTAGCCATGAGAATAGCCAGGGACAAAAGCCATGAGTACTCTTTAAGTACTCGCAAACTACCACTAACAAGTAGTATAGTTCTAATTTTAAATGGTAGCTCTAAGTTTAACTATCAAGTTAAGTTTGAAACCTAAGCTGAGTTCAGAAGCAAAGAAAGATAAAATAAAGCTCTAGAATCACTTAAGTTGGGAAGCTATTGTCATAAACACAACCCTGTTGTGGGAAAGTCAAGATTCATCATTTCTTTCATAAGTCATTTTGAAAACATCTGACAACGAAACATTATGGCCATTCCAACTGTCCATAACTGCGGACGCAGCTATTCGAATAGTTTGACACTCTGTAGAGGTGGTACACTTTCACCACAAGATTCAATACATCTATCAGGGGTAGCCCTGAATCATCATACTTAGTATTCAGTTAATCAAACATAACCTTTCCTTTACACACCCTAGTATAAGCACCTCTCCTATGAGTATGGCCTCCCAACCATGACCATCTGTCATCTTGGGCACTGCATAGGTGGAAAACATTGAGAGGTAGCCTCTGCTCAGACCTCTCCCGCGAGGGAACTAATACTAATGCATATAAACTTCCGGCTAAGCCTTACCGAATTCAGGTAATGTGGTTGTACGGTAAATTTGGAATGGTATCGCATCCGAATCCAACCATCAGTTTTGTAAAAGGGTTAAGGCTCATGCCTCAACATTTTCATCATCATAAACCATTTCTGTTTCTAACCACATGTCAAAACATCTCAATAGAATGACTCATCATTCCAAGGTTTTCATAATTCATTTTCACCAAGTGTTCCCATCTAGAGTGACTCAAGTTTTTTATCTACTCTAAACTACTAAGTTAAGAGTGTTCACTAAGGTGGAAATGATGGGATCAATCTCATGCCATAGCACGACATCTAAAGTTATCTAACTAGGCCAAGTTTTATACTCTTTATGCTACCTTAAGAAATAGTAGAGAACTTTGATAAAGTAAAGGAAGTAAAGCTTGGAAAATAATACTTGGGGTAAGTAATAGTTAAATGGTATAACCAAAGCATGCTTAATGCATGTGCTTAGATTATCTAGCTTGCAAGGGTTAGCTTGCATTGTTAATGGTGGCTTGCTAGTATAAGACTTGCAAGTGTTAGCTTGCCAATAGTAGCTTGCCTTGGTTGGTGCAGTGGTTGAAGTTTTCCTCCTCTTCTTCTTGGTAGAACTCCTCCTCCTCGAAAGCTTGGCCGGTACTATCGTTTATAAATACATACGGAGTACACAATCACCAAACAATACTTAACTAGTCTAAGTAGCACTCTAAGGCACACATTTGATGATCTATTATCATCACAAGCATCACAAGTTTTATTCAAAGGTTTCATCGTTTTTATTTTAGAAAATTAATTTCTACTTATTGAAAAATCAACGAAGATTTAAGATTCACCACTTCAAATATGCGATCATGTGGACACATGTCATCACCACATATTCTAACATGTGGGAATGTGATTTAAGGGTTGGATCACAATTACTTTGGTTTAGGTTCATTATTTAATGATTTAAAGTGACTAGAAATGCCTACATAGCATTATTTTGGTACTAGTCCAAAGTCACTGCATGTAAACCTTAATATCATTACATATTCAGATGGATATGGTGAAATGTGATTTTAGAGAGTTGGAATCAACTCAAAAACTATCATGGTTGATTTTACAAAAATGTTGCAAGGTGCAAATGCTTCTGTCTTGTTATTTTTACTAGGGGAGATCTCTAATTGAATTAAATCCAACGGGCTTGGGTAGATATTTTCAGTAACTTTCTAGCAAAATTGGAATCATTCCATTTGGATTTGTAAAACTCTCTGAATTGAATTTCAAACTAGGGGACATAACTAGGTTTAATCTAAAAAGAAAAATCCTAATTCAAACTAAATGGGTTGCCCGGGAACAATAACGGGCCGGCCTAGTGACACTACGCGGCGCGGGGCTTAGCTGACAGGGGGGTCCATCGGTCAGAGGCTTATAACGCTCGAAGCGGTATAGGGCGATATGGGTCGTTGGATTAGAACTGGGATCAACGGATGGGGCTTGTCATCGACGACGAACAGGTCGCCGGCGAGGTCGAACCCTAGCGGCTCGGTTGGGGTGCTCAAGGGGCATACCAGAGCTCCAGCGACGACAGCGAGGCGGGCAAACGGACGGGTGGTCGGCGGCGAACTCAGGGACGGTTGAGGTAGCTCCGGGGGTGGTCGGAATCGACGTCACCCTTTCCTCCTCTGCTGCGGGCTACTCCAGCCAAATTCCGGCGAGCAAGTGCTCAGGCTGCTCCGGCTAGAGGTGAGGAACGGTCAGTGAGGTGAGGGGAGGTGAGTGGTGTGCCGAATGGAGCTAGGGGTGGCCTCTATTTATAGGATGACGACGCGACCTAGAGGTATGGGCAAGCGGCTCCGGCGAGGGCTGCACAGCATGCTGGCGGCGTGGCTCGAGGTAGGGGACGGTCGCTGGTCTCCTGGCGGTGCTCTGCGTGATCAATGCGGGACTAGGGGCGGTGGTATGCGGTCGGGCGGTGTGTGCGCTCTGAACGGCAGAGGCGGCGGCTTCCATGGCGAGAAGTGGCTGTGGTGCGTTGGGCGGCGAATGGGCATGTATGCGGTGTTCCTGGGGTCGTGGCAGAGTTGTCGACGTGGGCTGCGGTCGAGTGGCGGCGCCTGCACGCGTGTCGGGCGTGGCGCTCTGGCGCGTGCTCGGCATGGTGCAGACGCACTAGGCGCGGCGGTTCCTTGGTGGCCCATGGTCTGGCTCGGGTCGGGGAGGGGACAGAGGGTGGCGGTGAGGTCCTGGCTAGCTCGTAGACATGGCGAGAGGGAGGGAGGTGGTCTGTTAGGGCGGTTGCAAGGTTTGGCCGGCGGCATGGGCTCGGGTTGGCATGGCAATGCCACTAGGGAGGTAGGGGATGGGTGCTAAGGGCCTGGTTAGATCAAGGGGGACAGAGGGATTAAATGGAGATCATTTGGGGGCAAAACCCTGTTGCAAACAGTGAGCTAGGATTAGGGTGTAAATCATGCCTGCCATGTGTTTGATGAAATGGCCGCAAGAACTTTCTTTTTGAATTTTGAAAAGATTTTTGGTGGGTGTGCTAGTATTAAGCTTGAGACTATGTGGGTGCTTGGGTTTTGAAATTTGATCTTGTTTGAGTGGTTTTTGAAATAGTGGGATCTTCCCATATGAAATAGATTCAATTTTCAACTGCCATTTAAATTTAGTGTTTGAATGTTTTTGGCAGATCACAAAGTGGGCCTTGATACATCATTATGTTTACTAGCAAGGGGTGCAAAGATCCACAATTGTTTCAGTTAGGTTTTGAGTACTAGGAATAGCCAAAGTAGGCATGGTAGTTAATTTGGCACAAATGAACATTCACTTCATTTATTCATTTTGAGTTGTTTTTCTTTGGGAATTTTTTGGGGATGATCTAGATGATGTTTATTTCACCTAAGAATCATTTTACAAGCAATGGATCACTTAATCATGGCAATTCAAAACAACTCCTATTTAAAATGCACACATATGAATGCTTTAATAATTTTTATTGGAAAAGTTTTTGTTAACCCTAATTTTGATGATTTGGATCTTAATAACGTTGGATTGAAGTTTTGGGATGTTACTTAAACTAATAACAAGAATTAAACTATAACAAATAATAAAACTAAAAACAAGGTCTCTAATGACCTCACCGGGATAGCGAAATTTCTTCCCCGGCAACGGCGCCAGAAAAAGGGTTGATACCTTTGATCCGGATTTAATAGATGTAGTATAATAGCTTCTTTCCTAGAAGACCTAGGTTTAATCGAACCTCGGAAAGCACTGCTAAAACATAATAAGAAAGGGCACGTCTACAAGACTTTTTTTCTTCATTTTACCTTAGTTGACCGGACCAATCTAGTTTACTTTATAACGGGTTTGAATCAATGGATGGAGATAGGCCAGGGTTGAAGATCCACCTGCAGTTGTACATCAAATCGGATAAAAGATAATAATAAGCATAGTCATGTACGATGTTTGTATTGAGATAATCTTTTGTGGCAAACACATCCTAGTATTCTAGAGACCCCGTGATGCATCGGGCATAGCAATAAACTTTTAATCCAACTGAGAGTACACCGAAGCCACGAGTTACAAATGATTATTAAGTGTAAACACAGATCAAAGCTTTAAGTGGTGATGTTGTTGTTGATCCCAAATGGGGCGCTAAGCGAAGACCGTACTTCCCTTTCTGTCATTGAGTTTCCTATGAGATCACGGCTAGCCAAGTATCTCACCTCAAGCCTTTATCAATCTATGGGAACTTGGGTACCTACAAGTCCACAGATCAAGACGAGAGACAAAGAAACAAAATATACAAATCATGAATCCAAACAAAACACAATTCTCCCATGATCTAGATGCACATATTTGCTACGAGGTTTCTCCCCAACCCGCAGCCCGTGTGGACTACTCACTCATAACAAATAGACCGGAGATAGAAAATATCATGCAAATACTTAGATTGAAATCAAATATTCTTACAATGGTTGCCAAATCACAAGGACATCTGAAAGTATAAAGCAATGCTATGGATAGTGGAGGGATGGACGGTGGAAGTGTTGAACAATGGATGAAGAATGGTGTGGATCTCCTTTGGTGGTGTTGTGATGCAATCTAAGAATGGCGTCGCTGTGGCCGGCGGTTGGTGCCTCAAAATATATAGGCGTCTTCATGAAAGTTATAGGGTTTGACGAGATGAAGCCGTCGCCACCTAGTATGGGTGGGTGGTACGGGCGGACCACGCCCATACTAGTGGTAGGTAAGCGTGCTAACACCCTGGTTGGCTTCTCCAATTACTTGGCCATGTGTACTTCCTCAAAATCCATCATTATGACTCCTTATTTCGCTGTAAAAGCAGTGATTTCCTGCACAACATAAATCAAAGAAGGGATTTGCATATATTTGCAATTATTAGTCATTAGTGGCAGAGTTGAGAGTTTCTTTCGCAATTGCTTAACCAAAAACAACGTTTAAACGCAGTGGAAGATGGCAAAAATCGGAGCGATCAACCCTCCAGAAGGCGTGAAGGTTTTCAAGCATAAGTGGATCTATGAAGAAACATACTTGCTTGGTCACATCTGCTAAATGTTCAACATGTCGGAAAGAAGTTTACAGCAATATTCAAATAGTTGACTGTGATAAGATTTATCTTTCACAACGATATTTATTCTATATTGATTATTGTAGAAATCACTACATATTTTTGTGATATGGTAGTTGAACAAAATGAAACAATATTCTTCTAATAGAATGGTTACCTACGGTTTTGTTCATTCGAAGGGTGCTAAAAGCATGCGAACTCCAATGGTTGAAGTAAGCATCGTGGAACTTCACTATGATGAAATTGTTAGAGTTTAATTTCTTCAGAAATGATGAAGATGTTTGTGTTTACAAGAAAGTAAGTGGTAGCACTAAGACATACTTCCAATACATTATGTAGAAGACATTTTGTTGATTAAAAATAAGGTATGTTATATTTGATGCAAATTAAGAATTTCATTAATTTTGGTTTTTGATGAAAGACTTAGTCAAAATCAGAATATTAGACATCAAGGTCTATACAGATACATTGAAATGCTAATATAATTATACCAAAGTATATATATGAAATATTAAATTACTTCAATATGGAAACGACAAGAAAAGTTCTTTCCCTATGGAAGAAGCTTAAAGCAAGATTCAATTGTATTGAGAATTGCTGAGTGAAACCCCATGAATGATTTTGATCAATCATGTATACCGTGATATGTACATATCTAGATAAGTCCTATGATCTAAATGTTAGGAGAATATAACAGAGTGATTTATAAGATGATCATTGGACAATAGTAATGATATTCTTATGTGCTTTGGAAGAACTAGGAATATGTTCTGTATGTAGAGGTGAAAAATAGTTTATTGTAACGTGTTACATTGGTACTAGTTTTGTCAGATATACAAATAATGTTTATCTTAATTCATGCTATGTGTTAAGTGAAAGGTAATTTCCTTCCCTAAGACTAGTCACAATGGGGAGTATCATATAGTAGTATCATGTATATGATAGTAGTATATGATACCATCTTCACAATGCACAGTATCATATAGTAGTACCATAATCTTAGTATATTTATTGTTTTGTAGAATCTCAATGTAAAATTGTGTACAATATTTATTTGAGATTAAATTTTCTAGTTCTACGTGCTATGATACCGTATCTACCTACGATACCAACATAATATCTTTCATCATTAATTATAGTGACACATAAGCATTTTGCATGCATGTAATGCATGATACCACCTATGATACCACTGGGGAAAGTCTAAGTGGTTTTTTTTGTTTGATAATGACTCACGTGTTGGACTAATTGAAAGGTTATTGATTTCTCTAAGTATTTTGGTGTTGATGAAAACTCCACTTGCGGTTTAACCGTTTGTCTAAGTTCCGTGTTTTCACTTAGGGACGCTTTGGTGTGTGGACTCATCACTTGAAGTCTCGTGAAGACGGTGCCTCTTTTTTAGCTTTTGTCTCTATTTTGGGTTTTAGGAGGCCGTACTATCAAGAGGGGGTCCACCTAGGAAGGTTGTGGGAAATCACGTTTTCATGCACAAACTATACTTGCACCTCCACAACCATCCTATTGATCAGCGAGAGAGCATTCCTGTGAGGTGTATGGGTTGTTCCTGCCCTGGCCGAAAGTAACGGCCATGCGTCGATAGTTTCGCCCGTAGCTTGTTGTGGGGTTGGTCTTAGCGGTAGTTTCGGTCGCAGTTCTGGTGGGATTCAGTAACTATCTATCCAGAGAGTTCTATTTGCCGGAATTAATGGCAAAAGTTGGCCTGGTAGTACCGGTGGGAAGTACCGGTCAATCCTAACCGGAACTTCCTATTGGCACTACCTATCCACTTCCTTCGGAACCCATGTGCATTACTACCGCCCAGCCACCAGTAGTTTCAGCCAGGGACCTCACAACCCAGTAGTTCTGGCGCTAGTTCCGATCCAAGTTCCGCAAACACCCAGGTTCGGTTCAGAGATACTTCTGTTTGAAGTGTCCTATTTGTGGAAACATGCGCTAGAACTTCCACCGGTAGTACCGGTTGGTAGTTCCGCTCGCACTGAGCCGGAACTTCCGGCCGCACCGGGAGTCAGTCCAGTCAGCTTTAGAGCCATTGGAGCAGGCTCACCGGAATTACTGGTCGCCCACCGGTAGTACCGGTGGAGTCGCGGGAAAGCACGGTTTAGTTTAAAGAGGGGCCTATTTAAGGCACCCTTCTTCCTCCTCCCCACTTAACTCCTCAATTTTTCTCTCTTATCCATTAATACAAGAGCCACTCAAACCTCTTGATATTTTGAGGAGCGTGAGAGGTGACCTAGATCTACACATCCACCAAAGGAATCGTGATTTACCCCACCCATCCTTTGTGGATCTTGTTCTCTTGCGTTCATTGAACCCTAGACGATGTAGGGCATCCTCGAAGCTAGGGCAATTGTTTTGAAGCTTCGTGATGTCGTTGAGGGCCTCCAACTGAGTTGTGGAGCCTCCCCTCAATCTTGTTGTAAAGGTTCCAGTTGGCGCCTTCAACGTCACCGGTTAGTGGATTGTGAGGCCACCTTTGTGGTGGAGCTCACCAGAGAAGAAGATGAGGCCTTTGTGGCACTCGGGTGACCTTTGTGTGGCCCCGACACCTCTCCAACATAGACGTAGCTTCCTTGGAAGTGAACTACGGGAATTACATCTCCGTGTCCCCTCGGTGGTTTACTCATTCCTCTCATTTACTACTTTATTTACCGCTTTGTTTACTTGTTCTATCGTTTGGCATATAGGTTGTCCATATAGTTGCATCTCTAGATAACTTAATTTTGTGGAAAGCCAATTTTTTTAAGAAAACGTTAAAAATTGGTAGTCTCCTATTCACCCCCTCGAGTCGACCAAAGTTGGACCTTTCAATTGGTATCAAAGGCAAGGCTCTTACTTCGGGCTTTACTGCCTAAGATACGATGGCGGACGAAGAGGGTAGTGGTAGTGATAACACCAAGAATTCGGCCTCCATGGAAGACCACAAGAAATTGGAGACTTCCATGATGTCCAAATTCGAGGAAATGATGACCCTCTTGCAGTCCCTTAAGCCTAAACCCATGATTTCTACTCCACATGTTGCATCCCAAACCACCAAGCCTCCTCCCGAGATAGTTCCCTTGGTTCCCCCCGTGGTGAATCCCACGGCGGTCTCCACGCACTTGGGCTTAGGCTTTGTTGCTCAAACTTACAAGCGCCCAAGTGTGAACACCGAGGGGCTAGGTGACTCACCCTCCAAAGAGGGATATGAGGGAAAGGATTACTCGACAGTGCCCCCACCTCTAAAGTACACTCCGGACCCACCTATTCCCATGCCATATATCATACCCTCAAGGAGCACCTCACATACTAGATACTTCAAATTTCGCCAATTGGCAATATCTAATGCAATCTCACATTTCCAACTCATCTATTGAATTGATGAGGATTGTGGATGAAGGATTCTCGCCATATGATACAAATAAGTTGACCCGAGCCAAGGTTGTGGACAAGCATCTCAATGCCACCGCCTTGGGCATGATTCAAAGGGCATTGACTCCCAAGGACTTTGCTCACATTCGTCAATTCTCCACCGCCAAAGAAGCTTGGGATCATCGCACCGAGTTATTTTTTGGGAATGCAAGCATTCAAAGCCCCAAGTTTGATGAAGTCAATAATGAGTCCGATGGCTTTCCTATGCAAGATGATGAGACTCCCGAAGACATGTATCGGCGTCTCAAGGTTCTATGCTGCACTATGAGGGACCTTGGAGCTTCCTATGTAGATGACAAGTTCATGAAGAGAAAGTTTGTTCAAGCCCTTCTTCCTTTTGAGGAGCAAAAGCTCAACTCCATCAAGGGGAGAATCAACTATCACATCATGATATCACAAGAACTGTTGTTTCTATCCGTATCATAGGCTGAAGATGACGCACTGAGCTCGCTCAGGGTGCCGATCGGTGGTGGAAACCACGAGGCAGGTGCAATCGAAGGTGTCGGCAAGTGATCGGGGAAGCAGAGCGTGCCGATCTTGCCGACCTAGAAGCGTAGGCTCCTGATCGCCATGCTGGTTCCGTCACCCACAGACTCGTAATCCGGGCGAGTCATAGACGAGTGGACGGTGAAGTCAAAGGTGCCGAAGAGGAGGTAATTCTCCACCGATGTGGAGCTGTAGATCACGGATGATGGGGCCGATGAAGCCGCAACATCATCACTCCCGGTTCCCACAGATGGCGCCAATTGACAAGGGATTAACTCGCCAATTCCCATGGATGATAGACTTGGGTTTAAGGAAGTGGGGAGCACTGGAGGCATCGATCGGCTAGCAAACAAGCACATGAGGGATGCACGATTTACCCAGGTTCAGGTCCTAAGAAGGGACCCTACTTCTGCTTGTCTGATCTTTGTTATCGATGAAATAGATAAGTACAGGGGTGCGCAATCTCACGGTGTGTGGCTAGGTTATGGATTGTCCTCCTTGATGCCCCCTCCTAGCCTTTATATAAGGAGGCTAGGTCTCGGGATAGCAAGCTGAGTCGGTTACAAATTAGGGTTTTCCCTTTAAGTTTCCTATCTACACCTTGTTGCGCTTCCCAAGGAGTCGCACCTTTCTGGTCTTGGGCCACCCGAATCATTTTTCGTTTTACCGTGGGCTTCTCTTGGGCTGCACCTTATAGGCCAATCTTGGGTGCCAGTGGGGCATACCCATGTCACCCCCCCTTTTTGGACAACCCTAGGGCTTGGATGAGGGGCCAAGGCAGCCCCCACACCTATATAAGAGGGAGGGGAGGGCTAGGTTTTGACTTGACCCCTGGCCGCCTCCCTCTCACTCTCTCTCCCGCGCAAACACTTAGCAAAGCGATGTAGTTCTTCCCCACCATATATCCAAGCAAGACCGTTATGCTGGTGGGATCTCACAAAGCTCTTCTCCCTCTCTTGTGGGATCAAGGAGGATATGATACCAATATGGAACATGTGGATACATCGGAGGTGGTTCCCGATTGCATGACTTCATTAGTTTGAACCGACGCACGTGTATGACTACATCGTCCACGATCCCTCGATCGTCAAACGCTTTGGATATTCAAGGGTATTTAGATCTAATCTAAATCTCTTCACTTGCATCTCATAGATCAAGATCAAAATCATGTTACTTGCATCTTGTAGATCTGATCTTATTGGCTTATATCCGCTATTCCATAGGAAATTTATTTGTTTTTCATGTTGCGAACCCATCAGATACAACTAGGAAAAAACAGAAATGTTTACTTTCATCTATACATGTTGTTACTTTTCATGTGCCTACCAATTTGTTTGATTTCAGGCCATGTTAGAATAAGATTAAACTTATGTGTAAACACCTAACCGTAATGGTTAAGGACTTGTATTTATATGTTTATATGTTGAGACTACAATATATAGCCTTGTCACTTTGTGCCGGTATCAAAATCACAAAGTTCAGGACCCTGTTCACAAATATATAAAAGGTTCGGTGGACTAAATCGAACCCATGTAAAGACTAAACTAGCCTAGAAGTTTGAGAGAGTGTTAAGAATATGATATGTTGCCTAGCCCGTTTTATCAGTTCGTACTTTTGATTAAGTAGGCTAGTGTTGCGTCGTACCTCCCGACCCTAAGTTTTACATGGCCGTAAATTAACGGTTCATCCCCCATTAAGATCCTTGCAAGACTACTTTTTAAAATTATATGAAAAAACGAGGGGTGTTTATGCATATGTTTCCTTTATTCGAAATATATTTTAAACGCATTTCAAAATATTAGAAAAATCAAAAAAAACCACGTACATCTCTAGATTCTAGGTGCGGCAGAAGTCCTTTCACAAAAAATCAACCTTTTGTGTGGCATGTGTAGAAAACACAAAATTTGGTGCTAAAGCAAGGCTTGTCATAGGATAAATTTTGTCCTTTTACACAATCCAAAGCAAATATCGTTTTTTAGCGAAACTTCACGTGAAAAATATATAATATGGAAATGCATATATGGTTCATTTTTATTTTTTTATCAATTTGAAATGTGTGTTTTTGTTAAAGGGGGCACATGTACCGGGGTCAAAAGTGAAATTCCTATAACAAATATACTCCCTATATGTCTTGCGCTACATGAGTAAATTATTGTAGTATGGTGAATACTTTTCACTTGTGTATATGAACACGTTTGCAAATTCGACGACTGAGAAATGAGATTTTTCACTTTCCTATATATACTAAATAAATCAACTGGCAAGAAAGGGATCCGCTTAGCCGAACGATTGAGTACGTACGCTAGTAGTATGAACTTGAAAAACTGTCAAGCTGTTGTACTCATTTCTCAACGCCACTTGACGCCAGGTCCAGACGAGGAATGTGACCCCCTTCCATGTCATGCGTACGCACGTACCACCCACCGGCGTGGTGAAGAGAGGGCGCACGTACAGAGGTCGGCTTGGCCGTGTCCGGCTTGACTCCACACGCTATCGATCCAGACCGCGCTGCCCATGCTAGCTGGTGGCAGCGGCCGCGGCCGCGTGCCCAGCCGAGCCGAGACCCGCACGCGACGGCAGCCACAACCTCTACGGCCCCGTAGCCGTCTGGGCCACGGGAGACAAGGACTCGCGTGCCACGGGTATTGGTGCAGTACGCCGCCCGGTCCATTCCTCCTGGCCCTGGGGTCCGGCGCGCGAGCACCCACGGCCATCCGTTCGCTCCGGCGTGTCGACCGGTGGACACACCCCGCGGCCGCCCGGTGCTAGGTGCGCTGTTTGAAGGGTGCACGGCGAGGGCGCCCGGCCGGCGCGAGCGTAAACGCCAAACCGGCGAAATAGTTCGGCCAAGAGCGAAGGAGCAGAGCCAGGTCGGTCGACGCGTACGCATGCGGTCTCGATCGGGATGGTTTCTGGATCCAGCTAGCGGTTCCCTCGTTGGTCCTCGCCCGCAGTTCTGTCTGTCCGGTCGTACGTACGTGCATGACAGAATCTTCGCAGCAGCTTAGCTAGTAGGAGTAATTGAACCTTTGATGTTCCGTTGGTCGACAACTTAAAGTCGATGGCGACGAGCGACGTGAATCGGGACTTCGAACAACAAAAGCTACACGCCAGGGGAGGGTGGTCGAGCGATAAGTTCAGCTCAGATGTGATGAAATTTGGGTACAGCATGGGGGCAAAACCTGGAAGTCTTGGATCGTTCGGCGTGCTAGCTTGTCTTTTGCTCTCATCAAGACGCCAATCAGTGAATAGGGTCACCGGAGAAGTCGTTTTTCTTCTCGTTAGTGGGAACCGTTGGAATTTAGGGTATTTCGGTATTGCGCGTTTGGTCTATAATCAATCTATATCTATATCTGTAATAATAAAAAATGAATTGTTCTTTGCGATCCAACATTTTTTTGGACATTTTTACCCTCCCACCCGGAGCGTTCTGTTAGAGTTCATCACCAGCCCGTGCGCGTGTGTAGACCTGTCAGAGTTCATCACCAACCCGTGCGTGTCCACAGACCATCTTTCTTACGCTCCAGTCCAATCCGATCTCCCTCCGCTGCACGTTACCCCTCCTCTATTTCTACACGCGCACCCGTCGATCTATCTCCGTCAGTCTCCTTTTGTGCCTCTCGATTTCGATCTGCGGAAAAGAGGGTCGAATCTAGAGGAGGCGGGGGCGTGGGCGTGGGCGTGCTGGGGAAAGCCACCGTGCGGCGATTGGTCTACGCCAGAGTCCATGCAGGCAGAGATCATGGCGCGGGGCGCAACACCGGAGTACAGGCAGCCAGGGTAGGACCAGTCCAGGCAGACAGAAGGCGTGAGGATTGAGGCGGCCTCAGGAGAGCACGCCATGTTGGTCGCTGGGGTTCATCCATCGTCGCGTTCGCCTCGAACTCACGCCGCCATGGACGCCACCATGGCCTGGAATTGCTTGAGTTAGAGGTCATGAACGTACAAGTACCTAGAGAATAAGACCTGAGAAGCTGCTCGACATCATACGTCGGCGTTCCTGCATAGACCGCTCGACATCATACGTCGGCGTGTGCGCCACAGGAAGCTTGTGCAAATCTCGGTGGTGCGTGGTTCTATATTCTCTACATACTAGCTACGGATACTACAAAATAATCGATCAACAGGGTTGGCTCTGAAAAAACTATACTAGATTGAGCCAGCTTTGCATATCGTGTTAGCTCCGTGCAGACTATTCTCAGCGAGATGTATTTCCGTGTGGATTGTTGCAGACGAGTGAATGGAGACATTCTCAGCGAGATGTATTTCCGTGCTCTTCCTGTTCGGGATCTCTGTCAGTGCGAAGTATTTAGCTTAAATTCTCTGCCATACTGCTAAATAAATGCTACATAACATCTGTAAGTCGACGAGCCTGGTGTACGCGTACAACACTGGCATGCTGCCGAAGATCCAGGTAACCATGTGACAAACGTGGTGAAGTTTTCTGGTAGCGGGTGAGTTGTGTTCACACACAAAATTTTCTAACACCATTCTATATGATTAGGACATTATCAGGAAGATAGTCGTATATGTTTGCACATACTATCATGGTGAAGAAAAAAATATTGATTTTGATATTAAGTGAAAGAAGATTAGTAATTATTTTATACTACATTTTCTCTTATGGGTACAATAGAGTAAGACAGACGGGCGAATGAAGGCTATGAAAACTTTGCATGCTCTAGTTTGGGTAAAATTTAGGCCATGTAAATGTTTTTGTTTAAAATCGACTTCTTATTTTCCTTTGCAACGCACGGGCATTTATGCTAGTACAATTCTAAAATTCTCTACGAGTTGTGCTAAAGTTTAGTCTCACAATTGCTAGTGGAAGGTGTGTTTCACCACCTTATATACTACTCACTAAAGTGTGAGAAAATAGGATGTTGGTAACTTCGTACTAGTGCAAAAAATATCCCCGTCGTGCCCCGCGTCGCCCTCCTCCGCCGACCCGGGGGAAACCTAACCCCCGCCGCCGGCAGGCCACCTTACCCCCTCTCCCCCACTTCGCCTTTGCTAGAAGGGATGCCTGCAAAGCCTGTGCATGCCCCTGGGAAGGTGGTGGCAGGGTGCTTTCTCCCTCGCATGGGCCTCTTCGGTTCAGGTGAGGTCCGTGTGTGGCCTCGCGGCGGCGCTGAGAGGAGGCGCTGGGTACGGGCACGACGGGTGCTGCGGCGCCTGTTGCGGTGGCGTGGAGGTGCTGTTGTGGCTCGGCGTGGCACACGGGTGGCGACGGTGTAGGGTGCCCGTCTGGGCCCGATGTGGGCTAAGCCCTAGAGCGCGTGTGCCGGCGCGACGCGACCATGCTCGGAGCGCATGAAGCCCCCTAGGAATGGTGCGTCTGCAGGGGTGATGGGTGCTGTCGTGCAGGCCGGTTGGTTGTGGCTTTCCGAGGCCGAGGCTACTCGCCGACCGGTGGAGTAGGGCGACCTGGCCTGCCATGGCCAGATCTTGCACCAGATCTGGCGATTAGCTCCAGTTCCGTGCTTGGGGGATGCGGGTGTTGAGTTCCTGGCCATCACGTATTGGGGCACTGTGGCGGCCGGTGGACCGCCGCTCGAGGATCTCCTTGGTGCTCGGGTTGCCGGAAAGCTCGTCGGTCGACAGATTAGGGTTTCCTCAGCCTGTTCCCGGTGCGCCTGATTTGGGGATGCGTGGTTTCCCCTTCTACTGCTCGCGGGGGCTCTCCTTTGAACTGCCACGTCACCCGCTCTTCTCCCGTTGGCACCGTGAATCTTTGGTGGTTGGTTTGTAGTTTGTAGGAGGAACTTGTCTTCTCGGTGGCCTTGCGGTGGTGTCTGGTTCCGGTCTATCGAGGCTTCGGTGAAAACCTTGTGTAGCTATGGCCATCGCTGGCGAGGACGATGACATCCGCGGATTCCATTTCCCTTCCTAAAGGCGTCGCCTTGAAGCCTCCCTACCCTTTGAGGAGTCCACCACTCCTCCTCAACCTTCCCTCTCATGGTTCTCGTTTCGGTGTGCTCCCCTTGCTGTGGATCTTGAACCCCTGACCTCTTCTTCGTCATGGTCCTCTAGCAATGTCAACTTGACAGCTTGTACGGCCTAGCATTCGTCCCATGGCCTAGGGGGTCCGGCTGGGCATAACCGAATCGAAACCGAAAACCGAACCTAAAAAACCTAACTCCAACTGAATTCCCGATTTATTCAGTTTTTGGTTAGGTTACAGCTAGCATAATTGCTAATCAAATGGTCCTTCATTATTTAGGTTTTAAACCGAAAAAATTCGGTTTTCACCGAAATTAACCAAACTCTCGTTCGGAGCCCACTCCGCAGCGGCACAGGTGCACAGCCTAGAGTGGCCCATGTTCTCGCCTTCCTCCTCCCGAACGCTGGAAGCCTGGAACGCATAGTGGCATAGTCGATTAGGCATCCCACCCGCCCACCACGAGTCGGGGAGCCAGGACCCGGGACTCCAGGAGAGACGGCAGCGCCAAACCCTAGTTCTTCTAGCGGCGGGCGCGCCTTCCTCCGGCTGCTGGTGTTGCTCCCCCGACTTTCAGCCACCGGCGTCGCTCCCTGGACCTCCAGCCGCCGGCCGCTCCCTCGACCTCCAGCCACCGGCGTCGCTCCCTCGACTCCCAGCCGCCGCCGGCCCCCATAATCTCCATTTCTCCAATCTCTAGTATCAAGTGGATCGGGGCTCCACGGCGACCCGCCCCTTCCGTCCCCATGGCCACGGCCACGACTCCAGTTTTGAAAGGCCACGGACCGAGCCGCCGTACCTTAGTCAGGTACCACCAAATTACCAATCCACTACTCCTTTTCTTGAGAGTTGAGAGATTTTTAGATGTATGATGATAATTTTTTGTCTTGTTTTAGATGTCAGAGAGTAAAAAACTTTGTGCATTTCTCTTGTTTATGGATTATATAAACTTCCATACTAATTATCTTAATGTTGTTTCATAATGTAGAATTTGGAGGCCTCCAAGAGGAAGATGATGAGATAATATATCTTGATTGATATTCATGCGTGGAGTAGGAATATATTATCTTACTAGTGGATGATGATGAGATAATATATGTTTATTTGGTTGTTCAATGTCATGTGATCGGAGGAACCATGTATTTTGGATGTTGTTGACTGGAGACTATAGTATATTATCTAGAAATATTCTGATGTTGTAGACTGGGGACTGTAGTATATGTTCTAGATATATTCTGATGTTGTAGACCGGAGACTGTGTGACTATTTGTTAAAATATTCTGATGTATGATCAGTTGATCACACTGATATATTACTTTGGAAAAGAATATATTATCCTGTGAATCTGTGATTTTTTAACTTGTAGCTCCCCTGCTATATTTTTAGATGAAAAAAAGGTCATGCCAAAAATTGTACTTGACCGAATGCACTATAGGAAAGTAAGCCAAATGTTGTGTGGCTTTCAAAAAATCGCGTCAACTTTGGTTAGTTTGGTTATTACCGAAACCGAACAGAAGATTGTTGGTTATTACCGAAACCTAATCGTATTCTCGTACAAAACCGTATTTACCGAAGTATTGGAATCGTATTTACCAAAAAACCGTATAAACTGAACCAATTTAACCGTTTTAACCGAACGCGCAGCCAGACTAGGGGGTCATTCTAGGTGGCATCATGCCTCGAGGAACGACGATGATTTCTTCCTATTGTCGTTCGTTGACATGGTCTGTTTGATCGGTGACTAGGTTGAGTTCTTTGTTTGGAGGATGGGTTTAGTGAAAGCTTTGTAGGTCCATTGACTCTATCAGCAATGACGACACCCATGGGTGTCGTTTTCTTTCTTGGAGGCGTTGCGCGACTCCCCTCCTTTGGTTCCTGAATCCCACTGGGATGCTTGCCTGGCGCAGTTCTCTCATGGGTGGTGTTATTGTTGCGTTAGAGGTTGTTGGTGTCGATAGTTTTCATGGTGCTTCCGAGCAACAGAAGACACCACTCCTTGAGCTGGCTCATACGCGTGGCATGTGGCCCTTACCCTGTGTGTTCTTATGTTGTTTTGTGCTTCTTTATAAATCTGGTATCCCCGGCGGGTGTGAGCTGTAAGTGTGTAAGTTGTAACGCCTAGCCGGTTGATGGCTTTGTAAATTCTAAGTCGGGCTCATTTGGAGTCTTCCATCTAAAAAAAGTGTGAGAAAATGGAGTAGCTCGCGCACTCCTCCTACGCGGGCCACCTCGCCTTGCCTCTTCATGACACGCGCGTCGCGGGTTGCGGGAATAAGCTGAGCTCCTGTGTTGGTTTTGATGTTTGGAAATTTGTTCGGGAACACTCTAGAAGATATCTCTCCCAGATAATTTCCCTTGTCATTTTCATCTAGATTTACTCGGCTTTTCCTTGTCACCTTGCTGATAGATTTACTCAGCTCACCCTTGTCGCTATGCATCCGGGTTCTCTCGGCTCTCTCACGTCCGGTTTTTCTCGGCTCTGTCCCTACGAAGCTGCCTAGGAAAGGCATATGATCTTATCCTTTATAAATAGAGGCACAGACAGATACATGCACATATACACTTCCAGTTTCAGTTCCTTACACAACTGCCTTCATCTTCTCCGTCCCGGCCTACGGCGTGCACCACGGATCGGGACCGTAGGCCTCCGAAACCTCGCCTCTCAAGAACTTGTACGGGTGAGGGGTGATCAGGTTTTTGGGGAGCACTCAGCACGACTAATGACAACCACGACATTGTCAAGTGATGAGTTCCCCAACGACGACTTCTTCCCTACACCAATCTGAGCATGGGCGACATATCAACTGCTACTGCTGATGCTACTCAGGCTGCATTGCACGTGCTCCTAAACTTTTTCTTTTAGATTCTGCTAGAATTTCTTGTTCTAGTACTCGGAGTAGATTGTAACACTCCAAAAACTTTTAATCAAGATTATCAAGTTTTAATCACCCCAATTTAGGGTTAACAAAAACTTTTATTAAGAAAATGAATATAAATGCATGTTAGTTTTGCATTCATGTGTGATTGATTGAAAATGCCATGTTTAATTGCTACAAATGATAATAAATGGTTTAAAGATGAATACTACATCATCTAGACCAATTAAAAACAAAATCAAAAGAAAAAGAAATCAAATATGAATTAAATAACAAAATGGTCATTTTGACAAAAGTAAACCACTAGGCCACTTAGTGTGTTCCTAGAAGAAGATTTCTAACAGAAACATTTCTACTTCTTTTCACCCCTTGCTAGACCAAGTAAAATTATATCAAGGACCACTTTACAAACTTACAAAAACATCTTTCAAATCTATTTAAAAGACATTTGAAATTTGAATCAAGTGTATGTGGTAAGATCACACTTTTTCAAAAACCCATCAAACCAATTCCATTTAACTTCTCCAAGCAAATATAGTTACTCAAGCTTAAGACCAAACCACTCACCAAATTTGAATCAAAAATTCCAAAGTACATTTCTTGCGGCTATTTGATCATAATTACACAATTTAATCTCAGGCCTAACTTCACTGTTTCCACAGTAATTCTCGACCATTTGGTCCCCTTTTTACTCCCCTGTCTCCCCTGAGCATAGCCAGCACCCAGACCAAGTCCCCCCTTAGCCATTTGCATAGTGGAGCACCGACCGTTTTTGGTCGTCGCCGGCTGACAGTGGGCAGAGCGCCAGGAGCCTCGCCGCCCTCACCCACGCCGCGCACCAGACACGCCGCACTCCACCGCCACCCCCTGTCCAAGCCACGACCGCAGATGAGCCCTGGACCACCCTAGCTACGCCGCACCCAGCCTCTCTACACCATGTCTAGAGCGCGCCAGCTCGCCACGCCTGACCAGCTCACCCAGACCGCGCCTCACCCCCGCCTCGCGTGCAGTGGCTCTCCATAACAACAGTAATCCCGCAGAGAACCCCGTTAGCCGCCGCACGACCCGCAGCTGCCGCAAACACCTCTGCGTCCGCGCGGATAGCCGCACGCTCCTGACTAAACCACACCGCCCCACGCCTTGCTATTACGCCCGTGAGAACCGCCAGGGAACCACGCACCATGCACCTAACTCAGCCACGCTGATAGCAGCCTGTGGCGACACCACCGTCGAGCTCACGTCGCACCGTTCGGTCCCCTTGCCACAGTATAAGAGGAGGCCACCCATGCCTCATTTCTCGACACCACTCCACTCCCCACTCCTCAAAAACACTCCCCCACTTCTTCTCGGAGCAACATGAGCACCCCCGCGCCGGAATTGCACCGGAGCCCGCCACTGCTGGAGGAGAAGGGCGCAGTCGATTTCGACCACCCCAAGACCTACCATGACCATGCCTAGAACCGCCGTCATCTACCACGTCGATCGCCCCCGTCGCCGACCCTAGATGGAGCCCAGGTGAGCCTAGCCAGACCCCCACCACCACGCTAGGTCTAATTCCTCGCCGAAGTTGTTCGTCGTTGACGATGAACCGTAGCCGTTTGATTAGATTCTAATCGTAGGGCTCTAGTTGAAAGATACCGTTTCGGGTAGTTAGTCTCGCTGACGAGTGGACCCCCTCTGTCAGTAGCCCGCTGCGCTGTGCAGTGCAGTTGGGCCGGCCCGTTTAGCTTTCCCGCGCAGCCTAGGAAATTCAAATATTGATTTTCCATTTTAGTTTAAACAAGTTTCTGTCCATAGATTCAAAAATCTATTTAGAGAGTTTTACTGAACCAAATTGCATGATTCAAAATTTTCTAGAAAGATAATTAAATTATCTATCCAAGTCCGGTGGATTTAAATCATTTGGAGTTAGAAATAATCTATAGCAAAAATAACAAGACAGAGACTTTTGCAACTTCAAACATTTTTCAAAACTCAACCATAATAGCTTTTGAGTTGGTTCCAACTCTCAAAAATCACATTTGATAAGATTTTTCTGAATATGTAAAAAGTATTTAGGTTTGCATGTAGTGACTTTGGACTAGTACCAAAATAATGCTATTAGGGAATTTCTAGTCACTTTCAATCTATTAAATAATAATCTTAAACTTTATAAAATATGATCAATACTTTAAATCACATTCCCATGTATTAAAATATGTGGTGATGACATGTGTCAACATGATCCCATATTTTAATTGGAGAATATTAAATCTTAATTAATTTCAATGAGTAGAAATTACTTTTCTAAAATAAAATAAACAAGACTAAGTCTTTATTTCATGTGATGATTGTGATGATGCTAGATCATAAAATGTGAGCCTTAGTGTGCTAAATAGAAGTAATTAAGTATTGTTTGGTGATTGTGTACCCTGTATTCATTTATAGATGATAGTACCGACCAAGGATATGAGGAGGAGGAGTACTTCCAAGAAGATGAAGAAGAAAACTTCAATCACTGCACCAATCAAGGCAAGCCATCACTACTAAGCAAGTTACACCTTGCAAGATTACCTTTGCAAGTATTAACCTAAGCAAGATGCATTAGGCATGCTTTGGTTATATACCTTTGATTATATCAATCCCAAGTTTTACTTGTAAGCTTTATTCATTTACTTTACCAAAGTTCTTTACTTTTATTATAGATAGCATGAAGAGTATAAAACTAGGCCTATCTAGTTCCACTTAGATGTCATTCTATGGCATGAGATTGAAGATTAGCACCCCTCATTAGTGAACACTCTTAACCTTAGTGGCTAGTGCTAAGCATAAAAGTTAATCACTTTAGATGGGAATACTTGATGAAAATGATTATGAAAACGTTGGAATGATGAGTCATTCTATTGAGATGTTTTGATGATGAAAATGTTGAGGCATGATCCTTAGCCCTTATATAAAAACTGATGGTTGGGTTCGGCTGCGATACCATTCCAATTTTACCGTACAACCACAATACCTGAATTGGGTAGGGCTTAGCCGGAAGTTTATATGCCTTAGTATGGGTTCCCACGCGGGAGAGGTTTGAGCTGAGGTTACCTCTTGATGTGTGTCCACCTATGCAGTGCCCAGGATGGCATATGGCCATGGCTAGGAGGCCAAGCTCATAGGAGAGGTGCCTATACTAGAGTGTGTAATTGAAAGGTTATGATTGATTATCCGCATACCAAGTATGATTGATTCAGGGTTATCCCCAACAGATGTATCGAATTTTGTGGTGAAAGTGTACCACCTATGCAGAGTGTCAAACTATTCGAATAGCCGTGTCCACGGTCATGAACAGTTGGTGTGGCCATACTGTTCCGTCATCAGATGTTTTCAAAATGACTTGTGAAATGAAATGTGACTTTGACTTGATCACAACAGGGTTGTGAATATGAAAACTAGTTTCCCAATTAAAGTGATTTAGAACATTAGATTAGCTTTCTTTACTTCTGAACTCAGCTTAAGATAAATCTGGCTTTTTGCAAATAAACCTAGAGCTTAATATTCCTACTAGAACTACTTTACTTGTTAGTGATAGTTTGCGAGTACTTAAAGAGTACTCATGGCTTTGTCCCTGGCTATTCCCGTGGCCAGACTATGAGGAGGACTACCAGGATGATGGACAACAGGATGTCTACGACAACTAGGATCATCTCCCATCGTCAGCATTGCCTGTGATCCTGAGGATGGAGCCCACTACTACGCTTTATTATTCCGCTGCTTGATTGTGTTAAGACTGGATCATGAGATCCTTTATTTGTGTAAAACTTCATTATGGTTTGTAATGGATGATGTACTGTGATATCCAATCTGTAAAAATGGTAATCCTGGGATTGCGAGGTATGGCATAATAGGCATCTAGGATTAAAAATCCGGGTGTTGACATAGATATGGTCGGTTTATCTTGTATAAATGCAATTGGTTTGTCTGCTCTGTTAGTTTGCATGATTAGTTTAATTACTGTTAATTAATCATACTCTATCCATTTATTCAGATTAAATCATATGAATTGTTGCTCGTATATTCAACAATCCAAAAACCTATTGATAGGATAGGCAACTAAATTCAACTGGCATAACTATGGCTACCAGGCCACCTCCGTTCGATGGTGCACATTATAAGAGATGGCGCAAGAGAGCAGTTCTATGGTTTCAAATCCTAAACTTCTATAGCATCACTCTTGGCAAACCTGAGGGAGAACTTTCTGCTTCTCAGAAGGAGGTTTTTAAGAGAACTGATACCATGTTCATGCGGATCTTTTCAGTGTTCTTGGGGACAACATTGTTGACCCGTATATGTCATTTGATAATGGCAAGGATGCGTGAGATGCGCTTGAGGCCAAGTTTGGGGTCTCGGATGCTTGCATTGATTTGTATGTCATGGGCAATTATATGACTACAAAATGACTGGTGAGCGCTTCGTTGTTGAGAAAGATCATGATATACAGTCACTTGCCAAAGAACTTGAGCAGTTCAAGTGTGTGTTGCCGGAGGCATCATTTCCAAGCTTCCTCCTACATGGGTAAATTTTGCTACTTCTCTTAAACATAAGGGACAAGAGTTCTCCGTTATGGATCTCATCGAGTATCTTCATGTGGAAGAAAAGGCGAGAGCAAAAGACACACATGTTCGAGGATATGAGGGAGGTTTAGTGCCAATTTGGTACACAAAAGGAACTTCCAATCCCAGAAGTCCAAGAATAAGGACAAATTTGAAATCAAAGGGAAGTTTGATGGCAAGAACAAAGCCTCTCACTTAGCCAACTTCAAGAAGAATAATAAGAAGAAGAAAGTGGCTTGCCACATTTGTGGTGACCCTGATCATTAGGATCCTAGCTGTCGTAAACACTTTGATAAGCGTCAACATGGGAACAACAGCAAGATCGTAAATGTTGTTATTGGCGGTGATACTAAGATGATGGATATTGGGTATGGTATTATTCCTTCTATCCTTTTGGTATGTGATTCACCTGAATGGTGGATAGACACCAGTGTCAATAAACATGTTTGTTCTGACATATCCATGTTTTGTTTTTATCAGGATACACAGACTTCTTTTGTGATGATGGGAAATGGCTCACGGGCTTATGTTCATGGTGTTGCTACGGTAATTCTGAATTTTACTTCAAGAAAGGCTGTACAGCTAAAGAATGTGAAGCACGTTCCCTCCATCAATAAGAATCTCGTCAGCGCTTCGCTTTTATGTCAAGATGGTTTTAAGTTGGTATTTGAGTCCAATAAAGTTGTAATCTCTAAGTATGGATATTTTGTTGGTAAAGGCTATGTGCGCGAAGGCTTGTTCCATTTTTCTTTATCAGACTTATGAACTAAAGTTATTAATCATGTCTGTAATAATAATGAGTCCAATGTTTGGCATTCTCGACTTTGTCATATTAACTTTGGTTGCATGATGTGTCTAGCCAATATGAGTTAATTCCGAAATTCAAACATGTGAAAGGTTCTAAGTGCCAAGTTTGTGTACAAGCAAAGCAACCCCACAAGTCTCATAAAGCTGCGGAACTAAGAAACTTAGCATCGCTAGAACTTATACATTCAGATCTATGTGAGATGAATGGTCTTTTGACAACAGGTGGAAAAAGATATTTCATGACTTTGGTTGGTGAATCCACTAGATGTTGTTATGTTTATCGTCTTAAAACTAAATATGAGGCTTTGAACTACTTTAGAATTTATAAAGCTAAATCATAAAATCAACTTGTTTTAAAATCAAGAGGTTAAGGTCGGATCATGGTGGAGAGTTCTTTTCAAATGAATTTGATTTATTCTATACAGAACACGATATTATCCAGGAGAGGATGCCTCCCTACTCACCTTAGTCAAATGGGATGGCACCGTACTCTAACTGATTTGGTTAATGCCATGTTAGATACATCGGGTCTTTCCAAGGAATGGTGGGGGAGACTCTACTGACTGCATGTCATGTCCTAAACCGTGTTCCCATAAAGGATAAAACCATGACTACTTTTGAGGAATGGGAAAAGAGAAGGCTAAAATTCTCTTACTTAAGAACTTGGGGATGTTTGGTTAAAGTCAATATTCCCGTACCCAATAAGCGCAAGCTTGGACCAAAAACCATGGATTGTGTTTTTCTGGAATATGCTTTACATAGCATATAGATTCTTGATAGTAGAATCTGAGGTACCTGCCATGCTTGTCAGTAAAATTATGGAGTCGAATGATGCGAGTTTGTTTGAGGACATATTTCCTATGAAACGTGTGCCTGTCTCAACAAATCAGGATATGCCTAGTTAATCTAGTCAGGAATTATCTACAATTCCTGAACATACCATTTCAATATAATACTATGTTTATCTTAAGGAGGATGACAATGAGGATCACATGAGGAGCAAGAGATAGATGACCAAAAAGTCCTTTGGTGATGCATGCAGTGTGTACCTCGTGGATGATACTCCCACTTGTATTTCAGAAGTCTATGTATCTGAAGATGCTAACTACTAGAAGGAAGCTACCATAGTGAGATGGATTCCATCTTAGCTAATGAAACATGGGAGGTAGCTGGTCGTCCTTATGGGTGCAAACCCGTAGGATGTAAGTGGGTGTTCATGAAAAATCTTAATACCAATGGTACTATTGAAAAGTACAAGGCACATCTTGTGGAGAAGGGTTATAGCCACAAAAAAGATGGAGACTTCTTTGATACATACTCACCTATGGCCAGATTGACCAATATTCGAGTACTACTTTCCTTGGCTGCTTCTCATGGTCTTTTTGTTAATCAAATGGATGTTAACTCTTTTCCTAAATGGAGAGTTAGACGATAAAATTTATATGGAGTAGCCTGATGGGTTTTTAGTAAATAGTCAGGAAGGAAAGGTGTGTAAATTACCGAAGTCTGTGTATGGTGTTAAGAAAGCACCTAAGCAGTGACACGAGAAGTTTGAAAGAACTTTAATTGATGAAGGCTTTGTTGTAAATGAAACTGATAAGTGTGTATGCTATCACCATGGTAGGGGCGAGGGAGTTATCCTCTGACTATATGTTGTTGACATACTGATATTTGGGACCAACCCCGCTGTTATCGAGGAGGTCAAAGGATTCCTGAATCATTGATTTGAGATGAAGGACCTAGGACTAGCTGATGTAATCTTAAACATCAAGATTTTGAAGGATGACAATGGTGGGATTACATTTCTTCAATCCCACTATGTGGAAAAGTTTTTGAGTCGTTTTTGGTATAGCAACTGCAAATCTTCTCCACCACCTTATGATTCAAGTGTGCCGATTCAAAAGAATCGAGGTACTGCTAGAGATCAATTGAGATATTCTCAAATCATTGGCTCATGTATTTATCTAGCGCCACGAGACCTAACATCTCATTTTCCATAAGCAAACTTAGTCGATTTGTGTCAAATCTAGGAGATGATCATTGGCATGCTCTTGAGAGATTTTTGCGTTATTTAAAATGCACTACAAGCTATACAATTCACTATACCGGGTATACTCGGGTACTTGAGGGTTATAGTGATTCTAATTGGATATTTGGCGCTGATGAGATTAAGGCCACAAGTGGTTATTTCTTTACACTTGGTGGTGGCAACGTTTCCTAGAAGTCTTGCAAGCAGACTATCTTAAGAAGTTCAACAATGGAAGCAGAACTCACTAAATTAGACACAACCATTGTTGAAACAGAGTGGCTTCGTGAAATTTTGATGGACTTACCTATGGTTGAAAAACCAATACTTGCCATCCTCATGAACTATGATAATCAAACTCTGACTTTCAAAGTAAATAGTTCTAAGGATAATATGAAGTCATCAAGGCATGTGAAAAGGAGATTGAAAACTGTCAGGAAACTGAGAAACTCCAGAGTTATTGCATTGGATTATATCCAAACAACTAAGAATCTGGTAGATCCTTTCACAAAAGGTCTATAATGAAATGTGTTAGATTAATGCATTGAGGGAGATGGGTTTGAGACCCACACTATGAGGTGTCCACAGTGGTAAACCACTCTATGTGATCAGAGATACCATGAATTAGGGTTGGGAGACAAGTTGTTGGTCAACTGAGAGGAGAGTATCCTTACATTAATTTAACCTCTCTATGAAGATGCAAGCCCCTCCTAATCTATATGGCAGGATATATATCTTAATTCCAAGTGGCTTTCCTAAGCAGAGATGTTCCCTACAGAACATCTCCTGAGGAACACACCTTTATGAGTCGAACTGTAAAACCTTGCAGTCCGTGAGAGTTGGGTTCTCTCTAATAAACTAATGAAAGGCCCTAGAGTATGACACATAAGCTCCACACCATGGGGAAGCCATGTGCTAGACCTGTATTGGCTTAGACTTTGTGTGAAATTGGTGCGGAGAAAAATTGTAGTTCAAGGCATAGTCCACTATCCGAGTTGCTAACTAATGTAGCATGATGTATAGACTGGAAGTTCAACTTAATAGTCTTTACTAAACACTGGTATATAAAACAATGTTCTAAAACAAAAGTGTGTGATGTGCTAATGAGACTTTTGGGGGGGTTTGTTGGAATTTGGGGTATTTCAATATTGGGCTTTGGCCCATAACAAATAAATATTCTAAAATTCTCTTTGGCCATTAGGTGAGACAGCTCATGGCGGTACTAGTGGTGCTAAAGTTTAGTCCCACATTGCTAGTGGAAGGTGTTTCACCACCTTATATACTAGGTTATTCTACAACTCACTAAAGTGTGAGGAAATGGAGCAGCTCTTGCGTACTCCTCCTCCAATGTCGTTCGCCTCGCTTCATCACGACATGCACGACGTGGTTTGCGGGAATGAGCCGAGCTCCATTGTTGGTTTTGCTGTTTGGAAATCTATTCAGAAACACTCTAAAAGATATCTCTGAGATATTTTCCATTGTCGTTTCTGTCCAGATTTTCTCAGCTTTCCCTTGTTGCCTTGCTGTAACATCTCAAAAATATTAAACAAGCTTATCAAGTTCTAATCACCCAAGATTCGGGTTAGCAAAAACTTCTATTCCTAAACCCATATGAATGCATGTGTGATTTCCATTAATGCATGAATGCTTGCCTTTGCCATGTTTGATTGCTATAAATGATGAGGATTAGTTTAAAGATGAAAACAATATCATTTATGTCAATTTCAAACAAAGCCAAATCAAAAGAAAATCAAATTCTAAGCATAATGATCAAATCGTCATTTTGGCCAACATTAACCACTAGCCCACTTTGGGCATCTCTAGTAAGTGATTTTTAATATAAAAAAATCCATTTCTTTTCACCCCTCTCTAGACCAAGTAAAAATGACCCAAGCAAACTTTACAAATCTACAGAAACAAATTTCAAATCTATTTGAAAGGCAATTCAAAATTGAATCAAGTGTAGGTACATAGATCACCATTTTGCAAAAACCACTCAAACCAACACCAGTTGGCAAATCCTAGCAACCAGACACTTCTAAGCATGTGAGCATCCTCACTCGGTTAGCACCCACCAAAATTCATTCACCAAAATTCATTCAAAAATTTATTCAAAAATTTAAATTCTTAGCTCATGCGGCCATTTAGTCAAACACTTAGCAGACAGAGTACAAACTCAACAACTATTCACTGTTTTGATCCATCAATTGATCACCAATTGCACCCAATTCAACTCCACTACTCACCCATGATCACTCCCAGTACCTAGCCGTGCAATGGAGCATCCTCACTCGCTATTTGCACTAGTGCCATGCCATACCCGAGCATGGTCATGCCGGCCGACCATTGACAAGACGTCACACGCCGCGCCGCTCTCTCCCACGACCACTAGCAGGTAGGCATGACCTAACCGCCCCTCTTTGTCCACCCCTTGACCAATGGCGAGCAGTGGAGAAGCCAGCGCAGCCATGCCCATTTAACTCGCAGCCATGCCGAGCGCATGCCAGAGCGCCGAAGCTGCCTCGTGCAGCCACACCGTGCCTTGCTCTCTCCATGCGTACTCGCACTCGCCGCGTCACCAGTAACCTCCCAGACACGACCGTTTGCCGCCGCGCACCCCGTGACCACCGTACTCGATGACGAACACCGTTGTACCCGCATAGAGCACGGACCACTCCCGATCGACTGAGACCGCCCCTTTCCATACCACTACGCGCGTGACGATCGCTGCAGACCACCGCGTCGACCCATGCCATCCGCCATGCCTATCACGACCTGTAGCAACGTCGCTGGAGTGCCCGAGCCATGCCACCCTGCCTCTCTCACCGGTGTATAAATAGGACCCTCCCCAGACCTCAAACGGCACACCATTCCACTCCCCTCTCTCTTAGAAACATACCCGACCTTCCCCCAGAGCATGGCGAGCACCACGTCACCAGAATTTCAACGGAGCCCGCCGCTGCAGTGAAGGAAGGGCGCCGTCAACTGGAGCCACCCCAGGAGCCGCCACGACCACCAATCGACTCGTCGTCATCGACCAACCCATTTGCCCCCTCGTCGGACCTAGCTAGAGCCCTGGTAAGCCTCCGATGACCCCCACCGTGCCGCTAGGTTTAGAATCTCGCGATCCCTCTACGACGTAGATGAAGAACCTCAGTCGTCGATCTTGTTCTAATCGTAGCGCTGAGAATTGTTGATACCGCTTCGTGTTAGATCTACCGCTGACACGTGGGACCAGCTTGTAAGCAGCCCGCTGCACGCGCGCTGTGCAGTTGGGCCAGCCCAAGTTCTTTCCCACGCATAGCCCAGTGATTCAAACTTAGTTTTTCTAATCTATTCAAAACCCTGTTCTGTAGCTGTATTTCAAAATTGAATTTAGAGAGTTGTACTGGACCAAATTGCATGATTCCAATTTTGCTAGCAAGTTAGTGAAAATATCTAATCACTCTCGTTGGATTCAAACCAATTGAAATTGTAGATCACCTATAGTAAAAATAACAAGACAGAGACTTTTACCACTTCAAACATTTTTATAAAATCAACCATAAATGCTTTTGAGTTGGTTCCAACTCTCAAAAAACACATTTTCCATGCTCTATATGAATATGTAAAAAGATTTGGTTTTACAGATATTAAACATGTACTAGTATTAAAAGAATGCGATATAGGCATTGGTAGTCACTTTAATATTATAAAATAGTAATATTAAATCTTGTAATATATAACAACCCTTTTAAATCACATTCCCAAGTATTGGAATATGTGGTGATGACATGTGTCAATATGATCCAATATTTTAATTGGAGAATATTAAATCTTAAGTATTTTCAATGAGTAGAAATTACTTTTCCAAAATAAGATAAATAGGAATTGTGTCATTATTTCATGTGATGATTTAGATGATAATAGGTCATCGAGTGTGAGCCATTGTGTGCTAAATAGAAGTAGTGAAGTGTTGTTTGGTGATTGTGTACCTCGTGTGTATTTATAGACGCTAGTACCCAGCCGGGGTACGAAGAAGAGGAGTTCTATGAAGAGGAGGAAGAGAACTTCAACAACTGCACCCAACAAGGCAAGCTAACTAATGCAAGCTATCTATGCAATCTTAGTTATGGCAGCTGACTTGTGCAGACACCCTATGCAGACTTTTGAGATGCAACTTTACCAATTCCCAGTTTTACTCGAAGCTTTACTTTCCCTTTTACTAAAGTTTCTTACTTACTTAACGAATTGTGATTAGTGGAAAATAGAATGGATACCATCAAGATCATGGAACTAGTCTTGGATACTTATACTTGATTAGCACCCCTCAACAGTGATACCCTCAACACTAGTGGCTAGTGCTAAGCTAAAACTTGACTACTTTGGACGGGAACACTTGGAGAAAAGGATTATGAAAACCATGGAATGATGATTCATTCTAGTGAAATGTTTTGACATGTGTTATGAAACACAATGGTTTGATGATGAAACTGAATGAGGCATGATCCTTGACTTTGATAAAAACTGATGGTTGGGTTCGGATGCGATACCATTCCAATTTTACCGTAGAACCACAATAACTGAGTTGGGTAGGGCTTAACTAGAAGTTTATATGTCTTAGTATGGGTTCCCTTGCGGAAGAGGTTGAGTTGAGGCTACCTCGTGAATATGAATGTCCACCTATGCAGTGCCCAGGATGGCAGTAGGCCATGGCTGGGAGGCCAAGCTCATAGGGGAGGTGCCTATACTAGGGTGTGTAATTGAAAGGTTACGATTGATTATCCGCATACCAAGTATGATGATTTAGGGTTATCCCTGACGGATGTATCCAATCTTGTGGTGAAAGTGTACCACCTCTACAAAGTGTCAAACTATTCGACTAGCCGCGCCCACGGTTATGGACAGTTGGAGTGGCCATACTGTTGCGTTGTCAGATGTTTTCCAAAATGACTTGTGACTTGAACAATGACTTTGACTTGACGACAACAGAGTTGTGGACATGAAAACTAGGTTCCCACTTAAGTAATCTAGAGAACCAATATTTATTAAATAAACCTGGCTTTTCGCAAACAAACCTGGAGCTTAAGTTTCCTACTAGTATTACCTTACTTGTGTTAGTGATATTTTGCGAGTACTTTAAGAGTACTCATGGCTTTGTCCCTGGCTATTCCCATGGACAGACTACGAGGAAGATTACCCGAAAGATGGACAACTAGAGGTCTATGATAACTAGGATCAGCTCCCAGCGTCAGCATTGCCTGTGCCCATGAAGATGGAGTCTACTACATTATATTTCCGTTGCTCTGATTTGTATTAAGAATTGATCATGAGATCAACTATTTGTAAGACTATTATGGTTTGTAATGGATGATGTACTGTGGTATCAATTCTGTTATGTCTCGCAAAAATGGTAATCCATGGATTGCAATGTACGGCATAACAAGCATCTGGACTTAAAAGTCCGGGTGCTGACAAGTTGGTATCAGAGCCATCCTGACCATAGGAGACCCTAGTTAGAATGGACGTCTGAAAAACTTAGTTTCAAAACAATGAAAGTGAGTATTTACAATAACCTATTATCACTCTTATCCTTGAGATTCTTTCAAAAAGAGTTCACATGTTCCTCAAAATTCTTGCAATTCTACCTAAAACTTGACGCACTTGATCACCCCACTAACTTACTCATCTTAATTGCTTATAGATGGAGGTCAAATATATCAAGTTTTACTAGTGCCGGAGGGCAGCTAAAAGGGCATTTTCTATCCTATGTGTGTTTTGATGTTTGTTGACAACACATGTGTCGGACTAACCGTTTGCTAAGTGAGTCACTGGTTTTTACGAAGAAAAGGGCTTTCGGTTACCCTCTAAAATGTTCTCTTAGGATTTAGTTTTTCTAGGGCTTTCTGCTTGAGTCGTAGGAACACCGTACTATCAAGAGGGGGTCCGTGTTGGAAAGTTTGGGTGGAATCATCTCTGTTTTGCAAAACCTCAAGCTTTTCCTCTGGTGGAGTTTTCAGGAGGAGTCTGCCCTTGCGGTGTGGCTTTCTGCTCTGTGCTATTTGGTAGTACCGGTCTTCCTAACCGATACTATCGCTCAGCGCCCGGTAGTACTGCGGGAGTCTGAGGCGCGGTGGAGAATTGCGCCTCTCCTCTGTTCTCCCCGGTACCACTGAGCAGTACAACAACCCCCGTCCGGTACAGCAGGAGTCTGAGGCGTGTTGGCGATTTGCGCCTCCCCTCTGTTCTCTCCGGTACCACTAAGCGGTACCACCACTCTAGTGTGGTACCAACGCTCTGCTAAGTGGTACTACCGCTTAGCGGTACCACCGCTTCGCAGAGCCACTACCACCGTAGGGTGGAGAAGCCTCGCCAGCGCCAACCCGGTACCCTGTCTAGTACCTGTCTGGTAGTACCGCAGTTTTCCGGTACTACCGCTCATAGGTCCGGTACTACCGGTTGGCGACTGGCTGCAACGGGCAGATCCCTCTTGAGGGTATAAATAGAGCCTTCTTCTCCAACGAGAAGTTTGACTCTTTTATCTCTCTCCTCCATTGTTCTTGAGCTTCATTTCTACTAGATCTCCCTCCCTAGCCCTCCACTCTCCTTGATTCTTTGAGGCTTGGTGAAGGAGGTCTAGATCTAGGTTTCCACCAAAGCAAAGTTGATTCCCCCGTGTTTTCCTTTGAGGATCTTGTTACTCTTGGGTTCTTTGAACCCTAGACGGAAGAGGTCGATCTCGAAGCTTGGGCATTTGTTGTAAAGCTTCGGGATTGTGTTGGGAGACTCTGGTGTGTGGAGGTCTTCTCAACAAGTTTGTAAAGGTTTCGGTTGCCACCTTCAAGGTCAGCGCATAGTGGATCGGGTGCATGCCTTGAGGTGGGTGTGTGGGAGAATAGGGTGAGGCCTTCTGTGGCGCTGGTGGTCTTAGTACCACCCACCCCTCCAACGGAGACGTACTTCCCCTCAAAAAGAAGGAACTTTGGGAAAACATCTCCGTGTCTACTCTCGTTACTTCTATCCTCTACTCCTTGCATGTTGTTACTTGCTTTCTAGCTTCCTTTAAGTTCTCTCACCTAGTGCACATCTAGAGAACTTACTTTGTGTTTAGCCATAACTTGAAAAGAAGTTAAAATTTGAGTAGCTCCTATTCACCCCCCCTCTAGTCGCCTATACCGATCTTTCAATTGGTATCAGAGCAAGGTGCTCTTGTTGGCTTAACCACCTAAGAGAAGTATGGGCGATCCGAAGGGAAGTGAAACCACGTCCGAAGTAACACCCGTCTCTAAGAGTGAGCTATCCGCATCCATGGATACGCTTTGCCAAGAAATGAAAGACTTGCTTGAATTATATCTTGGTAAAAAGGAAGTGGTTGTTGCCAATACCATTGATGACCCATCAAGTGCCTCAAAGCCGGTGGAAGATCCTCTCAAGGACTCTTCCAATGGCGATGAGGGCATTAAGGAAAAAGGCAATCCCATGGGAACCGTGCCACCACCGCTTAGTGATAATCATGCTCCTCTTACTATGCCACATATCAATCATCGTGGCCTGCCACCTAAGCTTGATGCATCTAATTTTGCCAATTGGCAATATCTCATGCGCTCTCACTTCAAAAGTTCTAGTGTGAATCTTTGGAAGGTTGTGGAGTTCGGCTTCTATCCTCGCGACCCCTACAACATGACTCCTACGGAGGAAATCAACAATCAACTCAATGCCACGGCAATGGCAATTATCCAAGATGCCTTGACTCATGAGCAAATAACTCACATTCGGTCTTATGAAACCGCCAAGGAAGCTTGGAGTGCTCTTAAACGTGTCTATCTCGGTAATCAAAGCATTCAAAACTCCAAGTTTGAAGAAATGCACTATGAAGCCGATGCCTTTGTTGGGAAGGAGGATGAGACTCCCGAGGATCTCTATCGAAGGGTTACAACTCTTTCAATTAGGATGATCGATCATGGCTGTAGGGATGTGGATGAAAAGTGGATCAAGCGCAAGTTCATGCAAGCCATCTTGCCCTTCCAACGGGAGTTGGCCAACAACATTCGATCAAGACCGGACTTCTATGCCATGTCATCCCATGAAGTGTTAAATGAGTTTATGGCTCTTGGAATCATGAATAAGACGGCCGATGATGCTCTTGCTCGTGCTCGGAGATTGGACTCTCCCACTCTTGCTTTGAAGGCCAAGGTTCATGCCTATGAAGAGGATGTTGACTCCTTGGGGAAGATTGATGGTGATGACGAAGATATCAAGTATGCTCTCCATGAGCAATTAGCTCTCGCCTCTAGAAGGTTTTGGAAGAACCAAGGAAGGGGCAATTTGTCAAAGGCTACCACAACTACCTCAAGACCCAAATTGAGAACATGTTACAATTGTGGAGAACCAACCATTTCATTGCCGAATGCCCATTCGAGAAGAGAGAAGACCATGGTGGAAGACTTATATTGAAATCTAAGTTCAAGCCAACCCCCAAAACAAGAATTTTGGGAACAAGAACTTCCCCAACAAGAAGGAACCTCAAATATACGTGTTGGTGGCCCTTGAAGAATATGAAGAGAACGATGATAATGATAGTGATGAGGAAGATGATGGAGAGATTGTTGGAGTGGCCGCCATTGCCACAATTGCCACCACCTCCTCCACCACTACCTCAACCTATTCACCGACGTCCCTCTTCGATTCTCCCAATGAGAACAAGCGGGCATCCAAGTCTACGTGTCTCATGGCTACTACTACATCAACGTCTTCACCACTCTTTGACTCTCCCAATGAGGATAAGCTCATCACCAAGACCACATGTCTTATGGCTAAGGCCTCCATGGTAACCACCCCATCCACTATCCTCCCTATTATTGATGCATCTACACTTGATGATGAGATGAGTCTTAAGATTAAGACGGAGATAGTGGAGTCCACTAGTTGCTTGAACTATCTAGAGGGTGAAGCTAAAATATGTGTTGAGTTTTTGATGAGTCAATTAGGTGATGCCCGCGATATCATTGACGAGAGGGATGACTCCATCTCGGAAATGTTTGGCCATGTTCGGGAGGCTGCCATGGAGATTGCCGCTTTAAACGATGCTCTTGAGGAAGAGCAAAAGAAAAGAGTTTCTCTAGAGGAAACCTATGTTGCCCATGAAGAATCTTTTAACTTGAATATCTCTAAACTTGTTAAAGAACGTGATCATGCTATTGCTCTAACTAATGTGCTTAAAAAGGAAAAACTTGAGTTTGGGGTTAGTCATGATAGACTAAAGGAAGGAATGGAGAGACTCAAGAAGGACCCTGAGGCCTTGTTGAGAAAATTCGCTACCCTTTCAAAGTCGCATGAGCAACTTCAAACTCAAGTAACAAAAAATGCTTCAACCTTGTCATCTAGTAGTGTTTCATGTTCTAATAACTCTAGTTGTGAGCATGGAGATCTTTTCAAGGAGAACAAGAAGTTTAAAGCTACCATTGAGAAATGCCTCGTCTCATGCATATAAGGAGAGAAAAGCCTCAATGACCTTTTGATTAATCAAAGGGACAATGTGGCTAAAGAAGGACTTGGATTTGCTTCTAAGTCAAAGGAGAAGAACAAGAGCAAGAAGAAGAAGACTTTGTCAACTCGCCCTTCCAAAATGATTACTTTTGTGAAGGAGGGGGAGATGGCAAAAGAGAAGGAGCCAAGTATCCGCAAGGGTGGTGTTGAACCCTCTCACAATGACTTTGCGGGAAAATATAATCCTTCCTATGTTCTTATGAAATCCTATGATGGTCATGTCTATGCTAAATATGCATGCACCACTTATGGTGATGATTATCATTGGGCCATTTGGGTTCCTAAGATTCTGGTGACTAACAAAAGAGGACCCATTCAACGATGGGTACCTAAAACCAAGAATTAATCTCTTGTAGGGATGTGCTTCCGGTGGAGGAAAATGGGTGGTTGATAGTGGTGCCACAAGTCATATGACCGGAAGTAATGAGATGCTTGATGAGACAAGACCTAATACTTCCAATATGTGTGTCACTTATGGAGATGGTTCAACATCTAAGGTATTGGGTTTGGGTAAGGTAGTGGTCACTCCGGATATATCCATTGTGGACATTATGCTTGTCAAGACCCTTTCATACAATTTACTTTCCGTACATCAACTCACGCTTATGGGCTTTAATGTCTACTTTACCCCGAAGGTTGTGGTTCTCATGTGGACCAAGACTCTCTCTATAGCCTTTGTTGGGTATGCCGAGAACGGTTTGTATGTGGTAGATTTAGATAAGAAACTCACACCATCCGCGACATGCCTAATGGCTAAAGGTGACGTGGGATGACTTTGGCATCGCCGTCTTGCCCACGTCAACATGAGGTCTTTGCAAAGTCTCCACACGGGAGACCACATCCTTGGTTTAAAAGATAACGTGCGTTTTGTCAACGATCGTGTGTGTAGGGCATGCATCGAAGGAAAGCTCCATGAGTCGGCTCACCCCCCAACTACGACCATTTACTCGGATGGGATCTTGGAACTTCTTCATATGGACCTCTTTGGTCCCCCTTCTTTTGATAGTCTTGGGGGGAAGAAGTATTGTTTGGTTATTGTTGATGACTACTCAAGATATACTTGGGTATATTTCTTCAAGAAGAAGAGTGAGACTCAACAAACCGTCATCAATTTTGCCAATGAAGTGCAACGCCAACATAATAAGAAGATCTTGGCCATTAGAAGTGACAATGGGACCGAGTTGAAGAACTACACCCTCAATGAGTTTCTTGGTGATGAGGGGATCAAGCATCAATATTCTGCTCCTTATACCCCTCAACAAAATGGTGTGGCGGAAAGGAAGAACCATACTCTCATGGATATGGCAAGGACAGTGATTGCGGAATTCAAGTATCCCTATAATTTTTGGGCCGAAGCTATCTCTACCGCTTGTCATATTGCCAACCGGGTTTATCTTCGCAAATATTTGGATATGACTCCATATGAGATCCTCACCGGCAAGAAGCCAAGCATTCACTACCTTCGGGTGTTTGGGTGCAAGTGCTACATTCTCAAGAAAGGTAACCGGCTATTTAAGTTCGAGTCTCGCACTATTGAAGGTATCTTTGTTGGCTATGCACTTGACTCTCATGCCTATAGGGTCTATAACAAGTCCACCGGACAAGTTATAGTATCCTCTAACATAAAGTTCGATGAGCATAATGGCTCCCAAATGGGGCAAATAGATCTTGGTGATGTAGGTGATGAAATTCCTCCTCAAGCCATAAGAAGAATGGGTGTGGGATTTTTCCGCCCCGTTGAGGAACCCCTTGTGGTGGAAGGAGAAGGACAATGCTCTACTCAAGTGGAGCCCTCACCTACTCAAGATCTACATCAACCCCATAGTCATCAAGATGTCATTGTTGAAAAGATAGCACGTGATCAAGGTCATGCTCAAGCCAATGATGGGTGTTCTTCACCCCTTATTGATCAAGGTGAAGCTCATGAAGGTGATCAAGGTCCAAACGTCGAACAAGATCAAAGAGAGGAGCAAGCTCCTTTTCAAGGTCAAGACGAGGATCAAAATAGTGGTGATGACCAAGTAGCTTCTCAAGAATCTGTTGAAGAAGCTCATGCTCGTCGTGAAGCAAGAAGAATCACCAAGCTCCTCCGTGAAGGAATTACTCTTGAAAATGTTGTTGGTAACCTTGAAAGGGGCATTTCTTACCGTAACCAAGTGGCTAACTTTGTTGGCCACAATAGTTTTATCTCTTGTGTAGAGCCCCAAAAGGTATATGAAGCGCTCGAAGACCCGGATTGGCTTGAGGCCATGCATGAAGAACTTCACAACTTCAAGCGCAACAAAGTGTGGTCATTGGTGGAAAGACCCAAGGAGTGTCGTAATGTCATAGGGACCAAGTGGATCTTTAAGAACAAGCAAGATGCAAATGGGATGGTCATTCGCAGCAAGGCAAGATTGGTGGCTCAAGGCTTCTCTCAAGTCGAGGGTGTCGACTACGGTGAAACTTTCGCCCCCGTTGCCCGTCTTGAATCCATTTGTATGTTTCTTGCATATGCATCTCATCATAACTTTAAGTTACAACAAATGGATGTTAAGAGTGCATTTCTTAATGGTCCCTTAAATGAGTTGGTGTATGTCAAGCAACCTCCAGGTTTTGAGGATCCCAAGTTTCCGAACCACGTCTACAAACTTGATAAGGCACTCTATGGGCTTCAGCAAGCTCCCCGTGCATGGTATGAGCACCTTAGAAAGTTTTTGGTAGACCGTGGTTTCGAAGTTTGGCTAATTGACCCCACTCTTTTTACTAAGAGAGTTGGAGGGAACTTGTTCATATGCCAAATTTATGTTGATGATATTATATCTGGGTCTCCTAACAAAGCCTTCAATGATGTCTTTGCTAAGCTAATGACCGATGAGTTCAAAATGTCTATGATGGGTGAATTGCAATTCTTCCTTGGATTTGAAGTGAATCAATTGATTGGAGGTATCTTCATTAATCAAGCCAAGTACATTCAAGATATGCTCAAGAGGTTTGAGTTGATGGACATAAATGGAGCCAAGACTCCCATGCCTCTCAAATGTGATCTTACTCTTGATATAAAGGGTAAAGATGTGGATCAAAAGGTATATTGATCTATGATTGGTTCTTTGCTTTATCTTTGTGCATCTAGACCGGATATCATGTTAAGTGTGGGTATTTGTGCACGGTTTCAAGCCGCCCCAAAAGAAAGCCACCTTGTGGCGGTCAAGCGAATCTTTAGATATTTAGTCGATACCCCAAAGTTTGGCTTATGGTACCCCAAGGGCTCAAGCTTTGTTCTTCATGGTTTCACGGATTCGGATTGGGCGGGAGACAAAGTTGGAAGGAAATCAACCTCCGGGGCTTGCCAATTCCTTGGTAGGTCCTTGGTGTGTTGGTCATCAAAGAAACAAAATTGTGTCTCCTTGTCCTCCGCCGAAGCCGAGTATATTGCGGCCGCTAGTTGTTGTGCTCAACTCTTGTGGATGAGGCAAACTTTAAAGGATTACGGTGGCACATGTGACAAAGTGCCTCTTCTTTGTGATAATGAAAGTGCCATCAAGATCGCCCATAACCCGGTGCAACACACAAGAATGAAGCACATTGATATTCGTCACCATTTCATCCGGGAGCATGTGAACAATGGTGATATTGATCTCTCCTATGTGAGCACCGAGAAGAATCTAGTGGATTTATTCACCAAGACCCTTGATGAGAAGAGATTCCGAGAGTTAAGGCATGATCTAAATATCATTGATTCGAGTAATGTGGCTTGAGATCATGCACCCATACCCATGCTTCATATGTTATTCCATCTTGATGTAGGCCTGGACATAGGGGGAGTGCGTTCCTAACCTATTGGGCCATCCCTCCCCCCATTATGCCCAAAGTGACACAAATCATTCTCGTAATATCATTATGTGATATGTGAGTTTCAATGATGAGTTTTGGTAATGGACCCAAGATACATCTTCGCGGTGCCAAGACGAATATACTCATACATGGTGCCCTAGGCAGGCCACCACCCTCTCCTTGAAGAGGTCGTGCTTTCCTCTTGGTTGTTTTTCGTTTGTCTTTCTCGTTGTTGGTGACTTGCACTCCCTTTTGTTTCTTGTGAGTTTTTCGTCTATTTTGGAGTGCATTTACCCCCCTATCTGTTTGGTATCTCAACCCAAGCCCCTTCCTATTTCTCCTCAAACCTCTTCCTTCCACACAAGAACCTTCCACATAAAACTGTCGTTTTTCTCTGGTGGAACCGGTACTACTGGACGTACCGCGGTACTACCGGACCGAACTCGTTCCTAGGGTAATTCCTGGAAACTGGTTCTGGTGCGGTACTATCGGGTTGCCTAGTGGTAGTACCGGGGACCGGTACTACCGGTTCCTGTAACCGGTACTACCAGGTGGCGGTCAGTTATAGGGTGGATCGGGGGGGTGAGGCACCCCTGTGCCTCATTTTCCCCCAACCCCCACTACTCGCTCTCGCCGTCGCCGCCAGGGAAAAGTCGCCCCAGAGTCCGCCGCCGCCGCCTCCTTCACCGGATCCTCACCAGATCCGGTCTCCTTGTGGACTCCTCCTTCCTCTCCTCCTCCATGCACAGTGGTACAAACTCCCCCTCCCCATTCTCTCTTGCTTCTCCCTATGAGTCTAGATTCTCTTGATTCATGGCTAGAAGTTTGCATCTAGGGGTTTGTACTGCGTTTTTCCTGCCATCTCCACTCTCTCCATGTCGGAATCGTGTTTTGGGAACTAGGTGCCGTCGATTTTTGTCCACTTATACCAGATTCATGCGGGTTCCCAACCGACCGGTAGTACCGGAGATTTCTCCGGTACTACCGCTTTGCGGTTCCGGTACTACCGGACCTGGCAGACGGCACCTCCTTCCCAAACCATGGCTTCTATGTGGTTCCTTTTTCCGGGTTCTTGTTCCCTTATCTCCCTACTATCCTTCCTTTTGCTTTCACAGGTGCAGGTGGTTCTGGGGGTGGTAGGAAGCGCTCCAAGTCTCTCCATGAGATTGAGGAGTAAGGGTCAGAGTCCGAGCAGGAGGTCTTGCCTCAGCCTAGTGCTCGCATGAAGTTGAGGACTCAGGGCAGTCATGGCGGTGGTTCCAAGCGGTCTTCTGGTCGTGGGGGGCCTCCTCCTCCGCCCCTCCATCTTTCGGTCGAACCAAGATTTAGAGTTCTGGGCCATCAGGGCCCCAGCTGTTGTGTGATGTGTCTGATGCTGACTTTGCTGCCATGCGGTCTGAAAATCCTTATGGTATGAACCGTGGCCGTGATAGGGAGGACAACTTGTTCTACACTGAGTTCAAGAGTGTGTGTACAACGAGGTAATCATGAACAATGACAAGATTGTGCTGCCACAGAAATGGATTGACATGGCTCATCTGAACAAGCATCTTGATTACTTTGGGGAAGCAAAGGAAATTTGCACCAATGTCGGTTTGCTTCCCATCATGCAGTTCTAGCAGGATTATGATCCATCCATCATTGCTCAGTTCTTTGCGACTATCCACTTCAAGAAGAATCAGACTAGGACCTTCATTTGTATGACTCAAGGTAGTGTGAAGCAGGACACTTTGGCGGAGTTTGGTGCTATTCTTGGCTATGAGGATCGTGGTTTTGACACTCCGTACGGTTTTCGGTGTCACAATAATGAGCACCCCATGAAGATCAAGGACCTCCTCCCTGCTTATGACATTGTGTACTGCATTCTTCGTGAGACTGTTGCTCCTTGTGCAGGCAACCAAGATGAGATTCATGGTTACATGGTGGATATCTTGTTCCACGTCCATTCCAACCGTGACTCCGGTGTTCCCCTTGATGTTATGGCCTGCTTTTGGAATGAGATGGTTGTTGCTACTTGCACTAGGCGGGTGCCTCCTTTTTCCCTGTACATCATGGCTCTTATCATCTCCAAGAGCGAGCGTATTTCTCGGAACCTCTCTTCTTTCTGCCTGGTCAAGCATCAGAGCAAGGCCCTGTTGATCAAGAAGCATGACAAGCCCACCAACGGAGCCGGTCAAGAAGTGGATGAAGAAGGCAATGTGGTTGAAGGTGACTCGGGTCATGAAGATAGTGGACGTGACACAGACTTTGTTGTATCTCGCCGTGAGCATGTGCAGCCCTCATGGGCAAAGAGGATGGAAGCCAAGATCAAGAAGGTGTTTTGCTTCCAAGTGGACAACCAAAAGCGCATGTATGAGGCCCATGTCTATCCCAAGAAAGCTGCTGCTCGTCAGAAAGAATTGATGGAAGCTCAACAGTTGACTGTCTCCGTGGGCTCCGAGAACAACATCACTCCGGAAGAGCAATGGATCTGAATGCATAGAAATTGGAAATTTGATGATGCCTCTTCCTCCTTCCCCCCATGGTGATGATGAGGAGTGATCTTCGGGGCGCTAGTCTTGCTCTCCTCCCTTTTTGGTGTCTTGATGCCAAAGGGGGAGAAGGGTCGTAGGGTACGGGGGATTTCCATGGGAGGTCACAAGCTCGTTCTTTCTTTGATATTTATTTTCTTGTGAACCTTTCATTACCGCATATTATTTGTGAACTCTGTGTGCTACCTATTTGTGTTGTAAGTCAAGACTATGTGGCTTTCGTATGGATCTATCGTTTGTGACGTATGGGTATTATTATATGGATCCATCTCGTGTGTGAATGCGATTTAATGTATTATGACCCTAGTGTTATTCTCACGTTGTGCAAAGGTATGAACTCCTCGGCTATCTCTTTGCCTTTGCTCTTATTGTTGGCTTGTAAAATAGAGGGGGAGACTGGCTCTATTTTTCAAACCAAGTGCTCATCATAATATCTTTCATGCAAATATGTGTTGTCATCAAACACCAAAAAGGGGGAGATTGAAAGGGCATTTCCTATCGTATGTGTGTTTTGATGTTTCTTGACAACACATGTGTCAGACTAACCGTTTGCTAAGTGAGTCACAGGTTTTTACAAAGAAAAGGGCTTTCGGTTACCCTCTAAAATGTTCTCTCAGGATTTCGTTTTTCTAGGGATTTTTGCTTGAGTCGTAGGAACACTGTACTATCAAGAGGGGGTCCGTGTTGGAAAGTTTGGGTAGAATCATCTCTGTTTTGCAAAACTTCAATCTTTTCCTCTGGTGGAGTTTTCAGGAGGAGTCTTCCCTTGCGGTGTGGCTTTCTGCTCTATGCTGTCCAGTAGTATCGGTCTTCCTAACCGGTACTACCGCTCAGCGCTCGGTAGTACCGCTTGGCGGTACCGCGAGAGTTTGAGGCGCGGTGGAGAATTGCACCTCTCCTCTATTCTCCCCAGTACCACTGAGCGGTACCACCGCCCCCGTCCGGTACCAGCGCTCTGGTAAGCGGTAGTACCGCTTAGCGGTACCGCAGGAGTCTGAGGCGCATTGGCGATCTGCGCCTCCCCTCTATTTTCTCTCTGGTACCACTAAGCGGTACCACCGCTCCAGTGTGGTACCACCGCTCTACTAAGCGATATTACCGCTTAGCGGTAGCACTGGTTCGCAGAGCCACTACCACCACGGAGGGCAGAAGCCTCGCCAGCGCCAACCCGGTACCCTGTCCGGTAGTACCGCAGTTTTCCGGTACTACCGCTCATAGGTTCGGTACTACCGGTTGGTGACTGGCTGCAACGGGCAGATCCCTCTTGAGGGTATAAATAGAGCCTTCTTCTGCAACGAGAAGTTTGAGTCTTTTATCTCTCTCCTCCATTGTTCTTGAGCTTCATTTCTACTAGATCTCCCTCCCTAGCCCCCCAATCTCCTTGATTCTTTGAGGCTTGGTGAAGGAGGTCTAGATCTAGGTTTCCACCAAAGAAAAGTTGATTCCGCCGTGTTTTCCTTTGTGGATCTTGTTACTCTTGGGTTCTTTGAACCCTAGACGGAAGAGGTCGATCTCGGAGCACGGGCATTTGTTGTAAAGCTTCGGGATTGTGTTGGGAGACTCCGGTGTGTGGAGGTCTTCTCAACAAGTTTGTAAAGGTTTCGGTTGCCACCTTCAAGGTCACCGCATAGTGGATCGGGTGCTTGCCGTGAGGCGGGTGCTTGGGAGAATAGGGTGAGGCCTTCTGTGGCTCTGGTGGTCTTAGTACCACCCACCCCTCCAACAGAGACGTACTTCCCCTCAAAAGGTAGGAATTTCATGAAAACATCTCCGTGTCTACTCTCGGGTACTTCTATCCTCTACTCCTTGCATGTTGTTACTTGCTTGCTAGCTTCCTTTAAGTTCTCTCACCTAGTGCACATCTAGAGAACTTACTTTGTGTTTAGCCATAACTTGAAAAGAAGTTAAAATTTGAGTAGCTCCTATTCACCCCCCTCTAGTCGCCTATACCGATATTTCAACAGCTTATCTTTGAGAGGGATTTGGATCAGCTCTCGGAGTATCTTCGACGCCCGCACCCGGAGTTCTTCGGAGCACAACTCAATGAACAACAAGGAGGGGAACTAAAGTGGTTGATAGTGGCGGATCTGAGAGGCAAAATGGATCCACCTCTTTTGGAGAAGATTTAGTTCATCGTAAGGGAGAACAACTAGCTAGATGGACTAGCCAGGGTTATGCAGGAAGCTCTTGCACGTCTGTGTGCACAAAACATCAACCAGATCAACGGCACCCGCTTTGCTTAGTATGCAAGGCGTGACTCTAATGGACAACCTTTGGCCATGCCGGCACATCCGGAGTTGAAGAACCACGTGGACCACTTGGACTTCATGCTGCATGAGACTCAGAAGGAGTTGGACAATGCCCGTGCCTACGCCAACCAGAATCATGCAGAAGCCGCTGAGAGGAAACAAACCCTCGCCATACTCACCAAGGAGCGCAAGTCACTTTGTTGCCATCGTGACAAGAAGGATCACATCATCGTCCGTCTTCGTCAGAAGGTAGCCACCCTGGAGGAGACCATCCACGACCAGGAGATCTAGCTTGAGGAGAAGGAGGAGGAAGTGGAAGATATCCGTGGTGATACCCACTCTTACCTCAGTGATGATGATGACTATCTAGAGGAGGTCACCATGGAGTACCACACTGACGAGGATGACGCCGACTTAATTGATGACGAGGAGCCCGATAGTACTGATGATGAGTAGTCGCACCTGAGCACTATCGTAGGTGTGAGTTTTACCCGGTCCCACTATATCGTAGCTTCACAGAATGGTTCTTAAAACCATTTGTTTTCTTAGTTGTGGTGTGTGTTTGTATTGTGTGCTTGGAATGAAGGAATGAAGGAGTTGTTAGTATTCCAACCTTAGTCATGCTCAAAGTTTAAAGCTTTCGAACCATACTAATATACCATAGAAAATTTCCCTCTTGTCTTATGATCTATCTCAATCCTCAGATGACTCGTGGAAACCCCGGTGGGAGCAGCTCATCCCAGGATCCAATGCTTCAGATTCTGCAGATGTTATTTTCCGACCGTGCAGACGGTAGAGCTTAACGTCAAGCCAATCTTCTATAGATAGCTCAGATGGCCCATAACAATCAAGGCCATGGAAACCAGGATCACCATGGATCCAAACTCAAGAACTTCAAAAACACCAATCCTCCCATGTTTAGTAAATCAGAAGAGCCCTCAGATTCCGATGACTAGCTACAAACCATGGAAAGCAACCTAGAAGTTGCAGGAGTAGATGGCAATGAGAAGGTACTGTTCACCACCCACTACCTGTCAGGATATGCAAGATCATGGTGGAACAACACCCGTACCATGAACGGAGTACAAATGATGACTTGTGAAGAATTCAAACTCAAGTTCAGTAGGACCCATGTGCCCCCAGGTTTGATCAAGAGGATGAGGGATGAATTCAGGGAGCTGAAGTAGGAAAGAATGATTGTGGTAGAGTATCGTGACAAATTTCTGTCACTAGCTAGGTATGCCCCTGATGAGATTGACAGTGAGGCGAAGAAGAAGGAGAGATTCTTGAATGGCCAACATGATGAGATGCAGACAGTACTAGTTAACATTCCCTTTGATGACCTCGAAGATTTAGTGGATTCTGCTATCCAAATGGAAGGAAAGATCAACCAAGCCAGTGAGAACCGTAAGCATCGTATGATGCACCAACCTAGACCCCACCATACCCCGAAGTATCTCCCCAACCCGTCTGCAGGATATGCACCTAGAAACAACAGACCCCCTATGTCCCGTCCAAACTACCCCAATCGTGGCAAAGGAAACCCGAGGCCCGGAGGCCATCACAATAACAACCCCGGCAACCCCAATAACTTCAACCGTGTACTACCAAGGTCCAACAACAACAAACAACAACAACAACAATACTGCCCCAAGGACTGGAAGTAACATTGTGCCTATCGTAGAGAAATACAACTCAATGATAACTTGCTTTGAATGTGGAGTCACAGGTCACTACTCCAACGAATGCCCCAAGAAGCTTGCTGCAGCCACCAATGTCACTGCACCTGCCCAACAGTAGCGCCGTGTCCATCCTGGAAAGAGATTTTCCCCAGGAAACCCGCACAAACGTACCGGCCGTCTATTCCACATGAATGCTGAAGAAACCCAGGAAGCGCTAGATGGTGTGCTGGGTATGTTTTCCATTAACTCGGTATTAGGAAGAGTATTGTTTGATTCTGGAGCATCACACTCGTTTGTTACAGAAGAATTTGCATGCACTAGTAAGATTCAACCAACAAATTTGAAGCATGTTATGATAGTTCAAATACCTGGTTCAACCACCAAAGCTAGAAAATTTTGCAAGGTCGTGCCTATCAGAATCCATGGGATAGATTTTTATGCCAATCTAATAGTACTTGGAACAAAAGGTTTGGAAGTAGTGCTAGGAATGGATTGGATGTCGAAACATCAAGGATTAATCGACTATGCCAAGAAAGCCATAACCATGACCAGTAGCACCGAAGTATTAGTAGAACATGTATCTAAGACTCTACCCATGCAATTCAAATGCAACAAGAGTTTAGCCAAATCAACCATTGACCAAGTTAGAGTACTCTGCGAATACCCTGATGTGTTCCCAGATGAATTGCCTGGTATGCCCCCAAACCGGGAAATCGAGTTTATCATTGAACTAATTCTTGGAACTGGACCCATAGCTCGGAGACCCTATAGTATGAACCCATCTGAATTAGTTGAGCTAAAGAAGCAACTTGATGATATGTTGGGAAAATGTTTGATACAACCAAGTGCATCGCCATGGAGATCACCTATTTTGTTTGTGGATAAGAAAGATGGCGCCAACCGTTTGTGTACGGATTATCAGAAGCTGAATGACATTACCATCAAGAACAAGTACCCACTATCGAAGATAGAAGATTTGTTTCACCAAGTGACTGGTGCCAGAGTGTTTTCTAAGATTGATCTTAGAACTGGTTATTATCAATTGAAGATCCGCGCAATGGATATCCCAAAGACCGCCTTCACCACCCGATATGGATTGTATGAGTACAATGTCATGTCTTTTGGATTAACCAATGCCCCCGCTTATTTCATGAACCTCATGAATAAGATTTTTATGAACTTTCTAGATAAGTTTGTTGTTGTTTTTATTGATGACATTCTAATCTACTCCAAGTCGGAAGAAGACCATGAACAACACCCAAGAACCATCCTTGAAACCCTTAGAGGGCATCAGTTGTATGCCAAGTTTAGCAAATGTGAGTTCTGGTTAAAGGAAGTAGGATTCCTAGGACATATCTTGTCGGTAGGCAGAGTTGCTGTCGATCCCGCCAAGATTAAGGATGCTGAAGAATGGAAAGCCCCAACCACCCAAACCAAAGTCCGTGCATTTCTTGGATTAGCCAGATATTACCGCAAGTTTGTTGAAGGTATTTCAAGCATCGCAAGGCCAATGACTCAGTTGTTAAAGAAAGATAAGAAGTTTGAATGGAATGACAAATGTGAAGCAAGTTTTCAAGATCTTAAGAAGAGATTGAATTCAGCCCCCATTTTGATCATGCCGGATATCAAGAAGCCTTTTGATGTATATTGTGATGCATCCAAGAAGGCAAAGTCATATCATATCTATGCAGGCAACTGAAGCCACATGAGCAGAACTATCCTACCCATGACTTAGAACTAGCAGCCGTAGTTTTAGACTTGAAGACATGTTGTCATTACCTCATGGGTAACCGCTGTGAGATTTATTCAGATCACAAGAGTTTGAAGTATATTTTCACCCAGAAGGAGCTGAATATGAGGCAAAGGAGATGGATAGAGTTAATCAAGGATTATGACATTGACATTCACTATCACCCTGGCAAGGCCAATGTGGTAGCGGATGCTCTTAGTAGTTTGCCATGTAGATTAAACACCATGATTAAGAAAGAACATCCCAGTTTGCATGAGGAGTTGGAAAATTTTAGAATGGCGCTAGTTAGCGAAGGATTTCTAGCCAGCATAGAACTTCAACCCACTTTGATCAATCAGATAAAGGAAGCCCAGAAAGGAAACACAAGTATTGATGGAATGAAGTGTCGTATCAGTACAAGGAAGGTACCTGGATTCACGGAAGATGAAGAAGGAGTTCTGTGGTATAAAGGATGTATTTGTGTTCCAGCAGATTCAGAGTTGAAATAAGTCATTATGCAGGAAGGCCATGATACTCTTTATTCTATTCACCCGGGAGGAACCAAGATGTATCAAGATTTGAAGGAGCAATTTTGGTGGCACAAGATGAAGAGAGAATTCGGAAGCTATATAGCCAAGTCTGATATCTGTCAGAGAGTCAAAAGCAGAACATCAGCGACCCACAGGACTTTTGCAACCATTGCAGATTCCTAAATGGAAGTGGGATTCTATTGGAATCGATTTCAACACCGGTTTGCCTACATCTAGTAGGGGAAATGATTCTAGTTGGGTCATAGTATATAGACTTTCCAAAGTAGCTCATTTCATACCCATCAAGACTACCTATCAAAGCTCGAAGCTAGCAGAGTTGTACATTGCTAGAATAGTCAGTCTGCATGGAACCCCAAGCCATAGTGTCGGACCGAGGAACCCAGTTTACCTCAACGTTCTGGAAGAAAGTCCAAGAAGGATTAGGAACCAAACTGAACTTCAGCACCACTTATCGCCCACAAACCGATGGACAAACAGAAAGAGTACACCAGATACTAGAAGATATGTTGAGAGCTTGTGTGTTAGAATATGGATCTAAATGGGAAGACTGTCTGCCTTTCACAGAATTCTCATACGACAATAGTTATCAAGCCAGTTTGCAAATGGCCCCATTTGAGTTTTTGTATGGAAGGAAGTGTCGTACCCCCTGAATTGGTTGCAAGTAGGAGAGAGTCAGATATTCAGACACGATATCCTACGAGAATCCGAAGAGAAGGTTCACAAACTCCGTGAACACCTCAAGACCGCCCAATCCAGACAGAAGAGTTATGCTGACAAGAGACATCGATACATGACCTTCAATGTCGGAGATTTTGTGTATTTCAAAGTATCACCCTTGAAAGGAATGCAGCGTTTTCAACTGAAAGGGAAGCTTGCCCCTAGATATATCGGGCCCTTCAAGATTTTAAATCGCCAAGGAGAAGTATCCTATCAACTAGAACTGCCTGAGAAGATGTCAGCCGTACATGATGTGTTTCACATCTCGTTACTTAGGAAATGCCTAGAAGTTACAGAGAAGACTGAAGTTTTCAAGAACATCGATCACAGAGCCATAGATATCAACAAGAATCTAACTTATCATGAAGTGCCCATTCATATTTTGGAAGAAGCCTTCAGAACCACCCAGACCAGAAGTATCAAGTTTCTTAAGAGCCAGTGGAGTAACCATACCGAAGAAGAAGCCACCTGGGAGCGAAAAGATTATATTAGGACTGAGTTTCCCAATCTCTTTAGTTCCTAGTTTTTCCTGAATCTCGGGATGAGATTATTTTTAATGAGGGAAGGTTTGTAACATCTCAAAAATATTAAACAAGCTTAGCAAGTTCTAATCACCCAAGATTAGGGTTAACAAAAACTTCTATTCCTAAACCCATATGAATGCATGTGTGATTTCCATTAATGCATGAATGCTTGACTTTGCCATGTTTGATTGCTATAAATGATGAGTATTAGATTAAAGATCAAAACAATATCATTTAGGTCAATTTCAAACAAAGCCAAATGAAAAGAAAATCAAATTCTAAGCATAATGATCAAATGGTCATTTTGGCCAACATTAACCAATTGCCCACTTTGGGCATCTCTAGTAAATGATTTTTAATAGAAACAAATTCATTTCTTTTCACCCCTTGCTAGACCAAGTAAAAATGAACCCAAGCTAACTTTACAAATCTACAGAAACCAATTTCAAATCTATTTTGAGAGGCAATTCAAAATTGAATCAAGTGTAGGTACATAGATCAACATTTTGCAAAAACCACTCAAACCAACGCCACTTGGCAAATCCCAGCAACCAGAGACTACTAAGCATGTGACCAACACACCAACCAAAATTCATTCAAAAATTTAAATGCTTAGCTCATGTGGCCATTTAGTCGAACACTTAGTACATAGAGTACAAACTCAACAACTATTCACTCTTTTGATCCATCAATTGATCACCAATTGTACCCAATTCAACTCCACTATTCACCCATGATCACTCCCAGTATCTAGCCATGCAATGGAGCAACCTCACTCGCTGTTTGCACTAGTGCCATGCTGTACCCGAGCATGGTCATGCCGGTCGACCATGGACAAGACGCCACACACCGCGTCGGCCTCTCCCACGACCACTAGCAGGCAGGCGTGACCTCACCGCCCCTCTCTGTCCACCCCTTGACGAATGGCGAGCAGTGGAGAATCCAGCGCAGCCGCGCCCATTTAACTCACAGCCATGCCGAGCGCATGCTAGAGCGCGGAAGCCGCCTCGCGCAGACACGCCGTGCCTCGCTCTCTCCGCGCGTACTCGCACTCGCCGCATCACCAGTAACCTCCCATACACGACCGTTCGCCGCCGCGCGCCCCATGACCACCATACTCAATGATGAACACCGTCGTACCCGCACAGAGCAAGGACCTCTCCCGATCGACTGAGACCGCCCCTTGCCGAACCACTACGTGTGGGACGATCGCCGCAGACCAGCGCATCGACCCATGCCATCCACCATGCCTATCATGACCTGTAGCAATGTTGACGGTGAGCCCGAGCCATGCCGCCCTGCCTCTCTCGCCGGTGTATAAATAGGACCCTCCCTAGACCTCAAACAACACACAATTACACTCACGTCTCTCTCAGAAACATCCCAGACCTTCCCCCCCAAAAAGGCGAGCACCACGTCGCCAGAATTTCACCGGAGCCCGCCTCTACAGTGAAGAAAGGGCGCCGTCGATTGGAGCCACCCAGGAGCTGCCACGACCACCAATCGACTCGCCGTCGTCCACCAGCTCATTCACCCCCATCGCCGGACCTAGCTGGAGCCCTGGTAAGCCTCCGACGACACCCACTGTGCCGCTAGGATTAGAATCTCACGATCCCTCTACGACGTAGACGATGTGCCTTAGTCGTCGATCTTGTTCTAATCGTAGCACTGAGAATTGCTGATACCGCTTCGCGTTAGATCTACCGTTGATGCGTGGGAATAACTTGTAAGCAGCCCGCTGGATGCGTGCTGTGCAGTTGAGCTGGCCCAAGTTCTTTCCAGTGCATAGCCCAGTGATTCAAACTTAGTTTTTCTAATCTATTCAAAACCCTGTTCTATAACTATATTTCAAAATTGAATTCAGAGAGTTGTACTGAACCAAATTGCATGATTCCAATTTTGTTAGCAAGGTAGTGAAAATATATAATCACTACCATTGGATTCAAACCAATTTAAATTGTAGATCACCTATAGTAAAAATAACAAGACAGATACTTTTACCACTTCAAACATTTTTATAAAATCAACCATAAATGCTTTTGAGTTGATTCCAACTCTCAAAAATCACATTGACCATGGTCTACATGAATATGTAAAAAGATTTAGTTTTACAGATATTAAACATGGACTAGTATTAAAATAATGCGATATAGGCATTTCTAGTCACTTTAATATTATAAAATAGTAATATTAAATCTTGTAATATACAACAACCCTTTTCAATCACATTCCCAAGTATTGGAATATATGGTGATGATATGTGTCAATATGATCCCATATTTTAATTGGAGAATATTAAATCTTAAGTATTTTCAATGAGTAGAAATTACTTTTCCAAAATAAGAGAAATAGGAATTGTGTCATTATTTCATGTGATGATTGAGATGATAATAGGTCATCTAGTGTGAGCCCTTGTGTCCTAAATAGAAGTAGTGAAGTGTTGTTTGGTGATTGTGTACCTCATGTGTATTTATAGACGCTAGTACCGACCCGGGGTACGAAGAATAGGAGTTCTACGAAGAGGAGGAAGAGAACTTCAACAACTGCACCCAACAAGGCAAGCTAACTAATGCAAGCTTAGCTATGCCAGGTGACTTGTGCAGATACCCTATGCAGACTTTTGAGATGCAACTTTACCAATTCCCAGTTTTACTCCAAGCTTTACTTTCCCTTTTACTAAAGTTTCTTACTTAGTTAACGAATTGTGATTAGTGGAAAATAGGATGGATACCATCAAGATCATGGAACTAGTCTTGGATACTTATACTTGATCAGGACCCCTCAATAGTGATAATCTCAACACTAATGGCTAGTGCTAAGATAAAGGACCACTTTAGATGGAAACACTTGGAGAAAAGGATTATGAAAACCTTGGAATGATGATTGAATCTACTGAAATGTTTTGACATGTGTTATGAAATACAATGGTTTGATGGTGAAACTGAATGAGGCATGAGCCTTGACTTTGATAAAAACTGATGGTTGGTGCAGATGTGATACCATTCCAATTTTACCGTACAACCACAATACCTAAGTTGGGTAGGACTTAATTGGAAGTTTATATGTCTTAGTATGGGTTCCCTTGCGGAAGAGGTTGAGGTGAGGCTACGTCGTGAATATGACTGTCCACCTATGTAGTGCCCAGGATGGAAGATGGCCATGGGTGAAGGCCAAGCTCATAGGAGAGGTGCCTATACTAGGGTTTGTAATTGAAAGGTTAGGATTGATTATTCGCATACCCAGTATGATGATTCAGGATTATCCCTGACGGACATATCGAATCTTGTGGTGAAAGTGTACCACCTCTGCAGAGTGTCAAACTATTCGAATAGCCGTGTCCATGGTTATGGACAGTTGGAGTGGCCATACTGTTCCGTTGTCCGATGTTTTTCAAAATGACTTGTGACTTGAACAATGACTTTGGCTTGACCACAACAGAGTTGTGGACATGAAAAATAGGTTCCCACTTAAGTAATCTAGAGAACCAATATAGGCTTTACTATGAAATATTTATGAAATAGACCTGACTTTTTGCAAACAAATCTAGAGCTTAAGATTCCTACTAGTATTATCTTATTTGTGTTAGTGATAGTTTGCGAATATTTTAAGAGTAGTCATGGCTTTGTCCCTGGCTATTCCCATGGCCAGACTACGAGGAAGACTACCCGGAAGATGGACAACAAGAGGTCTATGATAATTAGGATCAGCTCCCAGCGTCAGCACTGCCTGTGACCATAAAGATGGAGTCTACTACGTTATATTTCCGCTGCTCTAATTTGTATTAAGACTTGATCATGAGATCAACTATTTGTAAGACTATTATGGTTTTGTAATGGATGATGTACTGTGGTACCAATTCTGTTATGTCTCGCAAAAATTGTAATCCTAAGATTGCGATGTACGGCATAACAGGCATCTGGACCTAAAAATCCGGGTGTTGACACTTGCGGACGTATTTCCTCGGCTCTCCCTTGTCGCTATGCATCTGGATTTTCTCGGCTCTGTCGCGTCCAGGTTTTCTCGTCTTTATCCCCACGAAGCTTCCTGGGAATGGCTGATGTTCTTATCCTTTATAAACGGAGGGACAGAGAGATATCAGTACATACAGACTTCTAGTTTGAGTTCCTTACGTAACCGCCTTCGTCTTCTCCATCCCGGCCTATGGCGTGCACCGCGGATCAGGACAGAAGGCCTCCGGAACCCCGCCTCTTGAGAACCTGTACGGGTGAGGTGCGGTCGGCACGACTACTAGCAACCACGACATCGTCCGGTGACGAGTTTCCCGACGATGACTTCTTCCCGGACATCGATGACCTCTACACCGACCTGAACATGGGCGACATCTCAGCCGCTGCTACCACCACAGCTTCTCAGGATGCACCGTACGTGCCCATAAACTTCCTCTTTCAGATTTTGCTAGAATGTCTTGTTCTAGTACTTGAAGTAGATCTGATCGGGTTATCTTGTACAAATGCAATCAGTTTGTCTGCTATGTTAGTTTGCATGATTAAACTAATCATGCTGTATCAGTTTATTCGGATTAAATCATATGAATTGTTGCTCGTATATTCAATAGGAATATTCTTTCTCAATGGAATTTAGTTTTGACTCCAACCAAACCTACTTTTTTTAACCATACCTACTACTGTAGTTTGTTTTTGGATAGTCCAGGTTAGCGACCAGATTTTGGAAAACATGTACTGTAAGTATTAGTCACCTCACCCGTGGGCTGTGCCTGTGGGTAATTCATCTCCGGTACCTGTCGGTCACGACCACCGCACCATGTCAGGCTTCGATTGTTGTTGGCGAGCTGGTAGAGTACTTCCGTTTAACTGCTACCCATTTGGTTCGAAAAATGTATTGACAATTTCATGTTGCATTTGGGACGAATCCTATTCTCTGCCCGATTTTTTTTAGGGAAGTGTTCTCAGTCCAATGCGGGTGCTACATAGGATGCCTCCTCAAGGAATCCCGAGGTGGGCTGGCCCATTTTCACGTAAAGGTTTATTTCTATTCGTTTATTTTTTATTCTTTTGAATTTCTGTTTTTTCGTTTCTGCTTTTTTCTTTTCCTTTTATTATTCCTTTTTTGAGTGTCCTTATTCTTCCGTGCAATTGATGTCCATTTGGTTGGCATGTGTATGGACAACAGCAGGCTGCATTTGGGATGTATGTTGTCTGCCAATCAAAAAATAATGGACATCTTAAAAAAATGATTTTTCTAAAAAACATAAATAAAAGGAAAATAAAAAAATCGAAAAATAAACAGAAAAAGGAAAACAGAAAAAAAGAAAACAGATAAAAAAAACCTCGTGAACTGTGCCAACCGAACGGGGCTTCCACCCTGTGCGGCGCTAGCCACCCGCGCCCGTGGGCGGCAAATAGCATTTCCGCTCATTTCGGTCTAAAATTTCAAAGTTGGCTCACATCTGAAAGAATTTTACATGCCGCAATCTGCTGGGGCTTATTATCACGTGAAGTTTTTCTTTTAGTTCCCAAAATTCGTAATAGTATCTAAACAAAATGTTCACGCAACTCAATATAAAAAGTCCGTGCAGTTCATAATAATTGTTCATGCAATTCAAAATAAGGTTTTGTGCATCACATAAAATATTTGTATATTTATGAAAATAAAGAAGTACAATAATTATAACAATTAAATAGAACCCAAAAAATGTCTAGTGACGTTAATTCATGCATCCTAGAATATGTAATTCGAAAAATATGGATGTATTTCGAAATAAAAGAGAAAAGTAAAAAATACAAAATGCGACAAACAAAAATAAGAACGAAATGTGAAAATAATTAAATAAATAAGGTAAATGAAAACTGAAAATAAAGGAAAAAAATATACAGAAAAAAGGAAAGATAATAGAATGTGGTAGAAAAAAAATGCAAAAGATATCCAAAATAGAAGAAAAATTCTAATAGAGTGCCATGGGAACGTTTAATGTGCGAATTTGAATTCACCATGGATAGCATGGGTTTCCAAAAATCAAGTTATTTATGTGGTTAGCCATCCAAAGTAGGCTTTGCACGTCTGATCAACTAGAAAAAAGGTTGGCACTTCACTTTAAGGTTTGCGATCATGCTTAGGGATTGACTTGGAATCTGTGCTCTTGACTTTGCATAGTGACAGACCAAACAAACAGAAATTGGTAGCTCCACATGTTGGAGAAATCTACACCAAACAACAAGGCCATGGCCTCCCTTACCTGACTCACAACTTGAAAGTTTTGGATTTTAATTTTTTTGAGTGTTCCATAATAAATCTGCCACAATGCCGACGGTTCTAGCCAAAATCTAAAGTGAGGCAAACCAACGGTGGATGCAAAGCATTCGAGAGTAAAATCAACTAAGAGAGTAAAAGCTTGCATAGTCCATTATCTTTCATATTTCCTATCATACTACTTCTTACTAAATGGATGGAGGCATCGCTTTTGCTAAGAAGAGGATGCACCATTTCAAAACAGTTACAATCTAGAAAGTTCCTCAAAATGATTGCCCTAAAAAACTTCAAAACATTTTTCCGCCATTCGGTCATACTTACATCCAGCTTGTTTGCCTAGGGAGAGCATCATCATGGATGCTAACTCGATATTTTCACATAGCGATGCTGCACTTTGGCAACTACTTTGCTCCATGAAGGATCTATTCAATTTATGATGGCCAGTTGCCTCTAGAAGCTAGACCCCATTTTCCTGTGTACAAAATCTTTATCTGGCTAGCTCTCATGCATCGAATATGGACTTGGCATCGACATGCAAGACATGGTTTCCAGCCGCAATCCTCCCTTGCTTGTTTACTCATCCTCCGAGAGTAAGATAATGCAAATCATTTTCTCATGCAACGTGTGTATGCAAGAGAAGTTTGGTTTGGCCGTCTCGGGTACCTACTCCCTATACCAGCGTGCGTATGCAAGAGAAGTTTGGTATGCAAGAGAGTGTGTGTATCCAGAAGCACCCATCCCTACACCTCAGCATGCACCATAAAAAAATGATGGTCCTTGGATAGAATGGGGATCCAAACAATGATGGCAAAGGTTTTGATTTGGTTGGTACTGCTTGGATGCTTTGAGAGAAAACGAATGTTCCTTAGTCTCAACAATATTTTGTAACAAGGTCTGCTTGGTCAGATCTTCTAGAATCTATAACATGTTTTTGAAGCAACTAGCAGGAGTGCTGCCTTTTCATATGGTGACTTGCTTATACAGTATTGAAGTAAAAAAATTCGTACACGATGGTAATTAACGTGAAAACGGTCGTACACGATGTTTTGAGTTTTGTTGTATCCTTCAAAGGAGTAAGGGCATCTCCAGCAGCACGACATAAACAATCCTACCATGTTCGAACCGGTCCGCACGAACACGGCGACTGTAACACCCCTAGTTTTACTAATATCTAATTAGGGTTTTGTTGTGCATTCATGAGCATCATTTATTTTGCTAAGAAAATAATATAAATAAGGAAATATAGAAAACCCCAGTTTTCCCTCTCTCACAAATCCCTCTAAAAATGGTTTTGAATTTTTAGAAATTACAAAACAGGTGGTGCCCAAACAGTTTCATGGGCCCTACAATATTTTACATATTTTATACACCTTCTGGCATTTTTTTGAATTATAAAAAATAGAATTTAAGTTGAGGTACAAAATGGAAAATGAGAAAATAAAAAAAGAAAAGGTTTTGTTTTTAAAAAAGACAACCAGAGCTTCTAGGCCGGCCAAGATCTTCTCCCTCCCTCTCTCAACCTTCCCCGTGGCCCATCTCTGGCCCAAGCACAGCCCAACCAGGCTCATAAACCTTGAGTGCTCCCTTTCATCATCTTCCTCGCTGAAAGGGTATGCATGTCTCTATGTGTGATTTTGGTAATTAATGACAATTTCTATGGACGAATGTTTGAATTGAGTTTCACTTGTAGGAATTGTCCATTGGCATCGCTTGGGTCATGTGTTGGCATTAAGGTTGAAATATGAATAAAATAAGAAGAATAAATAAAATAATATAAAGAGTGCATTGAAGATGAAGATAGAGTTCCATGTGTATATTCAAGACATCATCCTAATGGAGTTAGAAAAAACGAAATGCAAGCTCAAGATGGACCATCTCTATAAAATCACATGCTTTAAGCTTGCCATCCTCGGTGATCATGGATTAATGAAGACAAGTTCAAGGAAGAGGTATCCCTATGGTGTATAGGGGAGAAATTTGCAAGTCTTCATCAAGAAAGAGCGAGCAAGAGTAATCAAGAAAGGTGTTCCATCTTGAGGAAGACAAGACGGTCTCCATCAAGCTCAAGTGGAACGCGCAAGGCAAAGGTGTGATTTTGATAGGTTTTCTATTTTTCTGATCTCATGTTGTTAGTTTGGATACCTATTTTAGGATAGATAGTCATACTATCATGAGGGGCTCTCGAGTGAGTAAATCGATCACATCTTTCGGATATAGCTCAAACCTTTGAATTCTTGCATCATCTTTATTGGTTATTGTTTTGATCTTATCCATGTGAGGATCTATAACTTGTGGTTATCTTCATAACAAGCTCTAGTTCATCAAAAAACAGATTTCCCTTGAATAACTTATCACATTTTTGATCTTGCAGTTTTTATGGCTCCACACCTTGGGAGATATCTCACATATTTCTCCTTGGTATTTTATCCATTTTTTACACTAAATATTTACACCTTTTTCGGATTCTACTTGGTTTTATCTTTCCAAAAAATTGGTTTCATCCCAATCGGATTTGCCAAGCTCAACTTCTTATGTTTTGGGTTTTGGAGGTTTACTGATTCATCGCTTCTAGAGAGGGCATACCTTTCTCCATTTGCTCTTATCCTCCCATATTGTGCTATGATATTTATTTGCGTAATATTGTATATGTTGTTGTTCTCCTCAAAATGAGCCCAAGATCATAAAAAACGGAGTCCGGAGCCAAAAGTTATTGAAATTTTCGTACCATGTTGTCCACAGCTTTTACCTTGGGCGATAGTACCGCCAACTTCCGGTGAAGGGTGGTTTTCTTGAAGTAACTTTTTTTTCAGCTTCACTGGAAGTTCCAGTAAAGCACGAAATTGACCCAAACGAGTATATTTCTCTTTCCCTATTTAAGGGCCCCCTCTTTCCCAATATTTCCCCAACTTTTGAGACCATTTTTGCTAGCTCTTCCATTCTCTCCAATCCATTGTTGACCTCCAAGAGATTGTCATGTCCTCTTCCCCCCGCCATGATTCTTGTATCTTTATGAGGGATTTTAGAGACGAGATCTATATCTACAACCCCACCTAACCAAATCCCTTATTTGTGAAGGAATCCGTGGGATCTAGATCTTGAAAAGTTTTGTGTTCTCCTCTTGTGTTCTTCCTCTCTTATTCTCCCAATAGCTTTTGTAACTTTGGTGGAATTTAGGAGTGATGTACTTGCCCCTTGCATTTGGTGCACAGGTTTGAGTTGTCTATGGATATTAAGTGATTTAAATATGGTGGGCTTGTTACTCTTTGCTTCTTGGAACCGTAGAAAGTTGTGTGGTTGTGTTCTGATTACCTTGGGGCCTCCAATTGAGTTGTGGAGATTCCTCAAGCTAAAGGCCTTTGTGGTGATTTTTGGGAGCCTCCAATTGAATTGTGGAGATTGCACCAAGCCTTATAGTGGTTCAGTGACCACCCTCAAGTGTCACATAGTGGATAATGAGTAGGACTTTATGGTGAGCTCATGAAAGAATAGTGTGATCCTTTTGTGGCATTAATGCGTAGTGTGCCTCCACAACTTTGGGTGAGGCCTTGTGTGGCGTTGGGTGAGCATCGAGCCACCACACCTCAAGTTGAGACATTAGTGGCATTTGGGGAGAATTACACCATCGCGCCTCTCCAACGGAGACGTAACTTCTTTGGAAGTGAACTTCTGGATAAAATCATCATATCCGCGTCCATCAGTTATCCCTATACCTAGGCACTTTACTTATGCAATTTACACTGTGATAGCCATCGCGCTTGAAGTAATCTATCTTGATATCACCTTGTTGATGGTGTTGCTTAGAATAGGTTGTTCGTGCACTTAGTTGAACCTAGTAAATATAGGTTTTGTGCTTGATAAATTAAACGCTAGTTTTATTCTGCATTTATTAGAGCCTAAACTGTAATTATTTTTAAACGCCTATTCACCCCCTCTAGGCGACATACTTTGTCCTTTCAATTGGTATCAGAGCGAGGTATCTTGCTTCTTAGGCTTCACCACCTCGAGAGTAAAGATGTCTCCTAGGAGTTTAGTGCATAATGACACTTTTACATTTGATTGCACATACTATAGTGTTTGGAGAATTCGCATGCTTGGTCATTTTCAGGCCATTGACCCGAATATAGAGAGAATTCTCAATATGGGTTTCTCTCCTCCTAAGGATCCCCAAAATATATCTTTAGAGGAGGATACAAACTCTTATCTTGAAGCTCAAGCATCCAATGTGCTTGTTAATGTTGTGAGTTTTTTGGTTCTTTCCACAAGCATGCCTTTTATGAGTGCTCATGATATTTGGACCAAGCTTCAAGATAAATATGATGCGCCTAAGATTAATGAGGATGCTTGTGTTCCATCCACCTCCGGCCAAGATGAGTTCTCATCTTCTTCCACTACACCAACATGAGATTTGTAACAAGGTAATGATATGGTGAGTGGTGATAGAACTTGCAATGTGGATAGTTTGCGTACCATTGATGACCCTTCATCTCTATCTCATTGCAATGCTCTATCTTTGGGCATGAACACTTGTAGCACTATATGTGATTTACATCCTAGTGTTGATTTCCCTTTCATATCATGTAGAAATGGATTGATTATATCTCATGATGATATTCTGTCTTTGCCTTTTTTCCATGATAAATATGCTTCTATTTCCTGTAGTACTAGTGTTGCTAACTATGTAGAGGAAACCAAAGAATATATGGGCCAAACCAAGGTTGTGAATGGAGCTCCAAATGTTCCTTCATCATCAGATACTCCTCCCAATGCACCTCATGATGATGTTAATGTTCATTATGATGATGTTAATGTCCTCCCAAAGGTAGATGATGTTGACTATTCAAAAAAGAAGGGGCGCTAGTCCTTCGTGCTCTACATACAAATAAAACTGTTTTCTCTAAATTAATTGAAATATTAACTTTTGCTATTGAAAGTAAGAAACTTATTGATGAGCATGAGGATACAATTGACAAAATGAGTAGTATTGAGCATGAGTATGCTAATGATATTGCAAATCCAAATGAAGCTCTTGAAGAGGCACAAACCACCAAGGAAACTCTTGAGGAGACTTTTTTTAATCTAGAGCTATCTAGAGTAAAGGAATCTCATGATAGAGATATTGAGGTGGCAACTGCCCTCAAAATGAAAAATGATGATCTTCAAGTTGCTTATGATTAATTCCTTGAGGATTTTGAGAACCTCAACAATGGCTCTAGGGTCATCAAGGGGGAGCTCATCAAACTCACCAAGTTACGTGATCAACTTAAAGCTTCATACTCAAAAGATCTTTCCAAGTTGCCCCACCTCTTACTAATATTTATGATGCTTGTTCTACTAACTCTACTTCTTGTGAGACATCTATCTTGAAGGACAATGTTGAGATAAAGTCTCAACTTGCTTTGCTAACTATCTATTATGGGAAATTGGAAGAAAATCATGCTAAGCTCTCAAGCTTACATGAGGATCTTCTAGTTTCGCATGGTAGGATAAAATTGTCTCATGACGATATTGTGTCAAAGGTAACATCTAGTGAGCCTCATGTGGACATTAGCACTACTACAACTCCAAATTTCATATTTCCATGTGCTAGTCCTAGTAATTCATCCTCTCATAACCATGCTATATCTTGTGATGAATTGCATTCTTTTCCTTGTTGCTCTAACAATGAAGCATCTACTTACTCTAGTATTGTTTTTTATAATAACCATGTAGAGGAAATCAAATAGCTCAAGACACAAGTCAATTCTTTTAAGAATGACTTGAAAAAGAGTCATGAAGGGAAGTTCATACTCAACAACATCTTGAGTGTGTGAAGACCCCCAAATGATAAGAGTGGGCTTGGATTGAACTTCAATATCAAGAACAATCCCATTACCAAAAATAAGCACAAGAGCAACAAGAAGAAGATGGGCCAAGAACAAGTGAAGAATTCGGCCAACATTATTTGCTTAAAGTGCAAGGAAGAAGGGTATCATGTTATATCATGCCCATTAAAGAAGCCTCTTGGTTAGAAACAACAAGGGAAGAGACATCAGGCTCGCTATAAGTGGGCCTCTTCCCAAGAAGACTGAAACTCTTCTTCAACTTGCGGCATCACCTAGGAAGAAAGATAGCTAGCGAATAACTTGCTACATATGTCGTGAGAAGGGCACCTTTCTTCCTCATGCACCATGGGTAACTCCTCATCCAAACCTATCTTGATTGATGATGCTTATTAAATTCGTAAGGATGAGGTGGGCAATGTGTTTTCCCAATATGTACGTGCCTACTGTAGTGTCAAGAAAAGAACCATTTGGGTGGCCAAGCCTATTGTGACTAACTTATTAAGACCCAACTTGGTTGGGGACCAACAAACTAAAACTTGATCAATAGGTGTTATTAGAGGGCACTTGAGACTTGGCTATATCATAAAGAACTGAGAGATCTTGGTCAATTATATTTGTCAAGCCAAGTCATTTGGATTACCATCATTCTATCATATATCAAATGTTCCTCCTTGTCGTAACTTGTACTCAACTTATTTACATTGAAAATTACTTGCTCCCTTACCTTTCACCATTTCATGGAGATGCCACTACAAGAAAAGTTGGCTTTTAAAACGGACGATTTTTGTGGTTGAAGGCCCATTTTTCATGGCTAAAAAGTCTTCTACGATGCACGCCCTTCGTGGTAAAAGCCCCGTCACAAAAGAATCTACCACGGTTTTTTATGACCGTGGCGGATCGCACCCTTCAGCCACAAAAACTTGTTCCGTGGTAGATCTGTTCGCCAGCCGCATTGACTGCTAACGTCATGAAAAATGCCACATGGTAAACACCCTTAATGCCTAGTTACCGCCGTTAACAGCCACAGAAACCGTTGTAGAAGTCAAGCCTAGCTAAGGCCTGCTAATAATTGAGTGGGCCGACCCATTAGGAGAACCCAATAAGATTATGGCCCGTTACTGTTTTGTCCGACACTATTTGAAATGGCCCCAAAAGATGTGGCCAACAGCGACCCGTGAATGTCAGGACTATTACTATTTCGTCTTGTAGAAGCCCACATTGTTTGAATACTGTGCAGCCCATTAACAGCCTACGTCAAGTAGGCCTGATAGTATTAAGGCCCACGGTCAACCCGTCACTATTCTCATAGCTCATCCTGGGCCACCTACGAATGACCCAGTTTTGAGAAGGTCCGATATTGTTATACCCTTTAACTATTCTGGCTCGTTAGTGTTCTGGCTATCTACTGTTCATGTCCGTTAGTGTTGTGGTCCTTTACTGTTCTGGCCCGTTATAGTGCCGGTTGCCGTTGTTCTGGCCTATTACTATTCAGGCCTGTTACTGTTCTGGACTGTTGCTGTTCTGACCTATTACTTTTCTGGTTTTTTTATTTTATAGCCCGTTACTATGCTGGGTTGCCGTTGTTTTGGCCTGCTGATGTTTTGGCCTGCTACTGTTTTGGCCTATTTCTGTTTTTCCCTGCTACTGTTTTAGCCTGTTATTGTTTGTCCTATTACTATTTTGGCATGTTGCTATTTTAGCCTGTAACTATTTTTGCCTGTTACTGTTTTGGCCTGTTATTGTTTTGACTTGTTAGTGTTTTGGTCTTTTACTGTTCTATCCAGTTATCGTTACTGTTTCGGTCTTTCTGAATCCCATGCATATATTATAAAAGGAGCATAATAAGCGAGCATCTTTTTCTGTTCATGGAAGGAGGAATACAAGAAGGGCAAATAATACAACCCTGTACAGTTACCTGATCGACCTGGCTGGTGCACTTATGTTACCGCCATGCATGAACAACGTCAACTAAATGCCTACATGGCCTATGCGAGTTATCTAGATATTACATCAGCTGCAAACTTCTGAAAAATATTACATAATATGAACAAAAGGGAAAGAAAATTTAGCATTTTAGTTGCAAATCAAGTTGATAGCAGAGTCCTCAATTTGTTTTCTCTATCCATCAACTGCATCTCCCTTTGAGTGTGACAACTACATTGGAAAACCACCTTGATACATGATCTGGCAGTCCCCTCTTTGGTGGCGATAGCAATAATTGCAGTCTGAAACTAATTAATAACAAGTTAATACAGCAAATAAGACAAACTACTCATAGCTAAGAATGAACCAGATAGGAATTAGAACTGCATAATACGAACTTGTAGAGCAGGAATGCAACCCACGAATGAACTATATAGTATAGGATAGTTATGTCGTTGCCTAGGACGAACTAGAACCAGATACGAGATATAATTGTGTGGCTTGTGAACCTGTAGAACAGGACAAACAAACATTACACAAGTATGGCAACAATGAAACAGCAATCAAACAAAGTGTTTCTTAGAATTTCAGTATAAACTAGCCATGTCATTTCAGCAAATATATATGGAAGCAGTGGTATCTCTTGGAATGAAAGAGACGTTGGGTGACTCAAATTTGCGATGAGCTACACAATGGCATGCAGTTACTGTCGTATCTAAGAATGAACCACATAGAAATTATAACCGTAGCATACCAGAACTTGTCGAACAGGAATGGAAAACACAAATGAACTATATAGTAAAGAATAATTATGCCGTTTATTAGGACGAACCAGCACAAGATACAGAAAATATATAATGGCATCGCTGGTGGACCTGAAGGCTGTGCAAACCAACATGTTCAATGTTGCCTTTTTGAGCTCTACGCAAAGAAAAAGAAAATAGTCAGTGTTGCAGGGTTTAAAGAACCAGATGGCAACAACAAAATTATAACCAAACTAGTATGAAGAGTTTGAACGGGTACTATAGGATAACAAAATGATGCCAAGGAGAAAATAATAGCAAGAACTTAGCTCTGGAATAACCAGATAGAGTCAATAACTGTGGAACAGGGAATCCACACTAATATTTTCCACTAACATTACATTTTTCAAGAACTACACAATAGTAAGAAATTACTGGTGTACGGAGCAACTAAGATAAGAACATGTGCATGACAAAATAATAGACATGTACATGACTTGAAATTTGTAGAGCAGCGAATGCAAACCAACATGTCTAATGACCCTATATGTACTAGCACAAAGAACAGGCGTGCCAGTGACTTGTATGTACTAGCACGATTACAAAAATGCAGTTCATTACGACATGCTTGAACCTGCTATACTGCTGACAAAACAAAAATGGGTTGGAGATTTGGTTACCTTGGTCGGAGAGGCGTCTATGCATCGTCGGTATCGTGTGAGTGAAGTCCAGGTCACCGAGGGTGCTGTGGTTGTGGTGGTTATTAGCGTCGGGGAAGCAGATCTTGGGCGGTCAATGCCGGTGTAGTAAACTACGACGATAGTGTAGCCGGTCTGGAGTAGTGGACATGGAACTTGTCGAACTAGATCCCGTCTGGTGGACAATAGTGAAGCTTCTCTGGTACGGTTGGGTAGCTTTCGGCGGTGGGGAAGCAGAGCGTGGGCGGTCGACGACGCCATAGGCGTGGTCAGTGAGACTATAACTCTGGTGGAGTGGCGGAGAGACCCGGTGAACTAGATCGGATGGGGTGGGCATTGATGAAGCGGCTCCGGCAGTTGTGGAATTGTCGTCTGGCGGTGCGCGCGGTTGTCGTGGACGTGAGGGCGTGGGAGAGAAGCCTGGGATTTTGGGAGGGCGAGCTAGAAAAACTGCACGAATTGAGACTATGGAGGTGAAAAGAAAAATTATTATGATCGTGCCCCCAAGCTACCGAGTTTAGCGTGCCCATAGGGCATCTGGACAATGGGTAGAATGGGAATTTTAAAGTCAAAAGTTTTTGAAACGGAGGGGCGCGAAATGCTTCAAAGTCGGTGTGTTATTTTGCCGCTTGACAGAGATTTTGAATTTAGCTACCGGGCAAATAATAATAATAGAAAAGTGGTACTCCCCGGTGGGAGATTTCGCCTCAAAGTTTTTGAAATAGTGGGGCGGGAAATGCTTCAAAGTCGGTGTTTGATTTTCCCGCTCGACAGAGAACTTGAATTTGGCTAACGACCAAATAATGATTAATAGAAAAGTGGTACTCCTCGGTGGGAGATTTGGCCTCAAAGTTTTTGAAAAGGTGGGGCGGTAAATGTTTCAAAGTCGGTGTTTGATTTTGTCGCTCGACAGAGATTTTGAATTTGGCTAGCGGCCAAATAATAATAATAGAAAAATGGTACTCCCCGGTGGGATATTTGGCCTCAAAGTTTTTGAAATGGTGGGGCGGGAAATGCTTCAAAGTCGGTTTTTTATTTTCCCGCTCGACAGAGATTTTGAATTTGACTACCGGACAAATAATAATTAATATAAAAGTGGTACTCTCCGGTGGGAGATTTGGCTTCAAAGTTTTTGAAACGGTGGGGCCGGAAATGCTTCAAAGTTGGTGTTTGATTTTGCCGCTCGACAGAGATTTTGAATTTGGCTATGGACCAAATAATAATAATAGAAACATGGTACTCCCCATTGGGAGATTTGGCCTCAAATTTTTTTGAAACGGTGGGGCGGAAAATGCTTCAAAGTTGGTGTTTGATTTTGCCGCTCGACAGAGATTTTGAATTTGGCTATCGGCCAAATAATAATTAATAGAAAAGTGGTACTCTCCGGTGGGAGATTTGGCCTCAAAGTTTTTGAAATAGTGGGGCGAGAAATGCTTCAAAGTCAGTGTTTGATTTTGCCGCTCGACAGAGATTTTGAATTTGGCTACCGGCCAAATAATAATAATAGAAAAATGGTACTCCCTGGTGGGAGATTTAGCCTCAAAGTTTTTGAAACGGTGGGGCAAGAAATGCTTCAAAGTAGATTATTGATTTTGCCACTCGACAGAGATTTTGAATTTGACTACCGACTAAATAATAATGAATAAAAAAGTGGTACTCCTCGGTGCGATATTTGGCGTCAAAGTTTTTGAAACGGTGGGGCAAGAAATGCTTCAAATTCGGTGTTTTATTTTGCCGCTCGACATAGGTTTTGAATTTGGCTACCGGCCAAATAATAATAACAGAAAAATGGTACTCCCCAGTGGGAGATTTTGCCACAAAGTTTTTGAAACGACGGGGCAGGAAATGCTTCAAGGTCGGCGTGTGATTTTGCCACTCGATTGAGATTTTGAATTTGGATACCGGCCAAATAATAATAGAAAAAAGCTGGTAGACCGTATGCTATCTGTCCGGGAATTCAACTCCTAGAGTCACATCAACTAATCATCCATGAGCATAATAATTGCGCAGACTGATATTTTGAATTTGGCTAGCGTCCAAGTAATATTTGGATAAAAGGTGTACTCCCTATTCAGTAATTGAAGGCCGAGAGTCACATTAACTTATCAGCCATAATGAAAATTGGATAACTCCGATTCATACAGGGTTGGCTACAGGTTTTGCTGCTCGACTGAATTTTTTTAATTTCGTTAATGGTACTCCTTTAGTACGAATTTAAGGCTTATTCACATCAACTGATCATCAAAATACTAAACATATTGGAAAAGAAATTGGATACATAATGTCCGATTCAAATGGGGTAAGCTCTATGATTTGTCGATGGACTGAGATTTTGAATTTGGCGGTTGTCCAAAGAAGAAAAAACCTTTGTGAGGTTCATGAGTCCAAGGCTGAGAGAGTGAGGTCGGGGCATAGGATTTTTGTGCATCGAGCATACGGTAAAGAAACAAAAGCATGATGCGAAACAAATACTCCCTCCATTTTTGTTACATGGCCCCAAACACAACCCGGGCTCTATAGCAGGAACCATTTCACAAGACCATTGCACTCACCTGTCATTGTCAGGGTTCATCTTCAATTTAGAAGAGTCTCTTCATCTATGGGCTCTCGAGAATTCTCCTGATCTCATAACATCTTCAAATCCGCATCACTTGCTAAAGCTTTCTATCTCATATCATCAATTGCTCGTCTATGCACTTCCTGTTCAGCTCGTAGTGCTACAATTTCTTCCTGACTAGACAAATACGGTGACTTAGACTTGGACTTGGACTTGCACTGCGATAACCCAACATTATGCAGGAACATGCCTTTACGATGACCTTCACCTTTTATTGCCATTTTAAATGTTTCCAGACAGTCTTCTTGGGTTTGTTCCAGACCATCTTTCCCAGGTTTTGCCATCTCCTCATTCAATTTAATCTGTAAGGTTAACAGTTTGTAGACATGGGTCAGAAAAGAAAAGCTAATACAAAGAAACATGCAGACAACACATTTAACCTGTCTATGAACAAATCTTACAAGTTGGCATGGCTGATTACGCATCATATATACTATAGTAAAATTATAGCTATCTGATCATACTGGTAAGAATTTTACCACTAGCATGCAATAACAGGACTATGCCAACATGGCATCTGTCTGTTTCTTCATCGTCGGGTGCATGATATACACAAGACAACTCTTTGTATAGTTGAAAACTGAAACACACACTAGTTGGAAATCATCTACTTAAATTAAAAAGAAAACTGGACAGCAGTTCAGGCAGTGTTGCACATCTAACTATACATATAAATCACTGAGGGTGTGTCATCACAAAATATCAATCCAGCAGAAGACTTACAATAACACTCTCAGTGGAGGGATTGAGCGCTTCTTTTTTGCTCATCTGGCATGCCTAGAATTTTTGCTGCAAAGTGGCGGAACATATTATCAAAATATAAGAAGCACAAAGTCTGTAGAAGATTAAAAAATAATTATTCTTACTATTGCACTCAGGTGGCTAACCAATGCACGAGATCCAGTTCTGTTTGTTAAGCGTTGTATGACACAGTTTCTCTTGTTTTTTTTCAATGTTCATATGCAAAAGGAGACTAGTGATACAGATGTGCAAATAGGAATTTCGAATGTGATATGGTATCAGTCTTCACAAACCATACCGTAATCTTTGGATCAAACCAGTGGTTGAGAAGATCTATCCAGTGTTGGTTAGTCATAGTGTGTTCCATAGGAGTCGTTCTTTGAATATCCTTGCTTGCCTTTGAAGGGAATATGCCCGAGAGGCAATAATAAAGTGGTTATTATCTTATTGCTTGTTTATGATAAATGTTTATTTTGCATGCTATAATTGTATTAATGTTGCGACCTTGGATCATTAAAGATCCTAAGTCCCTGTGATTAACATGCTAGTCCCTGGATCATTAGCTAGCACTCACAGTCGATGAAATATCATGTAAAACACAAGTCTTTATTGCATGAATCGAATAATCCAGAGTTTACATTATTACAACAGAAGCAAAATATATACAACTTGAGTCCCATCAATGCCACAGGCAGATTGAGTGAAGACCCGCGATCCTAGCGCACCTTTCAACAATGATCTCCAAATTCTGCACATAAAACGTGCAGCCAAACGAGTTGGGTCAATACTTTGAATGTATTGGCAAATTATACCAAGGAAAGAGTAAGACTATCTCTACATGCAAGGCTAGGAGTAGACTCTGGGGTTCACTTGCGTAAAGCCAATTTTATCAATGTAATAAGAAAAGAGGAAGAAAGTTTTCCCTACTTTGTAAACTTTGATAAATGGTATAGGGTCGAATGGAACACGTGGATATTACTCACCAAGTGCCCAAATCAACCTAGCACTTGGATATTACAAACCAAGTTCCCAAAATCCCACCCAATGGCAATATTACTCACGCCTTGGGGTTTATAAAATGTTAAGTTTGGAAAAGAGAGAGGAAGATCTTTCAGAGGCTCCATACTTCAGACGCTCAAAGTTGTTCTGTTTCCGTGAACATGGCTGATTGATCAGATTGCAACACTCTCGAGAGGTTGTGCACTTTCCCCACAATCCACGATCAAGTCTTATTACGAAGAAGACCTTGGCGAAGCCTTCGCTTAGTAGCCCCTCTACCAGCTGGATCCAACCGTGCCAAGAACCTCCAAATATTGGTACCCCAGTGAGGTTTCCCACTAAGTACTAAGCCAAGACAGAGCCCATATGTATTGTGGTTGCACGGGAAGCTTCTGAATTCTGAAACATGGCGGACTTGTTTGATTCCTGGGCGGCCGTCCTCCACCAAAGTCTCACTCATTGGCCCGACAACCATTCCGCCCAGAAGAAAACTTAGTTTATTTTTGAAGGGGTTTTGGGGAAGAAAAGTTCGCTCGAGACAGCTCTCATACTTAGAAAAATCTGAGTCTTTCGAACCCTCCCAATGGTACTTGATATAGATAAGTATATAGCATAGCATGCATAACTTAGAAAAACAGGATAACCTATTAGGATAGAAAAATCCTAAGCATAGAACTACTCATGGCACACTACAAAACCGCACTTGCAAAAATGGTAATAAGAAAATCTACTAAAGACTTACACATGCATACTACAAGATTTGAAGAGTAAAACATGCATAGTTAAAACTGGGACATAAATATGAACAAGTGGTGTGACTTGCCTTATGTTTGTGTTATGAGTGATGATTGGATTCTTCTGCAGCAATCGCACTCTCCGAACAATCTAACGTGAGGACAAAACAATTCCAATCAACACAATTACAAACATAACAACCACAACAATGATGATTATGCATGAAGGTTTAATGTTAAAATGGATGTACTTAGTTTTCTGGACACTATTATAACACATGATGCATGCACATAAGTTTTTGACGCAAAAGGACATTTATTATTAATTCTTGATTGCCATTAAAGGGGTTTTCAATAGTTCTGTTGCAACCTCTGTCCTAATTGTCTAATAAACTTTGGTTCTAAGTTTTACTAGATAGAGGACATTAACACGAACCAGTAGGAATTGGATTCACCTTAATCGGAGTTGTAGATCTTTTTCTATGATTTATTTAGAGGTTAAATCATTTAAAATATTTCCTACATCATAAATTATATCTAAGATCAGATCTGTATTTCTCGTGAAATTGTGAATCCAGAGACATATTATTTATATTTTTCCGCCCTATAAATAATTTATTATGAATTTAATAGTCTAAAAGTCCATTAAAACTAATTAAGGTACTACAGTAGTTATACACTACGAAAATTAGATCTAACATCATATTAATGTCGTATGTTAAATTATGAATCCATAGATACCTTACTTGTATTTTTATGATCTACAGATAAATTACTATTATTTAAGCTAAAAAGGCTAATGAACCAATTAACATATTACAGTAAAACTATATTGTAAAAGTCAGATATAATAACATAATAATATTCTACACAATTTTCTGAATCCATTGATATATTATTTGCTATTTTTGGACTTATAAATATTTTTATTTGATTTTCACAAGGTTGCACAATTTTCTGGCTATTTATTCAATTTCTGGATTAAACAGATAAACAGATGGCTACATGGCGTCCTGTGATTGGTCGGTACCTCTTCATTTAAGTGGATCAATGAGATCCACTTGATCTAGATCTGACGGTGGTAGATCAGCGGCTTGGATCTAGCTTGGGCTCAATGCGGCTTGAGCCTCGTCTTGTGGCTCGGCTCGGCTGGAGGTGATCTGGCCCGTCGATGCGTGATCCAACGGCTGGGAAGGAAAACTTCCAGGTGGTTGCCAGGGTAACGTCAACGACGGCGGCGGACCTTCAGGTTGCGATGGTGGCGGCGCTTCTGACGGTCAATGATGACGGAGGGCAGTGTGACGAGATGCGGCGCGACACGGAGAACTCGGTAGCTACCTGGACGTGGTCCTCCGCTTCCTCTATAGACGGTGAACGACGGCTGGACAAGCTCGGCTTGTCGCGACTCCGGCGAGGGATTGCGGCTCCTCCGGTGTTCCTGCGAAGGGAAAAAGAGATAAGGGGGTTGCGGTAGACCAAGGGGAATATAGTGGAGGGGAGAAGACGGTCAAGGGGCGATAGAAACCCTGGTTCGAGCTCACCATTGGCGGCCAGATTCCGGCAAGATCCAAAATCGATGGGGGTAGAGGCTAGGGTTTGGAAATCGGCGAAAAATTGCACGAGGAAGATTCTGGGGATTATAAGGGGCATTTTCATGGAGGAGGGGTCAAGAAAACAACACGGAATTGACGAGATTCTTCCGGAGTTCGTTCGGTGCTGAAGACGTGCTCGCCGCGGTCATCACGTCGGGAGGAGGAAGGAGACCGAGGTGGGGCCTGCATGTCAGCGGCTAGGAGAGGGCCAGAGGCTGCGGGCTGCGTGGTGTCACTTGCTGGGCCGGCTGCAGGCTCGCTGCGTGCTGCGTGCGGCTAGGGCGTGCGGTAGGTAGGGTACGGGCTGGCTCCGGCTGGCCCGTTTAGGTTAGGCTTAGTTTTTTTTATTCTTTTCTGTTTTAGTATTTCTTGTATAACTTTTCCTTTATAACTCCAAATTGAGTGAAACTTATTTCTAAATTTTTCTAAATTCAAGTAGAACATTTTAGGCTAGTGTTTTAACAAAGTTTGTTGTCTTATCAATAAAGGTTTTAATAAAGCCTATTTAATTCCCTTTAGGAATAAAGTGGCACACCAAAATTTGGGGTTTTCAGTTCATTATTTCGATTTGAAAATTGTGTGTGATGCATCAGAAAGTTTTTGGATTTATACAAAACTTCCAACATAATTGGAAAATCATGCTAATCCATTTTTTGTGACTTAGGAAAGTTTGAACAATCCTTAAAAGTTTCTTCTCAATCAAATTTCAACAAGGTCACACAACTCAATCAACTTATTTAATTATTTTAACATTCCAAAATTTAGGGATTTTTTTTGGGATGTTACAAGCTGCCACCCTTAAAAGGAATCTCGTCCCCGAGATTCGAAAAGGCTAGAAAGAAATAGGTTTGAGATACACTAGGGTACTACCACCCTTAAAAGATTGTATTTCATCGGGCATGCAAAAATTTTGTGTGTACTTATTTGTGCTCACTTCGCGTATAGGTAAGCTTCTATCCATTGAGAACTTCTTCGAAGCTTCTAGATTTTTGACGTCTTGTGCCACATATGCATGACAAAATGAGGCGTCTTGGTAACACATGATGATGATTTGTTCTCGTCGTCCTTAGAAGGTTTCATGTGTGCTTCGTCGTGTGAGGTTCGTTAGGTGTTGATCGATATGGTAGTCTATCTTCCTTGCATCCACATTAATGTTATCCTCTTTTCCATTGCCATAGTGTTTTCTTGATCCAACTTTGGGAAGATGGTCATTCCTTTCATATGTTGAGTATCGTGAAGTGATGACTTTGGGTATGGTGTCTAGAGTCTTGACTCCATCTCTAGCCCTTTTCGTAGACCTTGTGTCCTCTAAGAGCTTCATGAGGCCTTGGCGCATTCTGTTTCTGAATTGATGATTCACTTGTCGTATCTTTAGGTAGAGGTGACATAGAGAAGGGTTGTGGTTGGTTCGAAGCATGTAACTTGAGAGGTGGAGAATTCTTCAAAGGGGTGACTTGCTTCACAGTAGAGGCACTGATCACTATGCTCCTTAGAGGTGTGTCCTCCTATTTCCCCACAGATTCTGCAAGCTGAAAGTTTTGGGACTTCAACTCCTTAGGTTTTTCATATCTGAGTGACGAGATGAGATTGTAGTAGAACCACTTTAAATTCTTCCCAGGATATCATCCCGTGATGATCATCAATGGTGTGTTGCATCTCGCACCACGTTGCAGCGTCGTCCTTTAGGAATTGGGTGGCATAATGAACCATTCTATTGGCTTCAACCTTGTGCATCCATTGCTTTACATCGGCGTGGCTCATTCACTTAGAGAAGTTGAGTTCCTGTCTTCCTTGATGGAACAACCCATCTGTCGAGTTGGCCAAGGTTTAGAGTGGAACACGTGGATTATAGATGAGGAATAAGAAGATTGCCCCGTACAAGCAAACAAACCAAACAAAACATCAAATCAAGCCAATTTCACTCAAACTATTTTTTTTACCGCAAGAAATTGCTATGAGAGGGAACTACATTGGAGTTAAGCATTTATCCTTGTGTTTCCTAATCCTGGAGGCACTTGTGTGTTGTTTATCTTCAAGGACTTGTAGCATACTCCACCATGTGAGTGTTCTTCTTTTGATGGCGCCCTCATTCAAGTTATTCGGTTTGTCTCCCTTCTTCCGTCTTCAAGATTTAAGGTAGGGAGAGTAAAGTCTATCAAGAAGGACATGAACAACCCAGACAACAAATTTTGTATTGAAAATAAGTATTATTTGCTGCCGTCAAGAAAACCACAAAAATGGCAGCTCACAAATCACCGCATCTAATCGTAGTGTAGTCTATCCAGCTTTGGTTTCTAATGAGTCACTTGAAATCTTCATGATCTTCATAATCTTCATTGTCTTTGAGGTCTTAGGTTAATAAATTTAACTTTAGGCCTTCGATATTTTTGGTACTTTCTTTGAAGTCTTCAATTCTCGTAGCTTCAGTCTTGGAACAACGTCTACACAGGTCTTCAAGTCCTAACTTGAGCAAGATGGTCTTCTCTGGAAAGGTAGTCCTGAGAGAAGTTTCTTCTTGAAGTTCATAGCGGTCATTTCTAATGTTGAAAAGTAGAGACTTAAGAAATTTTAAACTCCAAAGATAGATGATGAGAAGTATGAGAGTTTTTCTGAAATAACTTAGAAAATATTACTCCTAAGGTTTTTCCATGTCTAGGGTCACGATCTACAGTCAACTTATGCTCTGATACCATCTGTTGCGACCTTGGATCGGTAAAGATCCTAAGTCCCTGTGATTAACATGCTAGTCCCTGGATCATTAGCTAGCACTCACAGTCGATGAAATATCATGTAAAACACAAGTCTTTATTACATGAATCGAATAATCCAGAGTTTACATTATTACAACAGAAGCAAAATATATACAACTTGAGTCCCATCAATGCCACAGGCAGGTTGAGTGAAGACCCGCGATCCTAGCGCACCTTTCAACGATGATCTCCAAATTCTGGACATAAAATGTGCAGCCAAACGAGTTGGGTCAATACTTTGAATGTATTGGCAAATTATACCAAGGCAAGAGTAAGACTATCTCTACATGCAAGGCTAGGAGTATGCTCTGGGGTTCACTTGCGTAAAGCCAATTTTATCAATGTAATAAGAAAAGAGGAAGAAAGTTTTCCCTACTTTGTAAACTTTGATAAATAGTATAGGATCGAATGGAACACGGGGATATTACTCACCAAGTGCCCAAATCAACCTAGCACTTGGATATTACAGACCAAGTTCCCAAAATCCCACCCAATGGCGATATTACTCATGCCTTGGGGTTTATAAAATGTTAAGTTTGGAAAAGAGAGAGGAAGATCTTTCAGAGGCTCCATACTTCAGACGCTCAAATTTGTTCTGTTTTCGTGAACACGGCTGATTGATCAGATTGCAACACTCTCGAGAGGTTGTGCACTTTCCCCACAATCCACGATCAAGTCTTATTACGAAGAAGACCTTGGCGAAGCCTTCCCTTAGTAGCCCCTCTACCAGCTGGATCCAACCGTGCCAAGAACCTCCAAATATTGGTACCCCGGTGAGGTTTCCCACTAAGTACTAAGCCAAGACAGAGCCCATATGTATTGTGGTTGCACGGGAAGCTTCTGAATTCTGAAACATGGCGGACTTGTTTGATTCCTGGGCGGCCGTCCTCCACCAAAGTCTCACTCATTGGCCCGACAACCATTCCGCCTAGAAGAAAACTTAGTTTATTTTTGAAGGGGTTTTGGGGAAGAAAAGTTCGCTCGAGAGAGCTCTCATTCTTAGAAAAATCTGAGTCTTTCGAACCCTCCCAATGGTACTTGATATAGATAAGTATATAGCATAGCATGCATAACTTAGAAAAACAGGATAACCTATTAGGATAGAAAAATCCTAAGCATAGAACTACTCATGGCACACTACAAAACCGCACTTGCAAAAATGGTAATAAGAAAATCTACTAAAGACTTACACATGCATACTACAAGATTTGAAGAGTAAAACACGCATAGTTAAAACTGGGACATAAATATGAACAAGTGGTGTGACTTGCCTTATGTTTGTGTTATGAGTGATGATTGGATTCTTCTGCAGCAATCGCACTCTCCGAACAATCTAACATGAGGACAAAACAATTCCAATCAACAAAATTACAAACATAACAACCACAACAATGATGATTATGCATGAAGGTTTAATGTTACAATGGATGTACTTAGTTTTCTGGACACTATTATAACACATGATGCATGCACACAAGTTTTTGACGCAAAAGGACATTTATTATTAATTCTTGATTGCCATTAAAGGGGTTTTCAATAGTTCTGTTGCAACCTCTGTCCTAATTGTCTAATAAACTTTGGTTCTAAGTTTTACTAGATAGAGGACATTAACACGAACCAGTAGGAATTGGATTCACCTTAATCGGAGTTGTAGATCTTTTTCTATGATTTATTTAGAGGTTAAATCATTTAAAATATTTCCTACATCATAAATTATATCTAAGATCAGATCTATATTTCTCGTGAAATTGTGAATCCAGAGACATATTAATTATATTTTTCCGCCCTATAAATAATTTATTATGAATTTAATAGTCTAAAAGTCCATTAAAACTAATTAAGCTACTACAATAGTTATACACTACGAAAATTAGATCTAACAGCATATTAATGTCGTATGTTAAATTATGAATCCATAGATACCTTACTATATTTTATGATCTATAGATAAATTACTATATTTTATTTAAGCTAAAAAGGCTAATAAACCAATTAACATATTACAGTAAAACTATACTATAAAAGTCAGATATAATAACATAATAATATTCTACACAATTTTCTGAATCCATTGATATATTATTTGCTATTTTTGGACTTATAAATATTTTTATTTGATTTTCACAAGGTTGCACAATTTTTTGGCTATTTATTCAATTTCTGGATTAAACAGATAAACAGATGGCCACATGGCGTCCTGTGATTGGTCGGTACCTCTTCATTTAAGTGGATCAATGAGATCCACTGGATCTAGATCTGGCGGTGGTATATCAGCGGCTTGGCTCTAGCTTGGGCTCAATGCGGCTTGAGCCTCGTCTTGCGGCTCGGCTCGGCTGGAGGTGATCTGGCCCGTCGATGCGAGATCCAACGGCTGGGAACGAAAACTTCCAGGTGGTTGCCAGGGTGACGTCAACGACGGCGACGGACCTTCAGGTGGTGGCGCTTTTGACGGTCGATGATGAAGGAGGGGAGTGCGACGAGATGCGGCGCGACACGGAGAACTTGGCAGCTACCTGGACGTGGTCCTCCGCTTCCTCTACAGACGGTGAACGGCGGCTGGACAAGCTCGGCTTGTCGCGACTCTGACGAGGGATTGCGGCTCCTCCGGTGTTCCTGCGAAGGGAAAAAGAGATAAGGGGGTTGTGGTATACCAAGGGGAATATAGTGGAGGGGAGAAGACGGTCAAGGGGCGACAGAAACCCTGGTTCGAGCTCACCATCGGCGGCCAGATTCCGGCGAGATCCAAAATCGATGGGGGCAGAGGCTAGGGTTTGGAAATCGGCGAAAAATTGCACGAGGAAGATTCAAGGGATTATAAGGGGCGTTTTCATGGAGGAGGGGTCAAGAAAACAACACGGAATTGATGAGATTCTTCCGGAGTTCGTTCGGTGCTGAAGACGTGCTCGCCGCGGTCATCACGTCGGGAGGAGGAAGGAGACCGAGGTAGGGCCTGCATGTCAGCGGCTAGGAGAGGGCCAGAGGCTGCGGGCTGCATGGTGTCACTTGCTGGGCCGGCTGCAGGCTCGCTGCGTGCTGCGCGCGGCTAGGGCGTGCGGTAGGTAGGGTACGGGCTGGCTCTGGCTGGCCCGTTTAGGTTAGGCTTAGTTTTTTTATTCTTTTCTGTTTTAGTATTTCTTGTATAACTTTTTCTTTATAACTCCAAATTGAGTGAAACTTATTTCTAAATTTTTCTAAATTCAAGTAGAACATTTTAGGCTAGTGTTTTAACAAAGTTTGTTGTCTTATCAATAAAGGTTTTAATAAAGCCTATTTAATTACCTTTAGGAATAAAGTGGCACACCAAAATTTGGGGTTTTCAGTTCATTATTTCGATTTGAAAATTGTGTGTGATGCATCAGAAAGTTTTTGGATTTATTCAAAACTTCCAACATAATTGGACAATCATGCTAATCCATTTTTTGTGACTTTGGAAAGTTTGAACAATCCTAAAAAGTTTCTTTTCAATCAAATTTCAACAAGGTCACACAACTCAATCAACTTATTTAATTATTTTAACATTCCAAAATTTAGGGAATTTTTTGTGGGATGTTACAATTAATTTGGAAACGTTAATACATGTGTGTTTAATAAACAAAAGAAAAGTTTCTAGTTATGCCTCTCTTATAAACTAGCTCGTTGATTAACAAGATGATCAAGGTTTCCTGATCATGGACATTGGATGTTGTTAATAACGAGGTCACAACATTAGTGGAATGATGGGATGAACATTCATCTGAAGTATAGCATTACGATCAAAGTCATTGTGTTTATATTGCTATAACATCTAACGAAGTAATTCTAGTCCTTAGACCATGAGATCATGTTAATCATTAACACTGGAAGAGTATCTTGATAACATCAAATGCCACACCGTGAAAGGGTGATTATAAATGTGGGTTTAGTGCTATGAAAGTGTTATGTAGAGGATCATGGATCAAGAGTGGTATTTGTCCATCCCGATGACAGATAGATATACTCTGGTCCCTCTCGGTGATATCACATTGGTTAGCTTGCAAGAAAGTGATAAGATCACTAGAATGTTATATCTCGGGAACGAGAAAAGGGTACATGTCGGTAACGAGATCAAACTAGGTATGGAGATACCGATGATCAAATCTCGGACATGTAATATATCGCGAGACAAAGGGATTTAGTTGAATGTGTAGGAGTCAGTATGGATCTCCAGGTCCCGCTTCTGATTATTGATCTAAGAGGAGTCTCGATCATGTCTGCATTATTCGCGAGCCGTAGGGTGACACACTTAAGGGATATCGACACCATTTGGAGCAAATATGTTTCAGATAAAGAATTAAGAAAGCGCTGGAATTATTTCAATAGACACCGAAACTATTTCAGGTGAAATTGCAGAAATTGGTTCTGCATGTAATATTGAAATGTTGCAGGGGGTTTTATGTGAATATTTTAATTAACAAAATTCTGAATAAATTTAATAGAAGAGTTTTATTAAAAGAGAGAGCATTAAATTTGGAGAAATTTAATGCATTTAAAGTGGATACTTTAAATGAGAATGTGAAGGGGCAAATTTATGTGGAGGGAGGTACCACCACATGAATGAGGAGGTGAGGGGTCACCCCTTGGGCGTCGTCCATGGGGAGGGGTACCCCCTCCTCCTATAAAAGGCCCCCCTCTCACACCTGCAAACTAACACCTCCTCGTGAAGGATCTCTCTCCCCCTCTAGTATTTTCCCCCATGGTCTCGGATTAGAAAGATACATGTTCCTGGCAGCTTTATCTAGAAAGGAGTTGCTGCTTCCGCTGCTTCGCTGGAGCGAGGGATGGAGATTGTCGGGGTACCGGGCGTGTGTGTGATCACAGTAGCACTGCTGCTTTGTGGTGCTGGACTTGGTGATGTTGGACTTGCTGGTGCTGGATCTGATGGACGTGCTACAGCCGGACCTACTGGACTTCATCACGATCTTGAGATCGACAAGTGTACGATTAGATCATCAACGATTTCCATATCCTTAACAAAGCTTTGTTATCTTCGAGGGTAAGTGATATATTGCAAATGTATCTATAATTTTTGATGTTCCATGCTTGGTTTTATCTACTTTCTTATGTTTTGTTCCAACTTTGGAGTACTTTTCATACACTTTCTTGGACTAACCTATTAACACGATGCCACAGTGCCAGCTGCCTGTTTTCTGCTGTTTTTGGTTCTAGGAAGTCAGAAAATGAATAGTCTCAGAATTGGACGGGACAAAAGCGAAAGTTGATATTTTACCAGCAGACTCACGGAGCCAGAAGACGAGACGGAGAGGGGCCATAGGGTGGCCACACCACCCCTAGGCACGGGTCCCCCTGGCCGCGCGAGGGCCTGGTGTGGGCCCCTTGGACGGCCGCCGACCTTGCCCCTTCGCCTATAAATTCCCCCCGAAGCAAAAACCCTAAATCGACCAGCCTCCAGCCATGAAAAGATCCGCAGCGCCGCCGCCACCGAAGGGGAGATTCGGGCGACATAAAGTGTCTATTCCGGCACCCTGCCGGGACGGGGAAGTGCCCCCGGAGCCATCTCCATCGATCTTCACCACCATCTCCATCGCCGTTGCTGATTCCCATGATGAGGAGGGAGTAGTTCTCTCTCGAGGCTAAGGTTTATACCGCTAGCTATGTGTTCATCTCTCTCTCTATGCATGATCATATTGTGATCATGAGCTTTGTAATCAAGTAGATCTACCTTTCTACTCAAGTGCTTTAATAGATCTCTGCTCTCCCCATGTGTGTGAAAGTGACAGGATGCACACCATGGTGGCACTTAGGCTACAGATTGCAAATACTTGTTATGAGTTTTATTTGGAGTTCGATGTCTCTTTGAAATTGTGGTGTTTGTTGGAACCATATAGTGCTCAAGGTGATAGTGTGGGGTTACCTAGATGGGAAAGGCTTACTTTGAGGTCTGCTGTTATAGCCCTACCATGGATTAGAGTGTCCAACCGGAGAGTAGTTAAGAGTAGTATCATAAAGAGAAGATATTTATATGAGAGTGTTCACTAGTGAAAGTATGATCCCTAGGCCTTGTTTCTAACCAATGAAATACCGTTTGCAACTAGATATGTTACATGTTTGCTTGCTGCCATCTTTATTTCAGTTTGCCTTTAGTCTCTTCCACGCCATCAAGCTATTTTCTAGCACTGTTGTCTTATATCCATACTACTTGTATTTCACTATCTCTTCGCCGAACTAGTGCACATATACACCTGACAAGTGTATTGGGTGTGTTGGGGACACAAGAGACTTCTTGTATCTTGTTGCGGATTCCTTGAGATGGAATACCTTTGACCACTTCCTCCTTGAGTTCGATAAACCTTGGGTAATACACTTAAGGGAAAACTTGCTGCTGTTCTACAAACCTCTGCACTTGGAGGCCCAACAACTATCTACAAGAATAGAAGTGTGTAGACATTAAGCTATTTTCTGGAGCCGTTGCCGGGAACTGAAGAAGAAGAAGCTCCCACGTCAACCACGCGCCAGCAAAGTATTTTCTAGCCCCGTTGCCAGGGAGGTAAGGTAAAAGGTACTCACATCCTCCGGTGTGAGTGTCGAAGTTATTTCCTTTAGATTCTGCAATTTTTTATTTTTGATTCTTGTTTTCACTAGTTAGGCTTAATGGAAAACAAAAAAATAAAAGAGAGCTTTATGGTATTTATCTTGAGTTAGGACATGAAGTGTTTCAAGAGAAAATTAAAAAAACTATGTAACTTTATTTGCATGCTAATAACAATGTTATAAGTATGAATTCTTTGAACACCATTATTGCTAATGCTATGGAAAAGTCTAAGCTTGGGGAAGCTTGTTTTGATGAGAATGATCTTTTTAGTCCCCCAAACATGGAGGAGAAAATTTACTTTGATGATATTATGCCTCCAATATATGATTATTACAATGATGAGTATGATATTTTCAGTCCACCTACTATTGAGGAGAAAATTAATTATGATTACAATATGCCTCCTATATTTGATGATTATGGTGATGAGAATAATAATTATAGCTATTTTGTGGAATTTGCTCCCACTACAATTAATAAGAATGACTATGCTTATGTGGAGAGTAATAATTATTATATGCATGTGGCTCATGATAAGAATGTGTTATATGATAGTTATATTGTTAATTTTATTCATGATGCTATTATGAGAGAGGAAAACATGGTTTTATGTGCCTCGACAATATTAAGTTTCCCCTCTTTATGTTGAAAATTTTGAAGTTGCACTTGTTTTGGTTTGCTATGCTTGTTGCTTTGTGCTTTCATGACTTGTTTCTTTACAAGATTATTTTTCATAGGAAGTGGGTTAGACTTAAATGTGTTTTGAATTTGCTTCTTGATGCTCTCTTGTTAACACCCGGATTTTTCCCAGATGCCAGTTATGCCATACATCGCAATCCCAGGATTACCATTTTTGCGAGACATAACAGATTGGATATCACAGTACATCATCCATTATAAACCATAATAAGGTCTTACAAAAATAAAGGATCTCTTGATCCAGTCTTAGTATAATCAAGCAGCGGAATAAATATCATAGCGGTGGGGTCCATCTTCAGAGTCACAGACAATCTGACGATGGGAGATGATCCTAGTTGACGCAGCCGTCCTGCTGTCGTCCTTCAGGGTAGTCCTCCTCATAGTCTGGCCATAGGAATAGCCAGGGACAAAATCCATGAGTACTCTTTAAGTACTCACAAACTACAACTAACAATTAGGATACTTCTAGTAGGAAATGCTAACTCTAAGTTTATTGTAAAGTTAAGTTTGAAACCTAAGCTGAGTTCAGAAACAAAGAAAGATAAAATAAAGTTTGAAAACACCTTAGTGGGAACTTAGTGGTCATAGTCATAACTCTGTTGTGGTCAAGTCAAGTCACAATTCATTTCATAAGTTATTTTGAAAACATCTGACAACGGAACAGTATGGCCACTCCAACTATCCATAACTGCGGACGTGGCTATTCGAATAGTTTGACACTCTACAGAGGTGGTACACTTTCACCACAAGATTCGATACATCTGTTAGGGATAACCCTGAATCATCATACTTAGTATGCAGATAATCAAACATAACCTTTCCTTTACACACTCTAGTATAAGCACCTCTCCTATGAGTATGGCCTCCCTGCCATGACCATCTGTCATCCTGGGCACTACATAGGTGGACAACATTGAGACGTAGCCTGAGCTCAAACCTCTCCCGCGAGGGAACTAATACTAATGCATATAAACTTCCGGCTAAGCCTTACCCAATTCAGGTATTGTGGTTGTACGGTAAAATTGGAATGGTATCGCATCCAAACCGAACCATCAATTTTTATAAAAGGGCTAAGGCTCATGCATCAACATTTTCATCATCATAAACCATTTTTGTTTCTCAACACATGTCAAAACATCTCAAAAGAATGACTCATCATTCCAAGGTTTTCACAAGTCATTTTCACCAAGTATTCCCATCTAAAGTGAATCAAGTTTTGGGTTTAACTCTAAACTACTACGTCTCTTGGTAGAACTCCTCCTCCTCGAAAGGTTGGTCGGTACTATCGTCTATAAATACATACAGGATACAGAATGACTAAACAATGCTTAACTAGTCTACATAGGACACCAAGGCATACATTTGATGATCTATTATCATCACAAGCATCACAAGGTTTAATGAACTAGCTTCATTCTTTTTATTTGAGAAAAGTAATTTCTACTCATTGAAATTAACTAAGATTTGATATTCTCCAATTAAAATATGGGATCATGTGGACACATGTCATCACCACATATTCTAATATATGAGAATGTGATTTAAAGGTTGTATCATATTTTAATAAGTTTAAGTTTAATAATTAATGATTTAAAATGACTAGAAATGCCTATATTAGTCCAAAGTCATGGCATGCAAACCTTAATATTATTACATATTCAGATATGTATGGTGAAATGTGATTTTTTAGATTTGGAATCAACTCAAAAGCTATTATGGTTGATTTTATAAAAATGTTTGAATGTGCAAAAGCTTCTGTCTTGTTATTTTTACTAGCAGAGATCTCTATCTCTAAATGATTTAAATCCAACGGACTTGGATAGAGATTTTCATTAGCTTTCGAAAAAATTGGAATCACTCAATTTGGATTGGTAAAACTCTCTGAATTGATTTTTAAACTATGGGACAGAACTAAGTCTAAGTCTAAAAAGAAAAAAGATTTATTTGAATCACAAGACCAGCGCAGGAAACTAATTGGGCCAGCCCAGATTCACTCTATGGCAGTGAGGGATGTTGACAAGGGGCGGGGAGCCTGTCAGTAGCTCACTACAAGCGAAGCGGTACGGGGCGAAACGGACCACACGATTAGAGCTAGATCTAACGGCTCACGGTCGTCGTCGATGACGGACTCGTCGCCAGCTAGACTGAACCCTAGCGGCTCGGTGGGGGTGCAATGGGGACGTACCGGGGCTCCAGCTAGTGCGGCGAGGGAGGCAAACGAATGAGACGACGACAGCAGGCTTAGGCGAAGTCGCGGCACGGGCTGCGGTGGATGAAATCAATGACAACGTCTCCTCCTCTCCTGCGGCTGCCTCCGGTGAAATTCCGGTGGCCTGCTGCTCGAGCTGCTCCGACAAGAGGTGGGGAAGGACTGGTGGAGAGAGGGGAGTGGAATGGTGTGGTGATTGAGGCTGGGGAAGGCCTCCTTATATAGGCTCGAGGAGGGGACCGAAGGGGCGACGACGAGCTTGTCGGTGACGATGATACAGGGCGCAATCGGCATGAGCAGTGTAGGCGGACTGTGGCAAACGGCCGGGAGCATCGCATGCTCTGGAAGACAGAGGTGGTTCTCGACGCGGCTCCCGGCGACTATGGGTCGTGCGGTGGTGCACAACCGTGTCTAGCGGGGTGAATTGGTCAAGGCGGAGCGGCGTGCACAGTCTGCGGTCGAGGCGCGGTCTGTGGTGTGCTGGCGGTGAGGGTGCTCTGGCGTGCTCTGGCGGGGCGCAGAGAGGCATGGGCATGAGCAAATGGAGGTGATCCACGGGCTGGCTTTAGCCGTGGGGTGGACAGGGGAGTGTTTTAGGGTTGGGCGGAGCTAGTGGTGGTGCTGGAATGGCACGGCGCGGTCTGGGAAGCGTTGCCCGCGTTTGGCCAGCGACGACCATATTTGGGCGGCACACCACTGCTGCTAGCGGTGAAGGGGGAGCTGGTCTGGTCTGGGGTAGATGCTAGAGGGACATGGGATTAAGTGGGAGACCAAATTGGTCGATGATCACTGTGGAAACAGTGAAGCTACTCTAGTTCTTGTTCAGTGCCTGCCATGTGTTCGACAGAATGGATGCAAGTAGAAAACTTTTGAATTTTTGAAAGATTTTTGGTGTAGTGGTTTGTCACATGCTTAAGCATCTGTGGTTTCTAGGATTTGCCAAATGGAATTCATTTGAGTGGTTTTTGAAAAAGTGTGATCTAGACATATGAACTAGATTCCATTTTCACTTGTCATTTAAAATTAGAGTTTGAATGTTTTTGGGAGCTCACAAAGTGGGCCTTGGCACATCACTACTTGTACTAGCAAGGGGTGCAAAGATCCACAATTGTCTCTGTTGGAAATTGAGTGCTAGGAACAGCCAAAGTGGGCTAGGTGATTAAAATGGCAAAAGTGACCATTTCCTTATTTAATTCTTTTTGATTTCTTTTTCTTTGGGATTTGATTGGGGATGATCTAGATGATGTGTAATTCACCTTAGAGTCGTTTTACAACCAATAGATCACTCAATGATGGCAATTCAAAACAATTCATATTTAAATGCACACACATATGAAGGCTTAAGGATTTTAAATGGGAAAAGTTTTTGTTAAACTTAAATTGGCTAGATTTGATCTTGATTAACCTTGATTAAAGATTTGGGATGTTACAAACCTTACCCCCTTAAACAAAATCTCGTCCAGAGATTTAAGAAAGAAAACTAGGAACTAAAGATATCTGGGAACTCAGTCCTAATGTAATCTTCTTGCTCCCAAGTGGCTTCTTCTTCGGTATGGTTGCTCCATTGAATCTTGAGAAATTTGATACTCCGGGTCCTGGTTGGTCTGTAAGCTTCCCCCAAGATATGGATGGGCACTTCACGATATGTCAGATCCTTGCTGATATCAACAGCTCGGTGATTGATGTTTTTGAACACTTTGGTCTTCTCCAGCACTTCTAGGCATTTGCGAAGTAACGAGATATGGAACACATTGTGGATGGCTGACATTTCCTCTGGCAGTTCCAGTTGATGCAATACTTCTCCTCGATGATTCAGAATCTTGAAGGGCCTAATATATCTGGGGGCTAACTTTCCTTTTAGACTAAAGCGTTGCGTTCCCTTTAATGGCGAAACCTTGAGATATACAATATCTCTGACATTGAAAGTCAGGTCTCTCCTTCTCTTGTCAGCATAACTCTTCTGTCTAGATTGGGCGTTCTTGAGGTGCTCACAGACTTTGTGAACCTTCCCTTTGGCTTCTCGGAGAATGTCGGGTCCAAAAATCTGATTCTCTCCTACTTGCGACCAATTCAAAGGGGTATGACACTTTATTCTGTATAGGAACTCAAATGGTGCTATTTGCAAACTGGCTTGAAAACTGTTGTTATATGAGAATTATGCGAAAGGAAGGCAATCTTCCCATTTTGATCCATACTCTAACACACAAGCTCTCAACATATCATCTAGGATTTGGTTGACTCTTTCAGTGTATCCATCGGTTTGCGGGTGATAAGCGGTGCTGAAATTCAACTTGGTTCCTAGCCCTTCTTGGACATTCTGCCAAAATCTCGAGGTAAACTGGGTTCCTCGATCTGATACTATGGTCTTGGGGGTTCCATGCAGACTAACAATTATAGCAATGTACCACTCTGCTAGCTTTGAACTCTGGTAGGTTGTCTTGATAGGTATAGAATGGGCTACCTTGGACAGTCTATCAACGATGATCCAGATTGAGTCATTTCCCCTACTAGAAGTAGGCAAACCAGTGATAAAGTCCATTCCAACGGAATCCCATTTCCATTCCGGAATCTGCAATGGTTGCAACAGTCCTGCGGGTCTCTGATGTTCTGCTTTGACTCTCAGATAGATATCACACTTGGCGATGTAGCTTCTGATTTCTCTCTTCATTTTGTGCCACCAAAATTGCTCTTTCAAATCTTGATACATCTTCATTCCTTCGGTGTGGATAGAATAAAGAGTATCATGTGCTTCTTGCATGATAACTTGCTTCAGTTCCGAATCTGCTGGCACACAGATACGACCTTTGTACCACATAACTCCTTCTTCGTCTTTGGTGAATCCTGGTACCTTTCTTGTACCAATACAACGTTTGATTCCGTCGATACTTTCGTTTCCCTTCTAGGCTTCCTTGATTTGGCTAATCAAAGTGGGTTGAAGTTCAATGCTAGCTAAAAATCCTCTGCTAACTAGCTCAGTTCTAAACTCCTCCAACTCCTCATACAAACTTAGTTGCTTATCCTTGATCATGGTGTTTAGCTGACATGGCAGTCTGCTAAGAGCATCCGCTACCACATTGGCTTTGCCGGGGTGATAGTGAATGTCAAGTTCATTATCCTTGATTAACTCTATCCATATCCTTTGCCTCATGTTCAGATCCTTCTGAGTGAAAATGTACTTCAAGCTTTTGTGATCTGAGTAAATCTCACAGCGATTACTGATAAGATAATGACGCCATGTCTTCAATGCCAAAACTACGGCTGCTAACTCAAGATCATGGGTCGGATAGTTCTGCTCATGCTGCTTCAGTTGTCGAGACAGATAAGCGATGACTTTTCCCTCTTGCATCAATACACATCCGAGACCAATCTTGGATGCATCACAATACACATCAAACGACTTCTTGATATCTGGCATGATCAATATTGGGGCTGAAATCAACCTCTTCTTTAGCTCTTGGAAACTTCTTCACATTTTTCGGTCCATTCAAACTTCTTGTCCTTCTTCAATAGTTGAGTCATGGGTCTTGCTATGCTCAAAAATCCTTCTACGAACTTGCGGTAGTATCCCGCTAATCCGAGAAATGCACGGACTTGGGTTTGAGTTGTTGGGGCTTCCCATGCTTCGACATCTTTGATCTTGGTGGGATCAACAGCTATTCCTCCGGGAAACACAATATGTCCTAGGAATCCTACCTCTTTCCCAAAACTGACATTTGCTAAACTTCGCATACAACTGATGCTCTCTAAGGGTTTCAAGAATGATTCTCAAATGTTTCTCATGCTCTTCTTCTGACTTGGAGTAGATAAGGATTGTCGTCGGTTGAGGACAAGTACGCCATGAGGGGGTCCTCGAGGCGTGCGGAAGCGAGGGGTGTGAGACGTACGGTATTCCGGGACGGTGAGCACACAAGTTTACCCAGGTTCAAATCTGCCGGCTTTGGACGGATCCTACTCCTGCTAGCAATCCAGTAATACAGCAGAGCCGGAATATGGGTTACAATGGTACCGCATGTGCGAGTTGAGGGTCTAAAGTATTGGGTGTTGCCCTAAAGGCTCTCCCTAGGACGGCTTATATAGATATCCGGCCTAGGGTTTACAGAGACATCAATCCGGCTACGACTAAGAGTTGGTTACAGAGTACATCTTGAACTACAAGTAACATTATGGGCCTAAGTCGGTAAGTCTTCTGGGCCTTCCGTTAGCCGGATTGGACTCCGTCTTTCCCCTTGATTGGGCCGCTCGTGAAGCAAAGCTCTAACCCGAAGTGGGCCGCCCTGGTCAGTGAGGAACTGTGAGGATACCCAGAAAGTATATCCCCAACAGCAGCCCCCGGAGGCCTCCAAGATCCAAAGTCGGATTTTATCATCGTCTAGCTTGATCTTCGGCTTGCAGAATCTTGAAGGGTTCCTGAAAGTTCACAACAAAAAATACGATCTGGGTCTTAAAAATAAGTCGGACCTATCAACAGGTTACTCAGATTTTCCAGCTTGATTTCAAACTAAGCCGGAACTTGGTTTCCAACGCCACTTGACACAAGTCATGGTCAAGTCACGTCATCTGACAAGTGTGCTGTCAGCACGACCGTTGGTGGGTCCGCGGTCCGTGGAACCGAGGCGCCAGTTCAATGCGTGCATGGAGATCGAGGAGACGCAATCATCGCGTGGATCCTTCCCAGTTCCTTCCATGACACGTGGCGGTTACACTGTAGCATTTGCATGAATCTTGGCGCAGTTACGTGGATATAAGGGGTTTGGATTTCTCCTTCTCCTTTCCACCAGTCCTTTGCCGTTTCCTTTCCTCCCGATCCTCCTGCGCGCACAGAGCTTCCTCGTTCCCCCCCACACAAAACTCCCAGCGCCGCCCTTTTTAGGTCTTTCTCTCAACGGAGAAATGGCTTCATCTTCTTCCTCCGGCCTGGCGGCAGCGGCGGCGGCGGCGATGGCGGAAGCAGCAGCGGAGAAAGAGAGCTTCCGAGGAATCCGGATCCCCTGCGCTCTCAACGAGGAGGGCCTCAAGAACGTGGAGAAGGAGGGGCTTCTCGCCGTCGGCAACTGGCGGAGCGGCTTCGAGGAAACCGTCCCCAATCCACACGACGGCGAACGGGTCCACTTCGGCACCCACCTCGATAGGGGTTTGTCTTTTCCTCCCTCGAAGTTCTTCTCCGAGGTGATAGATCATTTTGGAGTTCAACTCCATAATCTTCCTCCCAACTCTCTCTTAGAGATGAGTGAGTATGCTTCGCTTTGTGAGGACTTTCTCGGCATTAGGCCGAGTTTGACACTCTTCCGGTGTTATTTCCATGTCCGGAGAAATTCCATCACTACTGGTGTTCCTTATATCACCGGTACTATCAGCTTTTCACTTAGACGCGACCAGGCTTATCCCAAAATTTCAGCTAGTGACTCGGTCAAACAATGGCCAACCACATTTTTCTATCATAGGGATATTCCGGCTCCCGGCAAAGCTACTGCTTTGCCGTCTTTTGTCCACGGAGCCGCCACGGCCCAGGCTTCCTGGGACGAGGCTGCTCCGGTTCTCACCGATGATCTGATCCTCGCGAAGAGGCGGATCGAATATTTAATCAAACACAAGGGTCTCAAGGGATCCGACTTGGTTCAGTGTTGTGTCTCTCGTTGGATCCAGCCCCTTCAGTACCACGGGGATCAACTGATGCATTCCATCATGTCATCCAAAAAAGACTCCCTCCGCATCAACCCCAAAGCCTATACCCCTCAAGGCTACATAAGCCAGATCAACTGGCTGATCAAGGAGCGGATCGAGAGGATAATTCCGGAGATTTCTCTGGACATGCACACGGCAGAAAACCCCGTAGTGCCGGTAAGTTTCCATCGGTACACCTTTTTATGTGTTTCAATCTTTAAGTTATACAGCAATACTGATATGGTTTTCTTGTTTTCAGCTTGCTGACCTCCCCGAGTCGGAACTTGCTCCGCTCGAAGGATATCCTCCTGAGTTTTCACAGGAGACATAAGTGGTTCCACTGCTGGACCTTGCGCTCAAGAAGCGCAAAGCTCTGATAGTGGCTATTGGCAAAAAGGAGGTGCCTGATGTGAAGAGGTAACTTTCAGTCACAATTTCCGCCTTTGTACCTTTCTCGAATTTCTTTCCGAGATGTAATGTTTCCGACTTTACTACATTCTCAGAGCAAAGCCTCTAATCAAGGGAAAGGGGAAGGGGATTCCCTCGGAGCCCCTGCGACAGACGAACTCACCATAACTTCCCCTGCCGTGGCTCCTCCGACTCCTGCCCCTCAACCTTCTGCAACTCCGGTGATCATTCCTTCTCCGGTGGTTGCAGAAGATCCGGCTCCTCCAACGGAGCCTGCGATCCTTGGGTCACAAACTGACGTCACCATGGGTGCGTCAGATCACGATAAGGGTGAACCCACTTCACGTAATGATCCCTCGGCTGAAGTCTTCGCCGAAAACCTCATCAGCAATCCGGGACTTGCCAAGTTTGGCCTGTCCCAGAAATCTGCAGAAGAGATCCAGCGGCTAGCCAGGCAAGTCCTGGAGAAGAGCCATTTATCTGCCGAAGAAGAAGCGCAAGAAGCAGAGGACGTCAAGTTCTCTGATCTTCTCACTCAAGTACGCCTTCGTGACAAGAGGATTAGGACTGGCGAGCTTCCAATAGCCCCAGTGATCCCTCTTACTCTTGCCGAAAAGGTGGCCGCTGAAGTGAACGCGGGTTTGGATAAGCTCACCCACGAACAATAAGTAAGTCGGAATTCCAACTCTTGTTTTTCCATTATGTTATATCATATCCTCTAGCCCCCAAGCATGAAGTAGGATATATAATCCGGGTTTATGCTTCATTAGGATGCCAAAGAATGAACTAGTGTAGCCCCCAAGGCTCATGCTGATATTTAGCAAAAAATATTAGCCCGAGTCTTAAGTAGCTTTCTGACCTTGGGTATTCTGACTTACAGAAAGTATGTTCCTATAACCAGGAATTACTGACCAATGTCTGTGATAAGAGGAGAGAGATCAAAGCTCTCCGGCTTAAAAATGCTGAACTTAAAGTAGCCAAGGATGAAGCCGAAGGTAAACATTCCGAGATTCAAACCTTGTCTTTTGCTTTTCAATGTCGAATTTTTTCTGAACTATTGATCTTTTTGACTTACAGCACTGGTGACACAATGCATCGCAATGATTGAAGAGGCCGAGAACCTCAAGACCCTAGTGGTGGAGAACAAGGGACTTCGCCAAGAGCTGGATAAGCTCAAGGCGGATCATGAAAGGACAAGTCCTTGAATCCTCCTCCATGGCCACTGAAGAGCGTGATCGCAAGGTCGCTGCTCAAGATAAAATAATCTCGGATCTCAAGAATGTGCTTGGCAGAGAGAAGGACATCTCCCAGGCACTCCGGGCTGAACTCCAGAGTCTCCGGGAGGAGAAGACCAAGATTGACGACGTCATTCTCGGTATGTTCCATCTGTCTGACTTATCTTTTTTTCTTCGACTTCTATAAATGTCGGATTTTTCTTAACTGGTTTTGTGTATAGGTCCTGTGAACTTGACGGACTCTTCCTCCTCCGGGCCCTGCACCCACCGGCTTACCCAAGTCGGTGACCTGCTTCATGACTTCTGCCAGTCGCTTGAGGACATTGGCGAAGCTCTGAAGATTCCGGACATGCCAAGAATGTCGGATTTTCAGGTGCGGGACAAGGCCAAGGAGATGCCGCAGCTTGTTCGGGACTGGAATATGTCATACGTGCGGACCGCTGCGCAGAACGCTCTCACCATGGTCATGAGCCACCATGGAAACATGGAGATATGGCAAGTGACCAGAGGGTACTGCAAGGTAGACGAGGACGGCCAGGAGCAGGACCTTCAAGCCATCATGCACTCCTGCGCCGGATATGGGTGTCACGTGGCTGATCTGACCAGCTATGAGATCCCCTTCTTCATCCGCGTAGCTACTCCGCCTCCTCCTCTAGAAGAAACCGAAGAAGTTTCCGATGATGAACGCACCACCTCAGATGCAGACATCTCGGAACGATATCAGGGCGAAGTAACCAGCGAGCCGACAACTCCTTCATCTCCTCCTGCATCATATACCAGAAACTTATGTATTATTCCGGAAAAAACATGATGCGTTTGTAAATTTTAAGTACTATCTATTTTGCTAGGCTAAGCTTGTGATCTATTCAGCACTTTTAGCTTTGATTTTTTTTGTCTGCCTGAACTATTTTCATAAGCACTTGAATTTTTTCGTCTCTACTTATCGTTTATCTAGCTTTCCGCCTCGTCCCTTTCGTGAGCCGACTAAACCTTCAGCTGGAAACTTTGCCGAGCAACGGAGCTCAATTGCTAAACTAGTTTAAACTCGGAAATAAAGCCGGCTTCCAGTACCAACAATTCACTACTCGGAAAATGCCCACATCCAGCAATCAGACAAATACCAAAGTAAAGACTAGAAATTTTAGAGTTATACCCGAAGGTAGCAATTTTAGAATCGGAAATCTAGACCAGAACAAACATGAGCATAAAGTACTTTCAAGTATTCTAGGATTTTCGACTGTGACATGATCATTTGGAAATAAGATGGTAAAAACTTCTTAGAAAAACTTGAGGCAACCAAAACTTTTATTTCTCAAAGAACATGTATATATATGATTACAAAGAATGATAAACTAAGAATAAAAGGGATGCAGCTGAGCAATATTCCACAGTCTGCCTAACTCATCCGGATTTGTACTGCCTCCAGCTCCCTTTCTCTTCTTAGTAGCAGGTCTTTCTTTGACTGGCCTAATGTCAGTTAAGTAATACGAACCATTGTGTAATACTCGACTAACCAAAAAGGGCCCTTCCCATACTGGGGAAAGTTTGTGCTTTCTTTGTTGCACAAGCCGGAGAACCAAATCACCTTTATTGAAGGATCTATTTCGGACTCTCTGGCTATGATACTTGCGTAACTTCTGCTGATAGGCTGTAGATCTCATTTCAGCAACGACACGAACTTCTTCGACTAAGTCGAGATCATTTTGTCGAGAAATCTCGGCATCCTCTTCGATATACGTGGCTACTCTAGGAGAAGTATGAATTAAATCACTAGGAAGAACTGCCTCTGCGCCATAGACCAAGAAGAAAGGTGTGTATCCTGTTGACCTATTCGGAGTTGTTCCTAAACTCCAAATTACAGAGGGTAATTCCTCTGCCCAAGCCCCTACAGCACGTCGTAGTGGTGCTTCGAGTCTCGGTTTCAGGCCTTGTAAGATTAAACCATTAGCTCTTTCGACTTGTCCGTTAGCCTGTGGATGTGCGACTGACGCAATGTCAAGCCAGATATTTTGCTCGTTGTAGAATTCAGCCAGTTCTTCCATAGAAAAGTTACTCCTGTTGTCCGTGATAATGCTATGCGGATAACCATACCGGATTATAACATCCTCAACAAATCTTTTGGTCGTTGCTCCATCACAACTCGTGATAGGTTTAGCCTCAATCCATTTGGTGAATTTATCCACCATCACTAAGAGGTGAGTAAATCCACTTGGAGCTCGTTTAAATGGTCCTACCATGTCAAGCCCCCAGACCACAAAGGGCCATGCTATAGGTATTGTTTGCAGCTGATTAGCCAGAACATGAGCTTGCTTGGCGTACTTTTGGCAGCCTTTGCACGTCTTGACTAATCGTTCGGCATCTGCCTGAGCTGTAAGCTAGAAAAATCCGTGTCTAAAAGCTTTTGCCACTAAAGATTTGGCTACAGCGTGGTGACCACACTCGCCTTTGTGGATTTCCCTTAAGATTTCCACTCCTTCTTCCGGAGATACGCAGCGCTGAAAACCCCCAGAAACACTCCGTTTATGGAGCTCACCTTTAACAATAGTATAGGCTTTTGCTCATCGGATAATCTGCCGGCTCAGCACCTCGTTTTCGGGTAATTTGCCATCTACCAAATAATCGAGGTAGGGTTGAGTCCAGCTGGGAATTACAGCTAGAGCTGCTATCAAAGGTGAGTCGGATTTGGTTGGATATTCCTCATCTACTCCCTTTATTGAGGGAACTTTGAGGTGCTCTAAAAAAGCGCCATCCGGGACCTCTTTCTGCGCAGAGCCTATCCGAGATAGTGCGTCTGCTTCGTCATTTTCTTCTCGAGGGATGTGTTGAACTTCAAACCCTTCGAACGATTTATATAGATCATCCACGACAGCTTTCTATGCTGCCATGTGTTTATTTGCATTACAAATATCCGAGAGTTGCTGAGCAACAAGATCCGAATCCCCGTAACACATCAAACGTCGGATGCCAATATCCTTGGCAATCCGGATTCCATGCAGCAGTGCTTCATACTCCGCAATGTTGTTTGTCGCTGTCAAGTGGATCTGCAACACGTATAAAAGTTTATCTCCTTGGGGTGATTTGAGCACCACGCCAGCCCCCGAGCCCCCTCGAGCCTTAGACCCATCGAAAAAGAGGGTCCAATATTCCGACTCAGGGAGGATCATGTTCTCCTTCGTCTCTGTCCAATCAGCGACAAAGTCAGCTAGGATCTGGGATTTGATTGCTGTTCGGGGTTTATACTCAATATCGAAAGCTGAAAGCTCTATTCCCCACTTGGCGACACGTCCTGTGGCATCACTATTGTTGATTATGTCTCTCATGGGAGCTTTTCTCACCACGGTAATTGGATGCTCCTGAAAATAATGTCATAGCTTACGAGATGCTAGAAAAACACCGTAAGCCAACTTTTGATAATGCGGATACCGTTGTTTGGACTCTGTCAGGACCTCGCTGAGAAAGTAAGTCGGACGCTGCACCAGGTGTTCCTGATTTTCCTCTGGTCTCTCCACCACCATGACGATACTGATAACCTTATTTGTCGCAGCAATGTAAAGCAACATCGGCTCCTAAGGTTCCGGTGCTGCAAGGATAGGAGCAGATGAGAGTACTCTTTTCAGATCTTGTAGTGCAGCTTCAGCTTTGTCCGTCCAGACAAAATCCTTGGTCTTTTTCAGGAGTTTATATAATGGTGCGGCTCTTTCACCAAGCCGGCTTACAAATCGACTGACCGTAGCAATGCAGCCAGTTAATCTTTGTACGTCCTTCAGGCGAGTTGGCCTGGAAATATTGAGTATAGTCTTTATTTTGTCTCGGTTCACCTCTATGCCTCTTTGAGACACGATGAAACCTACCAATTTTCCAGCTGGTATTCCAAAGAAGCATTTCTTCGGGTTAAGCATGATGTTGTATTTTTGTAGATTGGCGAACGTCTCCTCCAAGTCGGAAATCAGCGTTTCCTTCTTTTTGGACATCACCGCGATATCATCCACGTATGCATGTACATTGCGTCCGTGTTGGTCATGGACGCAACGCTGCATCGTGCACTGGTACGTAGCTCCTGCGTTGTTCAGCCCAAATGGCATCGTAACAAAGCTGAAGGTGCTGAAAGGGGTTATGAATGAAGTTTTTACTTTGTCAGATTCCTTCATCCGGATTTGGTGGTAACCGGAATATGCATCGAGAAAACATAGGAGTTCTGAGCCTGTCATAGAATCGATGACTTGATCAATGCTAGGCAGAGTGAACGGATCTTTTGGACAAGCCTTGTTCAAGGCAGTATAATCAACACACATCCTTAAATCAGTGGTGTCCTTTTTAGGGACCATTACAGGATTGGCCGACCACTCAGTGTGGATGACCTCTTCTATGAATCCGGCTAACTCGAGCCGTGCTAGTTCCGTAGCTATTGCCTTACGCTTTTCATCGCCAAACCGTCGTAAGGACTGTTTTACGGGTTTAGCGTTCGGTTTACATTTAGAGAGTGCTCGGCAAGTTCCCTAGGTACTCCGGTCATGTCAGATGGCTACCATGCGAAGATATCTTGATTTGCTTGGAGGAACTTGACGAGCGCGCTTTCCTGTGCGCTACTTAGGACTACGCCTATCTGGGTCACCTTGGAGGGGTCATCATCCTTCAACGGCGTCGAATTCATCTCTTCTGATGCCTTGAACTCCGGATTTGGCTTTGTCACCTCCTTCTTCGTTGCGGGCATCTCGGACGGATCTATGCTCTTCTTAATCTCCTGGTACTCCTAGGCGTGCAGCACGGCTTCGGCAAAGGCGGCATTTCCATCCTCGCACTCTCGTGCTTTCTTCGGGTCTCCCCTGATGGTGATCACGCCATTGGGACCTGGAATTTTCATCATATTGTGAATGTAACACGGACGAGCCATAAAATCCCAGTAAGCCGGACGTCCGAATATAGCATGGTATGCGCTCTTGAACGGGACCACTTCGAAGGAAAGTGCCTCCGTCCGATAGTTCTTTGGAGTTCCAAAGGTAACATCCAAAGTAATCTCTCCTAGGGAATTAGCTTGTCTTCTTGGGACAACTTCGTGAAAGATCACAGAGCTATGGTTCAGCTGTGTTTCCGAGATCTTCGTCCGACGTAGCGTTTCGACATAGAGAATATTGATACTACTACCACCGTCCATGAGGGTCTTGGAGAAACCATAACCGTCAATAAGTGGGTTGACGATTAAGGCGTATTTTCCTCGCCTGTGTAGCTTAGGCGGATGATCATCGTGGTCAAATGTGATTGCCACTTCCGACCAGTCCAGCTATTGAGGGACAGCCAGAACTGTTGCATTGAGCTCGTGGAGAACTGCTTTCTTGACCTTTGCTGGTTGAGATCCAAGGAAGGTGACATAAGTGTCTTTCTTGGTAGGAAAAGTTTTCTTCCCTTCCGGCTTGGGATTTGAAGCATCAGCTTCCTCCATGTCGGAATCTTCCTTGGTCTCTTTGTCCTTTTCGGGATTTTTCTTTCCCTTCTTCCGCTTAGTTTGTAGCCCGCGGTATCATCTCTTTTGATGTCGTCGTTAAAACGACATTCAACGTTGGTGTGGGATGAACCCCCATTAGCGTCTAAGTGATGCACACATGGGTTATTGGCAATGTCGGTCCAAGAGTAGGTTTTGCCCAGTTGTTGTTCTCCTCTACCTTGGACCCTTGAAGTCCCACGGCCACGCTCGCGGCCTCCGCCTCGTCCTCCTCATCCTCTAGACCCGGAAACAGTAGTGACCACCGTTGTCTCCGCGTTGGGTTTTTCTTCTGAGGTATTTTTGCACTTCTGAGCTTGTTGCTTTGTCTTTGCTGACTGAGGTACAGCCAGGACATTGAGTAATCCATCTGCGTACTTGCTCGCTGTTTCTATCATCTCTCCCAAATCAGTAACCTTGTCACACTTCAAGCGGTGACGTAGTAGACCAATTGGGAGTCCTGCGATGAAAGCTTCAATCGCGGTTTGATCGTTTACTCCTTCACAGGAGTACTTGGTGTTGATCCATCGTTCGAGGTAATCCCGGCAAGTTTCTCTAGCTTTCAGGGTGCAACGTTGTAGGTCTCCGACCGAACAGGGCCTCCAATATGTGCCTTCGAAATTCCGAAAGAACGCACTTTGCATGTCATACCAGTTATGGATTGTGTGCTCTGGATGTTCATTGAGCCATGATCGCGCTGTCTTCCGCAGCATAAGCGGGAGATATCGGGTTGCGACCAGGCTGTTTCCGCCTTTCGATGCAGCAAGCTTGGAAAAAATCCTGTAGCGAAGTGTCTGGCCGAGCAATGCCGTCGTAGGCTTGGATATGCCTTGAGATAGCAAATCCTTCCGGGAATCTTGTAGCTCTTATGCGTGGTCCAAAGCACTTTGGGCCCACGTACATGTCATCGTTTTCATAGCGCCGCGCCTCTATGTTGGAATTGATCCTGTGCCTTGCGTCGCTCGAGGATAGAGATCATCCCGAATGTCGGCTGTGGCTGCGGTGCCTTGAAGCCGGACTTCGGCTTCTGCCGCCACCTCCTCCGCCACGTCGTCCTCCTTGTCCCCCTTGGGAGCCGTTGTGATGGATGCTTGGTGGAGAGGGTGGGGCAGCTGAATTGTTTCTGGCTGATCGCCGGCCTTCGTCCGGAACATCATTATTCCGGTTCCGGGGAGGATCTTGACTACGACGAGCCCCCTGCCGACTCGTACCGGCAGGTTTCCGTTGTTTCTTCGTCCGTTGTTCCCACCATGGTGAGGCTCAGCCGGACGGCTTGCATGTCTAGGAGGTGGCATTTTTTGGCGATCCTCCTCCCGACGTTTCTCTTTATCTTCTCCCCTTCGATCGATAGACTCTCGTCGGGGAGGGTTCTTCGGATTAAGTGCAGCAATCGCATCTTTCTCGGCCTCTGGAGCCACATTGCTCCAGTTACGCGCAGTTCTTTGTTGCTGTCCTAACGATCCCGTTCTTGAATAATTGTCTTCCCGTCGTTCAGGGTTATGGTACTGCGCCCGAACATAATGGGATCTTACATCAGCCCATGCCGGATCTGTGCGACATTGGATAAATCCGAGACCAGTTTTTGACTTCCGAACAGGGCGACCTTTTGCTGCTCTAGTCCCTTGTTGAGTAGCTTGATAGGCAAACGGATCTCCTCTGGTCCTGGATTAGCCGATAGAATTTCTCGGGACGCCACGGTATTCTGTACTGGGTTTGGGTATACCCAATGTCCGCTGCTGTCTTTCTGTGGCTTCCCCATCTCATCCCCAAAAAGGACAGCACAGACACGTGGGAATTGGTCATCATTGGTGTGACGCTTCCGTGTCTTCTGATGCAATCGAGACATGTGGTCCTTAGTTGACATGCGTTTCTTCTCCACCTCGATGTTTTTGGCCTCATCGAGGAGTTGTTGACGAGGCGCTTCTAGGTATTGCACCCTTTCGTCTAGATCATCCGCAGTATGTTCTGCAGCTGTAGGGATAGGTGTGGTTAATGCAGCATCGATGAGTTTACGCGCACCTTCGGTGATCACGTGCCCATCCACCGATGCTTCTTTTTTCGGCTCTTCTGGGATAAGTGCTCCATCCGAGTCTTCCTCGTACTCCTCGGCGATCACCTCCTCTGTGAGAGGGTCTTTTGCCAGGGTCTTGTTCTTCTTTTTCCTCTTCTTTGCCTTCTTGGCAGCGCCGGTAGCAAAGACGGCTTTGGGTCCGTTTCCCGGAGTCAAGCTCTGATCGGTACTTTCGGACATCTGGACCTCGGGATTATCTCCAACGTCCATGTCATCCTGTGCTTTGGGAGAGTTTTCCCCGGATCCTTCATCCATGGCTTCTCCTTCTTCTGCAGCTTTGGAGTTGTACTCCTCTTCATATTCCACGGAGAACTTTCGGAAATCCGCTGACATCATCGATTCATCCGAGGATGCAGGTACGTCGGCATTTGTTCCAATTGCCTCCAGCACAGAGTCGGTGTTTTCTCCAGCATCGGCAGAGCCGGATCCGGATCCTACGTATCCGACAAAGTGCGCCGCGTGCTTCTTGAGGTACATGAGGCCCTCGCGATCAGCCATGTCGAAACTTTTGATGGTCTTGAGGATTGCGTCTGCGCTTTCGCCTTGCAGTATCATACGTCTTAGTGTGTACCTCAGGAAAGCCCGGTCTGTCCCGGCGTCGTCAGAGCCGGAATCAGTGTCGTTGATATGCTCCTCCTAGATTTCGACTTCTGCGGGTGGGTCTATCTGGGATCCGGCTTCTCTAGGGAGATCCACTCCAGATTCGACTTGGACCGCTAGGTCTTCTTCAGGCTCGGATTTCTCCACTATCTCCGCAATTGGTGCGCGCTGGGTGGGATTAGGGTTTTCTGAGATCCGGAACTCTGCCGCCTCAACGGACAAAGGGGACCCAGAAAATTCTTCTGCCTCTATCATCACCGCTGGGGTGGGTTGGGCAGGTTCAGCGAAACCGATGTAAACATCGATCTCACCAAAAGACATGATTGTGTAGGCAGTTACGGGCTCCTTAGCCGGAATCCAAGTCTCGTCGAGAACGATGAGAGGGACGTCGTTGGCGTAGAGGATGCGACCAACGGCGATGGTCTCGCCGATGCCGATTCTTGCAGATTCTGCTCAGAACGCAGATCCGAAGCTCACTTGCCCCACGGTGGGCGCCAACTATCGTCGGATTCAGGACAAGTACGCCATGAGGGGGTCCTCGAGGCGTGCGGAAGAGAGGGGTGTGAGACGTACGGTATTCTGGGACGGTGAGCACACAAGTTTACCCAATTTCGAATCCGCCGGCTTTGGACGGATCCTACTCCTGCTAGCAATCCAGTAATATGGCAAAGCCGGAATATGGGTTACAATGGTATTGCCTGTGCGAGTTGAGGGTCTAAAGTATTGGGTGTTGCCCTAAAGTCTCTCCCTAGGACGGCTTATATAGATATCCGGCCTAGGGTTTACGGGAGAGATCAATACGGCTATGACTAAGAGTTGGTTACAGAGTACATCTTGAACTACAAGTAACATTATGGGCCTAAGTCGGTAAGTCTTCTGGGCCTTCCCATAGCCGGATTGGACTCTGTCTTTCCCCCTGACTGGGCTGCCCATGAAGCAAAGCTCTAAACCGAAGTGGGCCACCCTGGTCAGTGAGGAACTATGAGGATACCCGGAAAGTATATCCCCAACAAGGATATCGTTGATAAACACCACAACAAACTTATCTAGAATATTCATAAAGATTTTATTCATGAGATTCATGAAATAAGTAGGGGCATTGGTTAATCCAAAAGACATGACCGTATACTCGTATAAACCATAACGAGTAGTAAAGGTGGTCTTTGGAATATCCGTTGCACGAATCTTAAGTTGGTGATAACCAGTCCTAAGATCAATCTTAGAGAACACATTTGCTCCAGTCAACTGATTAAATAGATCCTCTATCTTTGGCAAAGGGTACTTGTTCTTGATGGTGACGTCATTCAACTTCCTATAATCTATGCACAAATGGTTGCCTCCATATTTCTTGTCGACTAATAATACTGGCGATCTCCATGGTGATGCTCTTGGTTGAATAAAGCCTGTGGCCAACATAGCATCCAGCTGCTTCTTCAATTCCACTAAATCTGTGGGGTTAGTACTATAGGGTCTCTAGGCTATGGGTCCGGTTCCGGGGATTAGTTCAATAATGAACTCAATATCCCTATCCGGGGGCATACCTGGCAATTCGTATGGGAATACGTCGAGGTATCCACAGACTACTCCGACTTGGTCTATGGTGGGTAGGGCTCGACTCTTGTTGCACTTGAATTGATGGGGTAAGGTTTCAGATATATGCTCTACTGAGACTCCAGAGCTACTGGTCATGGTGATGGCTTTCTTGGCACAATCAATCAATCCTTTATGCTTGGACATCGAATCCATTCCTAGTACTACTCCCAAACCTATGGTTCCAAGTACTATTAGATTGGCATAAAAATCTATCACATGTATTCTGATAGGCACAACTTTGCAATTTTTTCTACCTTTTGTAGTTGAACCGGGGATTTGAACTATCATGAAATGCTTCAATTTGGTTGGGTGAATCTTACTAGTGCATGCAAATTCTTCAGTGACAAATGAGTGCGATGCTCCAGAATCAAACAACACTCTTCCTAAAATTGAGTTGACAGAAAACATACCCAGCACTACATCTGACGCTTCTTGGGCTTCTTCGGGGTTCATGTGGAAGAGATGGCCATTGCAGTTGTGAGGGTTCCCTGGGGCGAATCTGCCTCCTGGTTGAGCGGGGGCATTCACATTGGTAGTGGCGGCAATCTTCTTAGGACAATCATTGGAATAGTGACCCTTCACTCCTTACTCGAAACAAGTGATCTGAGACTTGTCTTTTGCTGCCACAGGCACAACATTGCTTCGAGTTCTGGGTGCGGTGTTGTTGTTGTTGCTATTGTTGTTGTTGTTGTTGTTCTTGGGAGGTGCACGGTTGAAATTGTTGGAGTTGCCAGGGTGATTGTTGTTTCCGCCGGACTTCACATTTCCTCCGCTGCGGTTGGGGTAGCTGGGGAGAGACATTGGGGGTCGATTGTTCCGCGGTGCATATACTGCAGAAGGGTTGGGACGGTACTTCTGGTGACTATTGGATCTAGCTTGGTGCATCATACGATGTCTGTGGTTGTCGTTTGCTTGATTAATCTTCCCTTCCATCTGAATGGCAGAGTCGACTAGCTCTTCGAGATCCTCGAATTGGATGTTGACGAGAACTGTCTGCATGTCATCATGCAGTCCCTTCAGGAATCTCTCCTTATTCTTGGCCTCCGTGTTGATCTCATCAGGTGAATACCTAGCAAGGGACAAGAATATATCACAGTACTCCACTATAGTCATTCTGCCCTACTTCAACTCTCTGAATTCATCCCTCATTCTGGTGACTAGACCCTGCGGCACGTGTGTGCGACTGAACTTTATTTTGAATGCTTCCCATGCCATCACTTGACCATGGTTCATTGTGCGGGTGTTGTTCCACCATGCTCTTGCTTCTCCTGCCAAATAGTGGGTGGCAAAAAGAACCTTCTCGTTGCCATCCACCCCGGTTACCTCTAGGTTGTTCTCCATTGTATACAACCAGTCATCAGCATCCAATGGGTTTTCAGACTGGCTAAAGATTGGGGGATTGGTTGTTGAGTTTGGATCCATGATGATCCTGATTTCCATGGTTCTGGTTGTTGTGAGCCATCTGGGCGATCTGCTGCAGTGTTGCTAGATTAGCTTGGCGCTCTGCCCTACTAGCTTCACGGTCTGCAATGAGGGTCTGCAGAATCTGCAGCATTGGGTCTTGTGATGAGCTGCTCCCTCCTTGGTTTCCACGAGTCATCTGAAGATTGAGATAGATAAAGGGGTAAGAGGGAAAGTTCTAAGGTTCATGGTTTTGATTTCAAAGCTAAAACTTTGAGTTTGACTCAGGTTTTGCAACTAACTTCTTTTCATTCATTCAAGCAAAGCACACGATACAACACACACACCACAACATCAAAGGAAAACAGATGGTTTTAAGAACCATTCTGCAAGCTACGATACAATGTGACCGATACTCCTCACTCTACGATAGTGTTCTAGTGCATCTACTCATCATCGATGAAGTCGGAGTCATCATCGTCGGTGTAGAAGTCCACAACATCCTCCTCCAGATAGTCATCATCATTGCTGAGATAGGAGTATATATCCTCTTCTTCTTCTTTTGCTGCAAGCTGAACCTCCTGCTACTTGATGGTCTTCTCGAGGTTAGCCACCTTCTTGTGAAGACGGTCAATGGTGCGATCCTTCTTGGCACGTTGACGGTGAAGAGACTGACGATCCTTGACGAGCAATGAGCACATCTGGGCCTTCTGGGCGGCAAGGGCGAGGTTGTTGTTGGCGACCTCTCTAGCATTGTCCAACTCCTTCTGTCTGTCATACAGTAGGAAGTCGAGGTTCTCCACTTGACGCTTCAGTATTGGGTGACTTGGCATCTCTAGCAGCAATCCCATGGAATCACGCCTTGCATAGTGAACAAAGCGGGTTCCTTGGATTAGGTTGACACTCAGGTCACACATGCGTGCGAGAGCTTCATGCATTGCCCTGGCTAATCCATCTAGCAAGTTGTTCTCTCTCACGGAGAACTGAATCCTCCGAGATACTGGTGCTTCTATCTTGCCTCGAAGATCAGCAGTCACTAGCCATTGTAAATCTCCTCCGGGTTGACCCGGGAGTTCAGCTCCAAGAAATTCTGGATGCGGATGCTCCAAGAACTCAGACAGTGAATCCAGATCCCTCTCGAAGATTAGTTGGCCTCCGTTGCTCAACTGGTAGAACTTGTGGTACTTTCTTCCATCTATAAGAATTTAGGATGAGAAAGTTAGTGAAGTGATCAAGTGTGTCAAAGTTTTATGTAGTAATGTAAGAATTTGGAGGAACACAAATTTTTTTGAGAGAAAGAATTCCCAAGGGTAAGAGAGGGAATAGTTTTCATAAATGCTCACTTTGGTTTTTCGAACTAAGTTATTGTTTCAGACGCCCATTCTAACTAGGGTATCCTATGGTTAGGATGGCTCTGATACCAACTTGTCAACACCCGGATTTTTAATCCCAGATGCCAGTTATGCCATACATCGCAATCCCAAGATTGCCATTTTTGCGAGACATAATAGATTGGATATCACAGTACATCATCCATTACAAACCATAATAAGGTCTTACACAAATAAAGGATCTCTTGATCCAATCTTAATACAATCAAGCAGCGGAATAAATAGCGTAGCGGTGGGGTCCATCTTCAGAGTCACAGGCAATGCTGACGATGGGAGATGATCCTAGTTGTCGTAGCCGTCCTGCTGTCCTCCTTCAGGGTAGTCCTCCTCATAGTCTGGCCATAGGAATAGCTAGGGAAAAACCCATGAGTACTCTTTAAGTACTCGCAAACTACCACTAACAATTAGGATAGTTCTACTAGGAAATGCTAACTCTAAGTTTATTGGTAAAGTTAAGTTTGAACCTTAAGTTGAGTTCAGAAACAAAGAAATATAAAATAAAGTTTGAAAACACCTAAGTGGGAACTTAGTGGTCATAGTCACAACTCTGTTGTGGTCAAGTCAAGTCACAATTCATTTCATAAGTCATTTTGAAAACATCGGACAACGGAACAGTATGGCCACTCCAAGTGTCCATAACCACGGACGCGACTATTCGAATATTTTGACACTCTGTAGAGGTGGTACACTTTCACCACAAGATTCGATACATCTGTCAGGGATAACCCAGAATCATTATACTTAGTATGCAGATAATCAAACATAACCTTTCCTTTACACACTCTAGTATAAGCACCTCACCTATGAGTATGGCTTCCCAGCCATGACCATCTGTCATCCTGGGCACTACATAGGTGGACAACATTGAGAGGTAGCCTCAGCTCAAACCTCTCCCGCGAGGGAACTAATACTAATGCATATAAACTTTTGACTAAGCCTTACCCAATTCAGGTATTGTGGTTGTACGGTAAAATTGGAATGGTATCGCATCCAACCCAACCATCAGTTTTTATAAAAGGGCTAAGGCTCATGCCTCAACATTTTCATCATCATAAACCATTTGTGTTTCTCAACACATGTCAAAACATCTCAATAGAATGACTCATCATTCCAAGGTTTTCACAAGTCATTTTCACCAAGTATTCCCATCTAAAGTGAATCAAGTTTTGGGTTTAACTCTAAACTACTATGTTAAGAGTGTTCAGTAATGTGGGATGCTAATGTCAATCTCATTCCATAGAATGACATCTAAGTCTAACTATATAGGTCAAGTTTTATAATCTTTATGCTACCTTTAAACATGTAAAGGACTTTGCTAAAGTAAGGAAGGTACAACTTGTAAATAAAACTTGGAATAGGTAAGTCAAAATAGTATAACCAAAGCATGCCTAATGCATCTTCTTAGTTATCTAGCTTGCAAGGGTTAGCTTGCATTGTTAATGATGGCTTGCCTTCTGTAGTGCAATGGTTGTAGTTTTCTTCCTTCTCCTCTTGGTAGAACTCCTCCTCCTCGAAAGCTTGGTCGGCACTATCGTCTATAAATACATACGGGATACACAATCACCAAACAATGCTTAACTAGTCTACTTAGCACACCAAGACACGCATTTGATGATCTATTATCATCATAAGCATCACAAGGTTTAATGAACTAGCTTCATTCTTTTTATTTGAGAAAAGTAATTTCTACTCATTGAAATTAACTCAGATTTTATATTCTCCAATTAAATATGGGATCATGTGGACACGTGTCATCACCACATATTCTAATATATGGGAATGTGATTTAAAGGTTGGATCATATTTTAATAAGTTTAAGTATAATAATTAATGATTTAAAGTGACTAGAAATGCCTATATAGCATTATTTTGGTACTTGTCCATTGTCACTGCAAGCAAACCTTAATATTATTACATATTCAGATAGGTATGGTTAAATGTGATTTTCTAGAGTTGGAATCAACTCAAAAGCTATTATAGTTGATTTTACAAAAATGTTTGAATGTGCAAAAGCTCCTGTCTTGTTATTCTTACTAGGAGAGATATCTAACTCTAAATGATTTAAATCCAACGGGCTTGGATAGAGATTTTCATTAGCTTTCCAACAAAATTGGAATCACTCAATTTAGATCAGTAAAACTCTCTGAATTGATTTTTAAACTAAGGGATAGAACTAAGTCTAAGTCTAAAAAGAAAAAGATTTATTTGAATCACAGGGCCAGCAGCGAGAAACTAATTGGGCCGACCCAGATGCACTCCGCGGCGCTGAGGGCGGCTGCCAGGGGGGTCCGCCTGTTAGTGGCTCATTACACACAAAGTGGTACGGGCCGATACATACCGCATGATTAGAACTAGATCTAACGGCTCACGGTCGTCGTCGACGACGGACTCGTACCAGGGGAGGGGCTAGCTAGGGGTGCAGTGGGGACATACCAGGGTTCTAGCTAGTGCGGCGAGGCGGGCAAACGAACGAGAAGACAACGGCAGGCTCATGCGAAGTCACGGCAGGGGCTGCGGTGGACGAAATCAACAACAACGTCTCCTCCTCTGCTGTGGCTGCCTCCGGTGAAATTCCAGCGACCTGCTGCTCGAGCTGCTCTGGAGAGAGGTGGGGAAGGACTGGTGGAGAGTGGGGAGTGTAATGGTGTGTTGATTGAGGCTGGGGAAGGCCTCCTTATATAGGATCGAGGATGGGACCAAAGGGGCGACGGCAAGCTCGTCGGTGACGACGATACAGGGCACTATCGGCATGGGCGGCGTAGGCGGATGGTGGCTTGCCTCCTGGCGGTCCTCTACGGCTTTATGGCGCAGCTAGGGGCGGTGGCAAACGGTCGGGAGCATTGCACGCTTTGGAAGACAAAGGTGGTGCTTGACGCAGCTCCCGGCGACTGTGGGTCACGCGGTGGTGCACGACTGTGTCTAGCGGGGTGAGGTGTTCAAGGCGGAGCGGCGTGCACGGTCTACAGTCGAGGCGCGGTCTGTGGCATGCTGGTGGTGAGGGTGCTCTAGCGTGCTCTGGCGGGGCGCAGAGAGGCATGGGCGCGAGCGAATGGAGGTGGTCCAGGGGCTGGCTTTGGCCATGGGGTGGACAGGGGAGTGCGGTAGGGTTGGGCGGAGCTAGTGGTGGTGCTGGAATGGCGCGGCACAATCTGGGGAGCGTTGCCCGCGTTTGTGTAACACCCCGTCCACTCCTGGGCCTGGGGGGTGTCACTCCTGGTAGCTTAATAGGATATCTAGACTGGCCCCACAGACCAACACTAGTCTTTTCTGCGCACTTTGTCCTCACTCGTGCGCACCCGGTACCCACTTCCCGGTCGGTCACCCATCCTAGAATTGCTCTAGGCCAAGCACGCTTAACCTTAGAGTTCTTTTCGAATGAGCTTCCGGAAAAGAAGTTGCAACTTGTTGATATGGGTATCCTATCAATCCTATTAAGCCATGTGCCTGGATCTCACATACACCCATCCTTTAGAAGATCGATGCCCTCATCGATCAAGCACACCCCAGGAACGTTCCCTCTTGGCACTCGTCTGTGCGTCCAGTGCCGGCACATGTGCCATGCCGTGTCCACTCCGGGCCACACGCGCCATGCTCAACATGTCCCGCCACTGACCCGCACACACCCGTGTAATCGCAAGGGTTGGCTCTGATAGCACTTTGTAACACCCCGTCAACTCCTGGGCCCGGGGGGGGGGGGGGTCACTCCTGGTAGCTTAATAGGATATCTAGACTAGCCCCACAAACCAACACTAGTCTTTTCTGCGCACTTTGTCCTCACTCGTGCGCACCCGGTACCCACTTCCCGGTCGGTCACCCATCCTAGAATTGCTCTAGGCCAAGCACGCTTAACCTTAGAGTTCTTTTCGAATGAGCTTCCGGAAAAGAAGTTGCAGCTTGTTGATATGGGTATCCTATTAATCCTATTAAGCCATGTGCCTAGATCTCACAGTTTGGCTAGCGACGACCATATTTGGGTGGCGCTCCACTGCTGCTAGCGGTGAAGGGGAGCTGGTTTGGGCTGGGGTAGATGCTAGCGGGACAGGGGATTAAGTGGGAGAACAAATTGGTCGATGAACACAGTGGAAACAGTGAAGCTACTCTAGTTCTTGTTTAGTGTCTGCCATGTGTTTGATAGAATGGCCGCAAGAAGAAAACTTTTGAATTTTTGAAAGATTTTTGGTGGAGTAGTTTGTCACATGCTTAAGCATCTATGGTTGCTAGGATTTTCCAAATGAATTCATTTGAGTGGTTTTTGAAAAAGTGTGATCTAGACATATGAACTAGATTCCATTTTCACTTGTCATTTAAAATTAGAGTTTGAATGTTTTTGGGAGATCACAAAGTGGGCCTTGGCACATCACTACTTGTACTAGCAAGGGGTGCAAAGATCCACAATTGTATCTGTTGGAAATTGAGTGCTAGGAACACCCAAAGTGGGCAAGGTGATTAAAATGGCAAAAGTGACCATTTCCTTATTTAATTCTTTTTGATTTCTTTTTCTTTAGGATTTGATTGGGGATGATCTAGATGATGTGTAATTCACCTTAGAGTCATTTTACAACCAATAGATCACTCAATGATGGCAATTCAAAACAACTCCTATTTAAATGCACACACATATGAAGGCTTAAGGATTTCAAATGGGAATTTTTTTGTTAACCCTAAATTGGGTATATTTGATCTTGATTAACCTTAATTAAAGATTTGGGACGTTACATCTCTTTTACATCAATTCATATTTCTTATGTGAGCATCTTCTCAAACTATCATGCCTAACTTAAAGGCGTTAAAGAAAAGTACTTATTGGGAGATAACCCAAAAGTTTTAGATGAGTCGTGGAAGTTATTACCTCTGTAATAACTGCTCCTTATCCTTTTTATTTTCTTTTTATGCCAAGAGTAACCTCTAATAAGAGAGAAGTAATGATTGGGAAAGTTGCTGTCCCGAAACAGATTTTTGTGCTTAACTGTAAAAATTCGTGTAAAATCTCTGTACGTCTTTTTAAGGTGTGATTTTTTTTGCTTCTGCCCCAGGTTGCTATCTGACTTTCGTTAGTTCAACACTTTTCGATTTGCACAACAGAATGTGTTCGAAATTTTTTTTTTACCTGCTGGTCTGTTTTGACAGATTTCTGCCATTATTTGCATTTGCTTCTTGTTGATTCCTTTTTGAGTTCTTTTGGTAAAATGAGCTTTTTGAGGGAAGTGCTACTTGTGTTTTAATTGAAGTTTTATTGGTGTTGAAACTGAATCCAAAGACTTATTATCTTGAGTACACTAATGTTGCTAATAAATATTGTGTGAAGTTTTGTATGAAGGAAAAATTTCAGGTGTATGGAAGGAACTATGTAATGAGATGAAGAATGGACTAAAGCTCAAGCTTGGGGATGCCACGTGTGTCACCCCAAGAAATATCCAAGAAGTACCAGTGTCAAAGCTTGGAGATTCCCAAGGCATCCCCTTCTTCATCAATAAAAATCCTAGGTTTCTTCCAAACACTTCATTTTTATGGTTTCATGCACAGTTGTGTTGTTCTTGGAGCGTCTTCTTTTTCGTTTTTCGTTTTGCTTTTTCGTTTGTTTCGTTTGCTTAGTTTTATGAATAAATTGGTTGGACCCCCTCTTTCATGCATTGGTTTTCAAATAGTTTGGTTTGGATTGGAAAAGAATAGGAAAAGCTCATGCTTAAGTGGTAAAGAGAGCTTGTTTTTGACTGTGGCCTATGCTTTGTCATGCCATGCTTGATATTTTTTTGGCTTTATGCTTAGTATTCTTTGATGTAGCATGAAGTGATATAAACAATTGAGATTGCTTAATGTGCTTTGGATGAATTATGCGCTGTTTTAGCATATTAAAGCATAGTATTGTGGTATTCTCCTTTGATGCTTTATTTGGGTTGACTTGGGACATGCTCACATCATGTTATGACTATCCCAAGACACCATAGCCTTTATGATCCTTTAGTTTTCAACTTGTAGTGTCACTTTATTCTTTGATTAATGATGTTTTGTCGCACTGCATGATTATGGCTATTATTTCTCTCTTAGTTTGTCGCTCCCAGTCTTTTGCTTGCTTCTGTAACCAAGTGTGCGTTCCACTCATGCATCCAAGTCCTTAAACCAAGTTATTCCAAAGATTCCACCATACCTACCTATTAGCATTTGCTATTCCAAGTATATTCATGTTTTTATCTACCTTCCAAATTAAACTTGTTATGAGAAAACTAGTGATTAAAGCTCTCACGAACTTGATGGCACACTTCACTTTTCTTGCCCTTAATAAACATGAACCATTGTGTCGTCTATGTTGTATATGCTTGCACTTATTTGTTGGGGATTAGCAGAACCATGCTTTCATGGGGAACGCTTTCAATATTGCACTTGTACTTTGTACCTAGTTAATATCATGCTCTTTTGTCTATGGATGTCATCGGTGTGAAATGAAAGGGGAGCTTGTAAGTCCATGGAGTTATGTATATGTGTTAGAGAAACGCCTGCGCCACTGGTCTAATCCATGCTGACATGGTGGAAACCTGCAGCATAACCATAATGAGCTGTCTATGAAGCATTCTTCTTATAAAAAAGAGTCAGATATTGAGAAAAAAGAGAAAAGGAGAAAAAAGAGATTTATGAAAAGAGAAAAGTGAGAAAAAAACACCATATTCCCATGGTAAATAAGAAGATTGCTGAGATGCTCGTTGTCTGCTTGCCTTGTTATTTTAATATGGGGATTCTTCCGTATCATCGGGCAAGGGATACCACGTTGGCGGTTCTCAATGATACACATGTACTTACAATGACAAGAACTTACTGGTGACTAAACTTGAGTAGCATGAGGAGCGGCCCTCGTATTCAAGGGACATGAGATTTCCAACTTATACTTCGCCAAGCATATACTTCATAGTTTGTTCACTTTAACCTTAATCACTTCAAGATTCTTATGATAGGGGCAATGGGAGCTGAAAGCTAACAAGTACCATAATTTTTGGAAGCTCTTTATGAAACTTGAATCCCTACTTCCACGAAGATTTTTGGAAGATTCTACGAAGGCCTTCTTCCACTTTTATATTGAGTCTCCACCTTCTACCTTTATGCACCTACTTTGAGAGCATAGTGGCCATTCTGAGTTCTATGTGCATTGTCCCAAGACTTGTTGGTTGATGCGTACTTTGATATTGCTTGTTTTAAACTATTTGTATCTAGTCACTCTTATGAGCTTTGAAGGTGTCCTATGCATTTATATTTGCTACTCTATGAAGGACAAGATGAATGCTACTATGATATGTTTTCTTTATGTGAAACAAACAAACGTCTTTCAAAGCATTGTTATTCATGAATCTTTTGTTTGTACCTTTTCATATTACAACATAGTTGCTATGTCTTATTGTCAGAACTCTAGCTTTCATGTTCATGTTTAGAGTACATTGATCCCAGCTTTCAATGTTTTGCAAATACTTTGATCAAGTTTATGATGGTGCATGTCACCTCAAAAAATATTCTTTCTTTTTATCACTTACCTACTCGAGGACGAGGAAGAGTTAAGCTTGGGGATGTTGATACATTGCAAATGTATCTATAATTTTTGATGTTCCATGCTTGGTTTTATCTACTTCTTATGTTTTGTTCCAACTTTGGAGTACTTTTCATACACTTTCTTGGACTAACCTATTAACAAGATGCCACAGTGCTAGCTGCCTGTTTTCTAATGTTTTTGGTTCCAGGAAGTCAGACAATGAATATTCTCGGAATTGGACGGGACAAAAGCTAAAGTTGATATTTTACTGGAAGACTCATGGAGCCAGAAGACGAGACAGAGAGGGGCCATAGGGTGGCCACACCACCCCTAGGCGTGGGTCCCCCTGGCCGCGCCAAGGCATGGTGTGGGCCCCCTGGCCGGCCACTGACCTTGCCCCTTCGCCTATAAATTCACCGCGATGCAAAAACCCTTAATCGACCAGCCTCCAGCCACGAAACGTTCCGTAGCGCCGCCACCACCGAAGGGGCGATTCGAGGGACAGAAAGTCTCTGTTCGGTACCCTACCGGGACGGGGAAGTGCCCCTGGAGCCATCTCCATCGATCTCCACCACCATCTCCATCGCTGTTGCTGATTCCCATGATGAGGTGGGAGTAGTTCTCTCTCGAGGCTAAGGTTTCTAGCGGTAGCGATGTGTTCATCTCTCTCTATGCATGATCATATTGTGATCATGAGCTTTGTAATCAAGTAGATCTACCTTGCTACTCAAGTGCTTTAATAGATCTCTGCTCTCCCCATGTGTGTGAAAGTGATAGTGTGCACACCATGGTGGCACTTAGGCTAGAGATTGCAAATACTTGTTAGGAGTTATATTTGAAGTTGGATGTCTCTATGAAATTGTGGTGTTTGTTGGAACCATCTTGTGCTCAAGGTGACAGTGTGGGGTTACCTAGATGGGAAAGTCTTACTTTGAGGTGTGCTGTTATAGCCCTACCATGGATTAGAGTGTCCAACCGGAGAGTAGTTAAGAGTAGTATCATAAAGAGAAGATATTTATGTAAGAGTGTTCACTAGTAAAAGTATGATCCCTAGGCCTTGTTTCTAAGCATTGAAATACCGTTCGCAACTAGATCTGTTACATGTTTGCTTGCTGCCATCTTTATTTCAGTTTGCCTTTAGTCTCTTCCATGCCATCAAGCTATTTTATGGAATCGTTGTCTTATATCCATACCACTTGTATTTTACTATCTCTTCACCGAACTAGTGCACCTATACACCTGCAAGTGTATTGGGTGTGTTGGGAACACAAGAGACTTCTTGTATCTTGATTGCAGGATTGCTTGAGAGGGAATACCTTTGACCACTTCCTCCCTGAGTTCGATAAACCTTGGGTAACCCACTTAAGGGAAAACTTGCTGCTGTTCTACAAACCTCTGCACTTGGAGGCCCAACGACTGTCTACAAGTATAGGAGTGCGTAGACATCAGTAAGTTCTCCATGGATGTATATCCACCCGTTGCTTGTATCTAGTAGATGGATCTTGGCGTATAGTTCCCATCGTAAGAAAATTTTGTTTTCTATGCTGCGAACCCAACAGTGGTATCAGAGCCTGATCTATGCGTAGGTGCTTTGCATAGGTAGAACACATAAGAGTATGTGGACGATGATGATCATGTTATTGCTTCTTATATGTACTTTGGATATTGGTAGCATAATGGGATGAAGCAGCCCGGACCAACCTTACGTGTCATCGCACATGAGACCGGTTCCACGACTGACATGCAACTAGTTTTGCATAAGTGGCTGGCGGGTGTTTGTCTCTCCTACTATAGTTAATATCTGATTTACAACGAGTTGCTAATAATTTGGTTATCATCGTTGTGGTTCCATGTTTGTAGGTAAGAACGGTTGTATCTTCGAAAGCCCTAAGCCACGTAAAACTTGCAATTGATAAATTAGAGGCATCTAGTTTAGATTGTTGTTGGGCTTGTGTCATGGTATGGTAATGTTGTAAGTTGATGTATAGTTGATACTCTTACAAGACACCTAACATGTAAGTTCCATAGACCTTGGCCTTACACACAAAGGAATAATAATGATCATACCACGATGTATATGACAGTGATCAAATGCAAGAACCATATCATTTCACTTTACACATATGATATTTGCATCTTATATTGCTAGTTTGGCATTTTAGTAGCGTTATAAGATGATCCCTCATTTAAATATCAAGATAAAATGTGTTCTTCCTTAAGTATGCACCGTTCTATGGATCGTGTTTCGAGACATCATGTGATGATCGGGTTTACTCGACTCTGCGCTTTCATACAACGGGTGTAAGACAGTTTTATACACACGAGTACTAAGGTTCTTACTTGGCGAGCCTAGCATGTACGGACATGGCCTCGGAACACGGGCTGAAAGGTTAAGCATGAGTCATATAGTTGATATGATGCCCATATAGATGCTCCCCTTTGAAGCTACACCGACTCACGTGATGATCGGACTTGGTGTAGTGGATTTGGTTCATGTAATCACCAAAAAGGCACGAGGGATGTCGTTTTTGAGTGGTTGTTCATTTCAAATTTGGATTAGTCGAACCAAATTTGTCATAAACTAAATCAAAGTGATTTTGCATAATTTGTTGTAGTCATTGACATATGTTTACTACCTTATGCTTAGCTTTAATTGAGATAATAGAACTATAGAATTCTAGATATTTACTTTACAAACTGGTATCGTATTGTTTTGAATGTCAATTTAGAGTTCAGAAGTCCTATTGCAAACTTTCAACAAACTCTATTTTCTCCATGAAGTTTAATAAGTAGTATTAAATTAAGAGTAAGAATTCCAATGTTAGTATCTAAAGTATCATGTTTGCCTCCATGATTCTTGATATTCAAAAGTTGTTTTAATATCGAGGTTATCTAGGAGCTGAAATAATTGTTTCAGAAACCATCATGTGTGACAGATATTGTGATATCTGAAACAATGTTTTTGGTTGCAATATGATAGAGTATAATTTAATACATGTTTTCATATTGTATGAGAATTTGTAAAGGTTGGAGATGCTAGGCGTCCTAAACTACCAAAAAGGTTTTGGGAACTAATATTATACTCATGATTTATCCTTATAGACTATAGTAGGTTGATCATGAAAGTTGTCATGATAAGGATGAATAGAAGATGTAAGTAAAATGTCTACTACACTAATAGATTACTAAAGAATGGATTTTTGAAAGAACACCAAACATTTGATGATGGTGATCCACTTCAAAGTGCAAGTCCAAAGATATTAGTATTTGACTATATACACTTTGTACTACGTGTCATGTGAATGACACCACTATTGATGTTGATGGATTCTTTTAAAAGAAAAGGAATTGCTGAAAGAGAATCTATAAAATATTTGGCAGAAAAGAAAAGGTTGGAGATGTCCAACTTAGGTATATAGAAGATATACATGTTATGGCTGTATTCTTTGCTTGTTAAGTAGTGGTTCTTAGGTATTGGATACCGATTTTGTTGGTGTGAAGTGTCATACATAACAACACAATTCATGAACTACAACAGCCTAAGTAACTAGCAATAGAATAAGTGATGATATTCATCGAAAAAAATAAAGTGTTATTGTATTTTTTCATTGTCGTCAGACCTAGCCTTCAAGATTTGTTTTAATAATTGTTATTTTGTTCTAGTATTACGAGTACAATGGTTGTTCAAATAATTACCGTATTCCATAGAGGATGGATGAACTTTTACAAGTCTAGTGGGAAAAATCACATCCATAAACACTATTGCTAAAATGTCGCAAGACAAGTGATTGAAAGATCACTTATGAAGTGACATCACTGTTTAAATTATATTGGAAAGAAAACATGAAGAAACTCCATGTTGATGGATTTTTGGAGTCTTTGATTTTGATCAATTGTCGCTTGTGAAACTTTCCTCGAGATAATTGAAACTCCGTTCATAAGCCAAAGAGGAACGAATGACAAAATTATTGGATATTATACATATTGATGTATATAGTCCATTATATGTAGCCATGTGCAGTGGATATTTCGACTTCATATGCTTTCTCTGGAAATTTCAGTGAATATATCTGTATATTTACTTAATAAGGAAGAAGTATGAAACATTTGAATTGTTCAAAGACTTTCAAGATGAAGTGGAAAATCATTGTAACAAGAAAATAAAAAGTTTATGATTCAATCATAAAGGAAGATATTTGAGTTACATGTTTAGCAAAACACCTAATATTTGAGGAATTGTTCCATTATTTGTGTTTCCCGATAAACCATAGGAGTATGGCATATTCGAGAGATGAAATCAAACCATGTTTGACATGCTAAGATCAAAGGTGTAATTTCTAAAACTGCCATTATGTTTTAAGGATTAAAGCTTTAGATACTACCGCTTTTACATTGAAATGACACCATATGAGTTATGGTTTGGGATAAAACCCAAATTATCTTTTCTTAAATTTTGGTATGCTATGCATAAGTAAAATGTTTAGAACCAAAGTCGGATAAGCACGTCTTTGTAGGTTATCCCAAAAGAATTTTTTGGGAAATCCTCCATAACACCGAGGATAAAAGAGTTTGTCGCTTGGAACGTCAAGTTTCTTAAGAAGAAATTTTTCGCAAAAAGTTAAGTGGGATGCCAATAGAACTTTGATAAGGTTGTTGAACCTTAGCTATATGTGCTAAGTAGCGCAACGCCGAAAAGTGTCCCGATGGCGGCCACAATGCTCATGGCTCCCGTGATTACAAAGGGTGTGATCTTCGAGATTAGAGTTCCTATTTGAATCGTACGCACCAGGTAAGAATCAAATAGTGAGATTTGATGAACAAGTCGTTATTTTTTTGACAATGATGAACCGACTGCATGCAAAGAAGCAATGATGTTCCCTGACTCCATAAAATGACTAGAAGTCATAGAATCCGTGATAGTATCCGTACACGAGAAATCAAGTTTCTGAACTTGGAAGACCCTCCAGAAAGGCGTGAATCCTTTCGGTCGTGTTTGGATCTATAAAGAAATAGACATGGATGTTTAACATCTATGAAATAGTCGACATGTTGGAAAGAAGTTTACGACTATGTTCAAGGAGTTGACTATGACAAGATTTTATCTTTCATAGCGATATTTAGTCTTGACGGATTAATGTAGGAACCACTACATATAATTTGGTGTAGGGTAGTTGAACAAACAAAACAATGTTCTTCTAATAGAATGGTTACCTAGGACGTGTACAAGACACGATCCGAAGGGTTTTTTAATTCAAAGGCTGCTAAAAGGGCATCCAAACTTCAATAGTTGAAGTGAGCATAGTGGAGTTGGAATCTTCACCATGATGAAAATGTTAAAGGAGTTAAATTTCATCGGAGACGATGAAGATGTTTGCATTTGCAAGAAATTAAGTTGGAGCACTGAGAAAAATTTCCAATACATTATGCAGAGTACATATTGTTGATTGGAAATGATGTATATTTTATTGACACAAGTTAAGAATTTCATTAAAATAGGATTCTGATGAAATACTTGGGAAAAATCAGAATATTTGGCATAAATATATATATGGATAGATTGAGGCGCTAATATGGTTGTGCCAGACATACATATATGATATATTGAAAGGGTTTAATATGGAAACAACAAGAAAGGTTCTTGCTGCATGGAAAGGATTGTATCAAGATTCAAGTGTTTCAACACTTCGTGAGTAAAATCACATGAAGATTTTGATCGATTATACCATGATATGTATATATCCAGAATGTCATATGCTCTAAATGTTATGAGCACATACCAGAAGAATTCATAAGATGATCATTGGACGATAGTAAATATATTCTTATGAGCTTTAGAAGAACTAAGAATATATCATGTATAAGTGACAAATAGTTAAAGGTAGTTCATTGTAAAGTGTTACATTGATACTAGTTTTGTCACAAGATACAAATTAAATTTTTCTGAATTTAGACTATAGGTGGCACAATGTAATGGAAAATATGTTCCATGATGGATTTGGATGAGTTCCAAAGTTGAGACATTGTGACGGATACTACAACAAAAGGCTTAGTATATGACTGCTATAGTAGCAGCAAAGGAGGGCATTTGTGTTAAGTAGTTTGTTATCAAACTAGGTGTGGTTCAAAGTGGGATAATACTATGAAGATATATTGTATGACAATAATATCCACATATTTTAACCCGAACGAACTAAAGGTCTCACCAAAGGACCAAATTTATACAATTCCATCTCATTTGAGAATGAGTGATGCGTAGAGACGCAAAGACATGCAATTACACACGGACTTGAAATTGTCAGATCCGGAGATTATGTTAACCACTAGCAATCGCGTATATGCAACCCCAGAAAGCCATTGGTGTTCAATACGCAAAGTTTTTCAAACTAGATTATTGACTCTAGTGCAAGCGGAAGACTGAAGGGAATATGCCCGAGAGGCAATAATAAAGTGGTTATTATCTTATTCCTTGTTTATGATAAATGTTTATTTTGCATGCTATAATTGTATTAATTTAGAAACATTAATACATGTGTGTTTAATAAACAAAAGGAAAGTTCCTAGTTATGCCTCTCTTATAAACTAGCTCGTTGATTAACAAGATGATCAAGGTTTCCTGATCATGGACATTGGATGTTGTTAATAACGAGGTCACAACATTAGTGGAATGATGTGATGAACATTCATCCGAAGTATAGCATTACGATCAAAGTCATTGTGTTTATATTGCTATAACATCTAACGAAGTAATTCTAGCCCTGAGACCATGAAATCATTTTCATCACTAACACTGGAAGAGTATCTTGATAACATCAAACGTCACACCGTGAAAGGGTGATTATAAATGTGGGTTTAGTGCTATGAAAGTGTTATGTAGAGGATCATGGATCAAGAGTGGTATTTGTCCATCCCGATGACGGATAGATATACTTTCGGCCCTCTTGGTGATATCACATTGGTTAGCTTGCAAGCAAGTGATAAGATCACTACAATGTTATACCACGAGAACGAGAAAAGAGTACATGTCGGTAATGAGATCAAACTAGGTATCGAGATACCAATGATCAAATCTCAGAAATGTAATATATCTCGAGACAAAGGGATTTAGTTACTAGCGTTAAAGGTTCTCACGATCACAGAAGTCATCGTTGAATGTGTAGGAGTCAGTATGGATATCCAGGTCCCGCTTCTTATTATTGATATGAGAGGAGTCTCGATCATGTCTGCATTATTCGCGAACTGTAGGGTGACACACTTAAGGTATATCGACACCATTTGGAGCAACTATGTTTGAGATAAAGATATAAGAAAGCGCTGGAATTATTTCAATACACACCGAAACTGTTTCGAGTGAAATTGGAGAAATTGGTTCTGCATGTAATATTGAAATGTTGTAGGGGTTTTATGTGAATGTTTGTTAATTAAAGTAATTAACAAAATTCTGAATAAATTTAATGAAAGAGTTTTATTAAATGTGAAAGCATTAAATTTGGAGAAATTTAATGCATTTAAAGTGGAGACTTTAAAAGAGAATGTGAAGGGGCAAATTTATGTGGAGGGAGTTACCACCACATGAATGAGGAGGTGAGGGGTCACCCCGTGGGAGCCGGCCATGGGGAGGGGAACCACCCTCCTCCTATAAAAGGCCCCCTCTCAAACCTTCACACTCACACCTCCTCGTGAAGGATCTCCTCCCCCTCTATTATTTTCCCCCATGGTCTCGGATTAGCGAGATACATGTTCCAGGTGGATTTATCTGGAAAGGAGTTGCTGCTTCCGCTGCTTTGTTGGAGCGAAGGACGGAGGTTGTCGGGGTACCGGACATGTGTGCAATCACGGATGCACCACTTCTTTGTGGTGCTAGACTTGGTGATGCTGGACTTGCTGGAGCTGGATGCGATGGACGTGCTGGAACCGGACCTGCTGGACTTCATCACGATCTTGAGATCGGCAAGTGTACGACTACATCATCCATGAGTTCAATCTCGTTAACAAAGCTTTGTTGTCTTCGAGGGTACGTTTGCCATGGATGTATATCCACCCGTTGCTTTTATCTAGTAGATAGATCTTGGCGTATAGTTCCCATCATAAGAAAATTTTGTTTTCTATGCTGCGAACCCAACAGCCTTACCATCAAAGTATTTACTCTTTAGCCTTTGGCGCTGCTGGCACAAAGAACAGGAGAACATGTCCATGAGAACATACTCTACATCCTCATTATCCTGATCGAAGTTGAATTTTGTCTGTCGGCAAGAATGGAACATTTGATGTGTTATGTGACTTAGAATAGAACCAAGAGCAAGCTTGAATGCATGTGATAGAGATCCACGACTTACATGTAACTTCTGTAGTAATGAATTGTAATGGTCAGGGGTCTGTTGGTGGAGCTTGAATGATACGAGGATGGGAATATCATTCCTGACAAAAACGCCTATTTCGGATGCTAGAAAAGCAGATTCTTCTGGATCTTCTCGCCTTCGCTTCCCATGCACAATAGAATTGATGCAATATCTAGATTGCGTTCCGTAAATTTTAGCTTCAAGATTTTTTCCTACCGTTGGCCCCCTTTTCTTAGATCTTCGTGTAGTTGCCAATTCAACCGTTACATCAAGCTTGCACGGTATATATAAGGAAGCATGCATCGATAATCCTTGGAACGCATACCTTGTTTGGTGACGGGCTGATTAATAGGTTGGTGATCATCGCCAGTTTGTTGGTGTTGTGCCAGCAGTGTTAGGCAAGTAGAGGTTAAAACTGGTTCGGCTGTCAATTGTTGCTGGGTATCTTGATTGGCAATTGGTGACTGTGGAATGTGTGGGATGGTATTTGTTGCGTCTACTACTGTTGGAACCTGTGGTGTGCCGCCAAGACGACACTTTTTAGTCGTATGCGAGTTTCCTGTTGTTCGTTTATAGTATTTCACAGCGTGTGTTTGTGTTCCACCGGTAGCATTAGCAGGACGGCTTGTCGACGCTTCGTGTTTGGTACCTAAACGTGTCTTACATGAACCAGCTGATTCCTGACACACATAAGAAATACTTCAATCTGTTATAGTTCTATATGTAATGAGATGCAGATGGAACAGAAAAATAGTAAGGAAAAATGTGCTCTATATATGATGCATGAACTAGGTAGAGGGCATTGAAAAATATTTGGTGGGATTGAAATACAAAACATGGAAGATGCAACAGATATCACAATTAAAAAATAGAGCAAGCACCTTGGGGGTGGAGAAGCGGGCGGACTAGCAGGGAGGTCCTCGACGGGTCCAACTTCCTGAGTCAGGTCTCCCTCAAAATATTGTTCATCAATAGAAACCAATGTTGACTCAGACACTTCCCGATCATAGTTTTTCTCCATGTTGGTACCTGGAAGGGTCTTAGGTGAACCAGCTGATTCCTGACACAAGCGATACATTAATCTATCAAAGTCCTATGTAAAATGAGACGCCGAAAGAACAGAAGAATAGTAAGGCAAGATATGGTGAACATATATGACGAATGAACTAAGAAGATGGCATTGCAGAACATTTTGTGGGAATTGAGGTACAAATCATGGAAGATGAAACAAATATCACAATTAAAAAATTGAGCAAGCACCTTGGGGGCTGGACAAGCAGGCGGACTAGTAGGGAGGTCCTCGATGGGTCCAACTTCCTGAGTCAGGTCTCTCTCGAAATATTATTCATCAACAGAAACCAATTCTGAATCAGACACCTGTCGATCATAGTTTTCCTCCCTGCTGGTACCTCGAAGGGTCTTAGGTGAGCCAGCCGATTCCTAACACACATAAGCGATACATTAATCTATCAAAGTCCTATGTAAAGTGAGACGGGGGTAGAATAGAAGAACAGTAAGGAAAGATATGCTGAACATATATAATGCATTAACTAAGCAGATGGCATTGCAAAACATTTGGTGGGAACTGAGGTACAAAACATGGGAGATGAAACAAATATCGCAATGACAAGATAGAGAAAGCACCTTGGGCAGTGGATAAGCAGGCGGATTAGGGAGGGGGTTCTCAACCGGTCCATCTTCCTGAGTCAGGTCTCCCTCAGGTTTTTGTTGATCTTGAGGGTCAAATTCTGCATCAGAATCCTGGACTTCATGATTGGTGGTGGTAGCTACGAATGATCTAACTCTCTGTGGGCCGAGGGACCTTGCATATTTGGAATTCTTTAATAATCTATCTTCCCTAATCTTCCGTTCTCCCTCATCAGTCGGCCGCAAATCACCTTACATGCATCAGGAAAAAAATATCTTATGAGATTTAAGAGCGAGGTGTGTGTACAAGAGCAAGTTAGTACAGTGCTAGCAAGCAGTTGAAAGCTCTGAAGGAACAATGACATACATATGCATATACGATGCCTTGACAAGAAATGTCGGAGTACAAGATTAAAAACTCAGTGCAAGAATATAGTGAAACAAGCGATGAACTACTTTCAGACATCAAATGTGTAAAGAGCATATGAAGTGTATGGCGACAACCTTTGTGACCGCGATTACGCGATTTCCTCCCGTGCCTTTGCTGGACTTATGGTGAGCTATGAGCTCGCTGTTCTCCCTTGAGCGGATTTGGCTCCCCATCTCTCCGGCGTCGTGGGCAAGGTCGAGGAAGCAGATCGGGTGCCGTGGAGTCGGGGAAGTGGATCCAACGAAGCTGCGATGGTGTTGCTGAGCTGGCTCTGGCGCCGTGGATCTCGTGTATAGAGGATTTGATCTAGTGCGGGCCAGCGTCGGGAGATGGTAAACCTTCTTCGGTCGCTATGGTGACATGCCGTTGGAGGGTCCGTGAAGGGGAGATGGGACAGTAGGAGCATGGCCATGGTCGTGCAAGGTGATCTCGAGGGATTCCGCCCAAAGGGCATGGGTGGTACTAGTATGTTTGAAACTTTGAATTGTGTGGCGCGTGGGAATTTACAAGAGAAACCATTTTGAGGAATGGCCTTTGGCATGTTGTTTCTAGACTGAAGGGCGAGATGAAAATTTCGTACCGTTTTAATTTTGGATGCAGGAGCCCATTGCGGCGGGTGTTTCCGGCGCACTGCTTGGTGGAATAGCTGATTTCGGCTTGTGGTTTCTCACTTAGTTGATTTTTTTTGTACTCGATCTACTACTACAATCTAAAAGTTTGACTTTAGGGTCACACAAGTATATAGTCCACGAATTTATTCACGATAATGGGCACATGGACATGGTCATTCTCGAACTACCTTTCATGGTAATGTGTTAATTTTTGGCAAAACGTGTGTCTACAGATCTAAACGAAACTGCAAAATAAGATTTCAAATTTATCACGGGAAAATGTTGTTTTTCCATTTTCCGAATGGCTAGAACTAGACCGGGATACATTGTCCAGATGCAGCAAGTAGGTACAATACAGTTTCATACAGCATGCCAAAGAAAATATCAGGCTGACAACACAAGGAAAGTCATCCTCATTATTCGAAATAACAATCTATTTGCATGGCGTCTCTTTCATCACCCTTCTAAAATCATCTGTCTGCAAAGATGCATGGAGAATGTTTGCTTGTGCTTTCACCTGATCCAAAACCGTCACGTTGATCTCATTGACATCTACATTAGCCGAATTGGGAACATGATTTTCAGCAACTAATTTCTGAAGATTAGCGGCAGCATCAAGGCCATCTTCAATAGTAGAAATCCATCATCGGTTCAATTCTCTGATCCGCCAAGTGGTTGTATCCAAATCCTTTTGGAGAAGCCTAATCTTAGCTTCGACCATGCACCATAGTTCGGTTTGGTTCCTAGAAATGGCTGTATCACTGGCACGCTGAATATATGTGATGCAAACCTCCTTGGCAGGAACATGATCATGCACTTGCTTCTGCAAATTGCAATGCAGCAAATCAACCAGTAAATAACACCAGCAAGATGCAATAAACAACCATATTTAGGGTACTCGACCAAGCCATGTTTCTGTACTAGTTGTGTTGTGCCGAGCAAGTCTAGATCCGCATGTCCAAACCTCTTTAGGATTCATTCGCATCGATTCTCTGCGAACTCATTCAACAATACATCATCTTCCATTCCTTACAAAAAAATATACTAGTATGACAAGACAGGGAAAGCAAAGGCTGAACTACTCTCGATAATAAAATGCATAATGACAGCGCGCATATATGCAAAATGGAGGCAAACCATTGTCTGGGGAGGATTGTTGGGGATTATCATTGGGCTGGCGAGGCTTCATACTAGTGCGAGATAACCAATTTGGCTTGACGACTAGCAGTTGCCTTCTTTTTTCTGTGAACCGATCCCGTCGGACTGCAACTAGCATGCATTAGAAATAATTGGTAACGAGAAGGCACAACAAGGAAGCGATGAACTACATTCGGAAGTAGTTGTAAAGTGCAAGGAAAGCGGGCATAGGAAGTGTGCAGCAACCTTCGTCTTGGTTGTACGGAGTTCTAACCATCGCCTTGGTGAGGGGTCCGCATGGCGTACACATCTCTCGGTTGCGGTGGTGGGGAAGCTGACACTCTGAGCGGGGGAAGCAGATGCGACGAAGCAACGATGGTAGCATCGATGATAGCATAGCTGAGTAGACTACGACGACCTAGAAGTCGGCTAAGGAGGGATGGGATAGAGGATGATGTGAGATGGGTTGTGGAGTGGGCGGGCGAGCGAGCGAGAGGCCCCGTCGGTATGGAGGTAGCTAGCGTTTGCCGAGAAGTGAAGGTAGGGTTAAATTTTGGGAAAGGTAGAAGGGAGGGTCCCGCCAATAATCCTTTAAAATTTTGAACTAGAAGATCCCGCCAACATCACACGAAAATTTAGTGCTGAATCACGCTTGGCTCACCTCCTGAGTAGTATTAAAAGGAAGGCTCGAAAAGCAGCACGCATCGAATGCGATAGGACGGTGGCGTGTGCAGCTTGTGAAGAAAGGTCGGAGTCTAGTACTGTCAACACCCGATTTTTTAATCTCAGATGCCTGTTATGCCATACATCGCAATCCCAGGATTACCATTTTTGCGAGACATAACAGATTGGATATCATAGTACATCATCCATTACAAACCATATAAGGTCTTACACAAATAGAGGATCTCATGATCCAGTCTTAATACAAACAAGCAGCGGAGTAATAAGCATAGTGGTGGGCTCCATCTTTAGTGTCACAGGCAATGCTGACGAGGGGAGCTGATCCTAGTTGTCGTAGCCATCCCGCAGTCCTTCTTCCGGATAGTCCTCCTCATAGTCTGGCCAGGGGCATAGCCAGGGACAAATCCATGAGTACTCTTTAAGTACTCGCAAACTATCACTAACAAGTAAGGTAGTTCTGGTAGGAAAGCTAAGCTTTAAGTTTATTTGCAAAATCTAGTTTTATCTTAAGCCGAGTTAAGAAGTAAAGAAAGATAACTTAATGTTCCAAAGCACTTAAGGTGGGAACTTATTTTTCATAGTCACAACCCTGTTGTGGTCAAGTCAAAGTCACCATTCATTTCATAAGTCATTTTGAAAACATGTAACGACGGAACAGTATGGCCACTCCAACTGTCCATGACCGCGGACGTGGCTATTCGAATAGTTTGACACTCTGCAGAGGTGGTACACTTTCACCACAAAATTCGATACATCCATCCGAGATAACCCTGAATCATCATACTAAGTATGCGGATAATCAATCATAACCTTTCAATTACACACTCTAGTATAAGCACCTCTCCTATGAGCTTGGCCTCGCAGCCATGGCCATCTGCCATCCTGGGCACTGCATAGGTGGACAACATTGAGAGGTAGTCTCAGCTCAAACCTCTCCCGCGAGGGAACTCATACTAATGCATATCAACATCCAGCTAAGCCTTAACCAATTCAGGTATTGTGGTGGTACGGTAAAATTTGAATGGTATCGCATCCGAACCTAACCATCAGTTTTTATAAAGGGCTAAGGCTCATGCCTCAACATTTTCATCATCATAACCCATTTGTGTTTCTCAACACATGTCAAAACATCTCAATAGAATTACTCATCATTCAAAGGTTTTCATAATCATTTTCACCAAGTATTCCCATCTAAAGTGATCAAATTTTATGCTTAGCACTAGCCACTAAGGTTAAGAGTGTTCACTAATGGGGGGTGCTAATATCAATTTCATGCCATAGAATGACATCTATGTGTAACTAGATAGGCCAAGTTTTATACTCTTTATGCTATCTATAAGGAAAGAAAATAACTTTGGTAAAGTAAAGGAAAAATAAAGCTTGGAAGTAAAACTAGGGATTGGTATAAAGAAAGGTATATAACCAAAGCATGCTTAAGGCATCTTGCTTCGGTTAACTTGCATCTAGTGATGGCTTGCCTTGGTTAGTGAAGTGGTTGAAATTCTCCTCTTCTTCTTCAGGGTAGAACTCCTCCTCCTCCTCGTAGACTTGGTCGATACTACCGTCTATAAATACATACGGGATACACAATCACCAAACAATACTTAACTAGTCTATTTAGCACACTAAGGCACATGCTTGATGATCTAGCATCATCACAAGATTTAATGAACTAGTTTCCTTTATTTTATTTGAGAAAAGTAATTTCTACTCATTGAACTTACTTAAGATTTAATATCCTCCATTTGAAATATGGGATCATATGGACACATGTCATCACGACATATTCTAATACATGGTAATGTGATTTAAAGGTTTGATCATATTCAAATAAGTTTAAGTTTATTATTTAAATGATTTAAAGTGACTAGAAATGCATATATAGCATTATTTTGGTACTAGACCAAAGTCACTGCCTGCAAACCTAAATATTATTACATATTCAGATAGGTATTGTCAAATGTGATTTTTGAGAGTTGGAATCAACTCAAAAGCTATTATGGTTGATTTTTGAAAAATATTTGAATCTAGAAAAGGCTCTATCTTGTTATTTTTGGTATAGATTATCTCTAACTCCAATTGATTTAAATCCAACGGGCTTGGATAGAGATTTTAATTATATTTCTAGCAAAATTTGAATCATGCATTTTGGTTAAGTGGATCTCTCTGTATTTATTTTCAAACTAGTGGATAGAATCTAGTTTATATCTAAATAGAAAATCTATATTTGAATCTGCGGGCCAAGGCGGGAAACTAGACGGGCCGGCCCAGTGGCACTCCGCAGCGCAGAAGGCAACTGACAAGGGGGTCCCGCATGTCAGCGGCACAACTAAACACGAAGCGGTACGGGATGATGTGGGCGGTGCGATTACAACATGGATCGACGGCTTTGGCTCATCGTCGACGACGAACAGGTCGCCAGCGAGACTAAACCCTAGCGGCTCGGTGGGGGTCGGCTGGGGGCTTACCAGGGCTCCAGCTAATGTGGCGATGGGGGCGATCTAACTGGTGGACGACGGCGGACTCAGGCGTGGTCGCGGCGGCTCCTGGGGTGGTCGCAATCGACGGCCCCCCTTCTCCTCTACTGCGGCAAGCTCCGACACAATTCCGACAACTGAGGGCTCGAGCGGCTCCGGGGATGGTGTGAGGGGATCAGTGGAAGGTGAGAACTATTGGAGTGTGGAGAAATGGGGTTGGGGAGGTTGCCTTTTATAGCTCGACAAGGGGACCGTGAGGTGCAACGGTGAGCTCGTCCGTGACGATGGTACAGGGGCCTAATGGCATAGGCGAGGTAGGCGGACGGTGCTCTGCCTCCTAGCAGTCAGCTATAGCGTAATGGTGCGGCTAAGGGCGGTGGCGTTTGGTCGGGCATGGCTAGTGCTCTGAGCGGGAGCGGCGGCGTTCGACGTGTCTCACGACGGGTGCTGGTCGCGCGGCAGGAAATGGGCATGTCTGGGGGCGTGCTGGTGTCATGGCAGAGCGGCGCGTGCAAGCTGAGGTCGAGGCGTGGCTTGTGCTGGCATGTTCGGCATAGTGCAGAGGTAGAGAGCACGGGCGGTCTGGGGTTGTCTAGTGGCTGGCCTCCCTCGGGGAAGGGACAATGGGCGGCTGTGTGATCACGCCTATCTCCCTGGTGCGACGGAAGGGGGCTAAGTGGTCTGTTGGGAGTGGGGCATGGTCGGCCGGTGATCATGGCTTCGGGGTGGCGCGGCCTGCTGCTAGCGGTGAAGAGGGGAGTTGTCTGGGCTGGGTTGGAACTAGGGGAGACCAGGGGACAAGATGGAGTCAAATGGCTCGACAAAACATTGATCAAAAGAGTGTTAGTTAGGCAGATTAGATTATGATCAAAAGATGTTCGACACAATGGCCACAAGATATTAAACTTTGAATTTTGAAAAGATTTTTGGTGGGTGTGTTAGTCATATGCTTGAGTATCTGTGGTTGCTTGGGATTGTCAAGGTGAACTCATTTGAGTGGTTTTTGAAAAAGTAGGATCTATGCATATGAAATGGATTCCATTTTCAAATGCCATTTAAAATTAGTGTTTAAATGTTTTTGTAAGATTTCAAAGTGGGCCTTGGTAGATATTTATTTGTACTGGCAAGGGGTGCAAAGATCTAGAATTATTTCTGTTAAGAATTGACTTCTAGGAACACCTAAAGTGACCTAGTCGATTAAAATGGCCATAGTGACCATTTGCATTATTTACTCTTATTTGATTTATTTTTCTTTGGATTTTGTTTTTGAATGATCTAGATGACGTAGCATTCATCTTTGAATCATTTTACCACCATTAGAACAAACAAACATGGAATTTCCAAACAATTCTATATTAATGCAAACACACATGCATTGATAATTGTTTTTAATGATAAAATGTTTTTGTTAACCCTAAATTGGATGATTTGGATCTTGATAACCTAGATTAAAGATTTGGGATGTTACAAACCTTCCCCCCTTAAACAAAATCTCGTCTCAAGATTTAAGAAAGAAATCTAGGAACTAAAGAGATCCAGAAACTCAGTCCTAATATAATCTTCTCGCTCCTAGGTGGCTTCTTCGGTGTGGTTACTCCATTGAATCTTGAGAAACTTGATACTCCGGGTCCTGGTGGTTCAGAAAGCTTCTTCCAAGATACGGATGGGCACTTCATGATACGTCAGATCGTTATCGATATCAACGGCTCGGTGATCGATGTTCTTGAAAACTTCGGTCTTCTCTGGCACTTCTAGACATTTGCGAAGTAACGAGATATGGAACACATTATGGATGGCTGACATCTCCTCTGTTAGTTCCAGTTGATAAGATACTTCTCCTCGGCGATTCAGAATATTGAATGGTCCAATATATCTGGGGCTAACTTTTCGTTCAGACTAAAATGTTGCGTTCCCTTCAACGGCGACACTTTGAGGTACACAAAATCTCTGACATTGAAAGTTAGGTCTCTACATCTCTTGTCGGCATAACTCTTCTGTCTGGATTGGGCGGTCTTGAGATTCTCAAGAACTTTGTGAACCTTCTCTTCAGCTTCTCGTAGGATGTCGGGTCCGAAAATATGACTCTCTCCTACTTGCGACCAATTCAAAGGGGTACGTCACTTTCTTCCATATAGAAACTCAAATGGGGCCATTTGCAAACTGGCTTGATAACTGTTGTTGTATGAGAAATATGCGAAAAGCAGACAATCTTCCCATTTTGATCCATACTCTAGAACACATGCTCTCAACATATCTTCTAAGATTTGGTTGACTCTTTCAGTCTGTCCATTGGTCTGCGGGTGATAAGCTGTGCTGAAATTCAACTTGGTTCCTAATCCTTCTTGGACTTTCTTCCAAAATCTTGAGGTAAACTGGGTTCCTCGATCTGATACTATGGTCTTGGGGGTTCCATGCAAACTAACGATCCTAGCAATGTATAACTCTGCTAGCTTCAAACTTTGGTAGGTTGTCTTGACCGGTATAAAATGGGCTACCTTGGACAGTCTATCAACGATGACCCATATTGAGTTATTTCCCCTACTAGATGTAGGCAAACCGGTGATAAAGTCCATTCTGACGGAATCCCATTTCCATTCGGGAATCTGCAATGGTTAAAACAGTCCTGCGGGTCTCTGATGTTCCGCCTTGACTCTCTGGAAGATATCACACTTGCGATGTAGCTTCCGATTTCTCTCTTCATCTTGTGCCACCAAAATTTCTCCTTCAAATCCCGATACATCTTCGTTCCTCCGGGGTGGATAGAATAAAGAGTATCATGAGCTTCTTGCACGATAACTTGCTTCAGCTCTGAATCTGCTGGCACACAGATACGTCCTTTGTACCACAAAACTCCTTATTCATCCTCGGTGAATCCAGGTACCTTTCATGTACTAATACAACATTTGATTCTGTCGATACTTGCATTTCCCTTATGGGCTTACTTGATCTGGCTGATCAAAGTGGGTTGAAGTTCAATGCTAGCTAAAAATCCTTTGCTAACTAGCTCAGTTCTAAACTGCTCCAACTCGTCATGCAAACTTGGTTGGGTTTCTTTGATCATGGTGTTTAACCTACACGGCAATCTGCTAAGAGCATCTACTACCACATTGGCTTTGCCGGGGTGATAGTGAATGTCAAGGTCATATTCCTCGATTAATTCTATCCATCTCCGTGGCCTCATATTCAGCTCCTTCTGAGTGAATATATACTTCAGGCTCTCGTGATCCGAATTAATCTCACAGCGGTTACCCATAAGGTAATGACGCCATGTCTTCAATGCTAAAACTACAGCTGCTAGTTCAAGATCATGGGTAGGCTAGTTCTGCTCATGCTGCTTCCGTTGTCTTGACAAATATGCTATGACCTTGTCTTCTTGCATCAATACACATCCGAGACCAATCTTCGATGCATCACAATACACATCAAATGGCTTCTTGATATCTGGCATAATCAATATTGGGACTAAAATCAATCTCTTCTTGAGCTCTTGGAAACTTGCTCCAGATTTGTCGGTCCATTAAAACTTCTTGTCTTTCTTCAACAGTTGGGTCATCGTTCTTGCGATGCTCGAAAATCCTTCTACAAACATGCGGTAATATGCCGCTAATCCGAGAAATGCATGGACTTGGGTTTGAGTGGTCAGGGCTTCCCATTCTTCCACATCTTTGATCTTGGATGGATCAACAGTGACTCCTCCTCCAGACACAATATGTCCGAGGAATCCTACTTCTTTCAACCAGAACGCACATTTGCTAAACTTGGCATACAACTGATGCTCTCTCAGGGTTTCTAGGACAGTTCTTATATGTTGCGCATGGTCTTCCTCTGACTTGGAATAGATAAGAATATCGTTGATAAACACAACGACAAACTTATCTAGAAAATTCATAAAGATCTTATTCATGGGATTCATGAAATAAGCGGGGGCATTGGTTAATCAAAAATACATGACCGTATACTCATATAATCCATATATGGTGGTAAAGGCGGTCTTTGGAATATCCGTTACACGAATCTTGAGTTGATGATAACTAGTCCTAAGATCAATCTTAGAAAACACTTAGGCACCAGTCAATTGATCAAATAGATCCTCTATCTTGGGCAGTGGGTACTTATTCTTGATGGTGACTTCATTCAACTTCCGTTAATCTGTGCACAAACAGTTGCCTCCATATTTCTTGTCGATAAACAGAATGGGTGATCTCCATGGCGATGCGCTTGGTTGAATCAAGCCTTTCTCCAACACAGTATCAAGTTGCTTCTTTAGTTCCACTAACTCTGATGGGTTCATGCTATAGGGTCTCTGAGCTATGGGTCCAGTTCCTGGGATTAGTTCAATGATGAACTCGATATCCCGATCCAGGGGCATACTGGGCAATTCATTTGGGAATATGTCGGGGTATTCATAGACTACTTTGACTTGGTCTATGGTGGGTAGGGCTAGACTATTGTTGTATTTGAATTGACGGGGTAAGGTTTCAGAGATATGCTCTACTGTTACTCCAGAGCTACTGGTCATGGTTATGGCTTTCTTGGCATAGTCTATCAATCCTTTATGTTTCGACATCTAATCCATTATTAGTACTACTTCCAAACCTTTGGTTCCAAGTACTATTAGATTAGCATACAAATCTATCCCTTGTATTATGATAGGTACAACCTTGCAAATTTTTCTAGCTTTGGTGGTTGAACCAGTTATTTGAACTATCATGACATGCTTCAAGTTGGTTGGGTGAATCTTACTGGTGCATGCAAATTCTTCTGTAACAAACGAGTCCGATGCTCCAGAATCAAACAACACTCTTGCTAATGCTGAGTTAACAGAAAACATACCCAACATGACATCTAGCGCTTCCTAGGCTTCTTCCGCATTCATGTGGAATAGACGGCCGTTGTGGTTGAGCGAATTCCCTGGGGCAAATCTCCTTCCGGGTTGCACATGGTGTTGCTGCTAAGCTGGGGCATTCACATTAGTGGTGGCTGCAAGCTTCTTGGGACACTCATTGGAGTAGTGACCCTTCACTCCACATTCATAGCAAGTGATCTGGGACTTGTCTTTGGCTGCAACACGCACGACATTGCTTCCAGTCCTTGGGGCAGTATTGTTGTTGTTGTTGGACTTGGGCGGTGCACGGTTGAAGTTGTTGGAGTTACCGGGGTTGTTGTTGTGATTTCTTCCGTACTTCACATTTACTCCTCTATGGTTGGGGTAGCTTGGATGAGACATTGGGGGTCTATTGTTCCTTGGGGCATACCTGTTGACGGGTCGGGACGATACTTCTGAACATGGTTGGATCCACTCTGGTGCATCATTCTGCGCTTGCGATTATCATTGGCTTGGTTGATCTTCCCATCCATATGGATGGTAGAGTTGACTAGCTCCTCAAGATCATCAAAGCAAATGTTGACTAAAACAGTCTGCATCTCATCATGCAGTCCATTCAGGAATCTCTCCTTCTACTTAGCCTCGGTGCTGATTTCATCAGGTGCATACCTAGCGACAAATAGAAATCTGTCACGGTATTCAACTACCGTCATCGTGCCTTTCTTCAGTTCATGGAACTCATCTCTCATTCTGGTAACTAGACCTTGTGGCACATGGGTGCGGCTAAACTTGGTCTTGAAATCTTCCCACGTCATCACTTGACCATGGTTCATAGTACGAGTGCTATTCCACCAGGCTCTTGCATCTCCTGCCAGATAGTGCGTGGCAAACAGTACTTGCTCGTTGGCATCAACTCCTGCGACTTCGAGGTTATTCTCCATGGTCTGTAACCAATCATCCGCATCTAACGGGTCTTGAGACTTGCTAAAGATAGGGGGATTGGTATTCTGGAAATTTTTAAGCTTGGATCCATGATGATCCCGATTTCAATGGCCTTGATTGTTATGGGCCATCTGAGCGATCTATTGCAGGGTGTCTAGATTTGCTTGGCGCTCTGCCCTACTAGCTTCACGGTCGGAAACTAGCATATGCAGAATCTGCAGCATCAGGTCCTGCGACGAGCTGCTCCCTCCGGGGTTTCCACGAGTCATATGAAGATTGAGATAGATAAAGGGGTAAGAGGGAAAGTTCTAAAGTTCATGGTTTTGTTTTTCAAAAGTTATATATTGAGTTCGACTCAGCTTTTGCAAACTAACAACCTCTCCTTCATTCATTCAATGAAAGAACACGATACAAACACACACACCACAACAAAAGGAAAATAGATGGTTTTAAGAACCATTCTGTGAGCTAAGATACAATGGGACCAATAGTTCTCATTCCTACGATAGTGCTCTAGTGCATCTACTTATCATCGATGAAGTCAGAGTCATCATCATCAATGTAGAAATCCATGGCATCATCCTCCAAGTAGTCATAATCATTGCTGAGGTATGAGTGAAGATCACCCTGGATGTCTTCACCTTCTCCCTCTTCTTCTTTGGCTGCAAGCTGAGCTTTTTGCTCCTTGATGGTCTTCTCGAGGTTGGCCACCTTCTTGTGAAGACGAGTGATGGTGCGATCCTTCTTGGCGCGTTGACGACGAAGTGATTGACGATCCTTGACGAGCAGGGCAAAAGTCTGGGCCTTCTGAGCAGCAATGGCAAGGTTGTGGTTGGTGTACTCTCGAGCATTTTCCAATTCATTTTGCCTATCGTATAGAAGGAAGTCAAGGTTCTCCACTTGGCTTCTCATCTCCGGGTGACTTGGCATCTCCAATGGCATTCCCATAGAATCTCCAATGGCATCTCCAATAGAATCACGCCTGTCTGCAAAGACGGGCGAGAGCTTCATTCATTGCCCTGGCTAATCCATCTAGCCAGTTGTTCTCTCTCACGGTGAATTGAATCTTCTCCGAAAGGGGTGCGTCCATCTTGCCTCGAAGATCAGCAACTATTAGCCATTGTAAGTCTCCTCTTGGGTGATCATTGAGTTGAGCTCCGAAGAATTCTGGATGAGGGCGCTCCAGGTACTCCAACAGTGCACCAAGATCCCTCTCAAAGATCATTTGGCCTCTGTTGCCCAACTGGTAGAACTTATAGTATTGAACTTCCATCTATAAGAATTTAGGATGTCAGTTAGTGAAGTGATCAAGTGTGTCAAATTTTATGTATTAGTGTAAGAATTTTTTAGGAACATGAATTTTTTTGAAAGAATCTCAAGGATAAGAGTGGAGATATGTTTTCATAAATACTCACTTTCTTTGTTTTTGAAACTAAGTTTTTGTTTGGACGTCCATTCTAACTAGGGTCTCCTATGGTCAGGATGGCTCTGATACCAACTTGTCAACACCCGTATTTTTAATCCCAGATGCCTATTATGCCATACATCGCAATCCCGGGATTACCATTTTTGCGAGACATAACAGATTGGATATCACAGTACATCATCCATTAAAAATCATATAAGGTCTTACACAAATAGAGGATCTCATGATCCAGTCTTAATACAAACAAGCAGCGGAATAATAAGCGTAGCGGTGGGATCCATCTTAAGTGTCACAGGCAGTGCTGACGATAGGAGATGATCCTAGTTGTCGTAGCCGTCCTATTGTCCTTCTTCCGGATAGTCCTCCTCATAGTCTGGCCACGGGAATAGCCAGGGACAAAGCCATGAGTACTCTTTATGTACTCGTAACCTATCACTAACAAGTAAGGTAGTTCTGGTAGGAAAGCTAAGCTCTAAGTTATTTGCAAAAGCTAGTTTTATCTTAAGCTGAGTTAAGAAGTAAAGAAAGATAACTTAACGTTCCAAAGCACTTAAGGGGGGAACTTAGTTTTCATAGTCACAACCCTGTTGTGGTCAAGTCAAAGTCACCATTCATTTCATAAGTCATTTTGAAAATATCTAACGACGGAACAGTATGGCCACTCCAACTGTCCAAGACCGCAGACACGACTATTCGAATAGTTTGACACTCTGCAGAGGTGGTACACTTTCACCACAAAATTCGATACATCCGTCAGGGATAACCCTCAATCATCATACTTAGTATGCGGATAATCAATCATAACCTTTCAATTACACACTCTAGTATAAGCACCTCTCCTATGAGCTTGGCCTCCCAGCCATGGCCATCTGCCATCCTGGGCACTTCATAGGTGGACAACATTGAGAGGTAGCCTCAGCTCAAACCTCTCCCACGAGGGAACTCATACTAATGCATATAAACTTCCGTCTAAGCCTTACCCAATTCAGGTATTGTGGTTGTACAGTAAAATTGGAATGGTATCGCATCCAAACCCAACCATTAGTTTTTATAAAGCACAAAGGCTCATGTATCAACATTTTCATCATCATAAACCATTTGTGTTTCTCATCACATGTCAAAACATCTCAATAGAATGACTCATCATTCCAAGGTTTTCATAATCACTTTCACCAAGTATTCCCATCTAAAGTGATCAAGTTTTATTCTTAGCACTAGCCACTAAGGTTAAGAGTGTTTACTAGTGGGGATGCTAATATCAATTTCATGCCATAGAATGACATCTAAGTGTAACTAGATAGGCAAAATTTTATACTCTTTATGTTATCTATAAGGAAAGAAAATAACTTTGGTAAAGTAAAGGAAAAATAAAGCTTTCAAGTAAAACTTGGGATTGGTATAAAGCAAAGGTATATAACCAAAGCATGCTTAAGGCATCTTGCTTTGGTTAACTTGCATCTGGTGATGGCTTGCCTTGGTTAGTGGAGTGGTTGAAATTCTCCTCTTCTTCTTCAGGGTAGAACTCCTCCTCCTCCTCCTCCTCGTAGACTTGGTCGATACTACCGTCTATATATACATACGGGATACACAATCACCAAACAATACTTAACTAGTATATTTAGCACACTAAGGCACATGCTTGATGATCTAGCATCATCACAAGGTTTAATGAACTAGTTTCCTTTATTTTATTTGAGAAAAGTAATTTCTACTCATTGAAATTACTTAAGATTTAATATTCTCCATTTAAAATATGGGATCATATGGACACATGTCATCACCACATATTCTAATACATGAGAATGTGATTTAAAGGTTTGATCACATTCAAATAAGTTTAAGTTTATTATTTAAATGATTTAAAGTGACTAGAAATGCCTATATAGTATTATTTTGGTACTATTCCAAAGTCACTGCCTGCAAACCTAAATATTATTACATATTCAGATAGGTATTGTCAAATTTTATTTTTGAGAGTTGGAATCAACTCAAAAGCTATTATGGTTGTTTTTGGAAAAATGTTTGAATGTAGAAAAGGCTCTGTCTTGTTATTTTTGGTATATATTATCTCTAACTCCAATTGATTGAAATCCAACGGGCTTGGATAGAGATTTTAACTATCTTTGTAGCAAAATTTTAATCATGCATTTTGGTTAAGTGGACCTCTCTGAATTGATTTTCAAACTAGTGGACAGAATCTAGTTTATATCTAAATAGAAAAATCTACATTTGAATCTGCGGGCTAAGGCGGGAAACTAAACGGGCCGTCCTAGTGGCGCTCCATGGCGCAGAAGTGAACTAACAAGGGGGTCCCGCATGTGTAGTGGCACAACTAAACATGAAGCGGTATGGGGTGATGTGGGCCGTGCGAATAGAACATGGATCGACGGCTGTGGATCATCATCGACGACGAACAGGTCGCCGGTGAGACTGAACCCTAGAGGCTCGGTGGGGGTCGATTGGGGGCTTACCGGGGCTCTAGCTAACGTGGCGATGGGGGCAATCGAACTAGTGGACGACGGAGGACTCAGGCGTGGTCGCGGCGGCTCCTAGGGTGGTCGCAATCGACGACCCCCTTTCTCCTCTGCTGCGGCGAGCTCCAGCACAATTCCGGCGACTGAGGGCTCGAGCGGCTCCAGGGATGGTTTGAGGGGATCAGTTGAAGGTGGTGAGTGTTGGAGTGTGGAGAAATGGGGTTGGGGAGGTCTCTTTTTATAGCTCGATGAGGGGACCGTGAGGTGCGACGGTGAGCTCGTCGGTGATGATGGTACAGGGGCTAATGACATGGGCGAGGTAGTCGAATGGTGCTCTGCCTCCTGGCGGTCAGCTATGGCGTAATGGCGCGGCTAGGGGCAGTGGCGTTTGGTCGGGCGTGGCTGGCGCTATGAGCGGGAGCGGCGGCGTTCGACGTGGCTCACGGCGGTTGCTGGTCACGCGGCAGGAAATGGGCATGTCTGGGCGCGTGCAAGCTGAGGTGGAGGCGCGGCTTGTCTTGGCCTGTCAGGGACGGCTCACTGGCGTGTGCTCGACATGGTGCAGAGGCGGAGAGCACGGGTGGTCTATGGTGGTCCAGTGGCTGGCCTCGCTCGGGGAAGGGACAATGGGCGGCAGTGTGATCACGCCTATCTCCCTGGTGTGGCAGAAGGGGGCTAGGTGGTCTGCTTGGAGTGGGGCATGGTCGGCCTTCGATCATGGGTTCGGGGTGGCACGGCACTGCTGCTAGCGGCAAAGAGGGGAGTTTTCTGGGGCAGGGTTGGAACTAGGGGAGACCACGGGACAAGATGGAGTCAAATGGCTTGACAAAACATTGATCAAAATAGCGTTAGTTAGGCAGATTAGATTGTGATCAGAAGGGGTTCGACACAATGGACGCAAGAGATTAAACTTTGAATTTTGAAAAGATTTTTGGTGGGTGTGTTAGTCATATGGTTGAGCATCTGTGGTTGCTTGGGATTGTCAAGGTGAGCTCATTTGAGTGGTTTTTGAAAAAGTGGGATCTATGCATATGAAATGGATTCCATTTTCAAATTCCATTTAAAATTAGTGTTTAAATGTTTTTGTAAGATTTCCAAGTGGAACTTGGTAGATCTTTACTTGTACTGGCAAGGGGTGCAAAGATCTAGAATTATTTCTGTTAAGAATTGACTTCTAGGAACGCCTAAAGTGATCTAGTGGATTAAAATGGCCAAAGTGACCATATGCATTATTTACTCTTATTTGATTTATTTTTCTTTGGATTTTGTTTTTAAATGATCTAGATGATGTGGCATTCACCTTTGAATCATTTTACCACCATTAGAACAAACAAACATGGCATTTCCAAACAATTCTATATTAATGCAAACACACGTGCATTCATAATTGTTTTTAATGATAAAAAGTTTTGTTAACCCTAAATTGGATGATTTGGATCTTGATAACCTTGATTAAAGATTTGGGATGTTACAAGTATGATGGCGGCAGATGAAAAAAATTTGGGTGGTGCAGGCTGCCAGCCGTGGCCCTCATAAAAATTAAATAAATATTTCAAATTCGTGTAAATACATCAAATAACTGATCCAACGGTCAGTATTGAAAGTTATTTGTATGAATGGGGCCCAATACCGTAGTGAGCTAAACGGCTGAGTGAACTTGGGTTTCTTAGCTAAACGGTGTGCATATGCATATGTCAACTCATTTGAACTAATTTAGGCAGTCGTACTGTAATTTAAGTTGTTTAATTTAGCTACGAACTTTAAAAACTCATAGAACCTAGGAATCAGAAGGAAGACATGCATGCTCCGCAATGTCTGGAAACATGGTGCGCTTGATGCATTCCGAGCCAAATTCTTCTGATTTTCTTTACTAGTACGAAACATCCCCGTAATCACTTGGAAATGTGAAAAATGTTCTTTGTAATTGTTCGAAACTCCCACGGTCAACATTGTTTACTATGCCAAGATGCAACCATCTACTAGATGTGAGAACTATATCATAATGTGTAGCTAGGATATCGATATATATGACCATGATCTTATTGGTCCTTCAGACTGAAACCTGAGAATATCCATATATTGTAGGCTACTAGTAAATTGCACGTGCCATGCACGTGAGACTCAGATAATAGACATATGACATATCGTCATTATATAAAATTATAATAGGTAAAGCATAAAAATAATAAATTTTATCAACATATATAAAGTATGGGTGTATATTTGGTTCTTGTACTTTGTATCATCATGTAGAAGTCATAGGTTATTAGCTACCTAACACTTGAAATTTTTGGTGACATGGTCTAGAGAAACGAGGGAGAGGATTCTAGTAGTATGATGGAGAAGTTTGTTTTGAGGTTTGTGCATATCATTCATTATGCTTAAGACTATCTATAGAATCTTCTAAATGCTGGAATGGAACAGAAGATCCAATGGTTAGAAATATTGGGATTCACGAGTCTTGGTCCATCGGTCAGCATTCAAAGTTATTCGTATCTTACCACTATTAGTAAATTGCACATGCCCTGCACGTGAGACTCAAATAATAGACGTCTGACATATCATCACTATATAAAATTATCTCTACTACTATAATTGAGCAGTTTTGAATTGGATCCATAGCACCAATCCTAACCGTTGGGCTATTAGATCCAATGGTTCAGAGCAGCTAGATTCGTGTTGAATAGATCTAACATGATGGTGAATAGAGCAGTTTTACTATTCAACACGATTCCAGTTGCTCTGAACCATTAGATCTAACAGCCCAACGGTCAGGATTGGTGCTATGGTTCCAATTCAAAACCGCTCCACTATATTAGTAGAGAGAATACATCCTACTGTGCTATGAAATTTTGGGGGTGGTGGCATGATGGTTCTAGAACATGCATGGTGGAGTTTGCTCTAGGTACTATTCAACATGAATTCAGCTTCTCTGAACAATTAGATCTAACAACCCAACGGTTAGGATTGGTGCTATGGATCCAATTCAAAATTGCTCCATTATAGTAGTAGAGATAGAGATATCTTACCACTATATAGTGTACAAATAACTTTGAATATTTACCGTTGGATCAAGACTCACGAATCCCAACATTTTAAGCCGTTAGATCTTCTTTTCCATTCTAGCATCTAGAAGATTCTATTGATAGTCTTCAGCATAATGAATGTTATGCACAAACCTTAAAACACACTTCTCCATCATACTAGAATCTTCTCCCTCGTAGATAATAATCGTTGACTTCTGCATGATCTTATCTTATCTTATCTTACCACTATATAGTGTACGAATAACTTTGAATATTGACGTTGGATCAAGATTCGCGAATCCCAGCATTTCTAGCCGTTGGATCTTCTTTTCCATTATAGCATCTAGCTGATTCTATTGATAGTCTTCGGCATAATGAATGCTATGCACAAACCTCAAAACACACTTCTCCATCATACTAGAATCTTCTCCCTTTTTTATCTAGACCATGTTATCAAAAACTTCATGCGTTAGGTAGCTAATAATATTTGACTTCTACATGACATACAAAGTACATGGACCAAACACTACGAGAAAAGTTTCCTTCTGCAACGACTTGGTCCGACGATCATCGTAGAAGGTGCGTCTTCCGTGACGAAATTCTTGGCTCGGCCGTGGCCGATGGAAAACTTTTTTTTTGGTTTCGCGGCCCTCTACTATGACGGATCTTCTAAAAACATGGAGGAAGCTCGGCTGGCGTGTTGTAGAGCAAGATTTTTGTTTCCTCGCGCGATGTTGACTTGCCGAAGTCTTCTGAGGTGTTTGAGTCCCAGACGTCAGTGTCTCTAGCGGACCATACTTTTCGGTCGCGCCTCCCTGATTTGAACTTGATAACGTTGCTCGATGGGTCTGTCGTTTAGTCAGGCTGCTAGGTCCCACATGTCAGCCTCTTATTAGAAGGATCGTGTGTATGATGGATTTTTTTCCTTCGCTCGCGCTACCTAGTTCCAAAGTTGATAGCGCTGCTCGATGCATCTATCGTTAAATCAACCTCTTGGGACCCACATGTCATCCTCTCATAAGAAGAAACGTGCGTATAATGGAATTTTTTCCCTTGGCTATTGCATCTCTGATTTCAACTCGATAATGTTGCTCGATCTATCTATCATCTAGTCACGCACTGGGTCCTCCGTGTCAGCCTCACATTATAAGAATCGTGTGTATGATGGAATTTATTTCTTTGCTCGCGCTACCCTGTTCTGAACCCTATAGGGATGCTCTATGCATCTACCGTTTAATCAAACTCCTGGACCTGACATCTCATTCTCTCATTAATAGAAACATGTGTATGATAGAATTTTTTCCCTCGCAGATAAATCGCGTTGCTCGCTGCATCTATTGTTTAATCATAATGCAGGGCCCCACATGTCATCCACTCATTAGAAGAAACATGTGTATGGTGTAATTTTTGCTATTTTTCCAGGCTGCTGGGTCCCCCATGTGAGCCTCTCATTAGAAGAAACGTGCGCTTGCTAGAATTTTTTCTCGCTCGTGCTTCCCTATTTCGAACTTGGCAATTTCGCTCGAGGCAGAACCTGTATAAGGCCGCGCTACTAGGTCCCACATGCCGGTCTCTCTTTAAATCAAACCTGCATATGATGGACTTTTTTCGGCCGCGTCCGCTGTTTTGACTTTGGCAACGTTGCTCGATGTGGCAGCCGTGTATGGTCTTGCTGCTGAGCCCCCCATGTTAGCCTCTCTGGTATGTACTGCCTTGTGGATCCCAGATGCAGCCTCATATGTTCTGGCAGGTGGGTTCCCGATGCCAGCCTCTCTGTACAGGTATTTAACTTTTTTTCAAACCCGACCATTAAACTCGAGGGATGCTGCAGGCTGGTGGGTCTGTGATCTCAGCAGCTCCATAAACCAATATTGCTAGAAAAAAAATGTAAACCCAAGATAATTTTATATCAATCATAGAGAATCAAACTCAAGACTTCAAAACACATCTAAACCATGTGCGTTGCCACAACAACAAACAATATAGATGAACATTCTCATTAAAAAGATTTATAGTACCTATAACTTATATATTAGCCTTCTTAAAAATATTTTATTTGTCCATGTTATCTCTCTTGTTAAAATAAAAGGGAAGCGATCTTGGCATCTCAATTTTTTAAATGCCAGATAATGGAGTAGTTTCTTAAAAACATGGGTAGGCGGGTTATTTGTTTTTGTTTTAAAGGGCAATTCCAAAAACGTCGAATTAAACATTTTGGGCTATTCTACATCTACTATACTCAATGGGCTATACTCCATGCGCTATTCTCTATGGGATCCTTGATAAATATTTAAATGGGATGTTGTCAGCAAGTCCCCTGACCCCTACACGGCCGAATTAAATTGTTCTGGGCTAAAGAGGGGCCGAATGGGCTAGATTTTACCTCCTCTTTAGTAAAATTTGCATTATGTTGTGGCTCGGCCGGATTTGGAACACAGACCTCACTACTAGAGGAAAAAATGATAATTCTTTTGACATATATTCATGTAAAAATATCTAAAGAACAAGGGACACATACCGCCTGCGCCAAAACTGGACTGGTATCCAATGACTTCACTTGGTACCCTCTCATTTCGCTCTAAACCTCATCCAACGGTTCCGATGACACACAGGCAAAAGCTCTAGTGCAAGCAGGACAACAGCAGTGACAAAACGTTTTTTACATATTCAGTAGCATTTGAAAGATCCAGTAGTACAAAATAAGACAGAAAAATATCGACAGATTCCTAGTTCATATTCAGCAATGCTTGACCGATTCTACAACATTCCAAAGTGACTGTTTTAGCTATACAGACACTAAAACTCAATAGTAGTACAGAGAGAACCCGTTCATGTTTCAGCTCTAAAAACCTTGTCGCACGATTAGTTTGCCCTTTTCTGCAAACTCACTCGATCATTGGAGCAAGCATAACTGACGATCAAGTATGATTTTGTGTGCATACCTCCTCTTCACATTAATATCAGTGTGACCCCCATATATGCATCCCAAAATGCCCAAGCCTCATCTAGATTGTGAAAAAGCCAAGTTTAAAAAGGAAAGCAAGACCATCTACTACACTTGATCTAAACAAGTACATGTACATCAGTATTAGTTCTAGAAAATACCTTAGTAATAGTAACGACATAACACTAGACAGATTGAGTAGCATTTGAACCTTGAGAAGTACAGAATAAGATAGAAAAATATCTACAGATTCCCAATTCATATTCAGCATCACTTGACAGATTCAGCAGTACATACAATGGCTAAAAGAAATGACAGATTCATCAATGCAGACATTGAAATTCAATAGTTGTAGCAAAAGGAAAGAGAGTCCATATTAAGCACTTGATCGGTCTATCTGAACAAGTACCACTACATATGTATTACTACAAAATAGATTAGCAGTAGCAAGTTAAGACCTCCATACAAAATACTCGGCATAACGCAACAATGTGTCAAGTGCTGGCCGGGTAGCGCTTCTTTCCTTCCTGTTACGCTTTCCTTGTCACACCATCGCCTATGGGCCCACTATGTCAGTAGCGTACATTGGAAATAGGTATACATTACCACAAACTTGTTCCACCTCTCCCCAAACAAATTGAATTTGTCACCAACATAAAGTAGTAATTAATTAGTACTATGTTACATATCTTAACAATGGGATCATCACAAAGAATATTTAGATGTTTTATCTCACTTTTCAAACTTGTTGATATAATACTGCTAATCCACAGGGAATTCCGACAAACGGTTCAGAAGCTTCCACGTAACACTGCGGCTGTGACAGGTACAACCTGAGCCCTTCTAGGGCGACTTCGGCCAACGAAGGCCTGCTCGTCAGCTCATATGTCGCCACCATTTCGACTGCATGGAGATCATGCCATAGAGACAGCGACCAAAGCTTCACCTTGTACCGCGGCGATTTGCACGCTCCTGAACTAATGAACCGGGGGGATATGATGATGTCCGTGGTGTGGCCATCAATTTGGGCGACGAACACGGTGCCCTCTTTCCCGATGCCGATGATATCCGCTCTCCACGAGCCTCCCGTGGGCACCGACTTAGATGGCTCCTAGTGTTTGTGGCTATAGGGCATTATGGGCGCAGTCCTCGAGTGGGCAACTCTGAGGTGGTGGACGAGCTCGACCATAGGTGTTAGCTCTACCGACAAGGTGATGAACTCACATCTAGGATCCATGCAGACTTGATGGCCGTGAAAGCACCAGATTATGTGGTCGTAGACGTCGTTGTATGGGACGAATGTCCCATAGTGGTCGTTGGAGCATATGCTACCTTTTTCGCTCGCGACTTGGTGGTACAGCTCATTGGAGCATGCGGCCAGCCGGGCGGCGCTGGTAGTGTCTAGACACATAGCTATTTTGTTAAAAACATCGTCGCCGACCTTGCTCCAAACACCATGTAGTGGGTTGTGCGTCGATTGCGACATCGGGATGGATTGGGGGGAAGAGGTCGGACCAGAGTATGACTATCGGGGGACTTTTGGAGAGGGGTGGTGCGGCCTGCAAGATTCAATGCAGCGGGCGAGATGGCGAGGAAAATGTGCGAAGTGTGCATTGGAGACGATCCCAAATGCGGGGCCAGGCGGCGTTGGCGAGTGGGGTAAAAACAACTGAGATGGGGAACATGTGATGGCTCTTTGAACGAGTGTTTTTGCAAGGCCTCTGGAACTGCATCTAGGACGCCGATTAGCTTGGCTGACATGCTGTAGTGCACTAAATTAACCATCTCGAATCCTGGCGCATTTTATAGCTAGGCCGACACACTGTCATGCGCTAAATTAACCATGTCATAACCTGGGCCATTACAGCTAGGTCGGCACACTGCCGTGTACGCCGACTAGAGTTACTACTGCTGTCATGTTTGACCAAATGGTGTTTATTTACAGCTTCTATTTTCCTAAAAAATAGTACTCCTTGCTAGTAGTAATACACTTGTACCCGTACAGTATGTATTACTAGTAGCAATAGAGTACAACGAACAATCATCTCGTTAGTTCCGCTGCATACAGGACTTGTATTACACCTACCCACTTGATTGTTAGGTACACCAACATGGCACAACTCTTGTATGAAGTGGAAGTAACAAGATGATTGTTTAGTTTGCTAAAAAGGATTATACTGTGGAACATGAGGTAGTACAATACTAGCAGTAGTACACTAGATGTTTGTTTTGCAGTTTTGTTGCAAACATAGTACAGTAAATACTTCCACATTGGAGCCTAGCGCGATCAAGTACCACAGTGTTCCAACATGATGCATGGTAACGGAAGGTGTTCAAGCACCTCTTTACAAAATAGTTATAATTAGAAGTGAACATTCACTACATTAATACACCTATGATATAGTAAATTGTCCATCCAATGATGGGTGATAACCTGCACATCTAGTCACCTTCTCGCATTTATCATGATCAAATACTATCACCTTAAAGGAAGTAGTGGCAAGCTTCTTGAATACCAGAAAGTATCCTACCTTCAAGTCACGTGCTTTGACAAAATCTAGCCATCCTTCGTCAAGGATTACCTTGCCATCTTGCTTCTTCAGCTCGACGTCCCAGCTGTAGGCTGTGCATATCTTCAGCTTGATGGCCTCTGGATACTCACCGCCAAACATTGGCAAGAAGGAGTTGGGTATGCCCCGCACGTCTAACCCTCCCGGTATTAACAACATCTTGCAGAACTCGTCATAGGTGTTCTCCACGTGGGTGTTCTTGGCTCGCCCCTCCATCCAGACTACACATGGCTCTGTTGTATTCTTCGATGATGAGTCTATCCAAGCTTGAGCTTCTTGCCCGAACATTGCAAAAAAAATCCCGTGGACAGATAATGTCTCTACTAGCTGTTAATAATTGTGAAATAGTACAGTATTAGCTGATAGAGTACAATACAAGATCAGGTAAGAAAGTAAAGTAGAGCAATTTTCTTATCGAAGTACACAAATTAAAGTCTTAACTCTAGCTAGCATGAATGTTGGTTATATTAGTACTACTTCCAAGGTCTAGGCATCACATTAGTGTAGTTCTTTATCAAGCAGTACAGATATTGAACACCCAGGAACAGACGAACGAACGAACATGATGAGCTCTATATGTTGCCCATGCTAGATATGCATACATATACTCGAAATTTTGGCAAAAATCAGGGTAGGGTAGCAGCCACCCTAACTTGCCCAAATTAAAGGGACCTCTGCCCCTGAGACCAACCTAAAGCAAAACATACTGAGTGGCCTCCCAAATCATCATCAGCCATGGATCAATCAATACAAAATTTGAACTTATTATTACAGTTCACCGTAGATCTATCCCCGGAACAAGCTTGCATGTGTAAAACTGAACTGTAGTATACAAACGGGTTAAATGCACTAGATGAGAACTATACTCAACACCAACCCAATGTTAACCAAGTGCTAATAAAAGCTTGACCACATCTCATCATCAAGATCAAGGGTTTCGGAGATTATGTACATACCGCACTGCCACCACGATGTTTGAGGGATGTGATGGCTCTATAGATGAGGTTGCAGGGCTCACCGCCTGCAGCCGACCCGCCTCCGACGAGTAAGTTGCGATGGTGGTTCTCGTCAATGGAGGGAAACACAATGGCGATTAAGGAGTGTTGTGTGAGAGAGGGCTGGGGCTGGGGATGGTGAGGGAATAAATGCGACGATGTTACATGAATGATGTGGACAAAGCAAACCTTGCCACCAATACAGTACTACTAATTGTCATGCAAAAATTAATAGCCTAGAAAATTGGGCACGGCAGCTTGAGTGCTTGAATAGGGAAACATCAAACACATACTATAGAAGTATATTATTACGTACATAGTGCCTAGTATAAGCAATAGTGGAAATGATGTTGCAAGTACTGATAATACAATACAGTATGAAAGTACTACGTACATAGTACTGTATATTACATGGTGACAAGTACTATCTACAGAAATAATGTTGTGAGTGCTCATAATCAGCTTTTCGGTATTTTGGTCAAACTTCACATAGTTCTAACGAGGCAGAGTTGACGCTAACCACATTGGCGCCTCAAACATTTTCTCTCTATGTTCCTCTCCAGTGTAGTTAAGTAATGAACCTATGGCAGCCCCCCATTGACGTGCATGCGGCTCCAATCTGGAACTGGCTGTGGGCGATGTTGGCAGCGCACGTGTGTAGCAAACATACAGTCTCCTCTGAACACTGGCAGAACTTCATCAACATCGGTAGCACCTGGTTCAGAGTTTGTAGGGGGCTCGAGGATGAATGTATGGTTGATTCCCACAAACACTGACCTCCCTTCAAGTTTATCCCTTCTGAACCAGTCCGGTGCTACAAGGTCATCCAAATTAAGGGCCCTCTAGAAAACGTGGCAGCAGAGTGAGGGATAAGAGAGCAGTTCTCTGCCCATGTATGATACAGGATTACCATGGCTGCTGGTTCGTGCACCCCTGGTGTGAATCCACAGGATATCCCAGCCAAGCTCTGCCAAGTACCAGCTGCGTAATGCAATATCTTCAGCCTCGGCATCGTCACCGGCTTGGACGTTTGCCAACTCTTCAATTACTGGAGCCTGTATGACACGCGGGCCTGCAAGTATACCTGTGTGTGCATTCCAGTTAGCAAAAGTATCACAAATGATGCAGTTATAAGTAATTTATAAATTTTACTTTTAAATAACGGAATCACTCCACTTGTTTGGTTCCCAGACAAGAACATCTCCTCGCGGTTCTGTCACGGAATATATGCGATCAATAGAACAATTGATTAGACACTTGGCCATGGCATCGACATACGTTGCTAATGCAAGATAGTCGTTTCGAAGGATAATCTAGTCCCTGTCACAAGGAAAATCTATGGTAGCAATGAATTTGTCAAACACCACCATTGCGCTGAAGTGCCATCGGTTGTCAAATCTATACGGTTTCTTTGCTATTTGTATCTTCGGCAGCTCGATATTCGCGTGCTTGTAGAGGTAAGTGAATGGGGGCCAGGGGAACACTAATTACCCAATGGATCAATATCTACACGCTGCACACGTGGCAGCTCGATACGTGCCGTACTGTAGATGTTTTGGAGGTACCAGTGCCTCAGGTGCTTTGCAATCTCAATCCATTATCCGTTGGCACCAACCCAGTGACCCTTGTTTTCAAATCCTTTATTATCCCATGTTTCGGTCATGTCATCGTCAACTGGTACAAATGCTTCTATTGTTGGATTGTCTAGTGGCATCAACTACGCGTCAATGCCCTGCAATAGATTTTCTTCATATATAGGGGCATCCAAGGTTTTTGACAAAGGGGAGAGTGCTAGACAGCTTTGCGGAAAAACTACTATCTGAAAGATGCAGAAACGTGATGAATAAATCATGAATGCATGCAGACAAACGCACCAAGAAATAAGGTCTTGTTTGCATTAAAGAAAAAGTGTAGGAATATTTTAAGTTTCCTATGCTGGCACTATTCAGAGGAATGGACCAGATGAAAAAACACAGGCAATTTTCCTATGATTGATTAACAAGATTAGGGGCCTCTTTCGATCAATGGTTTTAAAAAAACGTATGAATAGGAAAAACACATGATTGACATGGTAGGTATAGTAAATTCATATTAGGAAATAAAAACGCAGGAATTTTGTAACAGGTGTCTTTGGATGGTGAATAGGAAACAAACACAGGTTTTTTGCAGGAATATAGTGTGAGCGCATTGGACTTCTCAAAGGAGAAATAGAATGAGGTTGGCGCTCATATTTAGATTTTTATTGAATGGAGGGCATAGGAACTAAGAAGTGACTCCATAGGAATTTCATATTTTCCAAACTCCTATGGGTTAGAATCCTCCAAAACTCATATGTAATTCTTCATATCCAACTTGGACCTCATTTTCAAATTCCTACACGTGCAAAGAACAAGAATGAGGTCCCAAGAGACACGATAACATCATAAATATACTCTCGTGAGGTTTGACTTTGATTTTACCATGTTTTAAACTAATCCTATGTTTTTATATTCATGTAAACCAAACAACCAACTTTTTAAAGAAATCTTGTGTTTGTAAAACATATGAAACTTAGAATATAAGGCCAGCCTTGATTGGCCAATACACCTTCCGTTACGAGTATCAACTATCCTGGTCGTTCTTGTGTTTTCAGATTAGTATGTTTGGAGGAGAGGGGGGACACTAAAGCAAAATTCATGGGCCTCTTTCGATCACAGGATTGAGAACACAGGAATTTCAAACGTTTGCCGATGAAAAACAGGTGATTATAAAACGTAGGCAAACTACCTACATGATTGGTATGATGAGAGATGAGCCTCAAGTAGATGTTCCAATTCCTACGGGATTTAACCATGGTTGGGGTGTTGCAGTTCAAAAGAATTTTCGTACCACGATTCCTTTGATCAAAATTCAATCCATAGGAACGAATCTAAGGATTCGAGTCCATCAAAAATCATGCAAAACTGATTTTTACCTGCTCAGTCAGTGTCCATGTCTGTGGGTCAGAGTGAAGTAGGCAAGGCAGACCAAACGGGAGACCAGGATCTTGCGCAATCCCTCGCCGCATGACAACCATGCCACGAGCCAAGCGAGTGGTGATTTGAAGATTGACGTGACCGGTGATGTTGCTCAGCAGGTCCGTAGTGGAGGTTGCCAAATCTGATTGCCTAGCTGTAGCGCTCACATATCTGATGCTCCATCGCTCCAGATGTCATTCTGGGGAAGAGTACTGCGGAAGATTAGTCGGGATGGGTTGGAGGTTTCTACCTTTCTGCTAGGGTGGAGAGGGGCTATGATGGTGCACAAGCGACTGGAGCGGCAGAGGAAGATGATGACGGGCGCGGGGCGGTTCTCCTCCGATTGTGGGATCAACTACTTCGACCCGGTATATTAGGGCAAAACTAATGCGGGACATTAACATAGACGCTTATGCAAAAAGGTAATAATAACAAAAAAATAGATATAGAAGTATTTCTTAAATGCTCCATCCCACAACGCTGGCCCCTAGTTTTAGGTGCTACTGTTTTTTTCTGGTAGGTAGCTAGGGATAGCAAATCAGACCGTGCTGAAGAAAAAAAGTACGAAATGTCCTCAAATTTGCTTTGCGTGTGGGGATGGTGATGTCGCACTAAAGGAGAGAGCAAACAGAATTTGTTTTGAATGCATATATACTACTCCCTCTTATCCATATAATTTTCTCAGATTTATCTAGATTAGAATGTATATAGTCATGTTTTCATGCTAGATTTATCTAATGGTTGGAAACTCTGAGTGGCAACATTATTACCATGACATGATTCACCCATTTACTCCCAAATATGGGAACATGATGGATGGTGGGAGTATAGTTTACATCAAGGACCTAATAATGGAGAAAATTACATAGAGGTCCTTAAATTTAGTACGAAGCACCCTAAAATTAAGCAAGGGAAATAGTCGGGTTCGAATCTTTCTCGGGAGAGCAGAGCCATACTCTTCATACTACTTTCTCTTCGTTTGTTTTCAAAATATATGGACAAATTTGGTGGCATGAAAATTCCTAGACATGGGATCATCATCAGCACAAAGTATGATGTAGATATGGCCATGACCTTTGTCATTTGGCTTGAAATCCAAGAATGTTCATAATCATCGACAACTAATAAAATTAAATATGTTTAAATTTTACCACTTGCTTTAAGGTTCGAATTTTACATGTAAGGACGGAGGGATTACATTTTAAATCAAGGACCTAAAAAGGTAAAATTTTATCGAGGTCCATACATTTAGCACAAAGGACCTTAAAATTAAGCAGGCAAAACCATCATGTTTTGCTCCTTGAGAGAAAAGCTGATCAAGCCATATTCTTCATACTACTTCCTCTTCACTTGTTTTCAAAATATGGCCAAATTTGGTGGCTTGCAAATTCTTGGATATGGGATCATGAATCATCAGCATAAAGTATGTTGTAGATATGGCCATGACCTTGGTCGTTCGTCTTGAAATCCAAGAATGTTCATATTTATCGACAACTAATAATCTTAAATACGTTTAAATTTTTACAGTTGCTTTTAGGTTTGAGTTTTACAAGTACAGATGGTGGGATTACATTTTACATCAAGGACCTAAAAAGGGTAAAATTAAATCAAGGTCCATACATTTAGCACGAAGCACCATAAAATTAAGCAGGAAAAACAGTCATGTTTTGCTCCTTCTCGAGAGAAAAGCTTATCGAGCCAAACACTTCATACTACTTGCTCTTCATTTTTTTTCAAAATATGGCCAAATTTGGCCGCATGCAAATTTTTGGATATGGGATCACGAACCATCAGCATAAAGTATGATATAGATATGTCCGTGACCTTGGTCGTTTGTCTTGAAATCCAAGGATGATCATACTAATAGACAACTGATAATCTTAAATATGTTCAAATTTTACCACTTGCTTTTAGGTTCGAATTTCACATGTACGGACGGTGGGAGTACATTTTACACCGAGGACCTACAAAAGGTAAAATATCATCGAGGTCCATACATTTAGCACAAAGCACCCTAAAATTAAGCAGGGAAAATAGTCATGTTTTGCTCCTTCTCATGAGAGAAGCTGATCGAGCCAAATTCTTCATACTACTTCCTCTTTATTTGTTTTCAAAATATGGCCAAATTTGGGGGAATGCACATTCTTGGATATGGGATCACGAATGATCGGCATAAAGTATGATGTAGATACGGCCATGACCTTGGTCATTCGTCTTGAAATCCAAGAATGTTCATACTCATCGACAAATAATAATCTTAAATATGTTTAAATTTTACAACTTGCTTTTAGGTTCGAATTTACACGGGGTTGGAGTAGATTTTACATCAAGGACCTAAAAAAGGTAAAATTATATTGAGGTCCATACATTTAGCACGAAGCACATTAAAATTAACCAGGAAAACCGTCATGTTTTTCTCCTTCTAGAGAGAGAAGTTGACCGAGCCATACTCTTCATACTACTTCCTCTTTGTTTTTTTTTCAAAATATGGAATCATGAATCATCAGCATATAAAGTATGTTGTAGATATGTATGACCCTGGTGGTTCGGCTTGAACTGCAAGAATTTTCATATTCATTGACAACTAATAAGATTAATTACGTTTAAATTTTACCACTTACTTTTATGTTAAAATTTTACATGGACGGTGGGAGTACATTTTACAGCAAGGACCTATAAAAGGTAAAATTATATCGAGGTCGATACATTTAATTACCACGGAGCATCCTAAAATTAAGCAAGGAAAACAATCGGGTTCGGCTCCTTCTCGAGATAGCAGCTGGTCGAGCCATACTCTTCATACTACTTCCCTCTTTGTTTCTTTTCAAAATATGGCCCAATTTGGCGGCATGAAATTCTTGGATAGGGGATCGTGAATCATTAATGTAAAGTATGATGTAGATATGGCCATGACCTGGGCCATTCGGCTTGGAATCCAAGATTTATCATACTCATTCAAAACTAACATTAAATTCGTTTAACTTTTACCACTAACTTGTAGGTTTGAGTTTTACACGGGCGGTAGGAGTACATTTTACATCAACGACATAAAAAGGGGGAAATTACATCGAGGTCCATACATTTAGCATGAAGTATCCTAAAATTAAGCAAATAAAACAGTTTGGTTCGGCTCCTTCTCGAGAGAGGAGCTGATCGAGTCGTACTCTTCATAGTACTTCTTCCTCTTCGTTTGTTTTCATCAAGGACTTAAAAGGGGAAAATTACATCGAGGTACAAAAATTTAGCATGAAGCACGCCTTAAAATTAACCAAAGGAAAATAGTCGGGTTCGGCTCCTTCTCGAGAAAGAACCTGACCAAGCCATACTCTTCGTACTACTTCCTCTTTGTTTTTTTTCAAAATATATGGCCAAATTTTGCGTCATGCAAATTCTTTGATATGGGATCACGAATCATCAGCATAAAGTATGATGTACATATGTCCATGACCCTGGTCGTTTAGCTTAAAATGCAAGAATGTTCATACTCATTGACAACTAATAAGCTTAAATACGTTTAAATTTTACCACTTGCTTTTGTGTTCAAATTTTACACGGACAGTGGGAGTACATTTTACTGCAAGGACCAAAAAGGGGTAAAATTACATTGAGGTCCATACATTTAGCATGAAGCACCCTGAAATTAAGCAGGGAAAATAGTCATGTTTGGCTCCTTCTCGAGAGAGAAGCTCATCGAGCCATACTCTTCATACTACTTTCTCTTTGTTTATTTTCAAAATATATGGCCAGAGTTGGCGGCATGAAAATTCATGGATATGGGATCATCATCAGCATAAAGTATGATGTAGATATGGCCATGACCTTGGTCATTCGGCTTGAAATCCAAGAACGTTCATACTCATCAACAACTAATAATCTTAAATATGTTTAAATGTTACCACTTGCTTTTAGGTTTGAATTTTACAAGGACACTGCAAGTACATTTTACATTAAGGACCTAAAAAAGGTAAAATTACATCGACGTCCATACATTTATGTCTGAAAACTAGTCTTGTGGTATTCAGATCCATATTCTTCTGTGTTTCTTTACATAAAAGAACAATCTTGTCATCACTCGAAAAATTGAGAATTAAATGTTCTTTCGTGATAGTTGGAAACTAACACCTAACACTAGTCTAAGTTACCACCTTCATAGTGCATAGTAACTAATAGGTAGTGTCATAGAAGACTATATTAATTATCTTGTAGACTCATTTTCACTTGAAAAGTGTGATGTTATGGTAACTTAGCTAGTTACTACATCCATCTCTTTCCTCATTTAATAGCACACCATGTCATCACTCGGAAAACTAGGAATTTTATTTCCTGATAGTTGGAAACTCACACGACCGACATTGTTTACTACAAGAACATGCACCCATCTACCTCCACAAATACATTTAATTCCAGAGTAATCTATCGCGCTTACTTGCAGCTCAAGTTTGACCTAATTTCGTTAAATTGTCAAGATGCAAAATCTTAGCAAGAAGTTGAACCTATCATCAAAACTCTCAGTGTTTTATGATATATTAATTGTGACCCCTCGATGGGTACCTCCAAAAGATGTTTCTTAAATCTTTCAAAGCAACCTACAATTTACTTGTAGTTTCAAATTTGATCTAATTTCGATAAAACGACATAAAGTCATTCAGTCAAATAGGCAGAGTTAGCTTGGAAGTTTGAAAACTCATAAATAAAACATGGGAATCGTTGTTACAACATGTTGGTAAACTTGGCTTCTGGCATTCAGATCCAATATTCCTCGTCATTCCTAAACGGAAAAGAACAATCTCGCTCGTCATCCACTCGGAAAATTGAGAATAATTGAATGTTCTTTCCTGATATAGTTGGAAAATCACACTGACGACACTGTTTGGATTTGCCGGTCTTGATCCAACGGTCAATGTTCGAAGTTATCCGTACACTATACAGTGGTATGGTATGGTATGGTATTGTAAGAGATAAGAAAAGATAAAGATAAGATAAGAAGTACTGCGAATGGCCGATCTTTTGAGTAACTTTCCCTCCCGATGTTTGGGAAGCAAGTGAAAATTTCGAAAACCATAAAAGTTTGAATTTTTTTGCCGCCAAGGACCAAAGTTGTTTCCTTCCTATGTACTCCTCATCCCTACTCCACACAAATGCGGCTACTGAACATGCCAGAGATAGAGATCCGCCGTACCAAGGAAGATGTGCGCAGTAGCACGATGTTGACGAGGGAGTGATCAGCCGGGCCGATGCACGAGGGGAAAGGGTAGGAGAGAGGGAGGATGGATGGTGAGAGGCAGCAAAGTAGAGAGAAAACACACAATTTGTTTTGCGTGTATAGGTCCTGAAATTTACTACTAGTAGAGTGGCCGCAGGAGTACCTCGTGTCAGGAACCCATCCTACCTTTCCTCTGACATCAAACTGCCTTCAACTCCTCTTCGCTACTGTCCTCTTTTACCCTGCCTACGTTTTATTCTCCCAGCGTGTACAGTGCATGGATAGAGGTGAGCATATCTTTAAGCAAACAAATGAGTACTACTATACTAGTGTACTAGTAGTAATATACTACTCCCTCCGATCCAAATTAATATTCTCAGATTTGTGTAGATTCAGATGTATCTAGCTCTAAAACATGAGTAGATTCATCCGAACCTAGACAAATGTGAGAACACTAATTTGGATCGAGGGAGTACTATTTTATTTTTACCTAATAAGGGCATAAGCAATGTGTACAAAAGCACACCTTAAGGCCTAGTATGTGGCATCCGCTAAGGTTCACCATATACGTTGTGGTGAAAATAGAGTTTGTATCTTTAAGCCTAATAAGGTGCACCTCATGCTTGTGGGTTGCCCATAGAGAATAGAAAAATCATTTCCCCTCTCTCCCTGTTTCATGTGATCGTTTTCAAAAGGTGTTCAAAATTTTCATGATCCAAAATCTTATCTAGAAGCCGAACCAGTCGTCAAAACTCTCTATGGTTTCTGATATATTAATTAACCGCTCGATGGATACCTCCAAAAGCGTTTTTCATAAAACTTTCAAAGCAACCTACAATTTATTACTTGTAGTTAAAGTTTGACCTAATTTCATTAAATTCAAGAGCAATGTATCGCACTTTGTTGTAGCTCAAGTTTGCCCTAATTTCATTAAACTGTCAAGATGCAAAATCTTAGCAAGAAGATGAACCTGTCGTCAGAACTCTCTGTGTTTTCTCATACTATATTAATTGACGCCCCCCCCGCGCGCGCACGCCCCCTCCGATGGGTACCTCTAATAGCTTTTTCATAAAACCTTCAAAGCAACCTACATCGTTTACTTGTAGTAGTTCAAATTTTACCTATTATATTTTTTCTACTTTACCTATTATAATTTTATATACTGATGATATGCCAGATATCTATTATTTGAGTCTCACATGCAGTGCACGTGCAATTTACTAGTACTTGTAGTTTCAAATTTTGATCTAATTTTGATAAATCGACATAAAGTCATTCTAATGGGCAGAGTTAGCTGGGAAGTTTGAAAACTCATAAAACATGGGAATCATTGGTACAACATGTTGGTCCAATATATATGTATGTAAACTTGGCTTGTGGCACTCAGATCCAATATTATTTGGACTTTTCTTTAAGAAAAAGAACAACCTCGCTCATATTCTTCACTCGGAAAATGTAGAATTGAATGTCTATATTAATAGTTGGAACCTCACACCGATGACACTATTTACTACAAGAAGATGCACCGATGATCTACATATGAAAAGACATTTAATTCAAGAGCAATCTATGGCGTTTACTTGTAGCTAGCTCAAGTTTAACCTAATTTCATTAAATCGCCAGGATGCAAAGTCTTAGCAAGAAGTTGAACCTATCATCGAAACTCTCGCTGGTTGCTAATATAATAATTTTTACTCCTCGATGGGTACCTCCAAAAGCTTTTTCGTAAATATATCAAATCAAAACCTACAATTTACTTATAGTTTCAAGTTTGACCTAATTCCGAGATATCGACATAAAGTCATTCAAATAGGCGGGGTTAGCTAGGAAGCTTGAAAACTCATAACACATGGGAATCGCAAGTATAACATGTTGTAGATCCACTATATATGTCTGTCAACGTGGCTTGTGGTATCCACATCCAATATTCTTTGGACTTCTCTTTATAGAAAAAACAACTAATCTCACTTATCTTCACTCAGAAAATGTAGAATTCAATGTTCTTTCCTGATAGTTGGAAACTCACGCTGATGGTATTGTTTACTACAACAAGATGCACCGATCTACCTCTGAAAATACATTTAATTAAAGAGCAATCTATCGCGCTTACTAGTAGCTCAAGTTTGACCTAATTTCGTTAAATTGTCAAGATGCAAAATCTTAGCAAGAAGTTGAACCTATCGTCAAAACTCTTGATGTTATATGATATATTAATTGTGACCCCTCGATGGGTGCCTCCAAAATATTTTTCATAAAACTTTCAAAGCAACCTACAATTTACTTGTAGTTTCAAATTTGACCTAATTTTGATAAATCGACATAAAGTCATTTGGTCAAATGGGTAGAGTAGCTAGGTAGTGTGAAAACTCATAAATAAAACAGGGGAATCGTTGGTACAACATGTTGGTAAACTTGGCTTCTGGCATTCAAATCCAATATTCTTCGGACATTTCTTTACAAAAAAGAAAAACTCGCTCGTCATCACTCGAAAAAATGAGAATAATTGAATGTTCTTTCCTGATATAGTTGGAAGATCACACCGATGACACTATTTACTACAAGAAAATGCACCCATCTACCTCTCTGAAAATTCATATATTTCAACAACAATCTATCACGCTTACTTGTAGCTCAAGTTTGACCCAATTTCGTTAAATAGTGTCATGCGATACAAAATCTTAGCAAGAAGTCAAACCTCTTGTCAAAAATCTCGGTTGTTTCTCATATATTGATTGTGACCCCCCCCGATTGGTACGGTACCTCCACAAACTTTTTCGTAAAACTTCCAGAGCAACCTACAATTTAGTTATAGTTCAAATTTGAACTAATTTCGATAAATCGGCATTTAGTCATTCAAGTGAGAAAAGTTAATTAGCTAGGGAGTTTGAAAACTCAAAAAACATATGGGAATCGTAAGTCAAACACGTTGGTCCACTTAATATGTCTAGAAGCTTGGCTTATGGAATTGAGATCCATATTCTTTGGGCTTTCTTTACAGAAAAGAGCAAAACCATCTCGTCATCACTCAGAAAACTAAGAATTTTACTTCCTGATAGTTGGACACTCACACTGTCGACAATGTTTACTACAAGAAGATGCATCCATCTACCTCCGAAAATACATTTAATTCAAGAGCAGTCTATCGCGCTTACTTGTAGCTCGAGTTTGACCTAATTTCGTTAAATTGTCAAGATGCAAAATCTTAGCAAGAAGTTGAACCTATCGTCAAAACTCTTGGTGTTTTATGATATATTAATTGTGACCCCTCGATGGGTACGTCCAAAAGATTTTTGTTAAACTTTCAAAGCAACCTACAATTTACTTCTAGTTTCAAATTTGACCTAATTTTGATAAATCAACATAAAGTCATTCGATCAAATAGCCAAAGTTAGCTAGGAGGTTTGAAAACTCATAAATAAAACATGGGAATCATTGGTATAACAAGTTGGTAAACTTGGCTTCTGGCATTCAGATCCAATATTCTTCGGATATTACTAAACGGGAAAGAACAACCTCGCTCGTCATCCACTTGGAAAATTGAGAATAATTGAATGTTCTTTCCTTATATAGTTGGAACATGACACCGACGACACTGTTTGGATTTGCCGGTCTTGATCCAACAATCAATGTTCGAAGTTAACTATACACTATACGTGGTATGGTATGGTATTGTAAGAGATAAGAAAAGATAAAGATAAGATAAGAAGTACTGTGAATGGCCGATCTTTTGAGTAACCTTCCCTCCTGATGTTTGGGAAGAAAGTGAAAATTTCGAAAACTGGAAAAGTTTGAATTTTTTTTTTGCCGCCAAAGACCAAAGTGGTTTCCTTCCTATGTACTCGAGCCTACGCCACACCAACATGGCTGCTGAACACGCCAGAGACATAGATCCGTTGTACCACGGCAGATGTGCGCAGCACCACACTTTGGACTAGGGAGTGATCAGGGCCGGTGCGCGAGGGGAAAGGGTAGGTGAGAGGGAGGATGGATGGTCAGAGGCAGCGAAAGAGAGACAAAACACACAATTTGTTTTGCCTGCATAGGTCCTGAAATTTACTACTAATAGAGTGGCCGCAGGAGTACCTCGTGTCAGCAACCCATCATAACTTTCTTCTGACATCGAACCACCTTCAACTCCTCTTCGATGCTTCCCTGTTTTACCCTGCCTATGTTTTATTCTCTTAGCATGTACATCGCGTGGACAGAGGTGAGCATATGTCTAAGCAAAGAAATGAGTACTACTATACTAGTGTACTAGTACTAATATACTACTTCCTCCGATCCAAATTAATGTTCTCAGATTTGTCTAGATTCGGATGTATCTAGCACTAAAACATGACTAGATACATCTGAATCTAGAAAAATGTGAAAACACTAATTTGGATCGTGGGAGTACTATTTGCTTTTTCCCTAATAAGAGCATTAGAAATGTGTACAAAAGCACACCTTAAGGACTAGTATATAGCATCCACTAAGGTTCATACATTGTGGAGAAAATAGAGTTTGTATCTTTCAGCCTAATAAGGTACACCTCAAGCTCGTGGGTTGCCCATAGAGAATAGAAAAATCATTACCCTCTCTCCCTATCTCATGTGATCATTTTCAAAAGGTGTTCAAAATTTTCATGATGCAAAATATTAGCTAGAAGTCGAACCACTCATCAAAACTCTCTGGTTTTTGATATATTAATTAACCGCTCGTTGGGTACCTCCAAAAGCTTTTTTCATAAAACTTCCAAAGCAACCTACAATTTATTACTTGTAGTTCATGTTTGACCTAATTTCATTAACATAAAGTATTATCAAAACCAAAGAATAATTAATAATGTTTGTATTATACTTTTATAACACGTGTTTCCGGATACACGTAACATGATGCCACAAAAAAATATTATAATTTTTTAAAATGTTATGAAAACCATGTCAACTTTTTCGGGATGCGGATGCATAGCAAGAACATGAATTTTTTAGAACTTTTGGTGGTTTTTTGATGTACCGAATTCCCGCTTAGCTTCAAAAGATTTTTAGAAAATTTTAAGAGCAACCTATCGCGCCTACGTTTAGCTAAAATTCGAGAAGGTCGGTGGGAGTATAGTTTACATCGAAGACCTAAAAATAGAAAATTGCATAGAGGTCCATACATTTAGCACAAAGGGCGCTAAAATGAAGTAATAAAAAATAGTAGGGTACGGAACCTTCTCGAGCGAGCGGTCGAGCCATACCCTTCGTACTACTCCTACTGTACTTTCGATCCAACATGTTGCGTGTGTGCTTGGTGGCTTCCTCTTTGCAGGATGTGAAATGGAACAACAATGGAGTACTACAGAGTAGTGGTAAAGCTGGTCAGATCATAATGAAGTGCATCGAATGCGATGGGACGTACTGCAGACAGTATAAACAATCCCTTGTGCACTACTATCTTTTGAATCTTTTGAATAACCTTCCCTCCGGATGTTTGGGAAGGAAGTGAAAATTCCTAAACTACGAAAGCTTGAACTCCGACTCTAATAATTGTATGAGTACTGTCCCTTTTGTCGCAAAGCCTCAAAATGGTTCCTTCTACGCAGCATGCCTGATACTGACACGGAGCCGACATCAAGGTAGGTCGACACACGCCATGTTTTGGACAAGGGAGAGATCACCTAGCCGGGGTATGGGGATGGTGATGAGGAAGTGAAGGAGAGAGAAAACAAAATTTGTTTTGCAAGCACACAATATATAGTAAAGGTCCTAAAATTTACTAGTACTAGTTCCTAACTACTAGTACTACTAGGTGACTATACCTTGTACCTCGTGTCAAGAAGCCATCACAGCTTTGCTCTCATATCGCACCGCCTTCAACTCCTCCTCTTTGCTGCTCTCTCGAGCTGCTTCCTCTCTGCCCCAAAGTTTTTCTTCTTCCTCTTTGTTTGTTTTCTACAGAAATACATATTCTTCGTACTTTCTTTACATTAAATACACTCCTCTCACTTGGAACTTTTTTTTTCTTTCCTCATGGTTGGAAACTCCGAGTGGCAACATTGTTACCATGCCATGATTCACACCCATTTTATGACCAAATATGGGAACATCAAGGACCTAAAAATGGAAAAAATTATATAAATGTCCTTACATATAGCATGAAGCCGCCTAAAATTAAGCAATAGAAATAGTCGAGTGCAGATCCTTCTCGAGAGAGCAGCTGATCGAGCCATAGTCTTCATACGACTTTCTCTTCATTTTTTTTGAAATATATGGCCAAATTTGGCGGCATGCAAATTCTTCAATATGGGATCATGAATCATCAGCATAAAGTATGGTGTAGATATGTCCATGACCCTGGTCGTTTGACTTGAAATGCAAGAATGTTCATATTCATTGGCAACTAATAAGCTTAAATACGTTTAAATTTTACGACTTGCTTTTAGGTACGAATTTTACACGTACGAACTATGGCGGTACATTTTACATCGAGGACCTAAATAGGGTAAAATTACATCGAGGTCCATACATTTAGCACGAAGCACCCTAAAATTAAGCAGGGAAAAGTCATGTTTTGCTCCTTCTCGAGAGAAAAGCTGATCAAGTCATACTCTTCATACTACTCCCTCTTTGTTTGCTTTCCAAATATGGCCCAATTTGGCAGCATGCAAATTCTTGGATATGGAATCATGAATCATGGATATAAAGTATGATGCAGATATGGCCATGACCTTGGTCGTTCAGCTTGAAATTCAAGATTGTTCAAACTCATTCACAACTAAGCTTAAATACATTTGAATTTTACCACTTGCTCCTTTTTTCGAATTTTACACGGATGGTGGGAGTACATTTTATAGCTAGGACCTAAAGAGGGGTAAAAATACATCGAGGTACATACTTTTAGCACGACGCACCCTAAAATTAAGCAGGGAAAACATTCATCTTTGGCTCCTTCTTGAGAGAGAAGCTAATCGAGCCATACTCTTCACACTACTTCCTCTTCATTTTTTTTCAAAATATGGCCAAATTTGGCGGCATGAAAATTCTTGGGTATGGGATCACGAATCATCAACATAAAGTATGATGTAGATATGGCCATGACCTTGGTCGTTCAGCTTGAAACCCATGAATGTTCATACTCATCGACAACTAATAATATTAAATATGTTCAAAATTTTACCACGTGCTTTTAGGTTCGAATTTTACACGGACGGTGGGAGTATAAATTACATCAAGGACCTTAAAGGGGAAAATTACATCGAGATCCTTACATTTAGCATGAAGTGCCCCAAAATTATGCAAAAAAATAAAATAGTCGGGTTCGGCTTATTCTCGAGAGAGCACCTGATCGAGCCATACTCTTCATGCCGCTACTTCCTATTCGTTTGTTCTCAAAATATATCGCCAAATTTGGTGGCATCCAAATTCTTGGATATGGGATCATCATCCACATAAAGTGTGATGTTGATATGGCCATGACCTTGGTCGTTCGGACTCCAAGAATATTCATACTCATTGAAAACTAATAATCTTAAATATGTTTAAATTTTACCACTTGCTTCTAGGTTTGAATTTAATACGGATGGTGGAAGTACATTTTACATGTAGAACCTAAAAAGGTTAAATTACATCGATGTCCATACATTTAGCATGAAGCACCTTAAAATTAAGCAAGAAAAACAGTTGGCTGGGAAGCTTGAGAACTCATAAAACTTGGTAATCAATCGTAAGTGTATCAAGTTCCACGCATTGTCTGAAAACTAGGGTTGTTGTTGTGGTACTCTTAGCCATTTTTCTTCGTACTTGCTTACAGAAAAAATCTTGTCGCTTTCAGTTTTATTGTTCCTATAAGTTGGAAAGTGTGGTTGCCACCATTTGTCAACTTGCCAAGATGCACACATCTACCAAATATGGGAACATTACAATAACATACGATGCGCATATGGTTGTTACCTTTGTCGTTCGACTTGAAACCCAAGAGTGTTCCTACATCGTGGGCCATATATATTGTGTAACTATTTTTTTTAATTTATGATGACTCACGGTTATTTATTATTTTTATTGCAAATAGTAGTACATGCAAGAGGACGCCATGAAGAAGGCTTCATTTTTAGGGTTTTCATTATTTTTATTCATAGCTAGTGAGGATCAAATTATCAACATGCATATTCGTAGCAATAATTTTAATCCTACAGAACTATCATTGGTTTTTGAAGTATTGACCATCTCGGTACCATAAAGACTCAAAGGATGTTTGTAACTTTTTAAGAGAATTCTATCATGTTTACTTGTAGTCCAAATTTTAAAATGATTTTTGTTCCTAAATTTTGGAAACTCCCAGTACTGGTAGCATTATTGTTCACCATGCTAAGATGCACTCATATACCAAATATGGGAACATTACCATAAAGTATATTGTACATATATAAGGCCATTTAGCTTGTCTTTCCGCCTGAAGCCTAAGGATATGTTCATACATGGCATGCCATATTTTAGATTACATTGTTTTTTATATGCGAACTCTCTTGATAATAATCATTTTTCACAGCAAGTAGGACAAGTAAGAGGTCACCGTGCAATGTTTTATTATTATTTTCAAATAAAAGACAAATGTTGTACATGCAAATGCTTAGCAAGAAGTTGAATTCAACAAATTCACTGGTTTCCGATATATTGACAGTTTGGCTGTGGGTACCTTCAAAACTTTAAGAACAATCAGGTTATGTTCAAAAACAAGTTTATTACAACCAAATAAAGCCTTCACAAATTCAATGTGTGATGGACTAATATGTTGGTACCTTTGTGTAAACATTGACGTTTCATATGAAATAAGTCTCTTACATACCAGCTACATGCATCCAAAAAGTATTGTGGGTGATAAATATCGTTGGTATCTAGTTTTTAGCATCATTCAAATCTTTGCGTGTGAATGGGAGCAATGGTATTCGGGGACCACTTGTTAGTCTTTCTACCAATGAGGTTAAATCGGTCATTAGAGGACTAACTGGTCAAATTTGTGCATATTAGACCAAAAACTGTTAAAATGTGCCAAAATGACGTCAACCTAGTGTTTTGTGCAAAAGTGTGATGAAAAGATGGTGGATCATGCAATTTCATTTATCTAAAAAATGTTTTATACTACCTCCGTCCCAAAATATAAGGCATCTAAGGATTGGTCAAAACTCAAACCTTACTAACTTTGACCAAATATTTAGAAAAAATATCTACATCTACAATATTGAATGGACATATTAAGAAAATATACTTTATGGTGAATCTATTGATATTAATTTAGTATTATAATTTTATATATTTTTTGTGTATAATCATGGTTAAACATAAAAAATGTTGACTTTGGACTAATCCTTAGGCGCCTTATATTTTGGGATGGAGGGTAATACAAAGTATTGTACTGTACTTTCTACTAGCAAAACAGGTACCAAATGGAAGTTTGAAACCTAAAGGGTACCCACTATTTTAGTCGGTTCAAAGAAATGAACTAGTTCATCAAAAAGTGATGATATGTGAAATGTAGTTTTTTTGTAGTACGGTACTACTAAAGCGGATAGAGGGGTACCCACTCCCATTCTTTAACTCCTCCCCCACCATTCCCTCTCTCGCTATCACATTTTCGCACTCACCTCACAACTCTCAGTCGTTAACCCAACCGTTGCCTAGATGAAACTAATGCCAAAACCTTTGTCCGTGGTTGAGACGGGGTCCTCATCAAGCTCTGCTTTGGAGCTGCATGTGGCTTGTTCGATTCCGACGGCCTCAGCCCCTTTCGCGTGTTTGCGGGCCATGCCCAAGGTGAGGCATCCGTCGCCCTTAGGGTTTTGGCCGGTCGCACCGAAACCCTCATCGCCCGCCAGCGATCGTCCAAGCCTCTGGCGCCGCGTGCGTTGGGACTGGATGCTCGTGCGGCAGCGGATGCATCCTTTTCATCTGTAGGTTGGACTCTCATTCCCAATGTCCCAAATTTCAGAGTGTATGCCGTGAAACCCCTATCGGTGCCCCCCTTCATCAGCGATTGTCTATGCTTCTTCGATGTATGTGGCTGGTTCTTTGTTAGTGGCGGCATGTTCATCTGCTCAACCCATCGACCCCTATGCAAGTCCGTGCCCCCCTAACTGCAACGAGGTTAGATTTGGAGGATTGGGGCTTTAACCCAAATCTGACGTGCATCTAGTCAGATTTTTGCAACGTGTACTGCAGGTCCTTTGTTGAACTGCTTATTTGTATGTCATATTCTTGATAATAGTATTTTGTGTTGTTCTTTATACTCCATCCGTCCAGAAATAACTGACTTGACTTTGCCTAGATTCGAATGTATCTATATTTGTCTTTTGTGTTGTTCTGCTTAGTTATGGAATATTCTTGATGACGATGATGTAGTGTTCTATTTTGGTACTTAGATGATGCATTGTGTTGTTTAAGAATTTTCTATGACGCATTGTGTTGTTTTGGTATTTTTCTTATGATACACTGTGTCCTGTCTCCTCACTGTGTTGTTTTGTCCATTTTGATCTCCATTCTGTTGTTTAGGATTAAATGATATGCCTTCTAGCTGTTCAGATTATTTCAATGACCCATGATTTTAGGTAATTTTGATTGTGTAGACACTGTTTATTAAATTTAATTACATGATACCTTGTGATGTTTTGGTATTCTTGATGATGCACTGCATATATGTTGTTTTGTCTATCCAGATAATTCATTGTGGTGTTTTAGCCATTCAGATTATAAATTGTGTTGTTTAATCAATCTAATTAAATGTTATGCCTTCTAGTAGTTGTTTAGATAATTTCGAGGACCCATCGGGTTAGGTCATTATGATGATGCATTGTGCTGTGTAGGCAATTTAATTTACCTGATACCTTGTGTTGTTTAGGTAATTTTGATGGTGCAATGACTCATTGTGATCTTTAGTCAATTTATACAATGCATTGTGGTGTTTTGGTAATTCCAAGGGAGTTGAAGCTACTGAGCAGGAGAGTGGAGGCCTTGGCAAGGGCAAGTGATGCCAGGTCGGTCGCTAGTTCTGCCAAACCGAGAAGACGCCCTAGGTCGGTTGGACACCATGCCACGGCGCATCGTCCTAGGCGTTTCTACATTCAGTTAGTCTAGCATGACTTCTATATGCTTATCATCCCGACTTACTTCAAGCCTTACTTCAAGGGACGCCCCTACCCAAAAATAGTGGTGGTCCAAGCATGCGAGGAATGTGAGTGGGTTCTCCATGCCAACCGCAACAAAGACCATATCGTCCTAGACAAAGAGTGGGCTACCTTTGCTGCTTTCCATGAGTTGAAGGAGAGTGTCTTCCTTATATTCAAGGTCACCGCAGACGGGTTCAAGATGAAAGTCCACAACCGCATCACCTCCTGCCGGAAGGTGTTCATCTATCGTGAGCACACACATCTTGTTTAAGTGCCAATATGGATCGAAGGATTTTCAAAGGAATTTTGGAGGAATTCGACCCATAGGATTTTTTTCATAAGGAAGCCCTTTGGATAAAAGGAATCATACCTCCAAATATATATAAATTGCATTTCTACAACCCAATCCCATAGGAATTTCAACATCCACTTTTTTACACTCATTCGCGTAGGATTGAGGCAATTTTCCTCCGTGTTTACTGTGTTTCATTGAAATGACTTTAAGCCAGCAGATTTCCTCTGTTTTGTACCTCCGACCCTATTATCCTGTGTTTTGAAATTTTGTGATCCAAAGAAAGCTATTTCCTCTATTTTTAAATCCATTGTTTTATACATGTGACCAAGTCAAATTCCTGTGTTTTTAAATCCTGTTATCCAAAGAAGCCCTAAGTTATCTTTAAGTTTGTTGTTCGATCTTTTGGCGACCATTTGTGATGCTTATGCGTCAAGCCCTAAGTATATTGAATGTGACTACTACTACTACTCCCTCCGATTCATTGTTAGATACGTCCAATTCAGTGAAGAGTAAATATGGATCGGAGGGAGTACTACTACTAAAAGCAAGCATAGAGTGAGCCATTCCTAACGTGGCTAAGAAATGTACGTACTAGACTTTTTTCGAATCTACTAGAAATTTACTAGACTGGCCAGCAAAAACCAATCCTAAAGATGGGACCCACTTAGTACAGCATAAGCCAGTTGATTGCACCACTATGTATCTAGCCGAATTTCTCCATAAACTTTCGGTGGGTAATAAATATTTGCAGCTAGTAGCTTGATCGCTTGATGGACCAACGAGATTGCTCAAAGGCCGGTGACGAGACCCAGTACTTGATGTTTTTCTTCCACTATTCACTCTCCTCTCTCTTCCTACTAGTACTATGTAACAACCACGAATCGGCCCTATGCAAGTTTTAGCGATTCACGCCAAACCCGCATAGAAACGATTCAAGGACGCCCAACAGGCACTTTCGTGCGGGTGGAAAATGAAGTAATACCATTACACATTAGTCGATGATGGAACCCACAGAACATATATATACAACAATGACTCCATGAGTCAAGAATACAGATATCCTATACAAAGATCCAAAGTCACCTTGAAAACGATAGAGCGTCCGACTACGGACAAGATGCAAATGGGGCTAATAGCCCTGAAGAATAACCAATGGTGTCCATAACCCTGCCCAGGCCAAGCCGGAAGGGTAACCCTGCTAATGACGTCGATCTCAAACCTGCTAAAACAAAAGGGTTGCTGACAAAGGGCAAAGGAAAAAGAGGAGCGTCAGTACTGAGGCCAGTACACGGCGAGGCTAGAATTCGGCGGCTCTCGCCTACATAGGTATGGTGGACTGAAGCGACAGCGAAGCATGCACTAAACAACCTATAGAGACTCGATTAACTGGCGGCTATTGGAGAGGGATAAAAAAGACCTATCCGGATCCAACCTGATAGTAACACCAAATATACCCATCCTGGTATTCCCCCTAGAGACCAAACGAGGAAGTCAAACCGAGGAACTCACACAGTTGGCAGTTTTATTCATTCGATTATAGTTGAAGCACTTACTAGTCAGATATAGATACCATGAGTCATCCTGATAGCATAAGTAGTGGGCAGTTTTAGTTAACTATCTAGTTGTACTTACATTACTTACTAGTCATATACAATAAGAATGTGACACCCAAACCCAGCAATTGTTGGCACTTTTATCTCATTCCATTGGAGTTGCGATACTTACTAGGAAGGTATAACATAACACGATACACACCCGTTCCACTACTTGTTGGCACTTTTATTATCCATTCCATTGTAGTGAAGCTGATTACTAGTCACATATTAAGTCAAATTTATAACACTACTTTAGTTATGCTTGTCTATGATCAAGATACTGTGCTCCAAGTCGTCCATAACCACGGACACGGCTTTCAGAAAGATTTACCCTGCAGGGGTGCACAAATAGCAACACACGCACGATCGACCTTGGAAAAACCAAATCAAAACCCAACGAGGCTTTCACGACAAAGCAATCACAGGATTCTTAAAATATTTCAGGGGGCCACCCCAATAAGCTACCCGCAACGAAGTTGGCCGGCTCCGAGACAGACCCAGGGTTTGCGAGAACGGCTGTAAACGACTGGGAACCCGAAAGTGTGACTGGGCTTGTCGATACCGCGAAAACATGGCACGATCCAAAACAGTATAGGTGCTCCACGCACAATCTTAAATAAAGCAGTAAAGCATGGCATAAGTACATTACAGTAATAAAGCCCCAAACTACTTGTGGCCCCAAGTAATAAGAAATGAATCAAGCTCTAGCTAAGGGGGATTCATAGAGTCTCCCATATGTGGATAGTGCGAATAATCAAGGAACAGGTATCAAGTACTCGGGGCCTACGGGACACAAGTGGACATGAAAAACCAAATAGCATATATTGCCCACCGGTGCCACTTTCATTAGTTATCACGGCAATTTAACAGTTGTATGTAAAGTCATGATCATCTCCACCATTAAGCATCTCCACCATTTAGCATGTGCCAACCTTCCAATAACGCTGGAACGACAACGACGCGAAGCAGCACCTGAGCAAGCAACTACGACTCGCAAGGCCAACTATTTATCAAACAACAGGCAATAGGATGTGTCCAAGGCTATATAGAGGCTGCAAGGAGTATAAACGGTACACGGAAACTAAAGCATCGCGACACAGATAGCAATAGATCAACAGGAGGAAATAAAGACTATAAATGCAAAATAGGTAGAAGGGAGAGAGATGCTCGCCTGGGAAAACATAGCCGAAGGTTCATATCCAGAGAACTTGTCGATACTCGCATCAACTCATTGGCCTAGTCCGCGAAGAAGCAAAGCACTAAAAGAAACACCGGATGCACTATTTAATACTACAGCAAAAGATCCGGCATGATGTATGTATGATGCATGGCATGGCAAAGATGCGGTGCAATTAGGTAATATTAAGCGGAACTGGGGTCCCAACAAATAATTATATGGTTCAAGTTATTTATCTACCCCGCAATTTAAATGTTGAATTAATAAGGCAATTCATGGTATCGGTTCGCCACACAAATTTAAATGGAGTCCGGAATAAGACTAGAATAGCCCGCATATAGACTCCATATTTAATTTAGGTGAATCGCCTATCTAACCCAACCCACCAGATGACACATATGCAAGCATGATGATTTAATGATGCGACATGTATATGTCATATTATAAAAATAGAGGCTTAAGGTCACACATCTGGGTTCGGAAGGTCTTGGTTCCAGGGGTTCGGGGTTCAATAGGGTTCGACGGGGGAGGGGAGAACGGTTCGACGGGATCGGTCTCGGACAACGAAAGGAGAGCTTGGCATTCTGGGAAGAAGAACTTGGTGTTCCATGTCGGCGACCTTGGCGTCTGGGTCCTCGGCGAACATGGCGTCCGATCCTCGGGCATCGGTGCAGAAGAAGGTCTTGCCGTACTGGTGTCGACGCTTACGGGAAGGAGACTTGTCATCTAGGGTCTCGGCGTCCTCGGATCCAGGAAGGACATCATCCCACCTCGTGATGGAGAACTTGATGTTCCTGGTCGGAGCTGCGCGTGCACGGGGTTATCTCAAATGATGCACTTGTCGTCGGTGTGGCTTAGCGTGCAGCGGTGTCCGATCTCGGCGTTGGTAGAACTTGTCATCAGCAGGACGAACTTGACATGCAACAAATTGCCCATGTCCAAAATAGACCTCAGGTACTGGTCACGAAGGGACGCGCGTGCGCAAGGCAGAGGCGGCCAGAGCTGCTGCAGGTAGTCGGGGACGGAGGCATTGCTGCTCGCGTTCAGAGAAGAGGGGCAGCGGGGAGGAGCTCGGGATGGCGTCGGGTCGAGTGATGGCGCTGTGGGCTCGGCGGTGGCGCGATCGTGTGTGCTGCAGAGGGGGCCCGCAGCAGCAAGCGGCCCACAGGGTGCTGGACCAGGCGAAGACGGCAGGACAGAGGGGCGCCCCGCAATGGCGAGCTACGAGAGGGGCGGATGACGGCGCCGCGAGGCAGGGCCGGGTTGGAGGGGAGGCGAGGCGGAGAGGGAGCCAGTCGGTGCGGAGGGGCATGCGGCTACGGCTCGCTGCCGTGAGGAGGCCGGCGGTGTCCTTGGTGGCGGGGTCGAGCGGCGGTGCTTGGGACCGGCGAGGCGGGCGGAGCTTGTGGGACAGAGGAGGACCCGTGGCGGCGGTCGCAGGGTGAGCTCCTGACGGCGGCAACGCACGTGACGGCATGGCTGCGACTGGTAGTCAGAGAGCGGAGGGCGCACTGAAGAAGGGCCACGCGAGGCGGCAGACCCAGGGAGATCGCGACGGCGCGTGGCCGAGCTCGGGGCCGGGGACGCGGAAGAGGGCGAGGGCGAGGCGCGGGGCCGGGCTCCGGCTACGGAGGCCACGAGGAGGAGCATCGACGAAGCTCCTGGTGGCGCTCGCGAAGGGAGGGGACAGGGGCGGCCGAGATCTTGCGGGCGGCGGAGGCGCTGCTGGGTCCGAAGGGCGGCGATGGAGATGGCGCGATGCAGGCGAGCTCGAGGCGCCGGCGGGCGCAGGAGGTTGCCGGGGATAGCGATGCAGGCGGCCGGCGAGGCTCACGCGGCGGGGAGGAGCTCCAGGGAACGGAGGTGGAAGGAGGTTGGGGAAGAAAGCGTGGGGGTAGGTGGGCGACGCGGGTCGCACGCGGAATGTGGGGCCGGCGAAGAAACGAACAAGGGGGCGAGGTTGCCTGTCTACGTGGGGAGCGGGGCGACGGGCGTTGTGGGGCCGGGTTCCTGGGCGCTGTCGGGGTGGTGCAGGGGTGGGATTGGTGGCAGGTGGAGACCAGGTGGAGGTGGACCTGGGGAGGAGTGCGGCTGCATGCGGCGAGGCTGAGCGGGTGGAAGGCGTGCGTGGCGTTGGGTGCGTGGTGAGACTGGGGAGTGGGGCCAGGTGGGGCCCGGGGACCGGCTGGGTGGAGGGTTTGGTGTGAGTGCGGTGCACGCAGAAGGGTTGCGTGCGTGGAGTGTGTTGTGTGTGTGTGTCTGGGTGCGGTGCGTTGTGTGGGTGGCTGTGTGAGTGTGTTGCGTGTGTGGCGGCGGAGGGCTGGGGATTAGGGTACGGTTAGGTTGGGTCTGGCTTAGGGTTAGGTCTAGGTTAGGTTTTTATACGAGCTGGGTAGTAGGTGGCCTGGCCTAACGTCTGGGCTGCCCCCCGGTCCGAAAAAAAATAGTTTTATTTTTAGAAGGACTTTTGTAAATAGTTTTTAGACAAATAAAAGATCCGGAAACGACCGGGGTTTTAATTTGAAATAAAGGCGAGGTATTTAGAAAACCAAAATAGACTTTTCGAAAAATAGTTTTTAAACAAACCATGCATGATGATGACGATGCTCAAATGCAATGTGGCATGATGACATGAGCATGCGGTCATGATGATGCAATGCACAAAACATCACGATTTTCTAGTAGTGGTTTTAGCGGGGCACCACAATTCGACACCACTAACAAGGGATCTCGCCCTCGAGATCCGCCTCATGGTACCGGGAAGAAGGTCGGCGATCTGAATCCTCTCGCTTTGTGTAGATCCTCGCGACACCACTAACAAGGGTTCTTGCTCCATCTTCAGATCGACACCACCAACAAGAGATCGTTGCTCGCGTTCGTCGAGAGAACACTCCATAGAAACAAAGGTGAAGAAAGAGGTCACGAGGCTACCTCGAACTTCAGTGGAAGGAGTACAATTGCTTGATCCACCGATTCAATGTACAAGAGTGAATGATAAGAGTAGTGGTATGGTAGCTACTCCATCCCGCACTCAAAGCATTAATCTGCACAAGAATAAGGGAATTACACAACCAACTCTCTGAATCAGACTGAAGATCTCGACAAACGAGGTTCGGAAACAAGAGAGTGATGCAGGCTCTGCATCGGATCTGGCGTAGATGATGTCGTCACATCGGAAAACACCGGAAGGCACAAACAAGGAACAAGGTATGGTACCACAAATAAAGGATCACTCAGATAACATGAAGTCCGGAGGTAGAAACACCGTTGCCAAAGGAGGAAGCGAAACCCTGAAGGTACGACAGAACCCAACCACGAGAAATCCTGGACTTGAAGAAAGGTAAGAGAGAAGATTTAAAACACGCAAAGGTAAGAGGAGAATAGTAGAGGGGTAAGGAGTAAAAGTAGACCTAATCAGATCTATCCAACCGATTTTGCAAAATAGTTTGGACACTCTACATCGGCCGTTAGCTAGGTTATCCTACAGGCTGAACCAGTGGGGTATCGCAACTGCTGAGCTCTGATACCACTCTGTAACACCCTCGAATCGGCCCTATGCAAGTTTTAGAGATTCACGCCAAACCCGCATAGAAACGATTCAAGGACGCCCACCAGGCACTTTCGTGCAGGTGGAAAATGAAGTAATACCATTACACATTAGTCCATGATGGAACCCACAGAACATATATATACAACAACGCCTCCATGAGTCAAGAATACAGATATCCTATACAAAGATCCAAAATCACCTTGAAAACGATAGAGCGTCCGACTACGGACAAGATGCAAATGGGGCTAAGAGCCCTGAAGAATAACCAATGGCGTCCATAACCCTGCCCAGGCCAAGCCGAAAGGGTAACCCTGCTAACGACGTCGATCTCAAACCTGGTAAAACAAAAGGGTTGCCGACAAAGGGCAAAGGAAAAAGAGGAGCATCAGTACTGAGGCCAGTACACTACGAGGCTGGAATTCGGCGGCTCTCGCCTACATAGGTATGGTGGACTGAAGCGGCAGCGAAGCATGCACTAAACAACCTATAGAGACTCGATTAACTGGCGGCTATTGGAGAGGGATAAGAAAGACCTATCCGGATCCAACCTGATACTAACACCAAACATACCCATCCTGGTATTCCCCCTCGAGACCAAACGAGGAAGTCAAACCGAGGAACTCACACTGTTGGCAGTTTTATTCATTCGATTATAGTTGAAGCACTTACTAGTCAGATATAGATAGCATGAGTCATCCTGATAGCATAAGTAGTGGGCAGTTTTAGTTAACCATTCAGTTGTAGTTGAAGTACTTACTAGTCAGATACAATAAGCATGTGACACCCAAACCCAACAGTTGTTGGCACTTTTATCTCATTCCATTGGAGTTGCGATACTTACTAGGCAGGTATAACATGACACGATACACACCCGTTGCACCAGTTGTTGGCACTTTTATTATCCATTCCGTTGTAGTGAAGTTGATTACTGTCACATATTAAGTCAAATTTATAACACTACTTTAGTTATGCTTGTCTATGATCGAGATACTGGGCTCCAAGTCATCCATAACCGCGGACACGGCTTTCAGAAAGATTTACCCTGCAGGGGTGCACAAATAGCAACACACACACGATCAACCTCGAAAAAACCAACTCAAAACCCAACAAGGCTTTCACGACAAAGCAATCACAGGATTCAGAAAATATTTTAGGGTGCCACCCCACTAAGCTACCCGCAACGAAGTTGGCCAGCTCCGGAACGAACCCAGGGTTTGTGACAATGGCTGTAAACGACGGGGAACCCGAAAGTGTGACTGGGCTTGTCGATACCGCGAAAACGTGGCACGATCCAAAACAGTACAGGTGCTCCACGCACAATCTTAAATAAAGCAGTAAAGCATGGCATAAGTACAGGATAGTAATAAAGCCCCAAACTACTTGTGGCCCCAAGAAATAAGAAATGAATCAAGCTCTGGCTAAGGGGTATTCATAGAGTCTCCCGTATGTGGATAGTGCGAATAATCAAGGAACGGGTATCAAGTACTCGGGGCCTACGGTACACAAGTGGACATGAAAAACCAAATAGCATATATTGCCCACGGGTGCCACTTTCATTAGTTATCACAACAATTTAACAGTTGTATTTAAATTCATGATCATCACCACCATTTAACATGTGCCAACCTTCCAATAACGCTGGAACGACAACGACGCAAAGCAGCACCTGAGCAAGCAACTACGACTCGCAAGGCCGACTATTTATCAAAGAACAGGCAATAGGATGTGTCCAAGGAAATATAGAGGCTGCAAGGAGTATAAATGGTACACGGAAACTAAAGCATCGCGACACAGATAGCAATAGATCAACAGAAGGAAATAAAGACTATAAATGCAAAATAGGTAGAAGGGAGAGAGATGCTCGCCTGGGAAAACATAGCCGAAGGTTCATATCCAGAGAACTTGTCGATACTCGCATCAACTCATCGTCCTATTTCGTGAAGAAGCAAAGCACTAAAAGAAACACCGGATGCACTATTTAATACTACGACAAAAGATCCGGCATGATGTATGTATGATGCATGGCATGGCAAAGATGCGGTGCAATTAGGTAATATTAAGCGGAACTTGGGTCCCAACAAATAATTATATGGTTCAAGTTATTTATCTACCCCGCAATTTAAATGTTGAATTAATAAGGCAATTCATGGTATCGGTTCGCCACACAAATTTAAATGGAGTCCGGAATAAGACTAGAATAGCCCGCATATAGACTCCATATTTAATTTAGGTGAATCGCCTATTTAACACAACCCACCAGATGACATGTATGCAAGCATGATGATTTCATGATGCGACAGGTATATGTCATATTATAAAAATAGAGGCTTAGGGTCACACATCTGGGTTCGGAAGATCTTGGTTCCAGGGGTTCGGGGTTCGACAGGGTTCGACGGGGGAGGAGGGGGACGGCATCAGTCTCGGGCAACAGAAGAAGAGCTTGGCGTTCCGAGAAGAAGGACTTGGTGTTCCGTGTTGGCGTCCGGGTCCTCGGCGAACTTGGCGTCCGGTCCTCGGGCATCGGTGCGGAAGAAGGTCTTGCCGTACCGGTGTCGACGCTTACGGGAAGGAGACTTGTCGTCCAGGGTCTCAGCGTCCTCGGATCTCGGAAGGACATCATCCCACCCCGTGATGGAGAACTTGATGTTCCTGGTCGGAGCTACGCATGCACGGGGTTATCCCACATGATGCACTTGTATTCGGTGTGGCTTAGCGTGCAGCGGTGTCCAATCTCGGTGTCGGTAGAACTTGTCATCAGCAGGACGAACTTGACGTGCAACAGATTGCACATGGACAAAATAGGCCTCAGGTACTGGTCACGGAGGGACGCGCGTGTGCAAGGCAGAGGCGGCCAGAGCTCCTGCAGGTAGTCGGGGACGGAGGCGTTGCTGCTCGCGTTCGGAGAAGAGGGGCAGCGGGGAGGAGCTCGGGATGGCGTCGGGTCGAGCAACAACACTGTGGGCTCAGCGGTGGCGCGACCGTGTGTGCTGCAGTGGGGGCCCGCAGCAGCGAGCGGCCCACAGGGTGCGGGACCAGGCGACAACGGCAGGACAGAGGGGCGCTCTGCGATGGCGAGCTGTGAGAGGCGCGGACGACGGCGCCGCGAGGCAGGGCCGGGTTGCAGGGCAGGCGAGGCAAAGAGGGAGCCGGCCGGTGGGGAGGGGCACGTGGCTGCGGCTCGCTGCCGTGAGGATGCCGACAGTGTCCTTGGTGGCAGGGTCGTGCGGCGGTGCTCGGGACCGGTGAGGCGGCGGAGCTTGCGGGACAGAGGAGGCCTCGTGGCGGCGGTCGCAGGGTGAGCTCCTGACGGCAGCGACGCACATGACGGCGGGGCTGCGACTGGTAGCCGGAGAGCGGAGGGTGCAATGAAGAAGGGCGGCGGGAGGCGGCGGACTCAGGGAGGTCGCGACGGCGCGTGGCCGAGCTCAGGGCCGGGGATGTGTAAGAGGGCGAGGGCGAGGCACGGGGCCAGGCTCTAGCGACGGAGGCCATGAGGAGGCGCATCGACGAAGCTCCTGGCGGCGCTCGCGGAGGGAGGGGACAGGGGCGGCCGAGATCTTGCGGGCGGCGGAGGCGCTGTTGGGTCCGACGGGCGGCGCTGGAGATGGCGCGATGCAGGCGAGCTCGAGGGGCCGGCGGGCGCAGGAGGTTGCCGGTGATAGCGATGCAGGCGGCGACGAGGCTCACGCGGCGGGGAGGTGCTCCAGGGAACAGAGGTGGAAGGAGGTTGGGGAAGAACGCGTGGGAGGGTAGGTGGGCGACGCGGGTCGCACGCGGAATGTGGGGCCGGCGGAGAAACGTACAAGGGGGTGGGGTTGCGTGTCTACGCGGGGAGCGGGGCGACGGGCGGTGTGGGGCCGTGTTCCTGGGCGCTGTCGGGGTGGTGCAGGGGTGGGATTGGTGGCAGGTGGAGACCAGGTGGAGGTGGACCTGGGGAGGAGTGCGGCTGCATGCGGCGAGGCTGAGCGGGTGGAAGGCGTGCGTGGCGTTGGGTGCGTGGTGAGACTGGGGAGTGGGGCCAGGTGGGGCCCGAGGACCAGGCTGGGTGGAGGGTTTGGTGTGTGTGCGGTGCATGCAGAAGGGTTGCGTGCATGCAGTGTGTTGTGTGTGTGTGTCTGGGTGTGGTGCGTTGTTTGGGTGGCTGTGTGAGTGTGTTGCGTGTGTGGCGGCGGAGGGCTGGGGATTAGGGTAGGGTTAGGTTGGGTCTGGCTTAGGGTTAGGTCTAGGTTAGGTTTTTATACGAGCTGGGTAGTAGGTGGCCTGGCCTAACGTCTGGGCTGCCCCCCGGTCCGAAAAAATAGTTTTATTTTTAGAAGGACTTTTGTAAATAGTTTTTAGACAAATAAAAGATCCGGAAACGACCGGGGTTTTAATTTGAAATGAAGGCGGGGTATTTAGAAAACCAAAATAGACTTTTCGAAAAATAGTTTTTAAACAAACCATGCATGATGATGACGATGCTCAAATGCAATGTGGCATGATGACATGAGCATGCGGTCATGATGATGCAATGCACAAAACATCGCGATTTTCTAGTAGTGGTTTTAGCGGGGCGCTACATACTACCTCTCTCCGCCTTCGTAGAAACCGTTTTCTTCCACTACTCCTCCTTTTCTTCTCTACTTCTTCATCCGGCGATGTCACAAAATATACTGTCTCATCGGATGAATAGCAAGATGGTGGTGGTTAGAGCCGTGGAGAAATCGCGCCGGTAGGGTGACCTACAGGCTGAGACCAGTCATGGGGCGAGGTCTCGTCTTCACGCATGTATCTGAAGAGCGGCTATCATGGGGACCAAGAGTCCTGGTAGGTTTGTACTTCCGTTGATTCCTGGGGTGTCTGCTCCTACTATTGAACCATCTCTTTACATATTCTAGGGCAAGCGGCTCGAGCATCGAATTTTCCACCCCACGGGTCGATAGCACGACGGATATCTCTGACGCGTACGATGCCCTCATGCCCGCTCTCGGTCAAAGAAGATAGGTACTGTAGTCACTATACATGTATTGACATTTTATGTTCTTCTCTGCATGCACTCCACGCTCTCTTACTGATGATGCATTTTCCATGCAGGAAGTCAGGGCGAGAATCTCGGCCAAAGTAGATGAAATCTATATCCATAACATCAACATTATTCAGAAAAACTTCGAGCTCAACCTAGAGTGTGATCGCGTCCGAGCCGATTTCGCTTTACAAATGAAGCTCGCACTATCTTATGAGAGTGACTCCTCCACGCTTTGTGTTGAGTGCAAAACGTTGAAGAAGGAAGTCATGGTGCTCTGCAGCCAGCAACTACCATTGCGGAGATCGTCTAGGTCACGCCCCAATAAGTAGGAAGAGAGAAGCCATCTCATGTTGGCTATCGAGGTCACGACCATTGCAGAGGTTGTCGAGGCCCTGCCTCCACAGGGTGGCCACAATGTTGCAATCGCCGAATCTTGGAGTAAGAACTACGAAGGGGGAGGACTTGCCTACGCAGCCCTCCTTTTACTTACTTTTGGGTGCATGGATCGTTTTTTTCTCATCCATATTCGCATAATTATATTACACTCTTTAGTGTTCGAATGCATTTTGTGGAGCTTTTGTAACGATATACTTGCCGTATAGTAGTCACTATTTAGTGTACATATATATTCATGTTTAGTCAAATATGTGACATTCTTTTTAATTAGGTTGGAAGGCATTTTCAGAAAAATTAGGATGGAGGGAGAGTATGTCTAATAAATCAAAATAATTAAATCGTCAATGAGTGATCTTTAAATTTTGTCATACGTTCTACTTTGTCATATGTGTAGGGATCCAGATCTAGTGTCTAGTATACTTATCAATTGTTCTGTCAGGGACGAGGCGAATAGTTGGGTGCTTGCCGGTGCGAGGCACCTTATAAGGCAAGAGTAGGCTTTGGACTTTGGGTTGGCACACCACCCTATCGTGTTTGTTTTTGTTTTGCTTTTTATCCATCTATAAGTGAAACTAGTAGCTCTCCTACTGAGATTTCAAAAAAAATGTTCTGTATTCCATTTACGTGGCCCCTACGTCGTTGAGTGAGTTATTGGGTGATTTTTTTCTCTTCCTATTAAAATATTGTGGTTATCGTATAGGGGAGATAACATAGGGTTGCCACTGGAGATAAGAAAAATCTAGGGGAAGAATCCTTTTAGGCTAGTCATAGTACAAATAACCTCATGAGTATCAGCCACACCGTTGTGTCGGTTCAAGAAATTTGTTGTCAGAATTTGGAACCACTATGGGAAAGCTATAGTGTTTAGAATCGCTCGTGGGACCCACTATCTACTTTCTCTGCATTCATGCATTATGGCTCTCGTGACATTTCTACCACTTGGCCCCATAGTTGCATGAAAGAAGCGAACTAAGTTCTTGAATTGCTTCTTTGTGTCAGGTTGCATGAACCGATTCCTAAAATTTGTAGAACCGATTTAATAGGAGGTGAGAGAAGGTTAGGAATGTCTTTTTCAATATAGTGTGGCTGGTGTCAGTGAGTTATTCACAAATACGAAGCTGAAATTAGACTATTACCTAATAATTAGTCTATTCCTGTATTAACATAGACTAATAACTTATGCATGTTAGTCTATGTTTAACTTACAAGGTTTTTCAACCTTGTTCTCTTCTCTGGTTGCTTTTTCATTTCTTTTTTGCAGTAGACATTGTGTAGTACTAGACTCACCTCAAGGAATCTTTCTTACTCAACTGTGCTCCACCGTTTAGACAGTAGTACTATATACTATCAGGAGGAGCGGTGTCTATCTAGAAAATAAAATGCACCGTCAGCGTCAGGGACACCCAGCTATTGTATGGAGTACTTTGGGTCACAAGCACAGCTACCCCTATAGTATACCCACGGACACCCAACAATTTCGCATAGGCATTCCTGCCAGAGCCTTCGCATGGAAGGTATCTACTTTGACCTGTTGATTTCAGATTGGATGGACAAGATATCTAGACGCTGAACTCTGTCTTCCTGGATGATGTTCCTACTACTACTACTATGTAAAAATACACTTATGTGTGAGGTGCGTTGATTAGCGAGGATCATCAGCGGATGGGGCCTCGACCGCACAAAAAAAGGTTTGTCACTCAATCAATTGTGCTCACATCCATGCAACTCAATAACTAGACTGTGATCAACATATATATGGAGAGAGAATACGATTAATATAATGATAAACCAAATAGAATCCATCATTACTACACGATGCATGCAACTCAGTATCCTAATAATATCACACATGTAATCACGTAAGTACCTTTTTTGAGCTGCACGCATTCACTCCTGAACACCATAAATAAAAGTTTGAACTCGTGGAGCACCAAAATGACATCGCGCCAGCTAGCCCGATTAATGGTCTGCTACTAAACTAACCTACACATATATCACTATAGTCTATTTTGGGACACCCAGCAATTGCTTGCATAGGCGTCCGCGCCAGAGCCTTTGAAGGGAAGGTATCCCCTATGGCCCGTTGATTTGGGATGGACGAACAAGATTGCTAGACGACCAAAATCACGTGGTATCCACTCTCTCATGCCCCTCCATTTCAAACACTGCGAAATATCTAGTGCCCCTCTGTTTCAAACGATACCAAAATCACGTGCTCCCCACTCCCTCGCGTCCCTCTATTTCAAACACTGCAAAATTTCTGGCACCCCTCTGTTTAAAATGATACCAAAATCACGTGGTCCCCACTCCCTCGCGCCCCTCCATTTCAAACACTGCGAAATTTCTCGCGCCCCTCATTTTCAAAGGATACCAAAATCACGTGGTCCCCACTCCCTCGCGCCCCTCCATTTCAAACACCACAAAATTTCTCGCGCCCCTCCGTTTCAAACGATACAAAAATCACGTGGTGCCCACTCCCTCGCGCCCCTCCATTTCAAACACTACAAAATTTCTCGCGCCCGGAACCTCCCGCAGGACTTCTCCGGCTGGCTTTGCCCGCCAGAACTCGACACCATGCACTCCTCAGCAAACAGTATATTGGAGCTGCATCAGCTGCGGTCTCATGCAAAGCATCATTGCCGCTTCACTGACATCCACCGCACCCAACCTTGGTCATCGAGTCCATCGTCGTCCAGCACACTTGATTTCATTTTCCCACTTTCCCCTCCACGGCGCCGAATCCGTTAACGACTGCCCAAGATCTACATCAACGCCACCGGCATCCTCCCCACCTGTACCTTACCTGAACCGCCGTGCAGTGCACCAATTCAACCTCGTCCACCGTGCTCAAGATGACATCGAGCGCCCAAGATCTGCTTCCCCCAGGCAAACAGCCGGCACAACCGAAGCACCCTGGGTGACAAGGATGTCACCCACCGGTACGAATGATGCTTAGAAGCCTATCCGACCATGGTAACCAAATCACCAACTACTTTTGTTGTTTTGTCAGTAGTATAGCAGGTTCAAGCCCGGCGCAGTGAAGTGCATTTTTCTAATAGTCATGTACACCCAGTCAAAGCGCACACCTGTTCTTCGTGCTAGATACTACGGAGTAGGTCACTAGACATGTTGGTTTGCATTCACTACTCTAAATTTTTTGAAGTCATGCACATGTTCTTAGCTACTCCGAACAACAGTAATTACCTGCTATCGCGTAGTTCTTGCAAAATGTAAAATTAGTGGAAAATATTAGTTTGGATTCCCTGCTCCGCAGTTACTTAATCTATCTGGTTCATCCTGAGATAAGTTTCTATTATTGTTTCCTCCTTGGCATCGTTATGCTGTCCTGTAGTACCCGTTTAAAATCTTCATACTAATTCGATTATAATTTTGTTGTTGCCATCTGGTTCTTCAAAAGATGCAACACTAACTATTTTGTTTTTCTTGCATAGAGCCCAGAATGGAACAATGAATATGATGGTTTGCATAGCCTCTTCTACAGGTTCACAAGCGACGCCATTATTTCCTTATCTCGTGCTGGTTCGTCCTAAGCAATGGCATTACTATCCTCTACTATATAATTAACTTGTGGTTTGCATCCCTGCTTTAGAAGTAATCTTATGATGCCATATTTCTATCTGGTTGATTCTTAGGTATGACAGAAACTACATGACATTGTGTAGCTCACCGTAAATTTTGAGTCATCGTACGTCTTTTGCATTCCAGCAAATACCACTGCTTCCATACATATTTGCTTATATGACCTGCCTAGTTTATATTTGCTAAAATTCTAAAAAAACACTTTATTTGATTGCTCATTTCATTGTAGGCACCCTTGTCTAATGATTGTTTGTCTTATTCTATAGGTTCACGTGCGACGCTACTATATCTCGCATCTCATTCTAGTTTGTCCTAAGCAACAACATAACTATCCTCTATAATATATACTTCATTCCTCGTTTTCATTCCTGCTATAGAAGTTCTCGTATGATGCGATTATAATTTATATTTGGTTCATTCTTAGGTATGAGTAGTTTGTCTTGCTTGGTGTATTAACTTGTTATTACTTAGTTTCAGACTGCAATTATTGCTATTCCCACCAATGAGGGGGCTGTAAGATCGTGTCCCAAGGTGGTTTTCCAATTTAGCTGTCACACTCAAAGGGAGATGTAGTTGATGGATTGAGAAAGCAAATTGAGAAGAATGCAATCAACTTGATTTTCAACTGAAATGCTGAATTTTCTTTCCCGAGCGTTGCTATTATGTAATTTTTTAAAAAGTTTGCAGCTGATGTAATATCTAGATAACTCGCATAGGCCATGTAGGCATTTTTTTGAGATAGGCCATGTAGGCATTTAGTTGACGCCATCCACGCATGGCGATAGACGGTATCATAACTGCGTCAGCCAGGTCGATCAGGTAAGAGTTTAGGTCTTTGTTATTTGCCCTTATTGTATTAGGCCTACCATGAACAGTAAAAGATGCTTGCTAATTATAATCCTTTTATGATATTTTCCTAGGCTTCAGAAAGGTCAAAACTATCGGTGTCCATGACCGTAACGGTCCTACCCTCAGGTGGCAACCAGTAACATTCTAGAACAGTAACATGCCAAACGGTAAATTGCCAAAATAGTAATAGGCCAAAACAGTAACAAGCCAAAGCAGTAATAGGCCAAAGCAGTAACAGGCCAGAACAGAGGCAACCCAGCTCAGTAACATGCCAGATTAGTAACAAACCAGAAAAGTGGTAGGCCAGAACAGTAAAGGACCACAACAGTAACGGACATGAACAATAGATGGCCCTAATAGTAACGAGGTAGAAGTATAGCAAGCAGAAAATTTTACCAAACAGGAACAGTAACAGGCCAAACATATTGGCAGGCCAGAACAGTACCAAATCAGAACAGTTGCAGGCCGCCGGTGGGCCAATGAAGTTGATGGATGATACGGTAAAAGGCCAAAACAGAATCGGACCTTCTCAAAAGTGGGTCGTTCGTAGGTGGCCCAGAACGAGCTATGAGAACAGTGATGGGCTGACCGTGAGCCTTAACTGTATCGGGCCTACTTGACACAACATGTTAACGGGCCGCACAGTATTACAATGTGGGATTTTGTAGGCCGAAATAGTAATGGGCCTGACATTCGTGGGCTGCTGCTGGCCACATCTTTGGGCCATTTCAAAAAATGATGGACGAAACAGTAATGTGCCATAATCTTATTGTGTTCTCCTAATGGGCCGACCCACTTAATTATTAGCAGGCCTTGGCTGGGCCTGGCTTCTACCACGGTTTCTGTGGCCGATAATGGCTATAACTGGGAGCTAACGGTGTTTGCCATGTGGCATTTTGCATGACGTCAGCAGTCAACGCGGCTGGCAAACAGATTTACGACGCAACAAGTTTTCGTGGCTCAAGGGTGTGATCTGCCACAGTCAGAAAAAACCGTGGTAGATTCTTTTATGTCGGGGCCTTTACCACGAAGGGTATCCGTCATAGAATACTTTTTAGGCACGAAAAACAGGCCTTCAACCACGAAAATCGTCCGTTGTAAAATCGAACTTTTCTTATAGTGGAATATACACCCATACTTTATAGATGTTGATCAAATTTATAATATATTGTGCTTTACCAATTATAATTTTATATAGTGATGATATGTCAGACGTGTACTATCTGAGTGTCACGTGCAAGACACGTGCAACTTACTAGTATAATAGGTAAAGCAGAAAAAATATAAATTTGCTCAACATCTATAAAGTATGGGTGTATATTTGGTTCTTGTACTTTGTATATCATGTAGAAGTCAACGATTATTGGCTATCTAAAACTTGAAAATTTCTGTAACATAGTCTAGAGAAATGAGGGAGAGGATTCTAGAATGATGGAGAAGTGTGTTTTTAGTTTTGTGCATAGCATTCATTGTGACGAAGACTATCAATAGAATCTTCTTGATGCTAGAAAAGAAAAGAAGATCCAATAGCTGGAAATGTTGGGATTCGCGAGTCTTGATCCAATAGTCATTATTCAAAGTTATCCGTACACTATATAGTGGTGAGACTAATAAGTTGCACGTGCCTAGCACGTGAGACTGAGATAATAGACGTTTGGCATATCATCACCATATAATATTTTAATAGGTAAAGCAGAAAAATATATAAATTTGATCAACATCTATAAAGTATGGGTGTATATTTCGTTCTTGTACTTTGTATATCATGTAGAGGTCAAAAATTCTTAGCTATCTAAAATTTTAAAATTTTGGTAACATAGTCTAGAGAAATGAGGGAGAATATTCTAGAATGATAAGTGTTATTTGACTTTTGTGCATACCATTCATTGTGATGTAGACTATTAATAGAATCTTCTAGATGCTAGAATGGAAAAGAAGATCCAACGTCTAGAAATGATGGGATTCACGAGTCTTGATCCAGCGGTCAATATTCAAAGTTGTTCGTACACTATATAGTGGTAAGATCATGTATAAGTCAATGATTATGAGCTATCTAAAACATGAAATTTTGGTAACATGATCTAGAGAAACGAGGGAGACGATTCTAGAATGATGGGGAAATTGTGTTTTGAGTTTTGTGCACAGCATTCATTGTGATGAAAACTATCAATATAATCTTCTAGACCATTAAAAATAGAATCTTCTAGAAGCTAGAATGTAAAAGAAGATACAACGGCTGGAAATGTTGGAATTCACGAGTCTTGATCCAACAATCAATATTCAAAGTTATTTGTACACTATATAGTGCTAAGATTATAACATGTAAATCAGAAAAAATATAAATTTGATCAACATCTATAAAGTATGGGTGTATATATTTGGTTCTTGTACTTTGTATATGTTGTATAAGTCAACGATTATTATCTATCTAAAACTTTAAAATTTTGGTAACATGATATAGAGAAACGAGGGAGAAGATTCTAGAATGATGGAGAAGTGAGTTTTGTGCATAGCATTCATTGTAATGAAGAATATCAATAGAATCTTCAATATGCTAGAATGGAAAAGAAGATCCAATGGCTAGAAATGTTGGGATTCGCGAGTTTGATCTAACTGTCAATATTCAAAGTTGGTCGTACACTATATAGTGGTAAGATCATGTAGATCTCAACGATTATTAGCTACTAGTAAGTTGCACGTGCCTTGCACGTGATACTTGGATAGTAGACGTATGACATATCATCACTTATACAATTATAATTGGTAAAGCACAAAACATTATAAATTTGATCAATATCTATAAAGTCTGTGTGTATATTTGGTCCTTGTACTTTGTATCATCATGTAGAAGTCAAAGATTATTAGCTACCTAACACATGAAATTTTTGATAACATGGTCTAGAGAAACAAGGGAGAATATTCTAGTATGATGGAGAAGTGTGTTTTGAGGTTTATGCATAGAATTCATTATGTCGAAGACTATCAATAGAATTTTCTAGGTGCTAGAATGGAAAAGAATATCTAACGGCTAGAAAAGTTGGGATTCGCGAGTCATGATCCAAGGGGCAACATTAAAAGTTATTTGTACACTATATAGTGGTTTGTAATGAAGACCATCAATAGAATCTTCACGATGCTAGAATGGAAAAGAAGATCTAACAGCTGGAAATGTTGGGATTCGCGAGTCTTTATCCAACGGTCAATATTCAAAGTTGTTTATACACTATATAGTCGGAAGCTCATGTACAAGTCAACGATTATTAGCTACTAGTAAGTTGCATGTGAGACTCAGATAGTAGATGTATGACATATTATTACTATATACAATTATAATTGGTAAAGCACAAAAAAATTATAAATTTGATCAACATCTATAAAGTATGGGTGTATATTGGCTCCTTATACTTTGTATCATCATGTAGAAGTCAAATATTATTAGCTACCTAACACATGAAATTTTTGATAACATGGTCTAGAGAAACAAGGGATAAGCTTCTAGTATGATGGAGAAGTGTGTTTTGAGGTTCGTACATAGCATTCATTATGTCGAAGACTATCAATAGAATCTTCTAGAAGCTAGAATGGAAAAGAAGCTCCAATGGCTAGAAACGCTAGGATTCGCGAGTCTTGATCCAACGGACAAATTCAAAGTTATTCGTATACTATATAGTGGTAAGATAAGATCATGTAGAAGTCAACAAGTATTAGCTACAAGGGAGAAGATTCTAGTATGATGGAGAAGTGTGTTTTGAGGTTTTTGCATAGCATTCATTATGCTGAAGACTATCTGTAGAATCTTCTAGATGCTAGAATGGAAAAGAAGATCCAATGGCTGGCAATATTAGGATTCGCGAGTCTTGATCCAACGGTAAGCATTCAAAGTTATTCTTACACTATATAGTGGTTATATATCTACTACCATAATGGAGCAGTTTTTAATTAGATCCATAGCACCAATCCTGACCATTGGGCTATTAGATCCAATTGTTAAGAGAAGCTAGATTCATTTTGAATAGCATCTAGAGCAAACTCCGCCAGGCATGTTCTATAACCATCATGTCACCACCCCAAAATTTCATAGCAAAGTAGGCTATATTCTCTCTACTACTATAATGGAGCAGTTTTGAATTGGATCCATAACACCAATCCTGACCGTTGGGCTCTTAGATCCAATGGTTCAGAGCAGCTAGAATCGTGTTGAATAGTACATACCTGGATCATACTACACCATGTTCTAGAACCATCATGTCACCACCCCCAAAATTTCATAGCACATTAGGCTATATTCTCAATATGTGTAGATAGATATTATTAATAGACTTAATGTATGCAGTTTTTCTCTATCAAGACTGTTGGTTAATAAAAACATAATGTTTGTTAAATCACATTTCATACATTAGAGAAAAAAATCATAAATTAAGTTTCTTAATAATAAATATATACACATATTGAGAATACAACCTATTGTGCTATGAAATTTTGGGGGTGGTGACATGATGGTTCTAGAACATGGTGGAGTTTGCTCTAGGTACTATTCAACATGAATCCAGCTGCTCTGAACTATTGGATCTAATAGCCCAATGGTCAGGATTGGTGCTATGGATCCAATTCAAAACTGCTCCAATATAGTAGTGGAGATCTAAAACATGAAATTTTTGGTAACATGGTCTAGAGAAATGAGGGAAAAGATTCTAAAATGATGGAGATGTGTGTTTTGAGTTTTGTGCATAGCATTCATTTTGATGAAGACTATCAATTGAACCTCCTAGACTGTTCAAAAAAATTAGAATCTTCTAAATGCTAGAATGGAAAAGAAGATCCAACGGCTGGAAATGTTGGGATTCACGAGTCTTGATCCCACGGTCAATATTCAATGTTATTCATACACAATATAGTGGTAAGATAAGATTATAATAGGTAAAGCAAAAAATATATAAATTTGATCAACATCTATAAAGTATGGGTGTATATATTTGGTTCTTGTACTCTGTATATCATGTATAAGTGAACGATTATTAGCTATCTAAAACTTTAAAATTTTGGTAACATGGTGTACAGAAACGAGGGAGAAGATTATAGAATGATGGAGAAGTGTGTTTTGAGTTTTGTGCATAGCATTCATTGTGATGAAGACTATCAATGGAATCTTCTAGATGCTAGAATAATCGAAAAGAAGATCCAACGGCTGGAAATGTTTGGATTCGTGAGTCTTGATCCAACGGTCAATATTCAAAGTTCTTCGTACACTGTTTACCAATGGAAAGATGTGCACATATACTTTCTTGTAGTACTACCAAATATGGGAAATTCACCATAAACTATAATGTGGATATGTCCATAACCTTGCTTGTTTGCTGGGCCTGAAACTTATTCATCAAAAAACTAGATGATTATTAATCTAGTAGATCGCTTGAATTTCGGGGGGAAATGGTTGCTAGAAGTAGATCGGTGTGTCGTACCAAGGCACACGTGCGCGGCGCCATGTTGTGCACGAGGAAGTGACAAGCCGGACTGTGCACCCACGGCTGCAGAGAAGAGATCGATGGAGGGTGGATGGTGAGAGCCAGCGAAGGAGAGAGAAAACACAACTTGTTTTGCACGCATATTACTACTAGTAGGTACATATATTTACTACTATACTAGTAGAGTGTACCATGTATGTTGTGTCAGCAGGCCATCATAGATTTTCTCTGACATCGCACCGCCTTCCGACTCTTCCTCCCGCTGCTCTCGCACTGCATCCTTTTTTGGAAGGAGCCGCCTCCCTTTTCGAGTAGTACTAATACGGAAGTGGAGTACTTTGCTTTAAAGAAAAAATATTTCCATCGCTTAGAAATTGGAGTTGTTTCTTTTCCTAATATTTGGAAACTCCCATTGGCAAAGTTGTTTACCAACGCCAAGATGTGCACATATACTTTCTTGTAGTACTACTACAAAATTCCCATAAACATGGATATGTCTGTGACCTTGCTTTGTCGCTCGGCCTGAAACCTGTTCAGACTTATACATGGTAGGCCATTTTTGTGAAGAGGATTTCTTGAAAAGTTGTGAAAACTCATATTTATTATTTTTCATGGCAGGTAATACAAGAAAAAGGACGCCATGCATGAATCACCCTGTTATTTTTGCCTATTTCCCTCTCTTTTTTCAAAGCAGGGTCAACTTTGCCGCCATGCAAAGTCTAGAAAGAAGTTGAATCTTTGAAAACTCTTGGTCATGTTCTCGATATATTGGCTGTCTGGTGGGAAACTTCAAAAGATTTTTGTGAAATTTAGAGAGCAATTGGCAGCTCACATGTGGTTCGAAATAATTTGACCTAATTTCGACAGACTTCCTCCAATGCATATTAATGTTTATAGGTTTGTCTAGATTCAAATGTATCTAGTCATGTTTCTGTGCTAGATACATATATCCGAATCTAGAAAAATCTGAGAACATTAATTTGAATCGGAGACAGTAGTGTAATTTAACTGGGTTAATTTATCTACGAACCTTGAAAACTCAAAGAACCTAGGAATCGCTAGTAAAACATGGATGGTTCGCTATCCCTGGGAATATGGCGCGCTTCTCGCATTTCGAGCCACATTCTTCTGATTTTCTTTACTACTGGTACAAAACATCCCCATAATTAGTTGCAAAAGTGAAACATGTTTTTTTCCTAATTGTTCGAAACTCCCACGGGCAACATTGTTTACTAGGCCAAGACACACACATCTACCCGATGTCAGAACCCTATGTAAAAGTGTAGCTAGGGTATACATCGATATAGAAGGCCATGACCTTATTGGTCGTTCATGCTAAAAACCAAGAATAGTGTTACATCATGGTGGGCTATAATGTGACTCCGTTTTCCCTAAGGTTGTCGAATCTCATGTTTATCATTTTTATAATACTAGCAAAAGTACCCTAATCGTAATGAAGTCTCATGTTTTTTTTTACGCTTTATTTTGTTTGAATGTTTTCCATACGCGGACAAATTTGTTAGTATGCAAATACTAATCAGTAATGAAATTTCTCAAAACTATTGTTGGCCCATGATATATTGGCTGCTTGGGTACCTTCAAAAGAATTTTGGATATTTTCAAGTGTAATAGTCCATCGCACTCACATGTATTCAAGTTTTACCTAATTTCATTTAATCGACATAGAGTCATGCATTTAAGTGCACATGGAGCTTTAGCTTGGAAGTTTGAAATAATTGGGAACTGTAAGAAATAATTGTCCACTTTGAATGAAAATTTGGTGGGGGCATTCTTTAGTCTTTTTCTACAAGTAAATGTACTTGAAAAACCCACACTTCTGGTATTGTCTAATATATCATGTACTATGTATGAACTTTCTTGGGTTTCAAGCCAAATGACCAAGCTCATGGACATACTCTGTCTTCATCAAGATAATGACGGTGTGCCCATATTTTGGTATAGCTAGGTCGGTGCATGTTAGCATGCATGGTGAAGAAGTAAAAGTAGTTTTTGGAAGGAAGTGCGATCAATATGGCTTAGAGTTCATAGCATGTGCCATTTATTTACTATAGTACATAAAGTGCTTGGATAAATTACATGTTATATTTTTGAAGATAACTTTTGTAGCTAATTTCCCCACTCAGACAACTTTCTGTCGATTTGTCAAATCAGGTCTAAATTAATATTCTACAAGTGCGTGAGAGCTAGTTCAATAGTATAATCGAGTGTTAGGTATAACAATGTGACACATCATCTATTGCCGGCTTTATACCAGCATGTACAATACCTAACATTTGAACTATAGTACAAGTAGCATTACATGCAGCAACCTCACAAAAAAGCAAGAAGATTAAATAGGAATAAAATTAAAAACATTCCATGCCCGTTTGAAAATCCTAAAACTTGAGAATTGTAAGAAAGCATGGTACACTTTGTCAGAAAATTGCGGTAGTGGCATTCTTTATTTATTTTTTGGAACCGGGGTACGATAGGTCCTAAAGGAGCGAGACACTCCAATTAGTGCACTAGGGTTTGTAGTCTTCGCAATGTGGTCTGAGGACCTTTTTGTAATTATTATTACTTTTGACTTTTTGTATTGGTGTAGCTGATTATTAATCCAGTAGATCACTTGGATTTCGTGGGAAAACGTTTGCTGGAAGTGGATCGGTGTGCCGTACCAAGACACACGTGCGCAACGCCACGCTGTGGACGGGGAAGAGATAAGCCGGACGGTGCACCCGCGGCTATAGAGAAGGGATCGATGGAGGATGAATGGTGAGAGCCGGCGAAGGCGAGAGAAAACACAACTTGATTTGCGTGCATATTAATACTACTAGGTCCATATATTTACTACTAGTGGAGTGTACCCTGTACCTCGTGTCAGTAGCCTATCATAGCTTTGCTCTGACATCGCACCACCTACCGACTCATCCTCCCGCTGCTCTCGCGCTGCCTCCTTTTTTTTGACGGAGACGCCTCCCTTTTTGAGTAGTACTAGTACGGAAGTGGAGTACTTTGCTTATAGAAAAAATATTTCCATCGCTTAGAAAATTGGAGTTACTACTGTTCCTAGTATTTGAAAACTCCCATTGGCAAAGATGTGCACATCTACTTTCTTGTAGTACTACTACAAAATTCCCATAAACATGGGTTTGTCCGTGACCTTTTGATGGCCCAAAATATATCGAGCTCGTTGGGGAACCCCAAGAGGAAGGTATGATGAGCACAGCAGCAAGTTTTCCCTCAGTTATGAAACCAAGCTTATCGAACCAGTAGGAGCAAGGAAACACCTCCAAGGTGTTGCTAGCTGAGCTTTGGCTGGGCGCACTACCGGTGCTAGAAGCAACGTGGAAACATGCACAACACAACCCAGAACTTTCCCCCAACTTATGATGAGGTTGTCAATTTCACCGGTTTTGATGAAAACAAAGGATTAAACGTATCGAGTGGAAGAAAGTAAAAGCTTGCATAAAGTAAACAGCAAACAGTAAAAGTTGTAGATTGATGGTAAAAGAAAGGACCAGGGTCCATAGTTCACTAGTGGTGGTTCTCCTTAAGATAGATAACATGTTGGGTGAACAAACTACAGCGGGGCAATTGACAAACATCGAGAAAGCATACATGCATATACTAATCATCTTGACTCCTTTGAGATTCGATTGAGCATTACAACATTATACATAGACCGTCATCCAACTGCTTCTATGACTAATAATCCACCTTCAGGTTATCATCCGAACCCCCTCAAGTATTAAGTTGCAAGCAACAGATAATTGCATTAAGCATTGCGTGTAAAGTAAACAATATGATTGTTCTATGAAAAAAAGATTGTTGTTTTCTCCCTGGTAGCAACAACACATCTAGTACCTTAGAGATTTATGTCACTTCCCCAGATTACTAGAGGCATGAACCCACTATCAAGCATAAATACTAACTCTTGGAGTTTCTAGCATCTACTTGGCCCAGATAGCTACTAACAGCAGAAAGCATGCAAGATCACAAATAACAAAGACATGATAGAATCAATAATCAATCTAAAATAGCATCTCAATATCCATCGGATCCCCGCAAACACAACATGTATGATTACAAATGGATGATCTTGATCATGAATGGATCTCACAACATCTAAACATGATAGCACAAAGGAGAAGAACCAATCATCTAACTACTACATGGACCCATAGTCCAAGGATGAACTACTCACGCATCACACCAGAGGCTTGCATGGTGATGAAGAAGGCCTGCAGGGTGAATTCCCCTCTCTGGCAGGGTGCCAGGAAGAGCTTCAGATCCCTCCTGATCTATGGATGGAGACGACGGAGGCTACAGACTCTTTTGTGGAATTTTGATCGGGTCCTTAGGGTTTCTGTATCGAAGGCATCTTATAGTCGGAAGGGGAGGCCGAGGGGGTGCCTGGGGCGGCCAGACCACCCCCTGGTGCGGGATAGGCTTGGCCGTGCGGCCAGCTAGTGTGGCGGCCCCCTGGCCCCTCTCCGTCTCGTATTCTGGCTACGTGTCCCCCTCGGTGAAAAACTGACTTTGGCTTTTGTCCTGTCCAATTATGAGAATATTCAGTTTCTGACTTCCTATAAAGAAAAACAACAAAAAACAGGCAGCTAGCACTATGGCATCTTGTTAATATGTTAGTCCAAGAAAGTGTATGAAAAGTACTCCAAAGTTGGAACAAAACATAAGAAAGTAGATAGAAACCAAGCATGGAACATCAAAAATTATGGATACGTTAGCAACGTATCAACATCCCCAAGCTTAACTCTTGCTCGTCCTCGAGTAGGTAAGTGATAAAAAGAAAGAATATTTTTTGAGGTGACATGCACCATCATGAACTTGATCAAAGTATTTATAAAATATAGATAGCTTGGATCATAGTACTTCAACATAGCATGAAAGATAAAGTTCTAGCAATAAGACATAGCAACTATGTTGCCACATGAAAAGGCACAAACAAAAGATTCATGAACAACAATGCTTTGCAAGACGTTTGTTTGTTTCACATAAAGAAAAAATAGCATAGTGGCATTCAGCTTGTCCCTCATAGAGTAGAAAACATAAATGCATAGGACACCCTCAAAGTTCATAAGAGTGACTAGATACAAGTAGTTTAAGAGCAAGCAATATCAAGTTATGCATCAATCAACAAGTCTTGGGACAATGCACATAGAACTAAGAATGGCCACTATGCTCTCAGAGTAGGTGCATAAAGATAGAAGGTGGAGACTCAACATAAAAGTAAAAGAAAGGCCTTCATAGAAGGAAGTAGGGATTCAAGTTTCATAAAGAGATTCCAAAAATTATGGTACTTATTAGCTTTTAGATCTCATTGCCCCTATCAGAAGCATCTTTAAGGTGATTACGGTTAAAGTGACACAACTAAGAGGATATGCTTAACAAGTTATAAGCTAAAATCTCATTCCCCTTACTTACGAAGACCGAACCTCATGCTACTCACCTTTAGTCACAAGTAAGCTCTTGTCATTGTAAGTACATATGTAGCATAGAGAACCACCAACAGGGTACCCCTTGCACATGATATAGGAGCTATCCCATAATCAAAATGACAAGGCAAGTAGACAATGAGCATATCAGCGATCTTTTTTTTGCTATTTGCATTGGTTTTTATTGAGGATGCTTCATAGAGTGCTCATTATGCTGATGCTGCAAGTTTCCACCATGATTAGGTATGGCTTAGGCTAGCAGCCCAGGCGTTTCTCTAACACACATACAAACTCCATGATCTTACAAGTTCCACTTTTATTTCACACCGCCGGGATCCATAAGCAAAAGAACATGATATCAACGAGGTACAAAGTACAAGTGCAATGTTGAAAGCGTTCCCCATGATACATGGTTCTACTAATTTCAACTTATAAAGCGCAAGCATATACGCAACAAAGATGGACACAATGGTTCAAGTTTATTAAATGTAAGAAAGTAAAGTGTACCATCAAGTTCGGGAGATCTTTAATCACTAATTTTCACATAACAAATTTAATTCAGAAGGTAGATAAAAGCATGGATATACTTGGAATAGCAATTTCTAATAGGTAGGTATGGTGGACTCTTTGGAATAACTTGGTTTAAGGAGTTGGATGCATGAGTGGAACTCACACTTGATTACAGAGGCTAGCAAAAGACTAGGAGCGACCAACTAAGAGAGCAATAATGGCCATAATCATGTAGAGCAACAAAACATCATTGATTAAAGCATAAAGTGATATTACAAGTCGAAAACTAAAGGATCATAAAGGCCATGGTGACTTTGGATAGTCATAACATGGTGTGAGCATGCGCCAAGACAACCCAAATAAAGCATCAAAGGAAAATACCACAATACTATGCTTTAATATGCTAAAACAATACATGATTCTTCCAAGGCACATTAAGCAATCTCAATTGTTTACAACATGTCATGCTACAGCAAAGATCACTAATAATAAAGCCAAAATATTATCAAGCATGGCATGACAAAGCATAGGCCACAGTCAAAAAAGGCTCTCTTTACCACTTAAGCATGATCTTTCCTACTCTTGTCCAATCCAAACCAAACTATTTGAAAACCAGTGTATGGAAGAGGGTGTCCAACCAATTTATTCAGCAAACTAAGGTAACCAAGAAAACCAAAAACCAAAATGAAAACAAAAAAGAAGACGATCCAAGGACAACACAACTGTGCATGAAACAATAAAAATGAAGTGTTTGGAAAAAACCTGGGATTTTTATTGATGAAGAAGGGGATGCCTTGGGCATCCCCAAGCTTTGACGCTTGTACTTCTTGGATATTTCTTGGGATGACACGCGTGGCATCCCCAAGCTTGAGCTTTAGTCCATTCTTCATCTCATTACTCATTCCTTTCGTACACCTGCAATTTTCCTTCATACAAAACTTCACACAATGTTTATCAGCAACATTAGTGCACTCAAGATAATAAGTCTTTGGGTTCAGCTTCAACACCAATAAAACTTCCAATAAAACATAATCTACTGTAGCACTTCCCTCAAAAAGCTCAATTCCCCAAAAGAACTTAAAAGGAACCAACAACAAGCAAATGCAAATAATGGCAGAAATCTGTCAAAACAGACCAGCAGGTAAAGACGAATTTTTTAGAAGACCTTCTGTTGCTCAAATCAAAAAGTATTTAAATAACGAAAGTTATATAACAACCTGGGGCAGAAGCACAAAAATTCATGCCTCAAAAATACGTACAGAGATTTTACACGAATGTTTACGGTGAAGAACAAAAATCTGTTTCGGAACATCAACTTTCCCAAGCCTTACTTCTCTCTCATTAGAGGTTACTCTTGGCACAAAAATCAAATAAAAAGGATAAGGAGAGGTTATTACAGAGGTAATAACTTCCAAGACTCATCTAAAACTTTTGGTAATGCCTTTAAGTTAGGCATAAGAAGCAAGAAAAAGAATCAAGTGTTCTCCAATAAAGAAGCATTAAGAGCAAATTTGTTTTAATAGGAGAGGCAAAAGGAATCTTCTCTCTCTTCTTACGGAAGTGTTCTATACCTTTATTGAGTGGGAGTTGATATTTAGTAGTTTCTTCTTTCATATCAATAATGGCACCAACAGTTCTAAGAAAAGGTCTTCCCAAAGTAATAGGACAACAAGCATTGCATTCAACATCCAAAACATAGAAATCAACGGGGACATAGGAATTGTTAACCATAATAAGAACATCATTAATACTCCCCATGAGTTTATTTTTAGCAGTATCATCGAGTGGGACATTCAAATAACAATCTTCAAGTGGTGGCAAATCAAGCATATCATAAATCTTTCTAGGCATAATATAAATACTACTATCAAGATCACATAAAGCTTTGAAATCAAAAACATTCACTTTCATATTAATGATGGGTTCCCAACCATCTTCTTGATTTATTAGAATAGAAGCTTTATGTTTCATCATTTCTTCTTTAATTTTTATGAGAGCATCAGTAATGTGTTTTGTAAAGGCCATATTCATAGCACTAGCATTAGGACTTTTAGCAAGCTTTTGTAGAAACTTAATAACTTGAGAGATGTTGGAACCATCAAGATCAAAATCAAATTTATCAGCTAAAGTAGTAGAGCTATTACTAGCTTCAACATTAGTGGTAGTGATAGTAGAAACACAAATGTTTCTAGCAATTTCATCTTCTCTTTACCACTTAGCATGCAGTTCAGCTAAAAGTCTAACATTTTCATCAATCCTAACTTGTATGGCATTAGTAGCAGCAAAGGGATTCTCAATAGTTTCAGGTTTAGCAGCCATTTTATTAATCAAAGAGGATTGTGCTTCAGACAAATATGCTATATTTCTTTCAGCATTAGAGAGTTTTTCCTTAATAGTTTTATTGAAAGCAGTTTGTTTACTCATAAAATATTTAAGCATAACTTCAAGTTCAGAGGGAGCACTCCTATTATTGTTGTACGGATTTCCATAAGCATTACCATTGTTGGGAGGATATGGCCTATAATTATTATTACCAAAATTATTCCTATAGGCATTGTTGCTAAAATTATTATTTCTTATGAAGTTCACATCAACTTGCTCTTCTTGAGCAACAAAAGAGGTTAAGGGGACATGATTTGGATCAATATGAGCTTTCCCATTAACAAGCATATACATAATAACATCAATTTTATCACTCAGGGAGGAGGTTTCTTCAACAGAATTTACCTTCTTACCTTGTGGAGCTCTTTCAGTATGCCATTCAGAAAAATTAACCATCATATTATCCAGAAGCTTCATTGCAGCACGCAAATTAATGGTCATAAAGGTACCTCTAGCAGCAGAATCCAATAGATTTCTTGAAAAATAGTTCAATCATGCATAAAAGGTTTGGATAATCATCCAAGCAGTCAGTCCATGAGTGGGACAATTCTTTACCAAAGATTTCATTCTTTCCCAAGCTTGAGCAACATGTTCATTATCAGATTGTTTAAACTTCATTATTTCACTTCTCATAGATATAATCTTAGCAGGTGGATAGTATTTTCCAATGAAAGCATCTTTGCATTTAGTCCAAGAATCAATACTATTCCTAGTTAAGGAATTCAACCATTCTTTAGCTTTTCCTCTCAAAGAGAAAGGAATAAATTTAATCTTAATATTATCCCCATCTATATCCAGGTGCTTTTGCATCTCACAAAGTTCAACAAAGTTATTTAGATGAGCAGCAGCATCTTCATTACCAATACCAGAAAATTGTTCCCTCATAACAAGATTGAGCAAAGAAGGTTTAATTTCAAAGAAAGTAGCTTCAGGAACAGGTGGAGCAATAGGTGTGCACATGAAATCATTGTTGTTAGTCCCAGTGAAGTCACACAACTTAGTTATTTCAAGAGTAGTCATTTTTTGTGTCTTTAATAAAGAAACAAACACACAAAGCAGAAAATAAACAAAGCAAAACAAAAACACCAAAGTAAAGAGATTGGTTATGAGGGACTCCCCTTGTGAAGATGTCCTTGACTCCCCGACAACGGCGCCAGAAAAAGAATTTGATGGCCCAAAATATATCGAGCTCATTGGGGAACCCCAAGAGGAAGGTATGATGAGCACAGCAGCAAGTTTTCCCTCAGTTATGAAACCAAGGTTATCGAACCAGTAGGAGCAAGGAAACACCTCCAAGGTGTTGCTAGCTGAGCTTTGGTAGGGCGCACTACCGGTGCTAGTAGCAACGTGGAAACCTGCACAACACAACCATAGAACTTTGCCCCCAACTTACGATGAGGTTGTCAATCTCACCGGTTTTGATGAAAACAAATGATTAAACGTATCGAGTGGAAGAAAGTAAAAACTTTTAGAAAGTAAACATAAAATAGTAAACAGTTGTAGATTGATGGTAAAAGAAAGGAGCGGGGTCCATAGTTCACTAGTGGTAGTTCTCCTTAAGATAGATAACATGTTGGGTGAACAAATTACAGCGGGGCAATTGACAAACATCAAGAAAGCATACTTGCATATACTAATCATCTTGACTCCTTTGAGATCCGATTGGGCATTACAACATTATACATAGATCGTCATCCAACTGCATCTATGAATAATAATTCACCTTTAGGTTATCATCCGAACCCCCTCCAGTATTAAGTTGCAAGCAACAGATAATTGCATTACGCATTGCGTGTAAAGTAAACAATACGATTGTTCTATGAACAAAGGATTATTATTTTCTCCCTAGTAGCAACATCACATCTAGTACCTTAGAGATTTCTATTACTTCCCCAGATTACTAGAGGCATGAACCCACTATCGAGCATAAATACTAACTCTTGGAGTTTCTAGCATCTACTTGGCCAATATAGCTACTAACAACGGAAAGCATGCAAGATCACAAATAGCAAAGACATGATAGAATCAATAATCAATCTAAAATAGCATCTCAATATCCATCGGATCCCCGCAAACACAACATGTATGATCACAAATAGATGATCTTGATCATGAACGGAGCTCACAAGATCTAAACATGATAGCACAAAGGAGAAGAACCAACCATCTAGCTACTACATGGACCCGTAGTCCGAGGATGAACTACTCACGCATCACACTGGAGGCTTGCATGGTGATGAAGAAGGCCTCCAGGGTGAATTCCCCACTACGGCAGGGTGCCGGAAAGATCTTCAGATCCCTCCCGATCTAGGGATGGAGACGACAGAGGCTACAGACTCTTTCGTGGAATTTTGATCGGGTCCTTAGGATTTCTGTACCGGAGGCATCTTATAGTCGGAAGGGGAGGCCGAGGGGGTGCCTGGGGTGGCAAGACCACCCCCTAGCACGGGTCAGGCTTAGCCGTGCGGCCAGGTGGTGTGGCGACCCCTGGCCCCTCTCCGTCTCGTATTCTGGATCCGTGTCCCCCTCGGTGAAAAACTGACTTTGGCTTTTGTCCCATCCAATTCCGAGAATATTCATTTTATGGCTTCCTGGAACCAAAAACAACAGAAACCAGGCAGCTGGCACTACGTCATCTGTTAACAGGTTAGTCCAAGAAAGTGTATGAAAAGTACTCCAAAGTTGGAACAAAACATAATAAAGTAGATAAAAATTAAACATGGAACATCAAAAATTATGGATACGTTAGCAACGTATCACCTTGCTTGGTCGCTCGGCCTAAATCTGTTCATACTTATACATGGTAGGACATTTTTGTGAAGCGGGTTTCTTCTAAAGTTGTGAAAACTCATGTTTATTATTTCTCATGGCAGGTAATACAAGAAAAAGGACGTCATGCATGAGTCCCCCTGTTTTTTGCCTATTTCTCTCTCTTTTTTCAAAGCAGGGTCAATATTGTCGTCATGCAAAGTCTAGAAAGAAGTTGAATCTTTGAAAACTCCCGGTCGTATTGTTGATATATTGGTTGTTTGATGGGCAACTTCAAAAGATTTTTGTGAAATTTAAAGATCAATTGGTAGCTCACATGTGGTTCGAAATAATTTGACCTAATTTCCACATACTTCCTCCGATGCATGTTAATGTTTATAGATTTGTCTAGATTCAAATGTATCTAGTCATGTTTCTGTGCTAGATGCATATATATCCAAATCTAGAAAAATTTGAGAATATTAATTTGAATCAGAGACAGTAGTGTAGTTTAATTGGGTTAATTTATCTACGATCCTTGAAAACTCCAAGGACCTAGGAATCGTAAGTAAAACATGGATGGTTCGCTATGTCCGAAAACATGGCGCGCTTCTTGCATTCTGAGCCAATACAAAACATCCCCATAATCAGTTGGAAAAGTGAAAAATATTTTTTTGCTAATTATTCGAAACTCCCATGGGCAACATTGTTTACTAGGCCAAGACGCACCCATCTACCTGATGTCAAATCCCCATGTAAAAGTGTAGCTAGGGTATACATCGATATAGAAGGCCATGACCTTATTGGTCTTTCATACTAAAAACCAAGAATAATGTTACATCATGGTGGGCTATAATGTGAATCTGTTTTCCCTAAGGTTGTCGAATATCATGTTTATCATTTTTCTTGGCAATTAATAATACTAGCAAAAGTACCCCAATCGTAATGAAGTCTCATGTTTATGGTTTATGCTTTATTTTGTTTGAATGTTTTCCATACGCGGTGAAATTTGTCGGTATGCAAATACTAATCAATAATGGTATTTCTGAAAACTATTGTTGGACCATGATATATTGGCTGCCTGGGTACCTTCAAAAGAATTTTGGATATTTTCAAGAGTAATAGTCTATCACGTTCACATGTCTTCCAGTTTAACTTAATTTCGTTTAATTGATATAGAGTCATGCATTTAAGTGTACGTGGAGCTTTAGCTTGGAAGTTTAAAAAATACTTAAACTTGGGAACTATAAGAAAGAATTGCCCACTTTGTACGAAAATTTGGTTGGGGCATTATTTCTTCCTTTTCTACCAGTAAAAGTACTTGAAAAACTCACACTTTTGGTATTGCCTACTATATCGTGTACTATGTACGAACTTTCTTGGGTTTCAAGCCAAATGAGCAAGGTCATGGACATACTCTGTCTTCATAAAGATAATGACGGTGTGCCCGTATTTTGGTATAGCTAGGTCGGTGCATGTTAGCATGCATGGTAAAGAAGTAAAAGTATTTTTTGGAAGAAAGTGCGATCAATATGGCTTAGTGTTCATAGCATGTGCCATTTATTTACTATAGTACATAATGTGGTTGGATAAATTACATGTTATATTTTTCAAGCTTAATTTTCTAGCTAATTTCACCCACTCAGACGACTTTCCGTCGATTTGTCGAATTAGGTCTAAATTAGTATTATACAAGTGCGTGAGAGCTAGTTCAATAGTATAACCGAGTGTTAGGTATAACAAAGTGACACGTCATCTATTGCCAGCTTTATACCAGCATGTACAATACCAAACATTTGAACTATAGACCAACTAGCATTACATGCAGCAACTTCATCAAAAAGCAAGAATATTAAACAGGAATAAAATGAAAAACATTTCTATGCCCGCTTGAAAAATACTAAAACTTGGGAATTGTAAGAAAGTATGGTACACTTTACCTACTATATCTTTTATTTTTGGAACCAGGGTACCATAGGTCCTAAAGGAGCGAGACACTCCAATTAGCGCACTAGGTTTGTAGTCGTCGCAATGTGGTGTGAGGACGTTTTTGTAATTATTATTATTAATTTTGAGACTTTTTGTATTTGTGTAGATGATTATTAATCCATTAGATCGCTTGAATTTCAGGAGAAAAAACGGTTGCTGGAAGTAGATCGGTGTGCCGTACAAGGCACACATGCACAGCGCCACGCTGTGGATGAGGAAGAGACAAACCGGACTATGCACCCGCGGCTACAGAGAAGAGATCGATGGAGGATGGATGGTGAAAGCTAGCAAATGAGAGAGAAAACACAACTTGATTGGCATGCATATTACTCCTAGTAGGTCCATATATTTACTACTAGTGGAGTGTACCATGTACCTCGTGTCAGCAGCCCATTATAGCTTTGCTCTAACATCGCACCACCTTTCGACTCGTCCTCCCACTGCTCTCGTGCTGCCTCCTTTTTTTTTGGAAGGATCCACCTCTGTTTTCGACTAGTACTAGTACGGAAGCGGAGTACTTTGCTTTACAGAAAAAATATTTCCATCGCTTAGAAAATTAGAGTTTTTACTTTTCCTAGTATTTGGAAACTCCCATTGGCAAAGTTCTTTACCAACGCCAAGATGCGCACATCTACTTCCGTTTAGTACTACAAAAAAATCCCATAAACATTGATATGTCCGTGACCTTGCTTGGTCGCTCGGCCTGAAACCTGTTCATACTTATACATGGTAGGCCATTTTTGTGAAGCGGGTTTCTTCAAAGTTTTGAAAACTCATGTTTATTATTTTCATGGCAGGTAATATAAGAAAAAGGTTGCCATCCATGATTCCCCTTGTTTTTGCCTATTTCTCTCTCTTTTTTCAAAGCAGGGTCAACTTTGTCGGCATGCAAATTTTAGAAAGAAGTTGAATCTCTCAAAACTCTCGGTCGTGTTCTCGATATATTGGCTGTTTGGTGGGCAACTTCAAAAGATTTTTGTAAAATTTTAAGAGCAATTGGAAGCTCACATGTGGTTCGAATTAAGTTGACCTAATTTCGGCAGACTCCCTCTGATCCATATTAATGTTCATAGATTCGTCTAGATTCAAATGTATCTAGTAATGTTTCTATGCTAGATACATATACATGAATCTAGACAAATCTGAGAACACTAATTTGAATCGGAGATAGTAGTGTAATTTAAGTCGGTTAATTTATCTACGAACCTTGAAAACTTAAAGAAGCTAGGTATCGCAAGTAAAAATGCATGGTCCACTATGTCCGGAAACATGGCACGCTTGTTAGATTGGTAAAGAAGTAAAATTATTTTCAGAAGGCATAACGTTTAATATGGTTTATAGATCCTAGCATGTGCCATTTATCTTATCTTATATCTTACCACTATTTAGTGTACAAATAGCTTTGAATATTGACCGTTGGATCAAGACTCGCGAATCCCAACATTTTCAGCCGTTGGATCTACTTTTCCATTCTAGCAACTACAAGATTCTATTGATATTCTTCATCACAATGAATGTTATGCATAAAACTCAAAACACTTCTCCATCATTCTAGAATCTTCTCCCTCGTTTCTCCAGACCATGGTACCAAATTTTGAAGTTTTAGATAGCTAATAATCGTTCACTCTACATGATATACAAAGTTCGAGAACCAAATTATACACCCATACTTTATAGATGTTGATCAAATTTATATTTTTTTCCTGCTTTACCTATTATAATTTTATATAGTGATGATATGTCAGAAGTCTATTATCTTAGTCTCACCTGCAGGGCACGCGTAACTTACTAGTTTACTATAGTACTATATGAATTAGTTGGATAAATTATATCATATTTTTCAATCTTAATTTTATGGCCAATTTCACCTGAAAGTGCATCATGCTTCAATCAACACGTTCGGTGGAATTAAAGGTTACATCAAAAAATAGTAAATTACATCCAAGTCCATACAATTGGTACAAATGCCCCTAAAATTTAGCTTGGAAAGGCAGTAGGGTCTGGTTCAATTTCAACCGAGCAGCTGAGCCATACTCTTCCTACTACTGTTTGCTTCACACACGAAACACAGCGCGGTCATGCGTGTTGATCATGGTCAAAGGGACGAAATTGCTCGGAACGAGTAGAGGAGCACATCCAAAAATCTGCTAAAAACCAATTCGAGGACTGAAGTCACTACTGTACGTGGTTAACGTTAGGCGAAGGTCCGAAGGTGTCGACCTGCCCCCCTACCGAGTCGATTCCCCCAGCCGCACCTTTGCCGACCGCAGGTTCCTCGTGCTCGAGCTCGAACTCGAGGATGTCCTGATGGTAAACAAGGGCCAGCATAGGATCGATAGGCTCGAGGGGATCCAGGATGGCATCGTCTGACATGGCCATGGTGACCTGGCGCCCACCCGAGTTGTCTGCCCCGGTCGCATGCTTGCTAGCCGCAGGTTCCTCACGCGTGAGCTCGAACTCGATCATGTCCTGATCGTAAGCAAGGGCCAACATAGGATAGATAGGCTCGAGGGGACCCAGGACAGCTGATACATTGCAAATGTATCTATAATTTTTGATGCTCCATGCTTGGTTTTATCCACTTTCTTGTGTTTTGTCCACACTTTGGAGTACTTTTCATATGATTTCTTAGACTAACCTATTAACAAGAGCCACAGTGCCAGCTGCCTGTTTTCTGCTATTTTTGGTTCCAGGAAAGTCAGAAAATGAATATTCTCGGAATTGGACGGGACAAAAGCCAAAGTGCCTATTTTACAGAAGACTCACGGAGCCAGAATACGATACGGATGAGGGCCAGGGCCTGGCCACACCACCCCCACGCGCGGGCTAGGCCTGGCCGCGCCAGGGCATGGTGTGGTGGCCCCAGGCACCCCCTCGGTCTCCCTCTTCGCCTATAAGAAGCCTTCTGACCTAAAAACTCCGGGGGGTTCGACGTTTTTCCAGAAGGAGTTCCGCTCCGCCGCCACCACCAGATTCCACGAAACAGCACCAGAAACTCCGTTCTGGCACCCTGCCGGGACAGGGAATTGGAGGAGATCATCGCCATCATCATCACCATCGCTTCTCCATCGACCATCCATGTTTCCCCCATCTATGAGTCAGTAATCCCCCGCTGTAGGCTATGGGGATGGTAGGTATTGGATGAGATCGTTCATGTAATGGCATCAGATTGTTAGGGCATGGTGCCTAGTATCTTTTATTAGTGCTTTATGACTTTGTTGCGACTTGTTCTGCTTAATGCTTGACACTAGGGCCCGAGTGCCATGATTTTAGATCTGAAATTATTATTGATCCATTATGATAGTATTGTTCTTGGTCTTATCTGCAAGTTGTATACACACGTTGTTGTCTAGAACCTATGGCCCCGAAGTGACAGAAATCGGGATAACCAGCAGGGAATGGCTTTGATGTGAGGATCACATGTGTTCACGGAGTGTTAATGCTTTGCTCCGGTGCTCTATTAAAAGGAGCACCTTAATTGCCAGTAGTTCCCTAGAGGCCATGCTACAAACGGGCTGGCAGGACAAAAGATGTTGTGCAAGTTCTCATTGCTAGCACATATGACTATATATGGAACACATGCCTAGGATTATCTAGCACTTGGATGCTTTATCTTATTTATCTGCAATTGCCCTATGTTCTGATTGTTATGTGAATTGTCTTATCCATGCAATGCCCGTCCATCCATCCCTATGCCTACCGCACTCGAATCCCACTGTTTACTGCTTTTGTTACTACTGTCATTCCTTTACTACTGCAGTTACTTTGATATTCCTACTACAAAACTATTGCTACTGATAAACTGCTGTGAGCAAGATTGTTTCCAGGTGCAGCTGAATTGACAACTCAGTTGTTAAGGCTTATAAATATTCTTTGGCTCCCTTTCTGTCGAATCAATAAATTGGGTTTCACTTCCCTCAAAAATACTGTGATACACCCCCTATACTTGTGGGTCATCAAGACTATTTTCTGTCGCCGTTGCCGGGGAGCATAGCTTTATTTATCAAGTCCACTTCAAATCACTATTGTTCAAGCTAAGTTTATTTTATCCTTGTTTGCTTGTTTCTTTATCAAAAATACAAAAAAATTGGTTCCTACTCTAGTTGTTATTTTCGTTGGTCTATTATTGTCTTGCTTTATCATGCTTGTTGTCAATGGTTGGTTTCTTTGAAACTGAATCTTATTAGCAAGGTGGGTTCACGGAAGATGAAGAATATTATTATAAGGAACACCGCTTGTCACAAAAAGGGAAACACTTATGGGGACAAATTGATAGATTGTATACCATTGCTAGAAATGTGTGCTCTACTTATAATGTTACTTATTGCCTTGATAAATATTGTTGCTGTAGGAGGTACAAACACCTCCCTTTTCAATGTGAGTATAATGATAATGTTACCATATCTTCCTATGTTAAGGGAAATTATGACCTTTATGATGTGGAACAAATTGAGGAATTTATTGCTTGGAAGGGTGCATTTGAACTTGCTAGTTTGCTTGAAAATATTGATGATTCACCTTATAAGTATGAGGTTTATGGTATACTTAAATTTTGCTTTGATAATTACAAGGATGAAAATGGCTATATTCTTGAATATTTTAATAGATGCTTTCCACAAATGGAAGAGACTAATGCCTTGCAGGATCCTATGGAAGAAGAAATTGATGAACCTGAAATCTCATTAGATGAAAAAGAGAAGGAGAGTGATGAACAAAAGCAGGAAGAATGGATTAGCTACCCATGCCTACCTTCTAATGAGAGTAACTCTTTATCCCTTACATTATTTGATTGACCTCCATGCTTACTAAAGGAGGATGAATGTTATGTTCCTGAGGATTCTTTTGAAAATGTTTATGATAAAGCTCTAGTGCTTGTGGATCATGAAAAGCATGCTTTATGTGATAGTTATATTGTTGAGTTTATTCATGAGGCTACTGAAAATTATTATGAGAGAGGAAAATATGGTTGTAGAAGTTTTCATGGTATTGAAACACCTCTCTATGTGCTGAAAGGTTTGAAGTTACTCTTGTTTTATCTTCCTGTGCCTATCACTTTGTTCTTTGCGAATTTATTTTCATACACGATTCCTATGCATAGGAAGTGGGTTAGGCTTAAATGTGTTTTGGATTTGCTTCTTGATGCTCTCTTTTACTTCAATTCATATTTCTTATGAGAGCATCCTCTCAAACTTTTATGCCTGAAAATGATAATATGTTTATTATTTTTGGGAGACCTTTTCTTAATACTGCAGGAGCTGTTATTAATTATAATCAAGGAAAGGTGACCTTCAATGTCAATGACAGGAACATACTATCTATTTCCCCAAGAAGATTCATAGGACTTATGGTTTTGAATTCAATTGAACATGTTGAGGGCATTCAAGTTTGAGAAATATATTGTCCCATACCAAGAGAAAAAATTTGAAACTATTATGATTGGGACCATTGCTATCAAGGTTGAGGTAACATAATTATTAGTGGAATACAAAGTTTTGTCTCACATGCAATTGTTTTGGTAGCAAGAGTTGATCAACCATGTTAACAAAAGGATTTCATTCAACAAAACAATGTTTTCACTATGATTATCTCCGCTTACTTCTATTCTATCCATTTTAGTTTTTGCTTATGCCTAACTTAAAGGCGTTAAAGAAAAGTACTTATTGGGAGATAACCCCAAAGTTTTAGATGATTCTTGGAAGTTATTACTTCAGTAATAAACCGCTCCTTATCCTTTTTATTTGCTTTTTGTGCCAAGAGTAACCTCTAATGAGAGAGAAGTAATGATTGGGGAAGTTGCTGTCCCGAAACAGATTTATGTGCTTCACCGTAAACATTAATGAGAGAGCTCTGTATGTCGGATTGAGCTGTAAGTTTTTGTGCTTCTGACCCAGGTTGTTATCTAACTTTCGTTAGTTCAATACTTTTTGATTTGAGCAACATAAGGTCTTCGAAAAAATTCGTCTTACCTGCTGGTCTGTTTTGACAGATTTCTGCCATTTTCTGCATTTGCTTCTTGTTGGTTCCTTTTTGAGTTCTTTTGGGGAACTGAGCTTTTTGAGAGAAGTGCTACAGTATCTAGTGTTCTAATGGAAGTTTACTTGGTGTTAGAACTGAACCTTAAGACCTTTTATGATAAGTGCACTAATGTTGCTAATGAGATTGTGTGAAGTTTTGTATGAAGGAAAAATTTCAGGTGTATGGAAGGAATGAGTAATGAGATGAAGAATGGACTAAAGCTCAAGCTTGGGGATGCCACGCGTGTCACCCCAATAAATATCCAAGAAGTACAAGCGTCAAAGCTTGGGGATGCCCAAGGCATCCCCTTCTTCATCAATAAAAATCCCAGGTTTCGTCCAAACACTTCATTTTTATTGTTTCATGCACAGTTGTGTTTTTCTTGGAGCGTCTTCTTTTTCATTTTCGTTTTGGTTTTTAGTTTGCGTGGTTTGATTAGTTTGCTGAATAAATTGTTTGGACCTCCTCTTTCATATACTGGTGTTCAAATAGTTTGGTTTGGTTTGGTTTGGAAAGAGTAGGAAATCTCATGCTTAAGTGGTAAAGAGAGCTGGTTTTTAACTGTGGCCTATGGTTTTTCATGCCATTCTTTTCTGTAGCATGACTTGTTATAAACAATTGATATTTCTTAATGTGCCTTGGATGAATCATGCGTTGTTTTAGCATATTAAACCATAGTATAGTGGTATTCTCCTTTGATGCTTTATTTGGGTTGACTTGGCGCATGCTCACACCATGTTATGACTATCTCAAGTCACGATAAGCCTTTATGATCCTTTAGTTTTCAACTTGTAGTATCACTTTATGCTTTGATCAATGATGTTTTGTCGCTTTGCATGATTATGGCCATTATTGCTCTCTCATTTGTCGCTCCCTTACTATTGCTAGCCTTCACTTTCACTGAGTATGTTTTACTCAAGTTTCCAACTCCCTAAACCAAATATTGCCAAAGTGTCCACCATACCTACCTATTAGCATCATTTGCTACTTCCGTGCATATTCAATATGCCTTGTTTTCTTCCGAATAACATGTTTGCTTGTTTTGAGAAAGTTAGTTACTAAAGCTCTCACGAACTTGATGGCACACTTTATTTCCTGCACTTAATAAACCTGAACCATTGTGAACTCTCCATTAAAGTTATATGCTTGCTAATTTTAGGCTGGGGATTAGCAGAACCGTGCTGTCACGGGGAACGCTTTCAACACTTGTAAATATATACCCAGTTGATACCTTGCTCTTTTGTTTGCGGATGTCGTCGATGTGAAATAAAAGGGGAGCTTGCAAGTCCATGGAGTTATGTATGTGTGTTAGAGAAACGCCTGGGCCGCTAGTCTAATCCATGCTGACATGGTGGAAACCTGCAGCGTAACCATAATGATATCTATGAAGCATTCTTCTTATAAAAAAAGAGAGAAAGATAGCTATTGAGAAAAATAAAAAAAAGAGATTTATGAAAAGAGGAAAGAGAGAAAAAGCACCATTTTCCCATGGTAAATAAGAAGATTGTTGAGATACTCATTGTCTGCTTGCCTTGTCATTTTGATATGGGGATTCTTCCGTATCATCGGGCAAGGGGCACCCCGTTGGCGGTTCTCAATGATACGCACATACTTACGATGACAAGAACTTACTGGTAACTAAAGTTGAGTAGCATGAGGAGCGGCCCTCGTACTCAAGGGACTTGGGATTTTCAGTTTATAGTCTGTCAAGCATATAACTCAGATTGGACCTCACTTTCACCTTAACCACATTAAAGATGCTTATGAAAGGGGCAATGAGAGCTCAAAGCTAATGAGTACCATACTTTCAGCATTTGGAAGCCTTTCAAACTATTCAAAACCTTTTCATTTCCTTGTTGAGTCTCCACTTATTATATGAGCACTTTCTTGAGAGCATAGTGGCCATTCTTAGTTCTATGTGCATTGTCCCAAGACTTGTTGATTGATGCATACCTTGATATTGCTTGTTTTAAACTATTTATATCTAGTCACTCTTGTAAACTTTGAAGGTGTCCTATGCATTTGTGTTTGCTACTCTTTGAGGGACAAGCTGAATGCCACTTTGCTATGTTTTCTTTACGAGAAACAAACAAACGTCTTGCAAAGCATTGTTATTCATGGATCTTTTGTTTGTGCCTTTCATGTTGCATTGTTATTCATGAATCTTTTGTTTCTTTGTCTTATTGCTAGAACTTTGTCTTTCATGTCATGATTGAAGTACTATGATCCCAGCTTTGAATGTTTTATAGATACTTTGATCTAGTCTTTGATGGTGCATGTCACCTCAAAAATTATTCTTTCTTTTTATCACTTACCTACTCGAGGACGAGCAGGAGTTAAGCTTGGGGATGTTGATACATTGCAAATGTATCTATAATTTTTGATGCTCCGTGCTTGGTTTTATCCACTTTCTTGTGTTTTGTCCACACTTTGGAGTACTTTTCATATGATTTCTTGGACTAACCTATTAACAAGAGCCACAGTGCCAGCTGCCTGTTTTCTGCTGTTTTTGGTTCCAGGAAAGTCAAAAAATGAATATTCTCGGAATTGGATGGGACAAAAGCCAAAGTGCCTATTTTTCCAGAAGACTCATGGAGCCAGAATACGATACGGAGGAGGGTCAGGGCCTGGCCACACCACCCCCAGGCGCGGGCTGGGCCTAGCCACGCCAGGGCATGGTGTGGTGGCCCCAGGCACCCCCTCGGTCTCCCTCTTCGCCTATGAGAATCCTTCTGACCTAAAAACTCCAGGGGGTTCGACGTTTTTCAAGAAGGAGTTCCGCTCCGCCACCACCACCAGATTCCATGAAACAGCACCAGAAACTCTGTTCTGGCACCCTGCCGGGACGGGGAATTGGAGGAGATCATTGCCATCATAATCACCATCGCTTCTCCATCGACCATCCATGTTTCCCCCATCTATGAGTGAGTAATCCCCTGCTGTTGGCTATGGGGATGGTAGGGATTGGATGAGATCGTTCATGTAATGGCATCAGATTGTTAGGGCATGGTGCCTAGTATCTTTTATTAGTGCTTTATGACTTTGTTGTGACTTGTTGTGCTTAATGCTTGACACTAGGGCCTGAGTGCCATGATTTCAGATCTGAACTTATTATTGATTCATTATGATAGTATTGTTCTTGGTCTTATCTGCAAGTTGTATACACACGTTGTTGTCCGGAACCTATGGCCCCGCAGTGACAGAAATCGGGATAACCGGAAGGGAATGGCTTTGATGTGAGGATCACATGTGTTCACGGAGTGTTAATGCTTTGCTCCGGTGCTCTATTAAAAGGAGCACCTTAATTGCCAGTAGTTCCCTAGAGGCCCCGCTGCAAACGGGCTGGCAGGACAAAAGATGTTGTGCAAGTTCTCATTGGGAGCACGTATGACTATATATAGAACACATGCCTAGGATTGTCTAGTACATGGATGCTTTATCTTATTTATCTGCAATTGCCCTATGTTCTGATTGCTATGTGAATTGTCTTGTCCATGCAACGCCCGTCCATCCATCCCGATGCCTACCACACTCGAATCCCACTGTTTACTGTTTTGTTACTATTGTCTTTGCTTTACTACTGCTGTTACTTTGCTATTCCTACTACAAAACTGTTGCTACTGATAAACTGCTGTGAGCAAGATTGTTTCTAGGTGCAGCTGAATTGACAACTCGATTGTTCAGGCTTATAAATATTCTTTGGCTCTCCTTGTGTCGAATGAATAAATTGGGTTTCACTTCCCTCGAAAATAATGCGATACACCCCCTATACTTGTGGGTCATCAACGGCGTCAACCATAGCCACGACAACCTAGTGCCCACCCGAGTTGTTTGCCCCGGTGACATTATCGCTGGCTGCAGGTTCTCGGCGGGAGGATTGGCCGCTATCTCGCACGGGCTTAACTTGGCCACGGTTGATTTCCTGCCAGAGTGCTTTCCCGGACGCAGCTCCGTCACAGTTGAAAGGGAGGCACACCGGGACCGACACTTTGTTGTAGAGGTCCACTTTTGTTCGCGTGCCGTGTTGACAACGCCGTGACGCGGCCAGCGCATGATCGATAGCCTCGAGGGGGCCCAAAATAGCGTCGTCAGCCGGCAGGGCCAACGCACATTTACCGTGGGTGAGTAGGCGCTCTACAGAGGCGGCTCCAACGGTGGCATGTTCCCGCCGCATGAACTGTTCCGAGGCCTGGCCTCGAGCTGAAGCAGACCTCCGAGGATGACACAGCCAATCCACCGGGATTCCTTCAAGTATTTGTGAGGGTAACATGGCTTTGGTGGAAGAAATAAATTCCGCCGGAGAGTAGAATGAAGGAGAAGTTGAACTGCTTTTTGTAAAGGAATAGTTAGTACTAGTAGTACTACTAGTGGTGCTACTCGGTTTTAATCCCACCGCTACAATGAGGGGACCTCTTTTTCGGTGTTTTTTCTTTGACCAAGCATTTCTCCAAGGAGTACTTTTTTTAAGATGCTCCAAGGAGTATGCATAGAGACCGCTTGGCGGCACGTGAGTTTTTTTCGTAGCTGGTGGTTGTCCGGGTCATTAACTCACAAGAGAAATGTCATATAGGTACTTGTAGCGGTCGTACTTTCAGCTGGCCGCAGTCTAATCGGAGAGTAGGAGTACTATACACTCTCGAAACAGAGGTGGCGAGCAGCTAGGAGCTCGAGCAACGAGTCTGGTAAATTCTTGGAGTATGTACTCCAATATATAGTAGTAATAAGTTACACATGCATTAGTGCTCCAGCACGTCATAGAACTATAGAAGTATGTCATATTATCACTATATAGAAGTATTCCAACACGTGCATATTTTTTTAACTTTACCTATATTATATAATCTTACCACACTATATTGTGTATGCAGTACTTTAAACTTTGAAAAATCGATCAAGCCTGGCAAATCTCAATATTGCAAACCGTTGTATCTTCTATCCATGCTAGCATATAGAATATTCCATTGATAGTCTTTAATATAGTGAACGCTATGGACAAACCTCAAAACGCACTTCTCAATAATTATAGAATATTCTTCGTTATTTCTCTCGAGAATATCTAGTGATAGGTAGCTAATAGTAGTAGGTTTATTTCTACATGACAAAAGGTACAAGAACCAATTATACACCCTATACTTTATGGGCGTGGCTCAAAATTATAATTTATTTTCAGTGTCACCGATTATAAATTCATATAAATAAAAGATGATATATCATACAGTACTTCTGTTAGTATCTAGTTCTCACCTGCAAGGCACGTGCAACTTACTATAGTCCTAGGACTCCGTACAAGGTACACATTACTCCATCCTGGAGTACTCCTACCTCTGTTTTTGATTATAAGGTAGTACTACTAGTATCTTATGACGGAGGAAGTATATTATGATACTAGTATCTGATACCAAGTCAGTTATTTCTAGTAGGAGGGAGTATATTATGATACTAGTATCTGATACTATCTCTACAATGTGTAGTATTACTATCATGTATTGTACTGTACTTAGTACTAGTAGTATCATAGTCTTAGTGTATTTATTGTTTTGTAATCTCAAGGAAAATTGTGTACAAGATTTATTTAAGATTATTTTTTCTATGATACTCTACCTGTGATACTAACACAATCTCTTTCATCATTAATTGTTGTGACACATAAGCATTTTCCATGCATGTAATAAGGCCGTTGACAATGGGGGAGTCTCTTAGCGTGACATCCTAGGAAAAATGCTTTTGTGGCATGTCAATTAAGGAGGAGAGAGCGTGTTGTTGTATCTTAGCTAAGATACATCCCTTGCACGTAATCATAGGCAAAATAGTTGATTTCCCAATAAAATACATGCATGAGAGGAAAAACATTAAATTAAGATACAACCTCTAAAATACAATGCATTGGAGAGGTTGTCTCTTAGTTATTTATAACTCCTATGGTAACATGCTAAGATACACCCTATTGCAAAAGGCCTAATGCATGATACGTACCGCCTGATACCCCCATTGAGGCTAGTATCATCCCAAACAGAGGGAGAGTAGTAGTACTAGTACCACCATCCCGGATTAGTACTCCAGTACTGTATTTAGTCTTCCACGTAGCCCTAGGTCGTCAAAGTGACGTGTACACCAGGATAGAAGGAGATAATTACTCAGGGAACACAACACTTCCCTAACTTTCTCCGCGCCAGCTCTTGCCAAAGAGATAAGTTATCGGTTCATGGCCGTTGAATTTGGATGGACGTACCATATTTCCTAGAGTGAGATGAGGAGTCTAGTACTCCTAGTATTTAACTATAGTACTAGTCTCTCTCGCTCGTTCTCATCAACCCTTTCAGATCCGCGCTCCTCCCTCTGCTATCTCACTCGGTCTCAAAATCCCTCTCTGATCTGCCGCAGTTGAAGAAGGCGGCTCTATGGCGGACGAGTGGTTTGAAGCTATGATTGACATGAGTGCAATGAGGCAGGTCTTCAGCTACATACTTTGTTCTCAAATTGTTCGCCGTCCCACATACATGGTTATTACTTATTTCTTCATGATGTTTTCCACACTGGTTCGATGCAATCTTGTTTTTGGGCTAAATCTCTTTTCCTTGCACGAGCAGTGCTTTGGCAAGGCCGCAGCGCACATTCATGCGCACAATGTGTTGGAAAATTGTCCAATGGCTAGTGCCCGGGATGTGAATACGGAGGCGTCTTCGAACCAACCACTACCGTGGATCAGACATCCTTGGGAATGAGGCTCAAGTGCAGCAAGAAAGGGTGCGACATGGCTGGAAGCTTCCTCGAGTTCATCGAACACCAGACGACGTGCCCGCACGGGCAGTGGGTGACATAGGTTCTTGACAAAAAAGAACCGTATGATATTCGGGTGTCTATGTGTGTGCTGATTCCGTCTAGAGTATGGTTTAGTTTCTGCCATGGTTGTGTTCTACCTATACTAGTTATGTTATATAAATAAACTGAATCATCATCGCATCCACATAGTTTATCTCTTTTACCGATACCAAGGGGAAGTACCACCAGCCTGTGCATCTACATAGTTGCTCTCTTTTAGCTAAAAAGCTTGAAAATCCGTAGAACTTGGGTGGCCCTCAATAGCGTATCAAAATATCGGTGCCCAAACCACTTCTCATCCATCCGTCATTGGTGCCTACGCTGCAAAGCCGATGCCACAAAAAAATTCAAGAAACCGGAGCAGCTACTTGCTCCGATGCCCAAACTCAGCATATGTTAAAATATTCGCCTTCCCTGTCTAGCCTAACAACCCTTCCTCTATTTAACGTAGAGAGAATAGCCATCCCTCTCGTTAGGTGGGAGTAACTTATTACTAGCTAATAACTTGAATGTACATGCAATGCCAACTAAGCAAATTGGTGACATGACATGATAATTAATGATGAAAGAGAGGGAGGTATTACCATAACATCAGACATACCAATACTATATGAGTGTAGAACCTAATTAATTAGGTCTTGCATGACACCACACACATGTTATCACCCACTATGAAGATAGTAACATATGCAAGTTACTATATTTAGGCTTGTCATGGTGGGGAGTAACTTAGAGTAGTAACATGCATATGTTACTAGTCTAAGTTACCACCTCCATGGTGGAAAATAACATAGGCGTGGTATCATGCAAAGTCTCATTTATTGCAATATGGACTCATTTTGTCTTGAAATTCTGCCGCAAGTGCACTGTGTAGTGCGGAGAGAGAAACAATGATTTTCTAGTTCTTATGGCCGGGTCATACTGGTATGGTCGACCGCAAGGTTTCTTAGCTTAAGCCTGAGTGCTAAGGTCGACCATAGGTGTCTTATGCCTGACCTTATTTTCACATTGGAGATACCCTTATGGTAACATAGCTAGTTATCCCAATTCTCTCTCTCATCATTTAATTGCATGCCATGTCATCTAAATGCTTATTTGACAATACATGTAGGACTATGTAACTACCCAAATTACTCCCACTAGCACTATGACCAGCCTAAATAGAACCATGAAGAGAGGACGAGCCAAGGAGGATGTTGGGGAGTGATGACATGGTGCGGCCCTGCCTTTTGTTCAAGTAGTCCACTCTCACCCATTTCCCCTGGCCACTTCCCCCTCATCTAGGCCAGCACCATCGACTAGCCCCTGCCCCCTTCCCTCCCCCCACCCACCAAAAAAATCCCCAAATGGCGGCGCCGCTGGAACTGGTGCGCTCCTCATAGGAGCGCATCATCGAGTCTAGCCCCCATGTCTTCTGTGCCTGCCGCGTCTCGGCAGCCACAACCAACTTCTCCGTCGTCGAGCTGCAGTTATTTAATGAGGCGATGTCGTACACAATGACACTGAAGATCTTCTTCTCTAGGACGTACGAGCTCAGGAGGATGCATGGCTCCATCCCAGCCCCTCTGGAGGAGGACGATGTTGTGACCACACCCTGCAAATAGGAAGTGTTGAATCTCAGCCTGCCTCCCAGCAAGATGCGAAGAGCGAGCAAGGTCGTGGGAACTATGCGTAAGGTTCTTGGCCATGTATGGCTGATGAAGAACCTGCAACTCATGGCGGAGGAGTGGGACATCATCATATCGTACGACATTCTGCACTGGCTCTGGCTTGAGGCGTGTATGTGGGTCGACGGGTTCCACTTTGACCTAACCCTCAGCGTGAATCTCTCGCTCATCGTCAACCTACCGGCGCTTCAAGACAGTTGGTACCTGGTTCAGCAGGAGGATGGCCACATTAGCATATGCATGCAGGCGCTATCGAAGCGCACAACGGTGCGTCTCCAGGGATGCAAGCATCCGTACCACCGCAAGTGCATCTTCACTTGGTTTGAGACCAATGCCAGCTACCCTATCTACCGAGACAATTTGCTCGCCCATATTACTGAGACGAGGTGCATACGTCCCCTTCTGTATGAAACTGGTCATGTGGTTGATAATTAATTAATGTATTGAACCAATGTTTCTACTGCACGCCAAGTGAACCTGTTCTACATATGTTTGCACTTGTCGAATTAAGCTTAATCCAATTTAGACAGGGAAAACAAATAGTCTAGGATTACAATCCAACAGGAAATTGTCATCATGTCTCATACATTTTACAAAGAGAAAACCAATAGGAATCACCGTTCATCTTATCACTTCATAATATGAAACAACAGTCTAATCATCATCACCATCATCACTTTCTGCACCGCCTCGTTCTAGATCCACATATTCCGACTAGGTTGGATCTTCTTCCCCTTGCCGTTTATCATACATGTCCTGAGATTCATCAGGTAGAACCAATTTATTCATGTCTTTGTCGACTACACTAACCTCGACAGTGAAATCTACTTGTCCATCATGCGCAGAGCCACCTCTAGCAATCAAATTTTCATTGATGTCAGCCAGTTCAGTTACCATACAACCACTGGGATCATCTTGGTGGGCAACATCTGTGGTGACTGGCTAGTCATACTCATTCACATCATAGGTGCTCCTTGCCTCAAACTTTTGCACATATTGCCAGTACTTATTATCTCTGTCATCCAAGAATATTACCTTCGAAGCTTGAGTTACCAAAATATAAGGTTCCTCCTTGTACCACTCAGCAGTAGTATTGATCGATATGAAATTCCCATCATTTCTACGGCCTCGTTTCTTGTTTGGATCTTGGTCGTACCAATAACACTTGAATAGAACCACAGATCGACCACCAGTCTTGTCGTTATAATTCAACTCAATAACCTCTTTTATGTAACCATAATGATCATAGTCATCTGACTTCTTCATTTTTGCTATTAAGTGCTCTCCACTAGTCGTGATGCCACTGTTTTGTGTCTTCAGATGCTTCTCACGCTCATAAGTGTTGTAGTGGATACCATAGTCATTGCAAGCTGAAGCTATCTGCACCCTCTTGGCCAAACCACGTGATAGGGCATAGAGACCATCACTAACATCTCCCGGTCTTCACGCAGCTTCGTGATCTACAGTTATACAAAATAATCAAGATGTCATCTCATGTGCACAATTCGTATGCAATTCAAAGTTCAATTGACCATCTTACATGATTCCTAAACCATTCCTGAAACCCACCCCCACATACTAGTGCAGCATAATCTTTTCCTTTGCTTGCTTTAAATAACCTACAAAAATGATAGTCAAGTAAGACATCTGAATATATCTTGCTACAAGTTTCATTTCATATATGTGATGATATGTATGAATAGTACTCACGCAACAAAGTTTTCAACCTCATCAGCGTTATTCAGCACATACCAAGTAAGTTGGTTATATTCGTGTTGCATTAATGTTCTATGTTCCTTATTTCCTACTAGGCGAACACCACAGTTAAAAACAGATTTTTCAACTTCTTCAATTCTGCCACCTAGATTGCATATTGTTTTACGATTAAGAATGTATCTTGAGAAAAATGCAAATGCTTCAGCAACAATGTATGCCTCTGCAATGCAAGCCTCCCCTCTAGCCTTGTTCCTAACAGTACTCTTGAAGGTGCAAAGTCGACGTTCTATAGGGTACATACATTTGTACTGTACGGGAGCTCTATAAAGTGCATCTTCAGTCAGATAAACAACCAAATGCACCATCACATCAAAGAAGGCCGGTGGACATATATGGTCAATCTTGCACAGGATTTCTACTATGTCCGTCTAAAGACGCGCTGCAACTCTTCTATCCAGAGTTTTGCTACAGATTTCCCTAAAGAACTTTCCCAACTCTGTAAGCACGTTGTACAAATCCTTGTTCACTAAACCTTTAATGCAAAGATCTAAAAGCCTTTGTAGTAGGATGTGGCAATCGTGAGTTTTCAAGCCTTGGAGCTTGTTTCCCTCTACATTGATACAATTTGCAATGTTGGAAGCAAATCCAGATGGGAACTTCACACCTCGGAGGAAGTCCCAAAATAGTACCCTTTTATTCATCGGCAAGGTAAATTTTGCACCTAGAAATTTGTAATGTTTTTCACCGCCCTTATCAACTGTATCTTCAGGATGCAGCTTCAAGTTGTTGTTAACGTTGTGTTTTTCGCACTCAATCCTAGCATTATAGCTATCTTTTGTATTACATGGAATGTTGAGTAATGTGCCTATAATGCTGTCACATATATTTTACTCCATGTGCATGCAATCAATATTATGTCGAAGTGTCTTACCAGCCCAATACGATAAGTCCCATAGAGTGGCGCTGCGCTTATAAAATATTCTCGGTTCCTTTTCCTACCCTTGGGAATATGCTGCTACTTCTTCCGCTCTCTTCCTTTTGGATGCTGCTCCTACTGACGGTGCATCTTCTGTATGATTTATTTTACCTCGTCTGGCAGCTGATTTGTTTTCCTGGTTTGACATTTTGTAAATGCGCCTGCAACTCAGCTGTAGTGAACTTTTGTGGTGCAGTGTCAATTCAGTCCTCTTTCCATAGTACTGCAATTTTTTCAAGTTTTTTGGGAATTTGTGGCCTTGAGGAAGAAAAATCGGGTGGCCAAGGAAACCAATATTATTTTGTAGCCTCACTCTGACCTGTTTTGTCTCACAGCAAAAACATGCATTATAACCTGCTGATGACTGCAAGTGCATAGATCATTTGTAGCTCGTTTCGAAATAAAGATATCAATCCCACAGGGAGCAGTAGGCGAAAGACTAAAATGCTTTTAACTACAACTAAACGAAGTACTTAAGAAATAACTTTAAGATGCAAGAAAAGTAGAGCTGTTTTTGGGTTTTTGTTTGAACGAGGTAATTTAAAGTAAAACAAAACTTAATGTAGACAGTAAGAATCACGTGTGCAATAGAACTTTGGAACTACAATAGGGAAAAAGGCGTTCTCGGGGAGTGGTGGATACACCGCTAGCAATTTAAACTAGGAAATCAAGATTATTATAACAGATATTCTCATAATATGTATGTATGTGGGAGGAGCTCCATATATGGACAAATAGGCAGCAATCGCTGCTCACATCATCCTTCATAACCACAGCTAACGAATAAAAGACATCAATCATATTATTCCGCTATTAAGGGATTTCTCCTGTGGCATGGACATGGCTTTATGAGTTCTCCTTTATTCCCCAAGTTAGTATGCAAAGAATGACAACATCTTTATAGTCATAGTAAGCGCTATCATCCCTCTATTTACCAACAAGTAGTCCCCTTCATCGACTCCCCATAGGAGGCAAATATTATGGAGGTGCACAACTCCCAACATCAAGATGAAGAAAATTAACACACACACACATAATGATGTATAACATAATAATCTATATCTCATCTCAATCATATGCTAGGGTTTCTCCATCTCCCCAATAACTAGAGATCTACTCAGACATGGAGGCAATCAACATCATGGCAATGGTAATGGAAACAATCATAGATGAGTAGTACTTGTATAAATCCACAACGAGTATGGGAATTACAAAAAGAGCTAGAAAATATGTAGATGGGATGGATGGAGATGATGGTGATGCAGCGGTGGATGATGAAGATCGATGCCTTAGCCTCCCGGGTCTGTGCAGGTTAGAGATGGATCCCTGGTGGATGAGTTCCCCCTCCAGATGCCTTTCGGAGGTAAGGCTTCGGCGATTTCTGGGTGTTCTGTATGTCGTCTCTCTGATCTAGTTGCACGGGGTGGAACTATTTGAGGAGGTGGTGGCAGCGCCAACTAAACGGCGGGAACTGTACGACTGGAAAATTTATTCCTGCCGTATAGTTGGTCGTTAAATCGTTTGTCTCCTTTGATCGCTTCGGGTTTTCTTCTGGTATTATTAATATTTCCCAAATAAGCGATGTACGTTGTTTTTGACTCCTTTTCTCATCAGTACAACTGCTCCAAGAATTGTGTCCATTGGATCCATTAGATGTCCTGAACCTGGTGAAAACAGACAAAAATGTGTGCGCTAGCGCCGTAAAATACCAAGATCCTACATCTAGAATGCAAAATAATAATGTAAAACATGATACAAATATGCACTCATCAACTTCCCCAAGCTTAGACTCTTGCTCGTCCTGGGCAAGTTTAGCTTAATGGATGTGATCCTCATATTCATGAAGATGAGTCGATAAAATAAATGAGGCAGTTGCAGCATGTCTTTATCATATGCGATACATAGGAATATGTTCATAAATAGTAACTTACTCCAACCATCTGAATATTATTAGTAGGCTTCCACACCTTAGTGATCAATAGTTTATAAAAGATGAATCTCAACATAACGTAAAAGTATCCGGTTCAATCAAATGAGTTAGCGAGGTAGTCCCAAGTGTTTTAGGATTAACATATTCACTTGGGATTCAAAATCTGAAAAGTGTATCTTTGTCATACTACAAATATAGTGGTATATGCCTATTTTGTCTTTGTACGCTCGCTCTTTTTCTTCTTTCTTTTCTTCTCTTTTGTGTATATGCTCACACTTTTGTTTAAGTGATGTGCAAAGGAGCTAGCCATACATTCCACTTCATGTAGGAATTCAAAGTTTAACGATCTCCAATTATCAAATTCCAATTGTATATGAAGCATACTTATTACTTGAAGATTCTACCTCGACTTGTTCTCACTCTATTTTGATAGCACATTCATTTTCCTTTGTTCAAGGTTTCTTTTTCAACTTAACTACATAGATAGTATTTCTTTGTAAATCAAATTGTAGACTTACAACATGTTGACCAAATTATCTTTATATGTTCCATTAATACCATTGGTGTGGAAGACTCCTATTGCTATCATCAAGTGCATGTAAATTTATACGCAAGCCATTCATATATCCAATAACATAAGCGCAAACTCAATATTGCTCCATATATAATAATAAACTCGGAATTTCATTAAAGGGATCGACTATTCCCGAAGGGAATTCTAATGATGCAAACTTTATTTCTAGTTTGAACTAATGCAAAACAAAAATAGTGATATGAAACTTATAAGATAGATTACAAGGTCTTTAAAAATCTCCCCAAGCTTGGAATCAAGCCAGGCGGGATCGAATAACTCCTTGTTGGTACCTATTCCTCCTCCTAGGTAGAAAGAGTGTTGCCCTCTTCTTTTATGTTGCCATCTTTAACTATGCTTGCAAAGTGGATGCTAAGCTCAGCCATTTTATATTGAAGCTTCAGCGTTTTCTTCTTGAGGAATTTCTTCTCATCTGTCAACTCAAAGACAGTTTTAATCAAGAAACCAACTCTACCATCGATGTCATCAACCTTTTTCTCAAGGTCTTTGCTCATCATCCAGTAAGAGTCAATATGTTCTCCAATTGTTTCAACGCATGCTTTTGAAGCTTTTTCCAACTCATAGATCTTATAATGAATCTCATTTTGCTGCACCTTCTTAGGTTTAAAAGGTGATGGACCAAGAGGAGGTTTATAATAGGATCCTATTTTGTAGCGATAAGGATTAGGGAGATACTCATCCTTGTTCTTTCCCCGCTCAGCTTGCCTCATCATCTCCATCCTTTGCGGGAACATGTCCTCCCAATTTGGGAGAGGCTTGATCTCTGGGATGGATGACGACGATGATCCTTTAGGTTCTACTTCTTCGATCCTCTTCACAGGATTCTCTTCTTTCTTCTTCTAAATCTTGTTGACATGGAAGGGCGGCATGGCTTCGCTGCACGGATGTGGTTAGAGGGGCTTGTGTAGGGATGGAGAGGTTTTTTCGAGGCTAGAGGCTATAGCTCTGCGAAAACTTAATGAAATTTTTTAGATACAATCAGCCTTAAAAGGAGAGGTCAAAAACCCTAGCCGCCTTTCGTAATGAGCAACTATACAGGCGCTACCCGTATAGATCCTGCCATATAGTTATGAACCGACTATAAATTGCATCTACAGTGGAACAAACTATACGTCCAGAATTATACGAGTGGGAATTTTTATTCCCGCCATAGTTGGTCGTTAAACTCTCTAGATTCTGAATAATTTTTTTGGAGATGGGTCGATAACTATATGACCACAACTATACGGGCAGAATTTTTAATTTCGGCCGTATAGTTGGTCATTAAACTCTTAGTACTCAGAAAATAGTTTTGCCAAAGGCATTGGTATCTATACGACAGCAGCTATACGGGCAGAATTTTCAATTCCGGCCATAAGTTGGTCGTTAAACTATCAGTACCTTCCATGGATGGAAGGTGTGATGTCAAAACAACTATACGACCACAACTATATGGCTGGAATTTTTATTTCTGCCGTATAGTTGGTCGTTAAACCTTCTGTGTCCACCAAATTTTTTCTGCTTCTCCAAGGATTCTTTATTAATCTGACACCTAATGAAATGTCAAGTTTTGACAGAAAAATGTCAGCTTAAGTTTTCAACATATTTTGTCATTATCAACCTTCCTTCTTCTTCGCTAAAGCATCAAATGTTCCTTATTTAACACAATGCTCAACTAAAGCTTCAATTAAAAAATTTAAAACTTACTCAAACCTTTACTTTGCATGGGTTACCTCCCATGAAGCGCTCTTTTATGGTCAATAGCTTGACCGTAGTGTTGCTCATTCCGTCTCGAGTCCAATCTTCTTGCAGTTGCCATTCCTTTTATATCTTTGCTTAATCACTTCTTCTAGGGTGATCACTTCTATGGTGACTGCACTTATATCTTCTTTTACTCGATAATGCTTTAGGAGTTGTCCATTTACCACCCATGCAAGAGAGGGTGTTTTTCCTTGGAGCTTCATTGATCTAGATGAATAACCTTCTTCAACTATATATGGACCTTCCCACTTCGATCTGAGTTTCCATGTAAACCACTTAAGACGATAATTATAGAGTAACACTTTGTCTCCACTTTTAAAGGGCTTATTGTCTATTTTTCTATCATGCCATCTTTTCACTTTTTCCTTAAAAAACCTAGCATTCTCATAGGCTTCACTTCTAAACTCATCTAAAGCATGAATATCTAATAAACGCTTTTCTCCTGCTAATTTAAGATCATAATTTAGATTCTTGGTTGCCCAAAAAGCTTTGTGTTCCAATTCTAAAGGTAAATGGCATGCCTTACCATACACCATCTTATAAGGTGTCATAACCTTAGGATTTTTAAACGCAGTACGGTATGCCCATAGAGTGTCATTAACTTGTATGACCAATCTTTACTTGATTTGTCCACCATCTTCTCGAGTATGGTCTTTAATTATCTATTAGAGAGTTCCACTTGACCACTTGTTTGAGGATGATATGGTGAAGCAACATAGTGAGTTACTCCATATTTGTTGAGGATTTTCCTGAAAGTTCCTTTCATAAAATGAGAACCACCGTTAGTGATTAAAGACTAGGAACTCCAAACCTGGGGAATATGACATCGTTGATCATCTTCACTGAGGTGGATGCATCTGCATGACTTGTTGGAATAGCTTCAGCCCATTTAGTAACATAGTCAAAAGCAACTAGAATATGAGTATAACCATTCGATTCTATAAATGGTACCATGTAATCCATTCCCCATACATCAAAAGGTTCAATTATGAGACTGCAATTCATTGCAATTTCTTGTCTACTACCTATATTACCTTCTCTTTGGCAAGCATCATAGTATTCCACATACCTGTGTGCGTCCTTGAGCATGGTGGGCCAATAGAATCCGGATTGGAGTACCTTTGCAACAGTTCACTTACCTGCATGATGCCCTCCATATGGACTGTCATGACAAGCTTTCAATATTGCATTCATTTCATGGTTAGGAACACACTTCCGGATCATTCCGTCAGGTCCATGACAATATAGATACGGATCATCCCAAAAGTAGTATTTAAGATCATTAAAGAATTTCATCCTTTGATTTCTTGTCATACCAGGAGGTATAAATTTTGTTGCGACATAATTAGCATAAACTGCATACCACGGATCAGCAATTTCAACGTTTGCTAAATATTCTCCTGAAAATGATTCATTTATAGGTACGGGGTTAGTAATTATTCCCTCCATCCTAGAGAGATGATCTTCTACCGGATTATCTTTACCCCTCCTATCTACTATTTGCAAATCATATCCTTATAGTAATAAAACCCACCTAATCAACATGGGCTTAGCATCCTTTTTCACAATGAGGTGACGCAAAGCTTGGTGATTCGTATGAATTATTACCTTAGAATTAATGATGTAGGATCTTAATTTGTCGCAAGAAAAAATTATAGCTAGGACCTCTTTTTCTGTAGTAGCATAATGTTTCGGAATCTTATTAAGAGGTCTACTTGCGTAATAAATAACATTCAAGTTCTTTTCGTCTTGCTATCCTAACACAACCCCTAAAGCATAGTCACTAGCATCACACATGATTTCAAAAGGTTCATCCCAATTTGGAGATTGCATGATAGGTGTGGAAACTAATTTATTTTTAAGGTTCTCAAAAGCTGCAATTTAGTCATGATCTAAGTAGAATGGAGTTTGTTTATCAAGAAGGTTGGTGAGAGGCATAGCTATTTTAGAAAATTCTTTTATAAAACGCTTATAAAAACCTGCATGTCCTAGAAACATTTTTATGTTTTTAATCTCCTAAGGTATTGGAAGATTTTCTATAACATTTATATTAGTTTTATCTATTTATATTCCCATTTCTGAAACCTTATGTTCGAAAAATTTACCTTCTCTTTCCATGAAACAGCATTGTTCCCAATTCAAAACCAAATTTGATTGCCTGCATCAGTGCAAGACTTTGGTTAGATTATAGAGGCAACTATCAAAGGTTGTTCCACAAACAATAAAATCATTTGTGAGAACTTGCATAGTCTTCTCAACAAAATCATCAAAGATCCTTAGAACACATTCTTGAAAAGTTACTGCTGCGTTACATAAACCAAACAAAATTAATCTGTAAGCATATGTGCCATAAGGGCAAGTGAAAGTTGTTTTCTCTTGATCTTCCGGTTGTGCCATTTGCATGCGGCACAATCCACGTAGATTACGTTTAAACAAACCAGCAATGTCAGAATACACTAGTAGAAAAGGTGTCTTTGGTCCACGGTCATGTTCCCAATCCGGGACAGAGATCTAAATCGAGGCAGAAATTGATCTAAATCACAAATTCTTCCATGAATTAATCGATACAGAGATCTAAATCGAGGCACTTCATTACTTCAACCATAAATTCTTCGAAAAAAATGTGCGATTTCACATGCTACATTAATTCAACCACTAGTCAACAATTTCACTTCCGCTTCCGCTGTCCTCCGAGCCGCCGGCTTCCTCGTCGCTGTCGGACGGAACGTCCATGATGTCCGCATTATTCACGAGATGGAGCACCTCTTCTCGTCGAGCGGCAGCGATGACGGTGTACTTGGTCCATCTAGGGATGGACGAGAACCTCTCCCGCCCTTCTCGGTTGCGGAGATCCCGATGCACCACGCGCCTGTCAACAATGCGGTTGCCAATTTTGGCCTTCTGCTCCTTCTTGAACAGCGTCGGCCAGTACGGGCTAGCCGCCGTGTACCGGGGCAGCGCGCTCTTCCACGCGGGCAGCGGCGCGCCGTGATTTTGTTCTCCATCTCGGCTCGGCCAGGTAGCGGAGCCACCGGCACCCCCGCAGAGCTGATGCGCCATCCGTGGGGCACCTTCGCGGCTGGCAGCGTGAGGATGTCGAAGTTCGCGAACATCACCGCCTCGTACGAGTTCAGATCAGGCATATCCATGGCGGCGTGGTGGAGATTGGAGAGGACGAGGGGATGGACGACGAAGCGACGCGATGTGGCGCCTCCTATTTGTACACGAGGACGACGAAGCGACGGTCAGACAAAAGAAGTAATTCGGGGTCAGCGCAATTTTTTTCCTCCCTGGAATCTGGGACCAATAGTTCAGACTGCTAGGTCAACAAGTACAAATATTACAACTTAAAAAGGCACGGAGCTTAAGCTAAATAGAACTATTTATCACACATCTCCTTGATCTTCCTAATCTTGCCCCAATGCGCATGTTCCTGCGAGAGCAAGGATCGAATTGTCTGCTCCTTCCTTTTAGCATCTTCCTTGCACAACTTCAATTGTTTCTCTACATTTTTCCTCATGCACTTGTCCATACTCATAGTTGTGTACTGTGGGACTTTGGCCTGGTGGATATCATTCCTTGCTTGAGTCAGTTCTTGCTCTGCTTTAGCCTTCAGGGCCAACGCCGCGTCCCTCTCCTTCTCGACTTTGATAACCTTATCTTGCACCCACCTGAGATCTCGCTTATGCTTGGTCGTGTCAACTGGTTCGCATAGCTTCGTCTCAACACTGTCAAGAAGTGAGCTGAATACGGATTCTTTCAACTCGACAGTCATTTCCCACAGTTTGTCTAGTGTTTTCTGCATCGATTTGGGCCACTCTGGATCTACCCATTTGACAACACCGCAAATTCCTCCTTGCATCATTGCATGATGTCCTTGACACCGTAGAAACCTCCTGCCTGCGTTTCGTCCTTCAAACGCTACAAATTTAGCGGGCACATATCCATGTTTACATACCAGAGGACTGTATTCATCCTCTAAACCGTGATAGTCGGAGTCATACATCATCTGGTTGGCCTAAGACATCATACGCGCATGAGTAAACAGATTAGATCTAGCTCAAAAAATAGATAACTGGCCACAGATGATAGAAATAGAGATGAGACGACTCACATCGAAATCACCGTCCCTGTCATCACGACACGTTTCCTTGCCATCTCCCCTTGAACCCATGGCGAGAGGGGAGGGGGTGGCTGCCGGAGAGGGGATTGGGATGGAGGCGCCATCGGCTTGCGGCTATGGCAGGATGGGAGTGAAGTGGGGAAAGTGGCTTCGAGGATGGGAGTGAAGTGGGGAAAGTGGCTTCGAGGAAGAGAAGTACGGGGAGGAAGAGAAGTAATGGGGACATGACACTGGGATGTGGCCCACTAAACTCGTGAGACGTGACACTCACAACAGGGCAGCGCCCGGTGTTGTGAGTTTGTCCAGAGCAAGCGTGGCCAATCATGCCGCAGAACAGCCTACTCGCAGATCGCTCTCACGAAGACCATCCCAATCGTCCAAGCGCCCCAATCGAACGGTATGTAACAATCGTCAAGCAGAACAACTGTGTTAGGGCGTGCCTTCTAGAAGACTCGGTCTAACGGCTACCCATGCAATGACACTAGTGTATCCATGTGTCGTTTGTGAAAATAACAGACATGCAATCACACTAGGTGGATCCATATGTGGTTTATGGAAGTAACAGGCATGGAATGACTCTAGCTGTGATTCATGAAAAGAACAGACATGCAATGCCACTGGTGGATCCATGTGTGGTTCATGGGAAGAACACACATCCAATGACACTGGTGGACTCTAGTTGTGGTTCATGAAAAGAACAGACATGCAATGACACTAGTGGATCCATATGTGGTTTGTTTAGAAGAACACACATGCAATGACACTGGGTGTGGTTCATGAAAAGAACAGACATGCAATGACACTGGTGGATCCTTATGTGGTTTGTTTAGAGGAACACACATGCAATGACACTGGTGGATCCACAGGTGGTTCATGTGAAGAACTGACAGGCAATGACACTGGGTGTGGTTCATGAAAAGTACAGACATGCAATGACAGTGGGTGTGGTTCATGAAAAGAACAAACATGCAATGACACCGGTGGATCCATGTGTGGTTTATGGAAGTAATAGACATGCAATGACTCTACCTATGGTTCATGAAAAGAACTGACATGCAGTGACACCGGGTGTGGTTCATGAAAAGAACAGACATGCAATGACACTGGGTGTGGTTCATGAAAAGAACATACATGCAATGACTCTAGTTGTGGTTCATGAAAAGAACACACATGCAATGACACTAGGTGTGGTTTGTTTAGAGGAACGAACATGCAATGACACCGTGGATCCACGTGTGGTTCATGAGAAGAACACACATCCAATGACACTGGTAGATCCTTATGTGGTTCATGAAAATAACTTACATGCAGTGACACCGGGTGTGGTTCATGAAAAGAACAGACATGCACTGACACTGGGTGTGGTTCATGAAAAGAACAGACATGCAATGACACTGGTGGATCCTTATGTGGTTTGTTTAGAAGAACACACATGCAATGATAATGGGTGTGGTTCATGAAAAGAACAGACATGCAATGACACTGGTGGATCCTTATGTGGTTTGTTTAGAGGAACAGACATGCAATGTGACCGGTGGATCCACGTGTGGTTCATGAGAAGAACACACATCCAACAACACTGGTAGATCCTTATGTGGTTCATGAAAAGACTTGACATGCAGTGACACTGGGTGTTATTCATGAAAAGAACAGACATGCACTGACACTGGGTGTGGTTCATGAAAAGAACAGACATGCAATGACACTGGTGGATCCTTATGTGGTTTGATTAGAAGAACACACATGCAATGATAATGGGTGTGGTTCATGAAAAGAACAGACATGCAATGACACTGGTGAATCCTTATGTGGTTTGTTTAGAGGAACATACATGCAATGACACTGGTGGATCCACGTGTGGTTCATGAGAAGAACACACATCCAATGACACTGGTAGATCCTTATGTGGTTCGTGAAAAGAACTGACATGTCGTGACACTGGGTGTGGTTCATGAAAAGAACAGACATGCAATGACTCTAACTGCGGTTTATGGAAAGAACTGACATGCAATGACACTGGTGGATCCTTATGTGGTTTGTGGAAAGAACACACATGCAATGACACTGGGTGTGGTTCATGAAAAGAACAAACACACAATGACACTAGTGGATCCTTATGTGGTTTGTTTAGAGGAACATACATGCAATGACACCGGTGGATCCACGTGTGGTTGATTAGAAGAACACACATCCAATGACACTGGTGGATCCTTATGTGGTTTGTTTAGAGGAATAGACATGCAATCACACAGGTGGATCCATGTGTGGTTTATGAGAAGAACACACATCCAATGAACTATAGTGGATCTATCTTGGCATAATTTGCGGTATTCCACGATGTATTTCATTGTAAAGACACTTTCCATTTTTATACTACTCGGTTTTTCCCTTGGTTTTATGTGGTACTACTTAGTTTTGCCCCCCTCTCTCTATCTTTCGTAGAAGCCCAAACCTGTGCTCACCCTGTCTGCTACTCCCTGATTGGTTGTCACAGTTGTCACGCGGATCGTGCGCACCAACCGTTGTTTCTGTGTGATCCAACGATGATCGTTGCACACGTGGTTCCCTTCACAGTACAACGTGAGACAGCACAGACGTCTCCCTCCGCAAGACTTCTACGGGAAGGAACACGATGCCGTCCATGAAAAAGTCATTGAGCGGTCATGTCAAGTTTAATCAAGTCTGAAAAGCCTACTACTGCTACTACAACTCATGCATAGGGCAACGGGGTCATCGAGTGCACGGTTGTTGACGCGATGCTGCTATTTATTGCCACTAGATCTAATGTTGCTAGAAATTAGTTCCACGCCACCTGCATGTAGTGGAATCGAGGTCTGCCATGAGCGTTTTTTCAATGCAGCTCTAAAGTGGAGACCGTGGCTGTTTCAAAAAAAAGGGAACCGAAAAAAAGGGTGGAGATCGTGGTAGCCCCCCGCCCACCACACGTGTCCACTCGAGGACTACGAACGGTCCGGTGTTTATAACCCCCCTCGACCTTCTTCTTCCATGAGCTCGTGTCATTCCCCACCCCCCCAGTCTGTCTAGTCCCAAGACCCCAATCTACACCTGTCGCACATGCCGAAGCTCCCTCATTTGCACTACCTCCTTCCCTTGGTGCGGCATGAAGCGTACGTGTGGAGACGATCCAGAGGTGAAGCCAGTTGAAGGCGCAGTAGCAGATGGCTCGGTCGTCGCCAAGCAGGCGGAGGCGTCTTCTCCGGGCACGAATGCCGCTCGTCGATGCGCCGTCAAGGGTGCGAACTCATCCATCCAGCCAGTAGCCGTTGCCGCCGAGCAGCAGGTGGTAGCCATCGCCGCCGAGCAGCAGGTAGTAGTCGTCACCCCCGAGCAGAAGGTGGCCGACAACGTCGTGGTGCCAGCGGCAGATCTAGAATGGGGGCAGGCGGCAGGCGGAGGCAATCCGGTGATCTACATCGACGAATCCATCGCCGTTCAAGAAATCTTCGACGTGGTCATGGAGAATGATGAGTTCGAGGAGGAGGTCCCTGATGAGGAGTCTGAGGTACAACATTGCTAGCTTCTCTAGTCACAGCCGCAGTTTTCACTGTTCATACATAGGATTTGCTCAATCGTGTACAAATTCTTTTGCTCTTGAAGTAGGGTAGTATATATATGATTCAATCGGTTGATTGATGCATCTGCCATCTAGTCACAAAACCCCAATCCGTCTAGTCACAAAACCCCAATCTACTCATCTACCATCTAGTTGAGTTTGCTAGTTGAGTGTTGATTTCGATACACAGTAGGCATATAACATTACATTTCTATTCCTTACTGAGCCCAATGATTCAATTTTGCCCCAAAATAGTGCAAGGGCATCTGATGGTCTCGTTTTCTTAGGGATGGTTAGTGGCCCTGAGGCAGCAATGCACATAAACAATATAGGTTGTGCTGTTGGTATTTTGGTTCTCCGACTCCATCGCTGAAAAAAATGAGGCCCTAATTTTTTCTCTCATATGGAACCTAAATATATAATATTTGTATTGTTTCTGATCTATGAATGCGTTGTATGATGCATTTGTATATCCCTGAATATTGTTTTGTACGATTACATTTCAATTTCTTATTGTGGCCAATGATTCAAATTTGCCCCAAATAGAGGCAGACACATTGGTGTCAAATTTTTACAGGGATGAGTGAGCAAACCTGGGGCCATGTACAAGATCAATATAAGCTGGGCAATTGTTACTTGGTTCGCTTACGCCATCTCTGTAGAAACTTATGAGGCTGCAATCTTTATTCCACATTCATAGAACTATGATATTTGAATTATCTATTCCATGCATTCATAGTGTATAAGAATTACATTTTAGTTTGTCACCGAGGCCGATGATTGAAATTTTCCCCAAAACAATTCAACGGGAGACACGTATGATGGTGTCATGTTTTAGGGATGGGTTGGTGAACCTGAGGTAGCAATACACACAAACAATATAAGTTGTGTTGTTGGTACTTTCGTTCTTCAACTCCATCTTTGAAACAAATTATGAGGCCCTTGATTTATTCTCATATGGAACTACATATATGATCCTTGAATTGTTTCTGATATTTTAATGATTGGTATGATGCATATGTATATGCATGGTTTTGATCATAAGTATTTTTAACATGTACCTGAAGATTAATTGTTTGGTTTTTTATTTATAATTACAATATTTAGGCTTGTATTTGTACCTGACTATGTATATCCCTAAATAATGTTGTGTACGATTACATTTCAATTTCTTATTGTGGCCAATGATTCAAATTTGCCCCAAAAGAGAGGCCGACACATTGGTGTCAGATTTTTTCAGGGACGAGTTAGTGAACCTGGGCGATGTACAAGAACAATATAGGCTATGCAATTGTTACTTGGTTCACCACGCCATCCCTGAATAAACTTATGAGGCCGCAATCTTTATTCTACAGTCATAGAACTATGATATTCAAATTATCTATTCCGTGCATTCATAGTGTATAATAATTACATTTTAGTTTGTCACCGAGGCCGATGATTGAAATTTTCCCCAAAAGAGTTCAAGGGGAGACACGTATGATGGTGTCATGTTTTAGGGATGGGTTGGTGAACCTGATGCAGCAATGCACACAAACAATATAGGTTGTGCTGTTGGTACTTTGGTTCGCCAACTCCATCTCTGAAACAAATTATGAGGCCCTATATTTATTCTCATATGGAACTACATATATGATCCTTGAATTGTTTCTGATCTTTTAATGATTGGTATGATGCATATGTATATGAATGGTTTTGATCATAAGTATTTTTAACATGTACCTGAAGATTAATTGTTTGGTTTTTTATTTATAATTATAATATTTAGGCTTGTTTTTGTACCTGACTATGTATATCCCTAAATAATGTTGTGTACGATTACATTTCAATTTCTTATTGTGGCCAATGATTCAAATTTGTCCCAAAAGAGAGGCCGACACATTGGTGTCAGATTTTTTCAGGGATGAGTTAGTGAACCTGGGGCGATGTACAAGAACAATATAGGCTATGCAATTGTTACTTGGTTCACCACGCCGTCCCTGAATAAACTTATGAGGCCGCAATCTTTATTCTACATTCATAGAACTATGATATTCAAATTATCTATTCCATGCATTCATAGTGTATAAGAATTACATTTTAGTTTGTCACCGAGGCCGATGATTGAAATTTTCCCCAAAAGAGTTCAAGGGGAGACACGTATGATGGTGTCATGTTTTAGGGATGGGTTGGTGAACCTGACGCAGCAATGCACACAAACAATATGGGTTGTGCTGTTGGTACTTTGGTTCGCCAACTCCGTCTTTGATACAAATTATGAGGCCCTATATTTATTCTCATATGGAACTACATATATGATCCTTGAATTGTTTCTGATCTTTTAATGATTGGTATGATGCATATGTATATGAATGGTTTTGATCATAAGTATTTTTAACATGCACCTGAAGATTAATTGTTTGGTTTGTATTTATAATTACAATATTGAGGCTTGTTTTTGTACCTGACTATGTATATCCCGGAATAATGTTTTATACGATTACATTTCAATTTCTTATTATGGCCAGTGATTCAAATTTGTTCCAAAAGAGAAGCAGACACACTGGTGTCAGATTTTTTCACGGATGAGTTAGTGAACCTGGGGTGATGTACAACAACATTACAGATTGTGCAATTGTTACTTGGTTCGCTGACTCCATCCCTGAAGAAACTTATGAGGCCGCAATCTTTATCCTATATTCACTCTGATGCAATTATTTGTCATTGTGTTGAGATGAAATGATATATGAACCGATCAAACTATTGTTGAGATGCTTTATCCTTGATATCCATGGATATATTGTCTTACATATACATGTTGTCAATTCTTGAGTTGTAATACAACTCAATCATATGTATGAGTTCTAAGTTATGTTCTTAAAAATCAACAGGAGGCTGATGATGAAGTGGACGATAGCAAGGTATCCAGGGAAAACAAGAGTCGCTACGTGCTGAGGCGGTTACGGTGTGGGCTAATCCGTTTCCACCGTAGGGGAGACTGATTTTCTCATTCTGTGGCAGAGCAATCAATGTGGACCTCAACAGCATGATCCATCACGCGGAGGGCGTTGGCAGAGGCGGAGGCAGAAGCCATAGGCCGATTACCTTGGCGCGGCACGCAACCTACGGCAAATTCCTCCGGGAGTATGTCAGGACTGGCCTGTATCCCATCGACTAGGCTGTCGCTGCCTCCTGCTGATAAATCCCTACCCTGCTAGGCATCTCCGTGTCCCGGCCTCCTGCTGCATCCCCTGCTTTTATTTTGTTCTAGTTAATTATTACATGTGTGTGGCATGTAAGACAATATATCCGTGGTGTCTCTGGTGAACCGTCTATATTAATCTATTCCTTTATATGGAGTTGCACACTACAAAATATTTCTAGTGCTCGATTATATTGTAATTGTCAAGAAATACATCAACAAGTTAAATTGGTCGAAATTTTGTATTGAAGTAACTAAATGTATCACACACATAATAAACTAGAAACTAAAATCTAGTTCAAACACATAATGTATCACCGCCACTTGTTGTCGTCCTTGACTTGCTTCCCCTTCAGCCGCTTGATGTCGCCACTGTCCCAAGATCTCTGCTCATCTTGAAACCGCTTTATGTCCTCCTCGTGCTTCTTCTCCTGGGCTATCTTGCAACCAGGGCATAGCTCTCTTGCGAAAAACCCTACCTTAACCATCCCATCTTTCATGGTTATGAGCTTACTGTACAACTCGTATGCCATGTAGGCGTCTCTGGCTGCATACTCGAGGCGCACCTGGCTCATCGGCTTCCACTCCCAGTAGTCGTGATCGAGTCGCTTCAATTTCTTCAGTTTTTCATAGGATATGTCGATGATTCCCGCGGCCAGATCACCCATGCCATCCTTCGCTGGGTATGATTTGATCTTGTACAGATTTTGGATGTCGATGTGGTGCCCCTCTGGGATTTTTATCAACGCAAGAGAAAGCATAATTGTGTCATTTGTGATATCCATGCTAGTGAAAGTTATCCCTTTCCTACACAAGAACTCGACCAGAGCCGGACAATGCATCTCAGTTGGTTTACTCCTGCACTTAGATGGTTCTAGGGATGTAAGGGAACAAGGGATGCAGAAGTGGTGATCTCAAATTTAAATTTAACATACCTGCAGAAGTGGTAAACGAGGACCTCCTCATGTATGGAGATTTGCACGACAGCAATCTATTGTGGAGGATTTTTCGGTTATTTGCACGGGTGTACTCCAAGTCTAGCCCCACAAACTTGTGCTTCTCTTTCTCAAGCAATTGCTCAAACCGGGCGAGAGTTGTCTCCACAGTCGCTTCATCATTTGTGTACACCACTGTCAAAGTCGTGGTGCCATGGGCAGGGACCAAGTGGGTCTCTGTTGTGCGTTTCCCATCATCCATGTCTGCAAGGAAATGGGTGAAAGAAAATGCCTAAAAGGAACTACCTGCGAGAGGAAGAAGAAGATGAACCGACGGTTCCAGAACAGAGGAAGAAGAAGAGCCCGGGAAAAACTGCAGAGGAATGACTGCAGAAGAAACGTGGTAACTGCAACTTTCGGGTCGAGAACTCACCATGGTTACGTGGAGATCATGGCAGTGCTGCCGGTTCAACAAGTGGGATCAGTTCCTGTGAGAATATGAAATTAGCTATGCATTTTTCTATGCGTGAAATTGAGAGAAGTCATTTATATTTTGTCTTTCATAATTAAACACAATTAAGTTGGTACAACCCAAGATATTTGAACAAAAGAAATTTGCTAGTTTAACATACAACAACACTTACAGGCCCAACATGGCAGAACTTGGAGAGCCCCAGAACTTGAGCTACCACAGAGACCTCGGCAGAGGTGGCAAAATTGGTGCGGGTGCAACCACGGCGACAGCGAGCACGGATTCTACAGGAGGAAAACAGAACCGAGCATGGTCGACAAGGTGATAGATCTCACCGAGAACCAATTCCCATCCCCAACCGTGCTATGGGTGCGTCCACGGTGACGGCGAGCTCCGACTCGGGATGGGGAGGAGAGCGGGGCCGAGCAGCTTCGTCACTTCCCGGCTCTGCGCCATGGCCGCGACCATAGATTGCCACTCTGGGGAAGAAGACGCGTAATGGATGTAGGCGCCAACGCTACAAGCCTATAGGGAGGAGAGCTGGGCCGAGCAGGTTCGTCCATGTCCCATCTCCGCACCATGGCGCCGACGCCCCACAGATTGCTGCTCCGGGGAAGAATAAGACGCGTAATGGATGCAGGCGCCAACGCTGCAAGCCTAATTGACACCTAAGCGATGGGAGCGACAGGAGCGACATAACGGCGAGAACTGACAAGAGGGGCCCAACTTGCGGTCGTTAGCCTGATTTTTTTATTGAAACGTAAAGTTGAATTCATGCCGAAAAAGACCCTCTGAGTATTTGGCACACCAACTGTAGTCATCGCGGATGATTTCAGGGAACTTGGGTACCGCGTTGCCTAGACACCCCAACTTTCGGGCCACAAAATGATATTCTCCATCAGCTGGGCCTCGGACCATGTACTCTCTAACTCGCCAAGAACTTACCTTTTATCCCCAAACTACCCTTGTTTATGTGGCTAGCCTATATATATCCCCACCCATCTATTGTAAACCCTAGACCTGGATAATTAAATTAGAAGAAACGCTTGTGGATCTACGAAATTCTATCTCATGCTCCTCGACAAGGAGCACCAATTATCCCCTAACGTCTTGAGCTTTGCATAGTGCATTCAAGTTGTACAAGGCCTTGGAGTCGGTGTCCCTTCTCCAAGTTGTCAAGATTTCGCCAAGCCTCCCGCTCGCCGTGCCAATTAGAGAGAGAGAGTGTGTGTTCTTACCCACCATCGATCCTAGGGATTGTGTCAGACCGGTTACCGCCAGATTGAGCTATTGGCTTGCATTGTGTTTCGCATGTGTTTGTGTGTTCATCGAGTTCTTCACGTGTGTGTTCATTGATTTTATCCTCTCCCTCACCCCCACTATCCATCTCGATTTCCATAGAGATTCATGAAATATCGGGCAATCCTAAGGTGTTACCCTTAACAACTGGTCAGGGTCGGAGCTTTTGCCCTGACCAGATACTCCGTCCCTCCCCAAGGGCCGGATTATCTCGGCCCTAGGGAATTTCACTAAGGACCAGAGGTGCGTTGTGCAGTAAGGGGGTTGGATGTTTTGCTCAGATTATCTTCTATGGGCCGTACTTTTAACCCCGGCCGGATTATCCGGCCCCCACTTAGGTTGGATTATCTGGCCCTAGTTGACTCTAAATAGCTTCATTTTGGGAGGGATATGAATACCCCTACCCATCTTCTACCTGGATCCTCTCGAATCTAACGAAAAAGCAATGTACTATTGAGCTTCAATTTCCACAAGATGTCCCCATTCAACCATCCGAAGGCTTAGATCTTTGGAGAATCGAAGGAGGAGGACTTGATCTACATCATCACCAAAGAGATCTTCATTTCCCCCTCATTCATTTGAGGGCCCTCCGATCTAGAGTTTCATTCAAATTTCTAGATCCTAGTTTTGTTATATGATAAACTTGTTTCTCGTGGCAGCTTGTTGTCATCTCGGGAGCCTCCAATTCAGTTGTGGATGTGTGCCCAGATCTCGTTGTAAAGGCGCTGGTTCCCGCCTCGTAGGGTACTGACATAGTTACGATTAGTCGGGTGCTTATGATTCGTTGCCCTGGCTGCATAATGGCTCACGGCCCATGAAGATTGAAGATGATGGCCCAAGGTGTATCTGATGAAAGCCTTAGTTATATTAGGAATGGAAATATGAACCGACGATATGTTGGTATTGTAATCATACATATGTAACCTATATATATACGGCTTTGAGACCCGGCCTATTATATATAGGATGTGAGAAGCCTATGAGGGGAAAACCGGAAAACCCCCAAGCAATCTGTAATAGAGTTGTTCATAAAGTAATCAGGCAACTTCGACTCCCTTGTTTGCCTAACATTCGACGAAATCCCTAGCATTCTCTTTTCTGAAAAACCCTAAGTCCGTAACCATGGGCATTGCCGAGGTTACCCCTTGTCAATTGGCGCCGTTTGTGGGAAACCTGAACGCTGGAGTCATGGATTTGGCGGACCCCTCTTCACCAAGAAACAATACAACAGAAGCGGCCTATTGTGGCGTGGTGGTCTTAGTATCGCCCACCGCTCCAATGGAGAACAGGGTGAGGCCTATTGTGGCAAGATCCATTGGTGAACATGGCAAGGCCTATTGTGGAGTGGTGGTCTTAGTACCGCCCACCGCTCCAACCCAAATGTACTTCCCCTAAAAAGGAAGGAACTGCGCTAAAACAAATCTTGTGTCTCCGTGTGCTCCACTGTCGGTTACCTTGTTCCTCTCACCGCCTTAACTTGTTTAGTAGCTAGGTTTGCATATAGGTAATTTCACCATAGTTGCATATCTAGAGAATTTACCTTTGTGTTAAGCCTAAATTGGGAAAAGTATTAAAATTTGAAGTAGCACATATTCACCCCCTCTAGGTGCCCATAAGATCCATTTCAATTGGTATCAGAGCCTCGGCTCTTTTGTGGGATTTACAGCCTAAGAGAGTATGGGCACTAGACCAGAGGATGAAGCTAGTGTTCTGGTTACCATGGAACATCTCGAGGGATTGAAAAATCCCATGACTTCTACCATGGAAACCCAAATTAAAGAGATTCTTTAAACGATAGCGCCTCATGCCACCTAGTAAACATGCATCTCCCACTCTTCTGAAGAACACAGCTTCTAAATCAAAGGATGATACTTTGGCTAAATCCAATGAGTTGGAGGTGGGGGTGGTAGCAAGGATAGTGGATCCTCCTCCAAAAAGGAAAGTGGGAAGGAGAGGAATAAGGTTCCTCACTTGTACTCTCCCGACCCACCAATTCTTCACCCTCATATAAACAATAGGGATGATACACCCAAGCTAAGAGCTTCTTCATTCACTCAATGGCAATTTTTGATGAATTCTCATATATGCGGTTCTTCTATCGAGTAGTGGAATGTTATCGTGGGTGGACTCCATGTTGGTGATCCATCCAATATGACAGGAAGAGAAGTGGTGGATACTCAACTCAATGCCACTGCTTTGCACATGATATAACTTGGTGTGGGTCCTAAGGATATGCCGCACATTGAACATCTCAACACCACCAAGGAAGCTTTGGATGCCCTCACTTAGTTGTTCATTCGAAATGAAAGCATGAGAAGAAACCGGTATGATGCCTTGAGAAATAAAGATTAAGGTTTTTACATGATGGGTGGTGAGGACCATTTAAGACATGTATCGAAGACTCAAGTCCATTGCAGCCACATTAAGAAATCATGGTGCTTCCCATGTCGATGAAACTTGGATCAATAGGAACAATGATGTAATTGCCATGATCTGTCCCGAGAATGTCAAAATCGCTCATGGTGGGTACATGGCATTCTATGCCAGAAACTTTTGGAAATATCCCGCTAAGGAAAATCCAATCTTGAACGGAGAAATGGGTCAAGCACAAGAAAAGAAAATGTTCCAAAACTAAGGTATTGCTACAATTGTGGTGATCGTTTCCATTTCATTGCCGAATGACCCTATCAAAGTAGAGAAGATCATGGAGGTAGACTTGTACTCAAGTACAAATCAAAGGCTCCACACAAGAAGCATTTCTCTAAAAAGAGAATCGCATACAATAAACAACTAGATATTTTGTTAGTGGCACAAGATGAGTACTCATCCAGAAGTGAAGATGAAGAGGAACAAGAAACCACAAGAGAAGTGATAGCCATAGACACTACATCTACACCAACCATTTCTCTCTTCGACTCTCCTAATGATAATGTCCCCAACAAGGATGTCAATTGCCTTATGGCAAGGGCTTCTGAGGTACCACCTTGTCATACTTCTTTGCCCAAGACTACTATAAATATTGAACTAGTTGATCCTACAATTCTTAAGGTAAAGGAAGAGGTTATTTCTTTGGATCATTATATGACTAACTTTCAAGGTGAGAACAAGAAGCATTTCGAGGCCATCATGGGTCAACTTTCCCATTCGATAGACCTTCTTGAAGAAAAAGGTATAATTGAAAGAGAGGATGCTATAGAAATAGAAAATCCTTAAAAATGTTCTAGAAGAAGAGGACGAGCTTTAGGCTTCCCTTGAGGAGAAGATTGAAGCTATCGAGGAGTCACATGATGACATTGTTGCTAAACTAGTAAAAGAACATGACCATGATATAGCTAAAGCAAGAAAACTTAAAAAGGAAAATATTAAAATTGGGGTTGCTCATGCTATACTAACCGAGGAACTAGAGAAACTTGACATTGCCCACGAGGCTTTGGAGAGTGAGCTCTCTATTATCCACAAGTCTCATGACCAGATCCAAACTCGACTAACTAAATATGATGCTCCTAGAACCTCTACTCATTTGTGTGATCATGAAGATATCCTTGAGTAAAATGCTAGGTTGCAGGATGAGCTTGCCAAGGCATCTCTTCCCAATTGTAAGGCAGTCCTTGATGATATTTTGAGTAAGATAAAGTCCAACAATGGGAAAGTGGGACTTGTCTATGTATCCAAGATAAAGAAGAACAAGAACAAGAACAAGAAGGCCAAGACTACTCAAGCTAAGGCAAGCACCACTATAGGAAATGACACCACGAATACAAAACTTCTTAGGATGGTTTTGTAGGAACCGCTAACCCCAATTATGTTTTGTTTCGTGATTATTATGGTGATGTATATGCTAGATATGTTGGACCTTTCGATGGTTATATTGCTTGGTCTATTTGGATTCCAAATACCCTTGTTGCTAACTGATGGCTATGCAAATAGCCATCTTTCTCCATGTTTAAAGAATCTCTCTATCCTTGCCACTAATGACTAATTATTGCACATATGTGCATTGCATTGTTTTGAATTGTCTTGTGCAGGAAATCATGCTTTTAAGGCGAAATCAGGAGCCATAAATTAAGATTTTGAGGAAGTCCACATGTCAAAGTAATTTTGGAGCAAAAACCAGTCGACATAAAACATAACGACCACTGGTATGGGCAAGGCCCTCTCGTACCAGGTGGCGTTGGCTTCGTCTCGTCAAACCCTACAACTTTCATGAAGGCGCCTATCAGGACCCGAACCCGATAAGGTATAGGTCCCTATTTTTATAGTGCTAGTCCCTGGATCGAATAGCTAGAACCCATAGTTTAAGATGTAATATCAAGAAACAAAGGTCATATTACATCACATTTACACGAATAAAAATAGATGATTACAACTTACATAGCTCGTATGGCTATCTTATTCCAAAGCAGCAGATAACTAAAAAGCATGGAGTCCTTCCTCTTCATGTGCCATACGCAGACATGTTGGGTGCAGACTCATAATACCTACTCATCATAATTCACTATCATCAAGTAATCCTGCAACATGATAAGTTACACCTAGAGAAGGTCAATACATTTGAATTGTATTGGCAAGTGATACCATATTGTATAGAGAACCTAACATCTATATGAATATATGGCTATATGGAGTTTTGGTTGGCCTTTGCATAAATTAAGTTTTCCCTATCCTTTATAAAATAGTTTGTCATCAACACTTCATCAAACTTGGCACACTGGATACCCTCCAGGTGCTTCCCTAGTTCAACCAACAAGTTTTAACTTAGAGAAATTTGAATGATGAGATTCTTGAACTACTTCATTGTCTTGATGCTCAAAAGTTGTCCATAACCAGGGGCACAGCTAAGCACTTAGTTTTACCATCTCGAGAGGTGGTGCACTTTCCCCACAAGACTCGACATGCATCGAGACGAGACTTTTCAGAAGCAATCCCTCAGACCACCACAGACGCATTCCATCCTATCATCACTACCACCCTCTGTCCGTCTGGCTAAGTTCTCGCAACTAAGTTGGTCAAGGTAGAGCTCATATGCCATGTGGCTGCACTGGAAGCTTCATGACAAGAACATCTCTAATCTCTTTTTTCCTGGGTGGCCATCCACAAGTGCGGTACACCAGGGTAAACCATAGACATGGGCCCTGAGTAACCACTCAACATAATCCATACAAGTCCCATTTCCACCTAGGTAATTCATTAACATTAGTTGTTTTCATTAGTCCAAAAAAACTTATATTTCCATATGACATCATATCATGATTTCCACCCACGAATCTATATAGCAAGACTAAGCATCTATTATTATGATTTCTCTTATCACTGGAATACTACCAAGGAATTATACTATAGGAATATCATAGCATAGTCATATATCATAATAGTCCTATCATGCATACTACAAAAATATAACTAATGGAATATATATAGGACTTTTGATGACAAAAGTATCACTTGCCTTGTTAGTAGAATAATTAGATACACTTCTCAAACTTTCAATGTCACACTCCAGAAAATCTACAGCATCAACAGTAAAACAAAATGCCTGTTCTCAATATCACAAGCAACAAAAAAATGATGCAATACATGAAAGGATGCAATATGGTACTTTTATTGCACAAGTTTTCCTAATAAGGTTCTAAACACAAAAAATAACCTACTAATCGTTTTATATATGTTTTATGCCAAATCCAACAATTTCTGCAAATAGATTATTTAATAGCACTTTCTATTAATAGAAAAGGCCTTACTCAATAGAATATTTTCTACTATAAGTAAATTAAAAGATAAATATTTCTTTCTGATTTCTACGGCTAAGGGGTCTAAAATACAACTAAATGCAAAAGGATCTACTCAAAAATAACTTATAGAACACTTTTTATAGTAAAAAATATTCAACAAAAGGTTATGTACAAAACAAGATTTTAATCGTCACAAAAGTACCAAATTATTTCTCTAATGTGTCTACTAATTTTTGTGAATCCATATACGTATTATTTGCTACATTTGGATAAGAATAACTTAATCTATGAGTTTTTGAAGTTTGTAGGTTTATATGTCTAAAAATTCAAAAATAGAAGTAGATATGACGAGGATACCCCTTTGTTTTAGTGAGTTATTATGAACCCTTGGATGGAGAATGGAGAATCTCACGAGGAAAACTCGCCGAAAAGTTCGCCGGAATGGCGGGCGCGGTCCTAGTGTTGATGTTCCCGTTCCTAGGAAAGTCTCTGAAGTCTATTAAGATGTGGACAGCGTGGCGAATGTCGATGCGGTACTCATGGACATGATGGAGAGATTTTTTGTCTTCCAAGACAGCACCAACCAGTGGTGGCGTCAGGTGGCTCGACCAATGGAAACAAAATGATGCACCATGTCTTGTAGGTAGACTATGATGAGGATACACTACTGATAAAAGGAATCGAGAAGGGAATTACTTTATGCGTTGCAATCTTCCGATGAACTTACAAAGAACTCAAGCAAGGCATTGATAATTCCTCCAGTACATACCTCTTTTGAAAAAATTGTGAATAATAATGGAGGAGGAGGGCCAGAGGTACTCTCCTCTCTTTTTGTTGGGATGTACTAAGGAGGGAGATCGGGAAGGTATGCCGACGGGTGGCATTAGGTGCACCGGGGAGGTCTAGGCACCTGAGAGAATATAGCGGAGAAATAATTATCTAAATGAGACGCCCGTTCAATTTGGAGTAAGTTCAGTATCGAAGTCTAATGGAAACTATCACTAGAATCCGATGGGAGAGGTACATTCACGATGAGGAAGATGACCAACTTGGTCGATCGGTCTTCATGGGTTAGGCAGGAGCAGCCCAAGAGAGAAATAGAGGGAAGTAAAAAAAATGGGGAGCCACCGGTGGGCTAGATTCGGGAGCCGATTTGGCTGGGGCTGAACTCGGGAGTGAGGTTTTTTTTCATTTTGAACCATTTTTTATTTTTTGTTTATATTTCTGTTTTGTTTTCTCTTATTTCATTAGAAATACAATTTGATTCAAAAAGGTCTTAAACTTATCTAGGAAATTTTAAGTAGACTATCATTGCAAAGTTTATTATAAATAGAACATTTTTCTACAGTTTTATAATTCAAAATATGTATATTAAATTATAATATTACCCATTTGGTGATATGATTTTGGTATATTTCCTATTTCTTTTTCTTTATCTTATTTATTTCATACATTTATTTTAAAACTCCAAAAGGGTTAAACCAATTTCCATAGTTTTATTTAATAATTCTTCATCTTTATATATCACTCAAATATACTTTTGTTCCATTCAATTATGGATTTTAGCCATGGATTAAATTGACTCTGCAATATTTCTTATTTCATTTCTTCTTGTCTTATGTAAATCCTATCTTTTTTATTTATAAATTCAAAAAGGATGATTCAAGTTTGTATAGTTCCATTTAGTAATTCTTTATATTTATGTAAAAATTTAAAAATAGTGTGCTACATTTAAGTATTGATTTTATCTATGAGCTTTTATTGACCTTGAAATATTTCTTTTATCTTATAAATATCATAACTTTGTATCCGTGGCTCCAAATAGAGGGAAACCAATTCCTATGGTTTTGTAATTTTGTTATTTACCATTATAGATCATTTAGGAATGCTTTTTCTCAATTATTAATATGGAACATAGCCATAGTCTTGAATTGAACTTGTGATTTTCTTATTATGGTTTAGGTTTTTGGTTTATTCCTTTTCTAGTGATTTAAAATGCAAGTGTGCAAGATACCTTCCATGCATGATTTTGTTTGGTTTGTTTGTCACTTCCTTATTTAAAATTTATTTTCTTTAAGCAAGGTTTTGATAGTACCATTTAGAAACAAAAGTTCTTTTCCCCATAAATTTTCCTCCTTTATTTCTTTTGTTTGTTTGATTTTTCACATTTCAAAATTTGGAAAATTTTGGAATGTGACAATGCCTATATATTTTGACGTCCCAGCCGCCGCATAGAGGGCCGCCATTCTCGGATTGCATCACAATACCACCAAAGGAGGTCCACCACCATAGTTCATCCTCTCCCCCATCCATTCTCTCCATAGCCATAGTCATTAGCTTGTACTTGAGATGTCCTTGTGATTCGGCGACCATTGTAACAATATTTGATTTCAATCTAAGTATTTTGCACAATGTTTCTATCTTTGATCTTATTGTTATGAGTGAGCTGTCCTCATGGGCTGCGGGTTGGGGTGAAACCTCGAAGTGATTATGTGCATCTAATCTATGGGAGTATTGTGTATTGATTTAATAGAGATGTGTATCTTTGTTTCTTCATCTCTTGTCTCGATCTATGGACTTGTAGGTACCCAAAATCCTAGAAATTGGTAAATGCTCTAGGTGAGATACTTGGTTAGCAGCGATCTCATAGAAAAATCAGTGACAAAAAGGGGAGTAGAGTCTGCGCTTAGCGATCTATTGGGGAACAACATCAACATAACTTCCTAAGGCTTTGATATGTATTTTCACTTAATAATTGTTTGTAGACTGGTACTTCATGGTGCAAACGGTTGGATTAAAAGACTATTGATGTGCATGCGACTCGTAGGGGCTCTAGTATATCGAGATGTGCTACACACAAATTTTATCTATATTAAATCACTACACATGAATATGCAAATTACTATATTTATCCCATATGATGTCCAGCTGTAGGTGAATCTTCAATCCTGGCCTATCTCCATCCATTGATACAACCCACGTTATAAAGTAAACTAGAAAAGTCTGGTGAACAAAGGTAAAATGAAGAAACAAGTCTTGTAGATGTTCCTTATTATTTTCCTTTTAGAATTGTTTTCCAAGGATTCGATTAAATATAGGTCTACTAGGGGAAAACTTACTATACCGCATTCGTAAATCCGGAACGAATGTATCAACCATTTTTCTGGCGCCATTGCCAGGAAAGCAAATAGCTATCCCGGTGAGGTTACTAGAGACCTTGTTTTTAGTTTTATTTTTGTTTCTAGTTTATTTCTTGTTATTAGTTTACTTTTTGCTATCTATTGAAAATTGAAAAAAATAGTTACTTGTTTATTTGTTTCTCTTATTCAAAAACACAAAAAAGAAGATCCATGGCTCAAAAGAATATTGGGGAGTATACTACTCCCACTGATGAATTTATTTGTGCACCTATTACTCAGCCCGCTGTTGATGCCAAAACTTGTGAAATTAAGCCTAACCTTTTAAGTTTGGTCTAACATAACCAATTTGGAGGCTCATCTGCTAAGAACGCATGTTTGCACCTAAACACTTTTACTGAAATTTGCAACATGATGCGCATAAAAGATGTTGACCCAAATGTGGTTAAATTATGTTTTTTTCCTTTCTCTTTGAGAGGAAAGCCTACAGACTGGTTGCTAGATTTACCTAAAGGCTCTATTAAATCTTGGGAGGAATGTACTGAATTACAATTTTTACCCTCTAGTTAAGGCTATGCAACTAAGGTCTAATATTACAAGCTTTAGACAAGAAGACTGCGAGCCACTAGCGCTTTCTTACGAAAGGATGAAAGAAGCCGTAATGAACAGTCCTAGTCACGGGATGGAAGAGTGGCTTATATTACATTTGTTTTATAATGACCTTAACCCAATGTATAAATCTATGCTAGATACTGCCACAGGAGGAACTATCATAGGAAAGCAAGTGAGTGTTGCAAAGAAATTACTTGATGATATGCAAAACAACCATGCCCAATGGCATGTAGAAATAACCTAGAAAAGGGTGAATTCAATCACCGAGGAACATAATGAAGAGCTTACTGCAAAGGTAGATGAATTACTTAATATTGTGAAGGGTTAGGTAAGTACCCAAATCTATGCTATCACTACCGATGATAATGATGTTAATTTTATAGCTCACAATCCTTATAATCCTTACAACTAATATTGTGAAAGAGACAAAACTGTGGCTAAATTTTCAAAAATAATATTCTAATCCTGCAGGTGATCCTTACAACTATTATAATAATGATGATAATCATAATGGAGCAAATCATGGTAATCTCTCTTTCAAATATACTATAAGAACATTCATGCAAGCTCAAACCGAGAAAAATAATATGCTTATTAAAATTATGGAGAACCATGAGACTAGTATTAGAAAATTATCTAACCATACCATTGCAATTAGAAATGATGTGCAGGCTCTACAGGAAAGAACCAAGACCATAGAGGCACAATTGGGCAAACTTGTTGTAGCATCCCAATGGTCTATGTAATGCTACTTTCCTAGTCTATATATTGCTACTTCCTACATATAATTAATTGCATCATCATTATATCATGCTCATGTCACAATGCCACATTGCATGTGAGCATCATATAAAACCCTTTTTCTTTTGGTTCTTCCCTCATATGCATTTGTATTCTTACTAATTGTACTTGCCTCTTGATACATTGTAGTTGGTCCTTGATATATTGTTTGGTGCCCAAATTGAGTTGGGGGCATATCTTTTACAACACCACAACCTTTCTTGTCACCACCTTATAATTCCACCATCCAAACTATATATGAGCATTTGCATTTGCATTTCTTTTGGTCTTATATCTAGCTCATATGTATTAAGATGGATCCACTTCTAGTTCTACATGCTTCCATATGTGATATATGTTGTTTTCACAATATTAATATGTGGAGCCACATGGCCACATTTGCATGCTATGTGGGTAGAATACCTTCTCTGTCTTCCTTATGGCTTATATTGAATATGTGAGCATGTTGAATATATAAGAGGCTATATAATCATCTAGTTACACACCCACACTAGCATGGCCCATTTATATTGATTCATGCATGTATTTTCACTTATTCCATGAGAGAAGCAAGCTTGTCTAATTTGGTTTGGCCCTTATCCAAATATTGGCGTGCATGCATGAATATATGACCATGGTTTAGTTGGTTTCACAACTAGAATTAGTGGCATCTATTACTTGTGCATGGGCCATGCAAGCTTGCCATCTATCTCCCTGTTCCCCTCTTTTTTTCTTTGTATTTGGTGAGAAGCTTGCAATTTTAGAATTCAAGCAAGATGATAAAATAAAACTAAAGCATAAAGAGTTCACCCCATCTCTATCTACTACTTGGGTTTTCTTTTTGTTGTTATTTTTGAATCTCTTTCAAAAGATTGTTTAAAAGAAACAAACAAAACAAATACGAAGAAAGGAAATAAAAGTAAGCCTACCCTATCTATCTAAACCCTAACTACCCTAGCTAACCTGAGCCCTAACTAGGCCATATGACCATGGCATGGTCACCCTAGCTAGACCAAAACCCCCTCTAGCTAACACCCAGTTTGGTTGAACCCTATTCATATAACTACACCGCAGCTGCACTCACGTGAGCCCTCCTACCTGGCTGGCCTGACCTGGACCCTGGCAGAACTAGCCCTAGCGCGTGCCCTTTCCTAGCCTCTCTCTCTCTAGTGCGTTCGAACACAGGTGAGCAGCAGTAGCAGTGCCAGCTGCATGCAACACCTCTCCCCCTGCAGCTTGGGCCCCACCACAACCAAACCCCATCGGCCTAGCCCTGTTTCTCTTCTCTAGCTGCAACTAGTAGCCCCACGCCTCACTCATTCCTCTCTTTGCTTTTGCTTAAAGTTGGCACAACAACGCAACACAGCCTCCTCCAAACCCTCCTTCCCCAGATCGGATCCCACCTACCCCTCCTCTCCGCCGCCACCATGGCCATGTCCCCAAACCCTAGTAGCTTTGCTGCCTCCCTCATGTACTGCTGCTACCAAGGGCTCCATGGGATCTAGGAGCTGCGCAGACGCAGGAAGAGAAGCACAGTACACGAAGCGAGGAGGAGGAGTAGTTGCGGATCCGCCACCCTCGATTCACGCCCTGTCTGACAACGCTCGCCATCTACCTGTCTCCGTCGGCCTGGCCTTCTTCAAACCCCACCGCGGTGAGATCCATCTCCTCTAACACTATACCCCTTTACCCTCACCTCCTAGTGCTACCGTAGTCCCTGCCAGTAGCAGCCGCGTGCGGCTAGCTCACCGCCAAGCTCGCCGCGCCACACGCGTTAACGCTAGCGCACGCATCGACCTCGCAGACAATAGCGACACGCGTTAGTAGAACCCACAAGCCTCCTTGTTCTTCGCAAGATGCCGACCGTTGTAGTTTCCCTTAGTCGAAGATCTCTGAACCAAATACACAGCCCATCATCCCCTCTCCAATCTTTGTTTAGGTGTCTAGCTCTACCTCGCATCATAGCCCTGCCATCGTCCTCTGAAGGTCAGCTAAAAACCCTCATTTAGCTGTCAACCTAGATTCAGGTTTCTGCACTTGATGCATCTCTGAATCTCTTTGTTTTCCGGTGCGTACATGCGTCCAATGAGGATACTTTGTCCATGAGAATCGTAGAGCTAGGCTCGCTCTACTACTTTCCTTTTTACACCAGCCACAAATTCGGCTTCATTTTGAATCGAGATTCCTCCCAAGATCGCTCCAGCTAATAATTTCACGCATACGATTTCAGTCTCAAATAGTTTCAGCCCAGGACCTTTTGCAAAAAGAACCCGAGTTGTTTCCCCCTCTAATATCACGGTCCCCGTCTCTGCCACTTCTCACACCCTCGTAGGCCGCGCGGGGATTGGACCCGGTAGCCCCACGGTCCCACCAGTCATGCCCTGCGGGTAGATTCCACCCGGTACAAAAAGCCCCAGCTTTTCTAATTCCATAAAAATGGCAAAAATTGAGTAAATACAAATTAATTCATATCTTTTGAAATATTTTGAATTTGACAAAACTTATAATATGAAATATGATTCAAATTTAAATTTGAATTCAACTCTAATTTCAAATTTTCCTAGAGTCAACTCTAATAGTTAAACCTTTGACTTTTGACCCCTTTTTAATATAGTTTGATTTAAATATTGTTTAAATTCATATTCTCAAATAATACTTATAATATATGTTTTTGAATCATAAAAACATGGGTAATTCAAATATTCTATTTAAAATGTTAGTTGAGCACTTTAAAATTTCGAAATAATTTAAATAACATTAAATGCCTATTTTCTTAATTAAATCATAACATTAATTATGTAATTCCGAATTTAACAATTAATATGTCTAAATCGGTCAGCGCGACAAGCTTGTTCTAACTATGCATTCTATGATATGAACTAAAGCATTATCATATAAGTATTAAATATTCTGAACTGTTTATGGTAGCAAATTAAAGTGCTTTATTATTGTTATCACACCTCATCCATGCCATGCTATGTAATACCATGTAATTATGCATCATTATATCATGGCATACCTTGTTTGCTTGTTGAATTTCTTCATATGATTGCGCACTTTATTTAATATGGCCCTTGTGTGTTTGGCTTTTATTCTGGACAGACGCCGAGCAAGGGAACTACCAAGAGAACCCAGAGTACTACCCGGATCCCGGTTATACCATTGCTGTTCCGTCAGGCAAGCAATTCCCCATGATTTCATACATATAGCACTTCTTCTATCTTATTCTTGCATCATGGAGTCATGATTGCATTAAATTGAATCCCAAGTATTGCACAACGTTTACTTTAAAACCCCACAGAAACTTATATCGTCCATCATATGAGCCATTACTACAGGAGTTGTTTGAGCCATGCGAGTCATAGAACTGCATGTGTAGAGTCCTTGGATAATGAGGTACCTAAACAACTAAAACTGTGTAGTAATAGGATAACTAAAGAAAGGGGCACCGGTGGGCAATGACTATTATTTGGTTCTTCCACGCTCACTTATGTCTCGTAGGACTCCGAGTACTTGATTTCTGTTCCTCGACTATTCGCACTGTCTATATTCGGGAGACTCTATGGACCCCCTTCGCCTAAGCTTGATTCGCACTTTATTTCTTGGCGCCACAAACTAGCTCAGGGCTTTATTACTATCATGTACTTATGCCGTTCTTTACTACTTTATTTACGATTACGCATGCATTGCCTATACTATTTAGGATTGCGACATGATTTCTCGGTATCAAAAAGCCCAGTCACACTTTCGAGTTCCCGGTCATTTATAGTCGTTCTCGCAAACCTTGGGTCCGTCTCGGAGCCAACCAACTTTGTTGCGAGTATCTTTCTGGGGTGGCCCCATGAAATAATTTTTGAATCCCGTGAATGCATTGTCATGAGGCCTTGTTACTTTTAATTTGTTCTTCCCGAGGTTGATCTCGTGTATGTTTCTATTTGTGCACCCTTACAGGTGAAATCTTCCTAAAAGCCATGTCTGCGGTTATGGGCGACTCAGAGCATAGTTTCTCGATCATAGACAAGCATAACTAAAGTACCGTCTGTAATTTGACTAAGATATGGCTAGTAAATAGTGAAATACTCATGGAATGGTTAATAAAATTGCCAACAGATGGGATGTTATTCCTCCTTCTCGTTGGTAAGCGAGAAGGAGGGCGAGCGATGTTTAATTATATTACTATTAGAACCATTGTATCTAATTAACGAGCGTCCGTCCATCTCTGTTTGGGCGGATGTTGTAGCGTGTCTCTATATAACTTTTTAGATATTATCTTTCGCTGCAATTGCATCACCCTCAGGCTGTTCCCTTTAGATGCATTAAGACTTATTGAGTACCCCTAGGGTGTCACATGATAAATATTGATTCATATGGATAGGTTAAATTACACGAAGGTTACTAGGTCGAGGAGACTAGGGATGGTGGCAATGACTATCAGGTGTAGAGATTTCGGGGATGGAGATCCGTGAGATCTGTTGGCGGGATGTGCTTATTCTAGAGGCATCTTATGCCAATTTGCCTCTTGTCCATACTCGGGTCTTATTTTCCGCTTCCGCTTGATACTCTGATGTGTCATGTATGAGGATGTATCCTAAACTATTATATCTATCTAGGATATTTGGATCTTGTCGTATGTCATTGCAATATTTCTATTTCTTTTAGATGGCATGGCTCTGATGTACTATTGTATGTCGCTGAATACATACTCATTTCTGTATGTTTTTTATCGCTTTACCTGTCGACTATGCCGCTCGCACATGAAGCTATGATCATAAAAGTGGATGGGATGGTTGGCCGGTACAGTGTCCTGCTCCATGAGGTGGGCCTACTGTGTGTGGTTGCACGGCCCCATGGTAGTACGTCATGTCACCTTTTGGATCATACCGGCTTGTTGCTTAGAGTGTAGTGTCCGAGGTATTACATTAGTTGAGAGGCAATATCTCATACTTGCAAAATTTGCTAGAAAGCTTGAGCCAAACCCGGTTGATGACCTCAAAATAATGAGGGAAGAAAACAAAGATGAGATGCCTAAAGAGATGGACTATAGCAATGTACCATCACCAGACTATACCATGGAAGATTTGTTAAAGATGATCACCATTAAGAACTCAGTATTGAACAAGGTAACGATGCTACATACCAACAGTTTATAAAAGAAGTAGCATCTAAAGTTTGTGAACTAGAAATGGAGTATGAGAAACTAGCTGATAAGCTTCCTAATAAGCTAGATGATATTTTTGAGCCGACCATTAAAATTAAGATTGTGGTTAATGAGATGGCTTCTCTTTGTGATCTTGGAGCAAGCATCTCAACAATTTCCAAGAGTCTATTTGATAAACTAAAGTTAGGGCCATTTACAACTACTGAAATGAGAGTCCATCTTGTTGATTCAACCTATATACAAGTTGTTGGGATAAAAAAATATAGTTATTGAAATTAAAGGATGTCATTCTCTTATTGATTTGTTATAGTGGCCATGCCTGAAGATCCCATAGCACCTATAATTCTAGGTAGGACATTCCTTAGAATATTAAAGCTTTAATCAATTTACATGAAGGGAATGTGAGAATAGGACTTCCGTCTAGAGATCCTTTTATAGTCCACTTCCCAAGGAAGAAGAAGGCCAAGCCTAATGATGATGTTATAATCACTTTAAAGCCAATTACTTTGGAGTGGGTGTCCCACTTGCAAAGCCTAAATAATCACCATATTGGGCCATGCTAATTGACCTTAATTAGAAGAACTTCATGGGAGGCAACCCATGTGAAATAAAGTTTTAATCTTGTGTTAGTTTTTTTTGTTTTTGTATTTAATAAAGAGTGTTCAAGAAATATCCTTTGAAGAGAGGATAAGAAAGCAAGGTAATCCTCGATCTATTATATTTGCTAACACATAGCCAAAAAGTATTACTGTTCATAAAGTTTGTTTGCTGTTATTTTATTGTTGCTAAGATGTGCAAAGGCATGCGAAGCTACTAACTTAATTCTCTAAGTTTTGAAGCTTACTGCAAGCTTAACGAGAACTGGTATGACCATAGCCGGTGGTACCACTAACCCGTACCACATCGCGGCAAACGAAAATGAAAACATTGAGTTTTTCCAATGTACACAAAGGCCTTAACGACCACTAGTACGACCAGAACTGACGGTACCATCTGCCCGTACCATACTCCAAAGCAAAACATCAAGTTGGGGGTAAAACATACTGACCAGTTAACGATCACTCGTATAGGCGCGGGGGACCGTACCGCACGCCCGTACAGAGTGCGCTGCTGGAAGGGTCCTTCGACCCCAAGGTTGTGCACTTTGTACGGGCGGGCTCTGGCCGTACCTCCCACCCGTACCAATCTCGCGGCCAAGACAATAACCCTAGGAAGAGGTAAGACCGAAATATCAAATCACAAATTCTCTTTCTTCTTCCTCCAAACTTGAAACTACCTTAATTGGATCTTCAAATCTGTCTGTTATTTCTTTGATTCCTCGCACACAATCGATCTAAGTTATGTTTCTCCTTCGATCCCCAAGTTATTTGCATCAAAACCTTGATCAATATTTGACCATTATCAATCTTGACTTAGGTCATGTTCTTGAGCTAATCTTGATTATGAGCATGCTTAGTTTTGTCTTTAGAGGAGATTCTTTTGTAAAAAGTCTAGAGGATAACTTATGTTATGTTTCTATTGGGTCAATTTTTAATTAGCTTTATTTCTGTTTTTGTCTTAGATGAACACGAGGAGCCGTACACGTGCAGTGGTTGTGGAACAAGCTGTACCACCTGTTGATATGCTAACACCCGAATTCACCAAGTAGTTTCATCTCACTCGTTTCAACCGTCTCAAGCACCGAGAGATCAAGTCCACCAAGTGGGCGTGTCCTTACATCCTCAACCAACTAGGAATTCTCTATGATTTTGATTTACTTTGTCACAATATTGGTTTGTATCACTTTGTTTTTTAGGACAACACCAAATATCGCTGCTTGACACTTGAGTTCCTTAGTACCCTGACGCATTCGGTGAGTACACACTATTGCTCCGAAGAGCATATGCCAGGAGTTGATCGCATCAACTTTCGTCTTATGAACTGTGAGTATTCCTTAACACTCGACCAATGGGCTCATTATTTTGGGTTCGCCAACAACACCACCCACATATGATCCACTACATTTGTCCTTGATCCAGCACCCTTGTGTTATTTGAATAGAATGAGAATCCGTGGGAACGTTCCCAAGGGAAACCAAATTTATCACCCTGTTATTCGTTATTTTTTATGTTATTGCTAACACCTTGCAGGTATGTGGTGAGTTTACGAGAATCAATGAGGAGGATATGATAATCCTTGTTAGAGTTGCTATTCTGAACTATTACTTGATGCCAAATTTGGACGCTCCTCTATTGTTTTATCTTAATTATCAGGCTCTCCAATCTCATGGACCCATGTGGGGAGGAGGAGTTATCACCATACTTGCACGTAAGCTTCACGTCAACCTAGGTAATATCCAACCGTTGGTAGGTGACCACCATCTCGGTATCCCTACTCTAAGAGCTTGTGGTATGATTTCTAAATTCAATGGTAGATACTTTCTTGATATACCTGGAGCAGATCACTTGATCCCAGCTCCTTTGCCCAATAGTATATTCTCTATCAAGGAGGGACGTTTGCATTATGACATGCAAGTTGAAGCAAGTCTATCCGAACAATAAGAACCCGCGGGAGAAGAAGGAGAAGATGAATAAGTAGAACAACAAGGCCCCAAACAAGATGTGCAGCCACCAAACTACTACACCACTTATTATGATATTGATGCTCTTGAAGGAAGCGTCCATAACATGATCAACATCTCCATCACCCTTCGAGATGGTACTTCCAACCTCTCAACCTAGTTCACCAATTGGAGCACCCAATGGGACTTGGGAGATTATCCACCACCACCACAATGAGCAACAAAAGGGCTTGCAAAATCCTGATCTTGGGGATATGTACTCGGAAATTTATATTTGTGTAATAATGAAGTTGTACTCGAGCTCCATATGAAATTTGAAACATTCGAGTTGGCTTGTTCCATAGTTTAACTTTTTCGTTAGTTTTTCGTTTGGTTTTGTCTTTTGTTTTTTTATTTTCTTAGTACCTGGCTTGGTCGCAAGTTCTTTTCTAATCTTTAATCCCCATCCTAAAAACACAAAATTATTTTTCCTTTTATCCTTTTTCGTGAAAGTGGATTTTCCTATTGCCTCTTTTCTTCAATATTATTATGAGAGTGATTTCAACTTGAGTTTTGAAGGAACTAATCCCCATAAGGAAGAGATCTATGAAGTCACTCATGAGCGGTATGTCCTATGTCTCCCACTTTAGATGTTTGAATCATTTATTTTAGTTAGTTGTTTTGTTAACAGGCCATGCTAGTGGGAGTAATTCAAAATAGTTAGAGTAAATATTTTTATTTGCACGAGTAATTACTTTTGGAAGCCTTTGCTCTAGTTCTTGTAGCTAACCGAGTCTTGCCTAGGAAATAATATTGCCAAATAAGTACAATAAGAAAAGGACTCAAATTTATGACTTGTTTGATGAATGATTGTCTTGAGAGTATACCTTTGAAGATAATTCACCCCATAGATGTTTTGATAGACTTGATGGCACTCTTGAAAGGAGTTGTTTGATTGAAATGAAGCCTAGTGGTAATTGTGATTCATGCCAAAGCTAACCTTCTGGATCAAACTGTGATACAATTTAATAAGTCGACATGTTTTTGATGCACACATTTCGATGCCAACAACTCCTCTAGCATACAAACGATCAATGGTACAACCCCTGATTTCGGCTATGGGTTGACGACATAGGTGGGACTTGTCACCGTAATGGTCAAAAGTATTGGTACTCTCGAAGGCTATGTGAACCATTTATTAAAATAATCACTCAATGATCCTTGTTGAGAATTACCCTTGAATCTAAAGATCCACATAAAACTGTATTTGGTATGGTCTCGTTACTACTCTATGGATTTTCTTGAAAGACAATGATTGGAACAATAGTGTTTTTGATAGTCTTGATTTACTGATGTGGGTTTCAATAAGATACTTCATTATTATGCTTCTTGGGACATGATTTCTCTTACTAAAATTTGCTATTATGAAATATCCTTGTGTTCCTTGGAAGGTTAAGAGTTAACTAGAGGAATTTGATTGATTGTTACACTTCTAGGCTTTCATACTTATATTAAACTCTACTTTGATTGTCTTGAGCTATTGAAGCTTGTATAGTATTCTTAGAATCTCTCTAACTTTGATGATATTTTAAAATGAAACAAGTGTTGGATGCATATGACTACAAACCATAAAAAAATTCATACTCTTGTTGTTTCAGTTTAAATGTTGAGTTCTTTATGGTTTTGTTGTTTTCTTGCTCGAGGACGATCATGGTTTGAGCTTTGGGGAAGTGGATGGCTGTCATAATGGCCATCTTTCTCTGTGCTTAAACTTTGTTTTTAATCAAATAATTGACCAAGAATCTCTCTAGCCTTGCCATTAATGACTAATTATTGCAAAGATGTGCAATCCATTGTTTTGAATTGTGTTGTGCAGGAAATCATGATTTTAAGGACAAATCAGGAGCCATAAATGAAGATTTTGAGGAAAACCACATGGCCATGTAATTCTAGAGAAAAAACTAGTCGACAGAGGCATTAACAACCACTGTTATGGGCAAGGCCTGCTCGTACGGCCCACCTGTCATGGGAATGACCACGGCAGTCGCTACTAGGTGTAATGATTGATACGATTTGGGGCAAGAGCCAGTCGCTATTTGGAGTGCGAGACTGGGAACTGAGACAAGGGATTTACCTAGGTTTGGCCCCCGTAGGGTAAAGACCTACTTCCTACTAGATTGTATTTTTGGAGAGTGGATTACAAGGGTGGTGAGCTCAGCGGCTAGGCTGCGAGTCGCTTGGATGGGGTGTCTAAAAGCACATAAGTATGCAGAGTAGCCTAGGGAGGTTTATATTGGGGGTACCTCGCTAGGTTTTACAAGATTACCACCGAATCAGTTAATGTTTTAGAGGATTTGACCTAATCCGACTGGGCCTAGCTAAGCTCGTGGGCCTCTAGCTTCTAGTCGTCGGGCTTTTGCTTCAGTCGTGTTCCAGTCGCTATTCCTGCAAGCCCATTTGCTATGGACCTGGGCCAGTCGAATCATCCTTCTGGGCATACCTCGATCGGCATATCTCCATTAGTAGTCCCCGAGGGCAATGGGTGTTTGGTGCAGGCGTCAACCTGGCAGTCGGAGTAGGCGATTCTAGGGGGACGCCCAATCGAATTGGTGGTGGACTCCTCCAATACAGGGAGAATCTTCTCTTGTGTGTCTTCAGTCGCAACATTGGCGAGTGGAAATGTGCTCAATTCGCCATGCCCAATCGATTGGAAGGGGTACGCGAGTCAAGTGGCTGAAGTTGGACCGTCAAACTTGTCAAACTAGTTGTTGGGTAATCCCAATGGTAACTTTTGGAGGATTTACCGCAAGGTAATGGCTAATCCGAGATTGTCGGGTAGCGCGGCTATATAAGGAGACTGGTGGGGGAAATGCAGACATTCTTCTCATTCCTCTGCATTCTCACGTCCTCAGTCTCCAGATCCACTTCCGATCAGGAATTTTCAGACCAAGCGTCTTTCTTCTCTCAATGGCGCCCCCGAAGGATCTATGGAGAAATTCCAAGTGTTACGTGGCCGTCCTGAAATTGTTTCAGGATGCCGGGGTTATCATCAAGGGAAACTGGCGAATCCCTATAGCTACCGAGGTCGAGCCGAAGCCACGGCCATGAGAGTTCATCTGCTTCTAGATCCATCTCGAAAGGGGATTGGGATTCCCCACTTCCCTCTTATTCCACCACTTCTGCTCGTACTACGTGATTAAGCTATTGGATTTGGGGCCGCACAACATCGAGGAGCTCGCCATTTTGTGGCGTTCTGCCAGGGCTACTTGGGGTGCTGGCCATACTTCCCCCTCTGGCTAGAGCTATTCCACGGTCACCTCAGTCGTGATGGGAAGGGTGGCCCAATCTTGGCGGCACACGGCGTCACCTTCCAGCTGAAGGCCAAGGCGCCATTCATGAAGCTGATGTTGCCGAAGAAGGCAACGAGCGAGTGGAAGAAGTTCTGATTCAATGTCAAGGAATCCACTCCCTCCGACAAAGTCAAAGTCCCAACATATACCACGGAGGGGAGCGAGCCATGGAGATTTTCAGCCGACTCACTTCACAGCGACCAGAACATGGCCGTGGAGATGCTCACGCGGATTAGGGAGCTGGAGGATGAAGGGTTGGAGACCATCAATCTCTACAACTGTTGGCTCGGGCGGCGACTGGTTCCAATGGCAAATCGATCTCACTAGATGTACCAGTACACCGGGCCCAAAGACACGACCAAGTCAAGCCCCGATGCCTGGGAGGAAGAATATTATTTTTCCGCGTTGAAGAAGATCACTGAATGAAAAAAAGCATGTAGAGAACTTCAAGGAATGGCTACAATCCCAAACTTAGTCATATAGTAATTTAATTTTAATTTTGTCTTTGGCTCTTCTTTAGGAGCTTGTAACTCTTATGTATATACATGTACATAACTCCAATTATTAATATAAAAATTGCATTGGGAGCCTTTCCAACTGTTTTACCTAAAAAAAGACCACCAACGCGGAGTACACCGGTTCAAAGGCCGGTTTGGCTCCATACACCGTCTGGAAGCGAAAAGCCCCTCTGGTGAGTTTGTTCATTTCTTTCATTCGTAGTTTCATAGTAGCAACATTGCAGTCATGGTTTTTAGTCACTAATTTCTTTCGTCTTCAGATTTTCCAAGTACTGGAGAACTGGCTTCCTCCACTTGATGAGGAGGTTTCCGAAGAGCTCGAGGAGATAGACGAAAGCTCCGAGAGTGAAGATGAGGTCATGGAGGTGCGGCCGCCCTCGTTTGCGGGCCGTAAGACCTGCGGTCAGAGGCAACGGGAGATCGAGGCAAGTCATAGCCTTGAGGAGCGTGACAGTGACGTTGACCATGTCGAAGAGCGCAAATCTCAGAGGGTGGCCACACTAGCCAAGCCCACGCCGAAGAAGAAGTCCCACGCAATGCCAAAATCATTGGCAAAGCCGAAGTCGCCGACGAAGTTGAAGTTGCTAGTAAAGACGCCTGCCAAATCGGTGGCAATGTTTGAGTAGGAAGGCGAATCTGACGAGGAAGTGGCCATGGACGTAGCGAAGGATCCGGAGGATATGAATCCGATGATGGAGCCCATGGCCACAGATGTAGTTTTGGAGTTAGCGATTCCACTCGTGATGAAGTCGTCGAGCGGTCCAAGGATGCCGGAGCAAGAAGCCCAGGAGGCTACAGGGTCGGAGCTCCCACCGACGCAAGAGTCAGAGGAGGCGCTAGTGCCGAGGGAGCCGGAGGTCCCTACGGTGGCGGCCGAGTAGGTGGAGAAGCCAGTGGTGTCGCGATAGGCGGGCATTTTTTGGTAGAGGGCTGACTCGCCCAATAGGCCCCGAGCTAGAGAAGCCCACACACATTAGTATGGGCCTGCGCCGCATTCTGGTCGCTAGGTAAGATGCTTATAGGATTTCCATTCGTGATTTTCATGATTTGTCGCTTCAGGAATTTCGAGTCACTAATTGTGGAGAGCCTGTAAGGGCGGTCCCAAGAAGATAAATCTCCCTTCAGTGGCCAAGGTTGGACCGACTCACCAAGGGGAAAGAAGACCCTTCTAGGAACAGGAAGGCGGGCACTATCGAGGATCTAGATGTAGGCGTAAAGAAGAAGAATGGCGACATTGGCGCTGCAACGGATGCAGAAGAAGGCAACTCCGCAAACCCACCTGAAGGGGAGGTGACTGTTGTGGCTGGGGCGTTAGGGGCGATAGCCGCAATGTTCCCACAGTTTATGGTGAGAGCCTCTGCCGCAGCGACTGGGACGCAGTCGCCGCAAGTTCCGAAGATTATTAACAGTGACATTGGGCAGCGTCGTGGGTGGATGGCATTTGTATTGCCTTCGGTGGACGCCATTCAGGTTCATGGCATGTTGGGTGCCACACTCTAGGTATGTCCAGTCCCCGAGGGTCTAGTCGCTAAATTTCAGTGGCTAGACACTCAAACTCTGATTGCCCAGTCCCCGAGGGTCTAGTAGCTAGATTTCAGCGGCTAGACACTCAAACTCTGATTGTCTAGTCTTGAGTGCCAAATCAGCGTGCTTGTGTCTGACATCCTCGTGTTAGGGCTTGCAGGTTGAATCGGAGGAACGATGGGCCACGCTAGAGCGAATAGACCATGAGCTGCGAGCGGCACAAGAGGCCAATCGGCAACTCCAAGCGACTGCAGGTTGGTTCCTGTCTTGCTAAGTTTGTAGCTTTTGCGATTGTGTGCTACTGACTTGGATTTCTGTTATCATAGATGATCATGCCGCTGCAATTGCCAAGGCCCGCGAAGGTTATGTTCCTGCCGCCGACTTTGATGCTACAAAGGCCTTGGCCGCCACAGCGGAGGAAAGGGCCATCTCGCTCACGGAGGAGCTAGAAGCGGCCAAGGCGGCGATGGATTCTTCCATGGAGAGGGTGAAGGCTATGGTCGTGGCGAAAGAGGAGGAGCATAAGGCCTCCGACTCCGTGATCATGGAGTTGCACGGTAAGTACTCCACGCTGGAGAAATCTTTCATAGAGAACTGCCGCAAGCTCCTCGGTAAGGCTTGCTTTCCCTCATTTCTTGTTCTTTGAGTATTGTATTGTTTGACCTTGACGAGTCCCTTAGCGGGTGACTCGCTGACCAGGGTGGCCCACTTCAGGTTAGAGCTATGCTTCACGGGTGGCCCAGTCAGGGAGATAAGTTGGAAGCCCAACTGGCTATGGGAAGGCCTAGAAGACCTACCGAATTAGGCCTGTAGGAATACTTGTAGTCCAAGATGTACTTTGTAACCGACTCTGTAATGTAGCCAGATAGGACTCTCCTGTAAACCTAGGATTGGATGACTATATAAGACGTCCTAGGGATTAGAATTTGCGGCAACCAATCACATCAACCTCAACTCGCATAGGTGAAACCTCTCTTATAATCTATACTTCCGGCTCTACCGTATTACTGGATTGCTAGCAGGAGTAGGATCCGTCCACCGTAGGCAAATTCGAACCTAGGTAAGATTGTGAGCTCACCGTCCGGGACAATCGTATGTTTCACACACCACATCTTTCCATGCCCCGAGGACTCTCTCATTGTGTACTTCTCTTCAATCCTACAATAGTTGGCACCCACCATGGGGCAGGTGACTTTCAGAGCCGCATTCTAGGTGGAATCTGTGCAAATAAGAATCAGCAAAACAATCACTATTGGTTGGGTTCTCTACGCCAGACGTCCCCCTTGTCGTTCTCGGCGAGACTTGGATTCCGTCTAGGGAGACCATGACCAGCTACCCAATCATTTACTTTGGCGAGATCGATGTTTATCTCGGTTTCGCTGAACATGCCCAACCCACCCCAGCGGTGATGATAGAGGCAGAAGAAACTTCTGGATATGCTTTTTCCATGGAAGCGGCAGAGTTTTGGATCTCAGAAAACCCTAATCCCACCTAGCCCACACCTAAGGTGGAGATCATGGAGAATATTGGATTTGAAGAAGATCTCCCCCAGGAGGTCGAATCTTAGGAAGATCAAAGCAGCAACAACTCCGGATCCGGCACTGCTGATGATGGAGCAGGAAAATTGTTTCTGAGGCACACAATGAGGCGGATGATGCTGCATGGTAATGCCAATATGGATGCTATTATCAAGACCATGAAAATCTTTGAGGAAGCTAACGCAGAGAGCCTCGCCTACCTCAGAGCACATGCCTCGCCTACCTAATCTAGATCCGTCTCTGCCGATGCTGGAGATGGCAATGACTCGGTGCTGGACACAATTGGAACAAACACCAGTCCACCTGCTTCCCCGAGAGATTCCATGATGTCGGTAGAATTCTAGGATTTGAAGCAGAAATTGAAGAGGGGATTGTCGGACTATTGGCACTAGGGGTACCCCGTCCCACCAAGTTGCCGGGCCCACCGGACGCACGCTCCTAGGGGCTCGCAAGGAAAGTGGACTTAGGAGGGTAAGCAAAGTCCTGAACCTTGTCAGGGTTCCCGCTTAGCCCCGGGGCAGGACGAAGCCTCCCAGTGGGGCCTCAAAAGGGGGACTTCTTCGGCCTCACGGGTGCCCAGCGAGGCAATGCGCCACGTCACCTTATTTTAAACCTGAGGCATGGGTAAGATGTCGTAAGGTGTGTTCATCATGTTTCAGGATGAGCAATGGATGGGTAAGAAAGATGAGGCCAGGGCAAGTTCTTGGAGAGGAGCAAGGCTCAGTGCCAGATAGCAGCAACCACACAGCTTCCAAAGGTAGCTAGCCCCGCAAGCACATCATGAAACAATCGCAAGGCTAGAGATAAGGAAATAGGATCTAGGTGCCTAAGGCAATGAACGACGCCGCCACTGGCTCCGTAGAGGCACCAAGGTGGCAATAGGCAGGCAAATCAAGGGCAGCCATGAGCATGACACGACAGAGGGCAAATATTGCAAGACAAAGGTGAAAATACTAATGGTAGACAATTGCATTACATTTGGACAATGTGCAATGCATCAACTGGCTCAGGAAGGACCCCAAGAGCCAAAGAGAGAGCTGAAAGTTACCGGCGCAAGGGAGGAGCCTGCATGCCCTCCTCCATCTTGCGCACGACGGTGTCATTTTCTCAGCGCGACAGCCCATCTCAGGCGTAGCTGAGGTCCGAGTCGAAGACAAGCGGTGGATAGTATCTCTAACGGTAGAGGGTATCATCGAAGATTTTTACCGATAGGCGATCCCCGCCACGGTAGTGAAACTTCAGGATCTTGCCAACCTTCAGCTCGTAGTGGTCCGTGCAGTCCGGCCACCCTTCACTAAGGTACATGTCATCGCTGTTGTCTACCCACCTTTGAAAGTCCTAGATGGGCTGGTCGCTGCTAGCCTCGTGCACCCAGAGCTTGCACGTAGGGTGCTCTCTGAGCTCCTCGGCGAACAGGTCTAGCAGGCACAGTCACCACTTGAAGTTCATCGGGAGGAAAACGAGAAACTCGAAGCCAGTAAGGCCCGCCATTTCATCATCACTGTCCCTGCGACAGAGTAGCGGGGGAGTAGAATACCCATCAGGATCCCACCACCCATAGTGTCCCTGGCGAGGTGGGATGCGCCCGTGTCTCGGAGAAGCCAATGCGTGGCTCGACAGTCCCGCAACCACTTGAGTGCACAGGCACGCACACGTCATCTCTAGGGGATGGGAAAGCGTGTCGTCCAGTCTTGTCGTGCTTCCCGCGAGGTGGATGGGAAACCTGGCCACAACAACTTCGCCAAACCACATTCCGTGTCGTAGGTTGCTGGCCCTCGCCCGGGGGCTTCTGTCGAAGTAATGGGATGGGGGGTTCCTCGCATTGTGCCTCAGCATGTGGGCCAGGACCCACCGGTCCGCGACCTAGTAGAAATATGGCTAGACCGGCAAGGGCGTCGCCAGGATACAAGAACCAAGTGCTCCATCCAGGTATGGATCCGTTATGATGAGCCTATAGAGACTAAGTCTCAGCTATGTTGTGGCTGCCTATGGGTGAGACAGACGCTACCGAACACGCCTCAATCCTCCAACCGGGTGCGGATAAGAAGGGAAGGACAACAAAGAGTGCAAGGCGACACTGCCCCTCCTCCCGGGGGTGCCCCGGAAGGAGAGTAAGGGCACTGTTGGGGGCAGCGGGGCCGAGGAGTGGCCTCTACCAAGTTGTGGCCAAGGACGGAGCACGGAAGCACCCTTTTCTAGGCCAGGAGTGGCCCGGGAGCCGGAGTTAACTATTCCAGAGTCAAATGTATATACAATTTTTGATGTTCCATGCTTGGTTTTATCCACTTTCTTGTGTTTTGTCCATACTTTGGAGTACTTTTCATATGATTTCTTGGACTAACCTATTAACAAGAGCCACAGTGCCAGCTGCCTGTTTTCTGCTGTTTTTGGTTCTAGGAAAGTCAAAAAATGAATATTCTCGGAATTGGACGGGACAAAAGCCAAAGTGCCTATTTTTCCGGAAGTCATCATATGCCAGAATACGAGACGGAGAGGAGCAAGGGGGCCACCACACCACCTGGCCGCGCGGGCCAGGCCTGGTTGCGCCAGGGGGTGGTGTGGCCAACCCAGGCACCCCCTTGGCCTCTCCTTCCGCCTATAAGATGCCCTCGGGATGAAAACCCTAAGTACCGGATCAAAAATCCACGAAAGAGTTTGTAGCCACCATCATCTCCATCCCTAGATCGGAAGGGATCTGAAGCTCTTCCCGGTACCCTGCCGGAGAGGGGAATTCACCCTAGAGGCCTTCTTCATCACCATACAAGCCTCCGGTGTGATGCGTGAGTAGTTCATCCTTGGACTACGGATCCATGTAGTAGCTAGTTGGCTAGTTCTCCTCCTTTGTGCTTTGATGACCCACAAGTATAGGGGGTGTATCGCAGTATTTTCGAGGGAAGTGAAACCCAATTTATTGATTTGACACAAGGGGAGCCAAAGAATATTAATAAGCCTTAACAACTGAGTTGTCAATTCAGCTGCGCCTAGAAACAATCTTGCTCACAGTAGTTTATCAGTAGCAACAGTTTTGTAGTAGGAATAGCAAAGTAACAGCAGCAGTAAAGCAAATACAGTAGTAACAAAAGCAGTAAACAGTGGGATTCGAGTGCGGTAGGCATAGGGATGGATGGACGGGCGTTGCATGGACAAGACAATTCACATAGCAATCAGAACATAGGGCAATTGCAGATAAATAAGATAAAGCATCCAAGTACTAGACAATCCTAGGCATGTGTTCCATATATAGTCATACGTGCTCGCAATGAGAACTTGCACAACATCTTTTGTCCTGCCAGCCCGTTTGTAGCGGGGACTCTAGGGAACTACTGGCAATTACGGTGCTCCTTTTAATAGAGCACCGCAGCAAAGCATTAACACTTTGTGAACACATGTGATCCTCACATCAAAGCCTTTCCCTTCCGGTTATCCCGATTTCTATCACATCGGGGCCATAGGTTTGGGACAACAACGTGTGTATACAACTTGTAGATAAGACTAAGAACAATACTATCATAATGAATCAATCATAAGTTCAGATCTGAAATCATGGCACTTGGGCCCTAGTGACAAGCATTAAGCACAACAAGTCGCAACAAAGTCATAAAGCACTAATAAAAGATACTAGGCACCATGCCCTAACAATCTGATGCCATTACATGAATGATCTCATCCAATCCCTACCATCCCCATAGCCTACAACGGGGGATTACTCACTCATAGATGGGGGAAACATGGATGGTCGATGGAGAAGCGATGGTGATGATGATGGCGATGATCTCCTCCAATTCCCCGTCCCGGCAGGGTGCTAGGACGGAGTTTCTGGTGCTGTTTCGTGGAATCTGGTGGTGGCGGCGCTGCGGAACTTCTTCTAGAAAAACGTCGACCCCCCCAGAGTTTTTAGGTCAGAAGGCTTCTTATAGGCGAAGAGGGAGACCGAGGGGGTGCCTAGGGCCACCACACCATGCCCTGGCGCGGCCAAGCCTAGCCCGCGCCTGGGGGTGGTGTGGCCAGGCGCTAGCCCTCCTCCGTCTCATATTCTGGCTCCGTGTGTTTTCTGCAAAAATAGGCACTTTGGCTTTTGTCCCGTCCAATTCCGAGAATATTCATTTTCTGACTTTCCTGAACCAAAAACAGCAGAAAACAAGCAGTTGGCACTATGGCTCTTGTTAATAGGTTAGTCCAAGAAATCATATGAAAACTACTCCAAAGTGTGGACAAAACACAAGAAAGTGGATAAAACCAAGCATGGAGCATCAAAAATTATAGATACATTTGCAATGTATCAACATCCCCAAGCTTAACTCCTTCTCGTCCTCGAGTAGGTAAGTGATAAAAAGAAAGAATAATTTTTGAGGAGACATGCACCATCAAAGACATGATCAAAGTAATCATAAAACATTAAAAGCTGGGATCATAGTACTTCAATCATAACATTAAAGACAAGGTTCTAGCAATAAGACAAAGAAACTATGATGCAACATGAAAAGGCACAAACAAAAGATGCATGAATAACAATGCTTTGCAAGATGTTTGTTTGTTTCACATAAAGAAAACATAGCATAATAGTATTCAGCTTGTCCCTCAATAGAGTAGCAAATATAAATGCATAGGACACCTTAAAAGTTCATAAGAGTGACTAGATACAAATATTTTAAAACAAGCAATATCAAGGTATGCATCAATCAACAAGTCTTCGGACAATGCACATAGAACTAAGAATGGCCACTATGCTCTCAAGAAAGTGCTCATAGAATGTGTGGAGACTCAACAAGGAAATGAAAAGGTTTTGAATAGTTTGAAAGGCTTCCAAATGCTTAAAGTATGGTACTCATTAGCTTTGAGCTCTCATTGCCCCTATCATAAGAATCTTTAAGGTGGTTAAGGTGAAAGTGAGGTCCAATCTGAGTTATATGCTTGACAGACTTAAACTGAAAATCCCAAGTCCCTTGAGTATGAGGGCCGCTCCTCATGCTACTCAACTTTAGTTAACGGTAAGTTCTTGTCATCGTAAGTATGTGCGTATCATTGACAACCGCCAACGGGGTACCCTTTGGCCGATGATACGGAAGAATCCCCATATCAAAATGACAAGGCAAGCAGACAATGAGTATCTCAGCAATCTTCTTATTTACCATGGGAAAATGGTGCTTTTTTCTCTCTTTCGTCTTTTCATAAAACTCTTTTTTCTTCTCAATAGCTATCTCTCTCTTTTTTATAAGAAGAATGCTTCATAGATATCATTATAGTTACGCTGCAGGTTTCCACCATGTCAGCATGGATTAGACCAGCGGCCCAGGCATTTCTCTAACACACATACATAACTCCATGGACTTACAAGCTCCCCTTTCATTTCACACCGACAACATCCGCAAACAAAAGAGCAAGGTATCAACTGGGTATATATTTACAAGTGTTGAAAGCGTTCCCCGTGACAACACGGTTCTGCTAATCCCCAGCCTATAATTTGCAAGCATATAACTTTCATGCAGAGTTCACAATGGTTCAGGTTTATTAAGTGCAGGAAATAAAGTGTGCCATCAAGTTCCTGAGAGCTTTACTAACTAACTTTCTCAAAACAAGCAAACATTTTATTCGGAAGAAAACAAGGCATATTGAATATGCACGGAAGTAGCAAATGATGCTAATAGGTAGGTATGGTGGACACTTTGGCAATATTTGGTTTAACGGAGTTGGAAACATGAGTAAAACACTCATTGTAAGTGAAGGCTAGCAATAGTAAGGGAAAGACAAACGAGAGAGCAATAATGGCCATAATCATGCAGAGCGACAAAACATCATTGATCAAAGCATAAAGTGATACTACAAGTTGAAAACTAAAGGATCATAAAGGCTTATGGTGACTTGAGATAGTCATAACATGGTGTGAGCATGCGCCAAGTCAACCTAAATAAAGCACCAAAAGAGAATACCACTATACTATGCTTTAATATGCTAAAACAACGCATGATTCTTCCAAGGCACATTAAGCAATCTTAATTTTTTATAACAATTCATGCTACAGAAAAGAATACTAAGCATAAAGACAAAACAATATCAAGCATTGCATGACAAAGCATAGGCCACAGTCAAAAACAAGCTCTCTTTACCACTTAAGCATGAGCTTTCCTACTCTTTTCCAAACCAAACCAAACCAACCTATTTGAACACCAGTATATGAAAGAGGAGGTCCAACCAATTTATTCAGCAACCTAAGCAAACCACGCAAACTAAAAACCAAAACGAAAACGAAAAAGAAGATGCTCCAAGAACAACACAACTGTGCATGAAACAATAAAAATGAAGTGTTTGGAAGAAATCTAGGATTTTTATTGATGAAGAAGGGGATGCCTTGGGCATCCCCAAGCTTTGACGCTTGTACTTCTTGGATATTTCTTGGGGTGACATGCGTGGCATCCCCAAGCTTGAGCTTTAGTCCATCCTTCATCTCATTACTCATTCCTTCCATACACCTGAAATTTTTCCTTCATACAAAACTTCACACAATCTTTATTACCAACATTAGTGCACTCAAGATAAATAAGTCTTAAGGTTCAGTTCTAACACCAATAAACTTCCATTAGAACACTAGCTACTATAGCACTTCCCTCAAAAATCTCAATTCCCCAAAAGAACTCAAGAAGGAACTAACAAGAAGCAAATGCAGAAAATGGCAGAAATCTGTCAAAACAGACCAGCAGGTAAAGACGAGCTTTTTCGAAGACTTTCTGTTGCTCAAATTAAAAAGTGTTGAACTAACGAAAGTTAGATAACAACCTGGGGCAGAATCACAAAAATTCACGCCTCAAAAAGACGTACACATATTTTACACGAATTTTTATGGTGAATCACATAAATCTGTTTCGGGACAGCAACTTTCCCAATCATTACTTCTCTCTCATTAGAGGTTACTCTTGGCACAAAAAGCAAATAAAAAGGATAAGGAGCGGTTATTACAGAGGTAATAATTTCCAAGACTCATCTAAAACTTTTGGGTTATCTCCCAATAATTACTTTTTTAACGCCTTTAAGTTAGGCATAAGCAAAAACTAAAATGGATAGAATAGAAGTAAGCGAAGATAATCAAGGTGAAAACATTGTTTTGTTCAATGAAATCCTTTTGTTAACAAGGTTGATCATGTCTTGTTACCAAAACAATTTCTTATGAGACAAAACTTTGTATTCCACTAATGATTATGTTACCTCAACCTCGATAGCAATGGTCCCAATCATAATAGTTTCAAATTTATTTCTCTTGGTATGGGACAATATATTTCTCCAACTTGAATGCCCTCAACATGTTCAATTGAATTCAAAACCATAAGTCTTATCAATATTCTTGGGGAAATAGATAGTATGTTCCTTGTCATTGAAATTGAAGGTCACCTTCCCTTGATTACAATTAATAACAGCTCCTGCAGTATTTAGAAAAGGTCTCCCAAGAATAATAGACATATTATCATCTTTAGGCATAAAAGTTTGAGAGGATGCTCTCATAAGAAATATGAGTTGAAGTAAAAGAGAGCATCAAGAAGCAAATTCAAAAGACATTTAAGTCTAACCCACTTCCTATGCATAGGAATCGTGTAAGCAAATAAATTTGCAAGGAACAAAGTGATAGGCATAGGAAGATAAGACAAGAGTAACTTCAAAACTTTCAGCACATAGAGAGGTGTTTCAATACCATGAAAACTTCTACCACCATATATTTCCTCTCTCATAATAATTTTTAGTAGCCTCATGAATAAACTCAACAATATAACTATCACATAAAGCATGCTTTTCATGATCTACAAGCACTAGAGCTTTATCATAAACATCTTAACAAGAATCCTCAGGAACATAACATTCATCCTTCTTCAGTAAGCATGGGGGACAATCAAATAATGTAAGGGATAAAGAGTTACTCTCATTAGAAGGTAGGCATGGGTAGCTAATCCATTCTTCCTCCTTTTGTTCATCACTCTCCTTCTCTTTTTCATCTAATGAGATTTCAGGTTCATCAATTTCTTCTTCCATAAGATCCTGCAAGGCATTAGTCTCTTCCATTTGTGGAAAGCATCTATTAAAATATTCAAGAATATAGCCATTTTCATCCTTGTAATTATCAAAGCAAAATTTAATTATACCATAAACCTCATACTTATAAGGTGAATCATCAATATTTTCAAGAAAACTAGCAAGTTCAAATGCACCCTTCCAAGCAATAAATTCCTCAATTTGTTCCACATCATAAAGGTCATAATTTCCCTTAACATAGGAAGATATGGTAACATTATCATTATACTCACATTGAAAGGGGAGGTGTTTGTACCTCCTACAGCAACAAGATTTATCAAGGCAATAAGTAACATTATAAGTAGAGCACATATTTCTAGCAATGGTATACAATCTATCAATTTGTCCCCATAAGTATTTCCCTTTTTGTGACAAGCGGTGTTCCTTATAATAATATTTTTCATCTTCCGTGAACCCACCTCGCCAATAAGCTTCAGTTTCAAAGAAACCAACCATTGACAACAAGCATGATAAGGCAAGACAATAACGGACCAACGAAAATAACAACTAGAGTAGGAACTATTTTTTTGTATTTTCAATAAAGGAAGAAGCAAACAAGGCAGAAATAAACTTAGCTTGAAAAATAGTGAATCCAAGTGAACTTGATAAATAAAGCTATGCTCCCCCACAACGGCGCCAGAAAATAGTCTTGATGACCCACAAGTATAGCGGGTGTATCGCAGTATTTTCGAGGGAAGTGAAACCCAATTTATCGATTCGACACAAGGGGAGCCAAAGAATATTTATAAGCCTTAACAATTGAGTTGTCAATTCAGCTGCACCTGGAAACAATCTTGCTCACAGCAGTTTATCAGTAGCAACAGTTTTGTAGTAGGAATAGCCAAGTAACAGCAGTAGTAAAGCAAAGATAGTAGTAACAAAAGCAGTAAACAGTGGGATTCGAGTGCGGTAGGCATAGGGATGGATGGACGGGCGTTGCATGGACAAGACAATTCACATAGCAATTAGAACATAGGGCAATTGCAGATAAATAAGATAAATCATCCAAGTACTAGACAATCCTAGGCATGTGTTGCATATATAGTCATACGTGCTCGCAATGAGAACTTGCACAACATCTTTTGTCCTGCCAGCCCGTTTGCAGCGGGGCCTCTAGGGAACTACTGGCAATTAAGGTGCTCCTTTTAATAGAGCACCGGAGCAAAGCATTAACACTTTGTGAACACATGTGATCCTCGCATCAAAGCCTTTCCCTTCCGGTTATCCCGATTTCTGTCACTTCGGGGCCATAGGTTCTAGACAACAACGTGTGTATACAACTTGCAGATAAGACCAAGAACAATACTATCATAATGAATCAATAATAAGTACAGATCTGAAATCATGGCATTCGGGCCCTAGTGACAAGCATTAAGCACAACAAGTTGCAACAAATTCATAAAGCACTAATAAAAATACTAGGCACCATGCCCTAACAATCTGATGCCATTACATGAACGATCTCATCCAATCCCTACCATCCCCATAGCCTACAGCGAGGGATTACTCACTCATAGATGGGGGAAACATGCATGGTCGATGGAGAAGTGATGGTGATGATGATGGCGATGATCTCCTCCAATTCCCCGTCTCGGGAGGGTGCTAGAACGGAGTTTCTGGTGCTGTTTCTTGGAATCTGGTGGTGGCGCCACTGCGGAACTTCTTCTAGAAAAACGTCGAACCCCCGGGAGTTTTTAGGTCAGAAGGCTTCTTATAGGCTAAGAGGGAGACCGAGGGGGTGACTAGGGCCACCACACCATGCCCTGGCGCAGCCAAGCCCAGCCCGCGCCTAGGGGTGGTGTGGCCAGGCCCTGGCCCTCCTCCGTCTCGTATTCTGGCTCTGTGAGTTTTCTGGAAAAATAGGCACTTTGGCTTTTGTCCCGTCCAATTCCGAGAATATTCATTTTCTGACTTTCCTAGAACCAAAAACAGCAGAAAAAGGCAGCTGGCACTGTGGCTCTTGTTAATAGGTTAGTCCAAGAAATTGTATGAAAAGTACTCCAAAGTGTGGAGAAAACACAAGAAAGTGGATAAAACCAAGCATGGAGCATCAAAAATTATAGATACAATTGCAATGTATCATGCTTTCATGTCTAGATCTTGTGAGCTCCGTTCATGATCAAGATCATCTATTTGTAATTATGCATGTTGTGTTTGCGGGGATCCGATGGATATTGAGATGCTATTTCAGATTGATTATTGATTCTATCATGTCTTTGTTATTTGTGATCTTGCATGCTTTCTGTTGTTTGTAGCTATCTTGGCCAAGTAGATGCTAGCAACTCCAAGAGTTAGTATTTATGCTCGATAGTGGGTTCATGCCTCTGGTAATCTGGGGAAGTGACAGAAATCTCTAAGGTACTAGATGTATTGTTGCTACTAGGGAGAAAACAACAATCCTTTGTTCATAGAACAATCGTATTGTTTACTTTACACGCATTTTGTAAAACAATAATCTGTTGCTTGCAACTTAATACTGTAGGGGTTCGGATGATAACCTGAAGGTGGATTATTAGTCATAGATGCAGTTGGATGGCGGTCTATGTATAATGTTGTAATGCCCAATCAAGTCTCAAAGGAGTCAAGATGATTAGTATATGCATGTATGCTTCCTCGATGTTTGTCAATTGCCTCGTTGTAATTTGTTCACCTAGCATGTTATCTATCTTAAGGAGAGCCACCTCTAGTGAATTATGGATCCTGGTCCTTTTTCTTTACATACAATCGACAAACTGTTTACTATTTTGTGTTTACTTTTTGCAAACTATTACTTCCTTCCATTCGATACGTTTAATCCTTTGCTTCAGCAAAACACGGTGAGATTGAAAACCTCATCGCAAGTTGGGGACAAAGTTATGTGGTTGTGTTGTGCAGGTCTCCACGTTGCTACTAGCACCGGTAGTGTGCCCTGCTATGGCTCAGCTAGTAACACCTTTGGAGTGTTTCCTTGCTCCTACTGGTTCAATTAAACCTTGGTTTCACAACTGAGGGAAACTTGCTGTTGTGCTCATCATACCTTCCTCTTGGGGTTCCCAACGAGCTCTACATCAACACTGAGCCATCAAGCATTTTTTTGGCACCATTTCCGGGGAGTCAAGGACATCTTCAGAAGGGGAGTCCCTCATAACCAATCTTTTTACTTTGTTATTTTTGTTTTGCTTAGTTGCTTTTTGCTTTGTTTGCTTGTTTTGTTATCAAAAACACAAAAAAATTAGTTTTACTAGTTTGCTTTCTTATTTGAAAACCCAAAAAATAACTACTCTTGAAAACACTAAGTTGTGTGACTTCACTAGCACCAACAACAATGATTTTATGAGCACACCTATTGCTCCACTTGTGCCTGAAGATACTTTCTTTGAGATAAAACCTGCTTTACTCAATCTTGTTATGAGAGGAAAAAATTCTAGTATTGGTAATGAAGATGTTGCTGCCCATCTAAATAACTTTGTTGAACTTTGTGAGATGCAAAAGCATAGGGATGTAGATGGTGATATTATTAAGCTGAAATTGTTTCCTTTATCTTAGAGAGGAAAAGCTAAAGAATGGTTGAATTCCTTAACTAGGAATAGTATTGATTCTTGGACTAAATGCAAAGATGCTTTTATTGGAAAATACTATCCTCCTGCTAAGATTATATCTATGAGGAGTGAAATAATGAAGTTTAAACAATCTGATAATGAACATGTTGCTCAAGCTTGGGAAAGAATGAAATCTTTGGTAAAGAATTGTCCCACTCATGGACTGACTGCTTGGATGATCATCCAAACTTTTCATGCGGGATTGAACTATTCTTCAAGGAACCTATTGGATTCTGCTGCCGGAGGTACCTTTATGACCATTACTTTGGGTGCTGCAACAAAACTTCTGGACAATATGATGGTTAATTATTCTAAATGGCATACTGAGAGAGCTCCACAAGGTTGGAAGGTAAATTCAGTTGAGGAAGCCTCCTCCTTGAGTGATAATATTGATATTATTATGTCTATGCTTGTTAATGGGAAAGCCCATATTGATCCAAATAATGTCCCTTTAGCTTCTTTGGTTGCTCAAGAAGAGCAAGTTGATGTGAACTTCATAAGAAATAACAACTTTGGCAATAATGCTTCTAGGAATAATTTTGTTAACAAGAATTATAAGCCATATCCTTCCAGCAATGGTAATGCTTATGGATGTTCCTAAAACAATAATAGGAGTGCTCCCTCTGAACTTGAAGTTATGCTTAAAGATTTTATTAGTAAACAAACTGCTTTCAATAAAACTATTGAGGAAAAAATCTCTAATGTTGAAAGAAATATAGCATCTTTGGCTGAAGCTCAATCTTCTTTTAATAAAATGGCTACTAAACCTAAAACTAATGATAATCCCTTTGTAGCTACCAATTCTATACAAGTAAGAATTGATGAAAATGTTAGACTATTAGCTGAATTACATGCTAAGTGGGAAAGAGAAGATGAAATTTCTAGAAACATTAGTGTTTCTACTATCACGACCACTAGTGTTGAGGTTGGTAATAGCTCTACTACTCTAGATGATAAATTTGATTTTGATCTTGATGGTTGCAATATCTCTGAAGTTATTAAGTTCCTACAAAATCTTGCTAATAGTCATAATGCTAGTGCTAGGAACATGGCCTTTTCAAAACACATTACTGATGCTTTCATAAAGATTAAAGAAGAAAAGATGAAACATAAATCTTCTATTCCTATAAAACAAGAATATGGTTGGGAACTCATCATTAATATGAAAGTGAATGACTTTGATTTCAAAGTTTTATGTGATCTTGATAGTAGTGTTTCTATTATGCCTAGAAGGATTTATGATATGCTTGATTTGCCTCCACTTGAAGATTGTTATTTGAATGTCCCACTTGATGATAATGCTAAAAAGAAACTCATGGGGAGTCTTAATGATGTTCTTATTATGGTTAACAATGCTTATGTCCCCGTTGATTTCTATGTTTTGGATGTTGAATGCAATGCTTCTTGTCCTATTACTTTGGGAAGACCTTTTCTCAGAACTGTTGGTGCCATTATATATATGAAAGAAGGCACCATTAAATATCAACTCCCATTCAAGAAAGGTATAGAACACTTCCCCAAGAAGAGAGAGAAGATTTCTTTTGCCTCTCCTATGAAAACAAATTTTGGTCTTAATGCTTCTTCATTTGAGAACACTTGATTCTTTTTCTTGCTTCTTATGCCTAACTTAAAGGCGTTAAAGAAAAGTACTTATTGGGAGATAACCCAAAAGTTTTAGATGAGTCTTGGAACTTATTACCTCAGTAATAACCGCTCCTTATCCTTTTTATTTGCTTTTTGTGCCAAGAGTAACCTCTAATGAGAGAGAAGTAATGATTGGGAAAGTTGTTGTCCCGAAACAGATTTATGTGCTTCACCGTAACAATTCGTGTAAAATCTCTGGACGTCTTTTTGAGGCGTGAAATTTTGTGCTACTGCCCCATGTTGTTATCTAACTTTAGTTAGTTCAACACTTTTTTTATTTGAGAAACAGAAGGTCTTCTAAAAAATTCATCTTTACCTGCTGGTCTGTTTTGACAGATTTCTGCCATTTTCTGCATTTGCTTCTTGTTGGTTCCTTTTTGAGTTCTTTTGGGGAAATGAGATTTTTGAGGGAAGTGCTACAGTACCTAGTGTTCTAATGGAAGTTTATTTGGTGTTAGAACTGAACCTTAAGACCTATTATCTTGAGTGCACTAATGTTGCTAATAAAGATTGTGTGAAGTTTTGTATGAAGGAAAAATTTCAGGTGTATGGAAAGAATGAGTAATGAGATGAAGGATGGATTAAAGCTCAACCTTGGGGATGCCACACATGTCACCCCAAGAAATATCCAAGAAGTACAAGCGTCAAAGATTGGGGATGATCACGTCATCCCCCTCTTAATACAATAAAAATCCCAAGTTTCTTCTAAACACTTCATTTTTATTATTTCATGCACAGTTGTGTTGTTCTTGGAGCGTCTTCTTTTTCGTTTTTGTTTTGGTTTTTCATTTGCATTTGTTTGCTTAGTTTTCTGAATAAATTGGTTGGATCCCCTCTTTCATACATTGGTTTGCAAATAGTTTGGTTTGGTTTGGAAAAGAATAGGATAGTTCATACTTATGTGGTAAAAAGAGCTCGTTTTTGACTGTGGCCTATGCTTTGTCATGCCATGCTTGATATTTTTTAGGCTTTATGCTTAATATTCTTGGCTGTAGCATGACTTGTTATAAACAATTGAGATTTCTTAATGTGCCTTGGATGAATCATGCGTTGTTTTAGCATATTAAAGCATAGTATAGTGGTATTCTCCTTTTATGCTTTATTTGGGTTGACTTGGCACATGCTCACACCATGTTATGACTATCTCAAGTCACCATAGCCTTTATGATACTTTAGTTTTCAACTTGTAGTATCACTTTATGCTTTGATCAATGATGTTTTGTCGATATGCATGATTATGCCCATTATTCCTCTCTTAGTTTGTCGCTCCCAGTCTTTTTCTAGGCTCCACAACCAAGTATGAGTTCCACTTATGCATCCAACTCCCTAAACCAAGTTATTCCAAAGAGTCCACCATACCTACCTACTAGCTTATGCTATTCCAAGTATATTCATGCTTTTGTTTACCTTCCAAATTAAACTTGTTATGAGAAAACTAGTTATTAAAGCTCTCACGAACTTGATGGCATGCTTTACTTTTTTGCATCTAATAAACTTGAACCATTGGGTCCTTCTTTGTTGCGTATATGTGTGCGCTTTATAAGTTGAGATTAGCAGAACCATGTATCATGGGGAACGCTTTCAACATTGCACTTGTACTTTGTACCCCGTTGATATCATGTTCTTTTGCTTACGGATCCCGACGGTGTGAAATAAAAGTGGAACTTTTAAGATCACGGAGTTTGTATGTGTGTTAGAGAAACACCTAGGCCGCTAGCCTACGCCATGCCTAATCATGGTGGAAACTTGCAGAATCACCATAATGAGCACTCTATGAAGCATCCTCAATAAAAACCTATGCAAATAGAAAATAAAAAGATTGCTGAGATGCTCATTGTCTGCTTGCCTTGTCATTTTGATTATGGGATAGCTCATGTATCATGTGCAAGGGGTACCTCGTTGGTGGTTCTTTATGATACATATGTACTTACAATGACAAGATCTTACTTGTGACTAAAGTTGAGTAGCATGAGGTTCGGTCTTCGTAAGTAAGGGGCATGCGATTTTGGTTTATAACTTGTCAAGCATATCCTCTTAGTTGTGTAACTTTAACCTTAATCACCTTCAAGATGCTTATGATAGGGGCAATGAGAGATGAAAGCTATAAGTACCATAATTTTTGGAAGCTCTTTATGAGACTTGAATCCCTACTTCCTTTTATGAAGGCCTTTCTTCCACCATTATATTGAGTCTCCACCTTATACCTTTATGCACCTACTTTGAGAGCATAGTGGCCATTCTTAGTTCTATGTGCATTGTCCCAAGACTAGTTGATTGATGCATAACTTGATATTGCTTGTTTTAAACTATTTGTATCTAGTCACTCTTATGAACTTTGAAGGTGTCCTATGCATTTATATTTGCTACTCTATGAGGGACAAGCTGAATACTATTATGCTATGTTTTCTTTATATGAAACAAACAAACGTCTTGCAAAGCATTGTTGTTCATAAATCTTTTGTTTGTGCCTTTTCATGTTGCATCTTAGTTTCATTGTCTTATTGCTAGAACCTTGTCTTTCATGTTATGATTGAAGTACTTCGATCCCAGCTTTGAATGTTTTACAAATACTTTGATCAAAGTCTTTGATGGTGCATGTCACCTCAAAAATTATTCTTTTTTTTATCACTTACCTACTCGAGGACGAGCAGGAGTTAAGCTTGGCGATGTTGATACATTGCAAATGTATATATAATTTTTGATGTTCCATGCTTGGTTTTATCCACTTTCTTGTGTTTTGTCCATACTTTGGAGTACTTTTCATATGATTTCTTGGACTAACCTAATAACAAGAGCCACAGTGCCAGCTGCCTGTTTTCTGTTGTTTTTGGTTTCAGGATAGTCAGAAAATGAATATTCTCGGAATTGGACGGGACAAAAGCCAAAGTGCCTATTTTTCCGGAAGTCATCAGATGCCAAAATACGAGACGGAGAGGAGCCAGGGGGCCACCACACCACCTGGCCGCGCGGGCCAGTCCTGGCCGCGCCAGGGGGTGGTGTGGCCAGCCTAGGCACCCCCTCGGCCTCTCCTTCTGCCTATAAAATGCCCTCGGGATGAAAACCCTAAGTACCAAATCAAAAATCCACGAAAGAGTATGTAGCCGCCGTCATCTCCATCCCTAGATCGGGAGGGATCTGAAGCTCTTCCCGGCACCCTGCCGGAGAGGGGAATTCACCCTGGAGGCCTTCTTCATCACCTTGCAAGCCTCCTGTGTGATGCGTGATTAGTTCATCCTTGGACTACGGATCCATGTAGTAGCTAGATGGATGGTTCTCCTCCTTTGTGCTTTCATGTCTAGATCTAAGAGCTCCGTTCATGATCAAGATCATCTATTTGTAATTCTGCATGTTGTGTTTACGGGGATCCGATGGATATTGAGATGCTATTTCAGATTGATTATTGATTCTATCATGCCTTTTTTTATTTGTGATCTTGCATGATTTCCATTGTTAGTAGCTATCTTGGCCAAGTAGATGCTAGCAACTCCAAGAGTTAGTATTTTTCGTCGATAGTGGGTTCATGCCTCTGGTAATCTGGGGAAGTGACAGAAATCTCTAAGGTACTAGATATGCTGTTGCTGCTAGGGAGAAAACAACAATCCTTTGTTCCTAGAACAATCGTCTTGTTTACTTACACGCAATTCGTAAAGCAATAATCTGTTGCTTGCAACTTAATACTGGAGGGGGTTCGGATGATAACTTGAAGGTGGATTATTAGTCATAGATGCAGTTGGATGGCGGTCTATGTATAATGTTGTAATGCCCAATCAAGTCTCAAAGGAATTAGGATGATTAGTATATGTTTGTCTGATTTCTCGATGTTTGTCAATTGCCCTGCTGTAATTTGTTCACCCAGCATGTTATCTATCTTAAGGAGAGCCACCTCTAGTGAACTATGGATCCCGGTCCTTTTTCTTTACATACCATCTACAAACTTTTTATTGTTTTGTGTTTACTTTCTGCAAACTATTACTTCCTTCCATTCAATACGTTTAATCCTTTGGTGACAAAGTTCTGTGGTTGTGTTGTGCAGGCCTCCACATTGCTACTAGCACCGGTAGTGTGTCCTGCCAAGGCTCAGCTAGTAACACCTTTGGGGTGTTTCCTTGCTCCTACTGGTTCGATTAAACCTTGGTTTCATAACTAAGGGAAACTTGCTGCTGTGCTCATCATACCTTCCTCTTGGGGTTCCCAACGAGCTCTACATCAACACTGAGCCATCAGGCCCAGCATTGGGAACCGGCGATGCGTCAACATTGTTGTGTCCACTTGAGCACCACTACAACGTGCCACCGACAGGAGTGATAACTCGGAGCCTCAGCTGTCACTCAGCAATCGAGTGCACGTGCACTGCCCCTGGCTGTCCGGTGGCCACAGGCGTTGCCTATCTGCTTGAAGACCGCCTGGCAGCCTGCGATTAAAGCCCAGGAACGCCCCGGGTGGAGCCCCACGCCAGCCCCTGTGGTGACCCCTTGGTGTATAAAAGGGGGCACCTGGCCATGAGGAGAGGAGGGGGAGGACCAAGAACTCAAAAGACTGGGGTGAGGTTGGGAAAAGAGGAGTTCGATGGGCTAGAGAGCTTATAGGAAGGTAAAAGAGAGTATAAAGAAAGAGGAAGCCCAGGGAGTGTAGAAGCTAAAGAGAAAGCATCTCCCGGGCACCAGAGCTGTCATCTTCTTGTACCTCGATCTTCCCTAGATAGTCCACCAAAGCAGAAAGTTGAGTTGTTAGCCGAAGGGCGGCCCGAACCTGGGAAAAAATTCCCATGTGTTCTCTATGTGTGATGTATGCTCGTATCAGCAGGTTCCTTCGCCGACGTTGAGGCCGAAACGCCTTTGTGCCCACTACCATACAAATAGGGGGTGTCCAACATCCCTGATGTCAGCATAGGCGAGACGCGACAACCTCGCGGGCTTGGGGGCTTCCCCCGTCAGGTTCTCCCCAATCGCCGCGGACTAGCGATGGGGTCGCAACTTGCGCACCCACAGGATCTTAAAGTAGGGTGACATCGCCGCCTCCTACGAGCACCTCAGAAACGGGCTGACCCTTATTAGGAGAGTTGTCCCTCACCACGACCCGCTCCTAGGGAGATGCGAAGGCGATCTTGGGGTTCGCTCCAAGACGGAAGGTGGCACGCTTAGCCACGGCATGCCCTGCCTCTGCTCCCGAATCGAGCCCCGCCGGCTTCATCTTCCTCCTCTTCTCACACCTGCATCGACATGGAGAAATGACGAATGGGGAGAGGGAACAAGGGAAAAGGGGAGGCCTCGCGAGTATGTCTGACCTCCTAGCTTCTCCTCCCACCAAGGACCAGTTATCCCTCCTCTCGAGGGGGAATAAAGGCACCACCGTCGCCTGGCCTAAGATGCTTCTCGGCCGCCCGCACCAGGGCCGGAGCAGCTGACGCCTCGGGCTTAGCACAGTCCCCGCGAGAAGACCCACCGGAGGGTTCACCGTCCTCGACACTTGGGAGGTCCTCGGCGTCCTCCTCCGAAGACGACACGTGGTTGAACATCCTCCCGCGTTGCACGCGCCGGGAGGGTTCAGAGGCATTGCTTGGCTCCTCATCCTTGTTGTCCAACTCGACCAAGGGGCACACCCCCTGGTGTTGAAAGTAGGAAGACCCGCGCGAGCGGCGCACATGTCGCCACCCGAGTACAGGGGACACACGCCAAGGGAATCTCCATCGCCACATCCATGCCCAGGAGCAGTCGTAGGTGGAGGGACACCGTGTTCTCGATGCGAGGCACCTCGGAGAGCCTGATCGTGCCCCCGCCAGGCGGCATGGTCTAGACATGTCTCTCATGCTCCTGGATGGGGGCAATTTTCTGCCGCAAGAACTCCATCACCACCATGTCTCCAGTCAATCCCTAGCCCCTCAAATACACCACGCACCTCGCAAGGGGCCCGGGACCCATGCAGGCGACCGTCTCACTGGCCCAGCCCAAATTCTCCACTTTAGCCACCACGGGAGCACGAAGTTGAGGCCAAGCTCGGCTCGTGTCTACCAGGACTTAGTTGTGGCAGAATTCTGACGCCATGCCGAGAACAGGGAAGGAAATCCCCCTCCCCCTGAGTGAAGAATCCGACGCTGCCGAGGACATCCCCTGGTGTAAGGACGCGAAGGCTGTAGAAGTGCTGGAACAACGCAAAGGACAGCATCACCCCGACAAAGGCCTCACACCAGAACGCAAAGGCGGCTAGGAGGGTCATGCTTCATGGATGGAGGTGGACGAGCTAGATGCAGTAGTGGTCCAAGATGGCAAGGAGAAAAGGGGAGAACGAAGGGACGAGGCTGGCGGCGATGGTGTGAGTGAAGACTGGAGCTGTGGCGGTGCGCTACCAAATCCTCCCAGCGCGGGCACACAACACTCGTGAAGCGCCCCACTCACTCGAGTCGGAGACCATCAGCTTGCACACCTTCTCCAGCCCCTCCTCATTGAGGACTGTCGCTGGCACCAAGGTCCCCACGACAGACGGAGGAAAGCACACCGCGACAGAGGCAGTGCATGCTCTCTTGAGCAGCACGACAGAGTAGAAGATGTGGAGTCAAGGTAGGAACACGGGCGAGATGGCGGCAGATGAAGACGGGGTTTGACCACTCCCTACGATTTGGGGTTTTATGGATGGCGCCGCCCCTAGGCCAAGAAGCGGAGGCGGCGGTTCCCACTTCGGGCATTCCCCACGCGTGCTGTAGGTATGTAGAAACCGTGGACAACCACTTCAGGAATCGAGTTTCGACATGATCGTCCGTGGACCCAGGCGCCTATAGGTCCCTCGACTTCCACACGCCTCCGCCGGATGCTTGCAAGTCAAGCGACCGGGGGCTACTGCCATACTATTGACACTGGGGTTACCACATCCCACTAAGTTACTAGGCCCACCAGACACACGCTCCTAGGGGATCACGAGGAACGTGGGTCTCAGGAGTGTAAGCAAAGTCCCGAACCTTGTCAGGGTTCCCTCTCATATCTGGGGCAGGACGAAGGCCTCCCGATGGGGCCTCAAAAGGGGGGACTTCGTCAGCCTCGCGGGTCCCCAGCGAGGCGACGCGCCAATGGTCGCTCCAAGCGGCGACCGGTCCACTCCGGGAAAGGAAAGCGTGCCCAGTGTTCACCGTACAACGGCGTAGGTGGGTGGCGCAGAGTGACGGAAGTGCCTGGCAATGCTGTTTTGGTGCAAGGAGACCAAGATGATGACCCAAGACTGAAGCATGACCGACCTCCCCTCCATCAGGCGGCCACCCGAAGACAAGACGGGTCCAAATCCTTTAGGCGGGAATGTGGTAGCCCTTCCCACCCATAGATGGGGGAAGAGGCCTGATGTCGCCCTATATAAGGAGTCCTACTCCTACCTTAGAAGGGATCGATTTATGAGATCTAAAACCCTAGACTTTCATCCTCCATTGTACTCTCGCGAAGCACGTGAGCAATACAACAAAGAAGGAGTAGGGGCTTTACCTCCTCACGAGGGTCCCAAACCTGGGTAAAAAACCAGTGTCACCTCTCTATCATGTGCTGGCTCTATCGTCGTTGTTGTCGCTGAGTTCCTTCGGAATGGCGTGGTCAACCCCCTCACAAACCAAGGGATCATTGGACCCTAGTTACTCCGCGGGATAAATCTCCAACAAAGATCAACTCCAAGGCTACAGAAGAAGGAGAAAGTCTAGATCTAAGTCCCTACAACAGTATGGATGAGATATTCAACAAAAACTCTCCCAAAACACAACATGATATGGATCTCGGAGAAAATCCTGACGTCCAGATGTCTGAAAGTACTGATATAAGCTTGAATCTAGGAATCGGACCAAAAGTCGTCTTTGTCACAGGGACCGGTAAGGCCAACAAGGCAAATAAGAAAAAGAAAAGCAAGAATCTGGCTAGTGATCTTCAAGCTAAAGAGGAGGTCACTGAAGAATACGAGGAGGATTCAAACAGCACTCTGATCCCCGAAGAACCAAAAAATGCTCTCTTCGATGGACACGTGGTTACCCCAGGTGCCAGTGAAAACCTCGAAGAGGCACTTACAACTCTGATCCCAACTTCCTTGGATCTTACACTAGACGAGTTGGAGGAAAGGGCCTTAGCCCTAGAAGCGCATCGCTAGGTACTCTTGGATGAAGCCACTCATCTCATCAAGGAGAAGCAGCGCATTGCAGATGTAGGACAGTAAAACTCCCTGTATGATCAGAAGACTCGGACGGCCCTAAGCTGGGCAAAAAAAATCTGGAAGTTCACAAATCCCTTTTTGAGGGAAACAAAGCAAACATAGTCGTGGGACAACCTCGGATCGATAGTGTTGGGGATATGCCAAATGGGTACCCTCATAGCATGTCACCAATCTGCCTAACCTGAGTGACCCTTAGTTCGTAGCAAGGCCTATGGCCTGCTGGGCGGCACAGTTAGACGGATCCAGAAGGGAGGCCCATGCCGAATGAAGAAAGGCTACGCAGGAGTCACCGACATACTCAGAGCCTTGGAGTACAAGACACGTAAGACTAGTTCGTATTAGTGTAGGACTCTGTACCTTATCAGGCAAGGACCTTTTCCTATAAACCCTAGGTCTTGGCGCCTTTATAAGACAGGATATGGGATCCTTTAGGACACAACCTCTTAGATTGCGACGTACAACGTGCAACACCTTGCACAGCGAACCTATCTCTATAACTCGGCGTATTGCCATTATAGTGATTTATAGCAGGAGTAGAGTTTTTCCACCGTTGTGGGACTTGAACCTTGGTAAGCTGTGTTACCTCGTACCCGCCAACTCTCTGCCTTACCCCATGTCTCTAAACACGCACTGTGAGGACACCTCCATGGCGTACTTGTCGGCAATACCATGACATTTGGCGCCCACCGTGGGGCAAGAGGCACTTCGTGCTCTACACCGGGCGAGGTCCAATCTCTTCGCAAGAATCGGTGACATTGTAGCCATCGGACGCGTTCTCTTCTCCGGCAACATCCCAATCATCCCTCCAGATGAGTTTTGGGTGCCGGCGAAGACAAACACTATGCGATGTTCCATCATCCCCTTCGGAGACATCCATATCTTCATCGGCAAAACCGACTCGGGTCCTAGCTCCTAGGAAGTTAGAAAATCATCAAACCCCGCACGGACCGCCTATGAGGCAGACATGTTCGTGGAAGGATCTGGGCCATACCTCTCCTTGGTGTATGGTGTCTCGGATCAGGAAAATTCAAGTCCCACCTAAACCGCCCCTGTGCAGGATATAAAGGTGGAAGGACCCCACAAATCCGCTTGGCTTCCCCGAGTGTTAGAGATGCGCAGGTCACACTTTGTCGGCGTAGTCACCATCTTCGATCTGGCCAGATGCGTTCAAAGGGATGGAGAACCTCCCCGCGAATACCTCTCCAGATGGATGAGGGTAAGGGAAACCCTAGAGGCCGACCGCGCCGACAAGCTCGTATACCACTTCGTGGAAGGGCTCACACCCGGAACAGTCGCCGTCTTAGCCAAAGGAGGAAATAACGGCAATCACCGTCTTAGCCGAAGGAGGAAATAACAAAAACGGCCTGCCTCCATCACCCTCTACATCTGCCATCGTCAACACCGTAGCCAACTCCGACTCCGTCCCTAACATGCTGTACGCCGACATCAATATGGATGGCGGCGGCTCAGATGCTAACTCGAAGGAATACAATGCTGTTATGAGGGAGATCGAGCAGGAGATCGAGAAGGAGGAGCGTGCCGAGAAGGCCAACACTTCACACCAGGTGCTAGTCGCCATTGGGAGCATGATGGAAGAAGACGGACATGAACCACAATGTGAGAGAGTTCCACCCACGCCAGCGGTTACCAGAGCAGCAGCCAAGAAGGCCGCCGAGCCCTCCGTTATCTGCCCACAATTGGCGCAGGAACTCACCATAGCCCCCAGTACTGCCTGACAATCAAATCAGCCGCCAATGCCACCATCAACGTATGCAACTCGCAACCCATTAGCTACTCCCGCTGACAAGGAAATTTACGGCACACTCCTCATTGAGCCCATCACCGTCGCCCATATTCAGAGTGTTACGGAGCTTGATGAGAAGCGCGCGACAATCTTGGTGGAGGCCAAGTGCATTGTGGAGCATGGCGCTAAGCTGGACGAATACATGGCTTAGGCGCAGCAATTCATCAAGGCGGCAAGAGCTATGGAGGTCGAGTACAAGAAATTCTTGTTTAAGCAGAAGGCAAAGAAAGTGCCAGCTCACGTCGTCGAAGATCTCGGCGTTCGGCGGAGGTTGGGATATGATAGGTCTAAGCCGACAAAAGCCACCCCGTACATTGATTCAGAGGGGAGGCAAGTCATGCCAACTCCTGCCCTCAACATCGCCATCGCCAAGGCCATCCTAGAATAGGACAGGTCCCTAGAAGCAGTTGCTCAGGTGTACGACCTCGTCGCTAAGGCATGCAAGCAATAGGAGAAGGCTACCTTGCAGAGGCTAGAGTCCAACCTAGAGCTTTGCCAGTCAACCCTGAACAGCCGCAAAAGGCCCAAATCTCCATGTGACGAGGGATCGCGTACAGGCTCTACAGAGCGAAGACAGAGGGAGGCACGTAACAGGACTGACGCCATCCCCATATCCTTCGATCATGGAGAAAAGGCTTGTCCCCACCAGTCGCCACCTCCACCGCCATCTTGGCGTAACGAGGAACCAGAGCTGCGCCACCGCACAAGCATGCCACCGCCAAGGTGTCCCCAGGCTAGCATCATGATACGCGACCAGGGTGAGCAGCCCCGGCATGCCGGAGAGCGCAGCAGCATTGAAGGACATAGGAGCAGGTCCCACAAGGAGCCGCCACATCTGACAAGTAACCGCGATAGGCGTGAGGAGTTGTAGGAGGGGCACAGCAATAAAGCTTACCCAACGCCTCCACTGCCACTGTTGCCACCTAGCAGCCATCATGGCGGAGGGTATGGTGGATCTCATAGATCGTGCCACAACTCCCCTCCTCATGACAAAAAAGGGAAGCAACCAAAGCCGTATGATTCGCGTACACGGCTGGACAAGATCCAAGAAGCTCCGGAACTTCCATACCTTGGGCCACATTGCTTTGGACCAGTCATACGGGCCACAACCTACCCCAAGGACCTCCTGATAGACAAGACCATCAAGCCTTACAGCAGCACTACTAGGCTAGCAACATGGTTGCAGGACTACAGCCGTCAATAACCTCCCACTCATGCTGACCGGCACCGCCCGACAATGGATCGATGACTGACCGGAGAAATCAATATGCAATTGGTTGGACATGCATGAAGCGTTCACCAAGAATTTCGAGGGTATGTACAAACGTCCCAGCACTGTCGGAGACCTGCAGCGGTGTGTGCAGGAAAAGGATGAAACCTCTCGTGCCTATCTCTATCGCTGGCTGGATATGAAAAATTCCGGCGTAGGGGTGCATGAACGGACTGCTATGGCCGCCTTCGTCGATGGTCTGGAAAAGGGAACTTTGCTCCGCCATAAGTTGAAGCACAAGCAAGACAGCAATGAGCTTAGCCTCAACGCAATGATCGCCATGGCCAGCGAATTTGCCGCTGCTGATGATGACGCACGCGGATCACTACCGGCAATAGCAATCCCTACCTAGGCCAGAAAAAACAAAAATAACAAGCGGAAAAATCCGCCCAAAGAAAAGCAAGTAGTTGACATGGTCGCAGCAACGTTCACTGGTAGAGGTGGAGGTGGACAGCGTGGACGTGACAGGGGGGCTAGCAGTGGCTAGCAGAGGAGTGATCCTACACCCTCAGCGCCCTGCGTTCCCCAAACGTATGAAGAGTACCGTGATATGCCGTGTTTCGTCCATCTCGATGCAAATGGTAAGGCCGCCCACACCAACCGCCAATACAAATTTGTCAACGACCTCAAGGAAGACCCTGAATTCGGCTACAAGCAAAGTTGGAAGAACAGACCTCGCAGAAAGGGCAAAGGGAAGAAGGAGGAAGAGCCTAAGGAATCAAGCGATATGGATGAAGACGTGGAACCCAAAGCTTCCGACAAGGGAGAGGATAAAGGGAAAAATCCCTTCGAAAAGAAGGCTCCGTGTTACCATACATTCCTTGGCACCCCCATCTTCTAGGCCCAGAAAACCTCTCTGAGGATACTAAGGGCTGCCCTCCATCCGGTTCCCCAATACATCAGGTGGTCGGAAGTTCCAATTACTTGGGATAGGAAGGATCACCAAATCTTATCCCAACAGAGAACCAGTATGCCATGGTAATCAACCCTTTGATTGATGGCACATAGTTCACCAAGTGCCTCGTGGAAAGTGGAAGCAGCATCAACATCCTGTACTTGGATACACTACACAAGATGAACTTGATGGAGGCCCAGCTAAGGAAGATTAATACCATGTTCCATGGGGTGGTTACCGGCCGACAAGATAATTCCCTGGGCTGCATTACCCTTTCGGTCGCTTTTGGCAATGTTCCACCAAGAATGCATGACCTTTGAAGTGGTGCCTTTCAAGAGCGTCTACCACGTCATCTTTGGGCGTGACATCTTCCACTCTTTCCTCGCAAGGCCATCCTTTGTGTACAACAAGCTTAATATTCCCGGACCAAACGGCATCATCACCGTTGACGGAAGCTTAACAAAGGCATAGGAGTGCGAGCTCAATGAAGCCGCCTTTCACCGAAGCAGTCCTCTATAGTGAGGAGTTCAACGTGATCCAGAACTAGGTCGATGTCTGTCGTGGAAATGGCCAGGGTAGTCGCTGCCATACGCGGCGATTGAGAGTTTCGTGAGGAAGAGTTGGCGGCCATCTGCGGTGCGAGATGGGGGCAGGTGCATGAGGGTTTACCCAGGTTCGGCCCCCCGGAGGGTAAAGACCTACTCCTGCTAGGTTAGATTATGAGAGAGCGAGTTACAAGGGTGGCGAGCTCGGCGGCTGGGCGGCGAGTCGCTTGAGGGGGTGTATGATGGAACGTGAGTATTTACTGTACCCTAGGGAGGTTTATATATGAAGCACCTCCCAGGGTTTACAAGATGTCCCCGAACAAGATAAGGATCCGGGAGCCTTTGACCTAATCCGACTGGTCCTCTGCTACACTCCTGGGCTTCTAGTCGCCAGTCGATGGGCCTCTTCCTTCCCCGAAGTCCAGTCGCTATCCTTCTGGCGTACTCGCGGGCCTTCCGGCCCACTCGAAACCCACTGCTGAGCATACCCCCTTAGGCATATCCCCATCAGTAGTCCCCGAGGCCATTGTTGATGTAGGCGTAGGCGTTCTTTGGTGCTTGATGTAGGCGAGCCCAATTTGGGCGCCGAGTCGAATCGGCAATTGACTCTATTAATGCCGAGGAGAATTTCTCCACAGATACACTCGTCACCTTAATGAACATCATCGTTGCCCAGTCATCATTTCGGTGAGAAGAGAGATTGGCGGGTAGCGAGTGGATCACCGAAGTTGGACCGTCAACCTCAGTCAAACTACCCGTTGGAGCTTCCAACGGTAACTATGGCGCAATTACCATGGGTAACGGCTATCCCGATTTTGGCGGGTGACCTTTCCCATATAAGGGGAGTGATGGATCTGCTTCGCAATCCTGCTTCGCATTCTTCATCCTTCCTCATTTGCTCTTCCTGCTCGCCCCCGACCTATTCTCCTCGCATCGCGCGATTCCGCTTCCCACTCAATGGCGCCTCCCAAAGGCTCCTGGGGAAAATCCAAGTGCTCCACGGCCCAGTTGAAATCCTTCGAGGACGCCGGGGTTCTTCACAAGGGGAATTGGCGAGTTCCCCCTTCATCTGAGACCGAGCCGAAGCCGCGGCCCGGTGAATTCATCTGTTTCACCAGCCATCTCGAGAGGGGCTTAGGGTTCCCCACTTCGCTCTTCTTTTGCCGCGTCTGCGCGTACTACATGATCAAGCCCTCGGATCTTGGTCCGCATAGCATCGAGCAGCTGGCGATCTTCGTCGCCTTCTGCGAGTGTTACCTCGGCTGCAGGCCTTACTTCACGCTGTGGCTGGAGCTCTTCCACGGCCGCATCGGGCGCGAGACGTCCAGCGGCTTGATGCTGGCCGCAGGCGGGGTCACCTTCCAGTTGAAGCCGAAGGCCAACTTTGTCAAGCTTCTCCTGCCGAAGAAGGCCGCCAGTGAGTGGAAGAAAAGCTGGTTCTACATCAAGGAAGCCACTCCCTCCGGCGAGGTTTCCCTCCCTGAATTCGTTGCCGAGAGGAGCGAGCCCCGCCGGCTGGTGCCAAAGAAGCTCCCTGAAGATCAGCGGATGGCCGTCACGGAGATGATGGACCAGATCCAGAAGCTGAAGGACCAGGGGTTGATTCCGATCAACCTCTACAATTGCAGGCTTGGGCGGCGCCTGGTCCCGCTGGTGGCTCATCCACGCTGGATGTACGAGTACAGCGGCAAGCTTGATCCATCTCGCACCAACACGGAGTCGTGGGAAGCCGAAGACTACAAGGCCGCCCTGAAGAAGATCACTGACGCGGAGTTCACAGGCGCGGCGGTCGGAGTCACCCCGTATACTCCCGTGAAGAATGAAGCCCCTACAGTAAGTCTTCTTTCCAATCGCTCCGTTCGTATTCCAATTTCGTTCTTTTCACTCGTCGTGTTTCTGACTCGCAATGGTTCTCAGCTTTTTCAGGTATTGGAGGGTTGGCTCCCTCCGCTCGATGAAGAAGTCCCCCAGGAGCTGGAGGAAGATTCCGAGGGGAATCCTTCCGATAGCGACGGGGAAGACGAAGAGGTCGCTCCCCCAGCGCTTGTGGCTCGCAAGACCCGAATGCAGAAGCAACGAGAAGTCGAGGCGAGCCACAGCCTGGACGAGTTCGAAAAAGGCGACGAGGTCGCACAGGAGCAGACGTCCCGACGCACCGCCACGCCTTCGAAGCCCCCACGCCGGCCCAGGTCGCCTAAGAAAGAGGCCCGCGTCGCCAGTCAGGTCATCAGTGGTGTTCGGGTCGGATGACGACTCCGACGGCGAAGGGTCTCCTGAAGTCTCGCACAAGGTCCCAAGGGCTGCAATCTCGACGAAGGGGTTGGAGGGCGAGGACACGGAGGTGGTGGTAGAGGCGCCCCTGGCTTCGATCGTGTTGTCGACCTCGGGGGTCACAAGCCAACAAGCCACCGATGTAGTGCCACCCAAGTCGCCATTGCCGTCGGAGGCAGCGGCGTCGGAGCCGGAGATCCCGGCGACTGCGGCTTCATCATCAAGGAATCCATCGGTTTCGTGGGCTTCAGACATATTCGAGCGGGGGCTTAGTCGCAAGCTTGGTCCCGAGTTGGACAAGCCTACCCATATCAGTACCGGTCTTTGCGTTCTTCCAGTTGCCAAGTAAGTTTACACTTCCTTGTCCCAATTTGCTTTGCATCTTTCGTGTCGTGGTTGTGCTGATTAGAAGGGTTCGTGCAGGTCGGGGGATAAGAAGATTGGGCGCCCTTCGGTGGCCAAGATTCCCCCGGCCACTGCCGTGGGAGAAGGTGATCTCCTTAGGAAGAGGAAGGCCTCCGAGGATGTCGAGATTGCTGAAGTCGCGAAGAAACAGAAGGGCGGTGCTAACGACGCCGCGACCGGGGGAAGCGCCGCGGAGCCAGTTGCTGCGCCGCTCGTCGAAGAGGGGGCGGCAACGCGATCGGAGCCAGCGCCGGCTGCATCCGCACCGGAGGTGCCGGCCCCTGCGGCCAGCGCCCCTGCCAGGGCGTCGGCGACATTCCCTCGCTTTATGGCGACGGGGTTTCTAGGCGGTGCGGACGCGCAATCTCCGTAGTTCCCGGAAATCGTGGACGAGGAGATTGAGGCCCGCCGCGGGCGCACCTCCTTCACGGTCCCGTCGACTGACGCTACTGAACTTCACAAGATGCTCGGCGCTGCCATTCAGGTATGTCAAGTCCCCGAATTCCTAGTCGCTGAATTTCAGCGGTTGGGAATTGTCTTTATCTTCCTGTATTCTCCAGTCCCCGAGTTCCTAGTCATTGAATCGCAGCGACTGGGAACTGGTCTTGTTTTTTCTTCCTTCTCTAGTCCCTGAGTTCCTGGTCGCTGGATTTCAGCGACTTGGAACTGGTGATAATTTTCCTCCCAATGCTTCGCTGGTCTTGTTGTTTTGCAGGGGTTGCAGCGGGATTCGACTGATCAGCAGGCTGCGCGAGAGCGCCTGGAGCATGACTTGCGCGAGGCGCAGGAGGTTAACCGGCAGCTTCAGGAGAGGATCGGTGAGTGTTTGGTGTTGTTCTTTGTTTGCCTGTTGTGAGCCGATTTTATGCGATACTTCACTTGCAGACGGTTTCCCGGCTGAGATCTCCAAGGCCCGTGAGGGGTATGTCCCATTCGCGGAGCTGGACGCGGCGAATGAGCGAGTGGCCTTCTTGGTCAAGGAGTTGGAGGATGCTAAGGCGGCCTCAGTTTTTTCGAAAGAGCGGGCGAAGGCTGCCGTCGCTGCCACTGAAGAGGAACGCAAAGCCGCGGACTCCGTCATCGTGGGACTGCATAACGACCAGGCCGCCTTGGAGAAGCACATCAAGGAGAGTTGTCGTAAGCTGCTTGGTGAGTTTCTGTCATTGCTTTAGCCTTTTGTCCGGTCCCCGCTTTGGGGGTTTCATTGTTTCGCTAATACCTGACTTTGCAGCTGTGGTAGGCCAAAGCGACCCGGTGGTGCAGACTTATACTGCTTTGCAGTGCGTAACTGCCGTGGTGAATGCAGCCACAGCCTTGGCATTGTGTGTCCAGGCAGCTCTCCAAGGCATCTCTCCCACTGATGTCATCCCTGGGCGGCTCACGGAGGTGTGGCGCTATCTGGAGGAGGTGCCCGCGGTTGTGGACTAGATGACGCGCTCGGCGTTCAGACTCGGGGCCGCCACGGCGTTGAGCTTGGGTCTCGCGCATTTCCCCAATGACTTCGACCTTCACGATGTCACGAGTGGCTATCCCTCGGCGACCGGCACAGTGGAGATGTCGGAGGTGCTGAAGCTGACCGCGAAGGCCGCTCCTTATGTTGATCGTGTCTTGGCGATGGGGGATCTGCTGCCGTACCAGGAGATGGTGTTGGCGCCTGGTGACCCCGAGCCGGAGCATCGCGACATGAAGTCGGAGCAGCCCTTCCGGTCGTCATTGGCGAAGTCGCTGACCACGTATCCGACAAACACGTGGCAGCCCTTTGTGCGCACCAAGGGTGGTGGTGCTTCTTCTTCGTCAAGGCCTGTGTAATGAGAAAATGTAGAAGTTGTAATAGATGCCAGGTGGCGAACATTTGTATGATTTTTGTAACCCGTGCCGTAGGGACTTGGTTGGCTTGTGTTTTATTAAAGCAGTGTTTTGTTCGACAATTTGGGCGAGTCCCCAAGCGCGTCCGCCCTTTAATGGGGTATAACTCGACTATGTATTTCTATGTGTTTAGCTTGTTTTTGCGTTTGTTTTTGCCCCTCGCGTCTTCTGAACGGCGAGTCCCCGAGTGCGGGAGGGTTCGTTTGTGAAAGAGTCCCCGAGCATTGTGCTAGACCGTATTGGTCGTGATCTTGTTGCAGGTTACGAATGCGTTGTTTGTAACGCGTCTCCTCCCCTGGCCCGGAGAGCCAGTCGCTTGGCGAGCCCTAGGCAGCTCTCTTACTGGGTGTGTTCCCGAGCCACGTGGGGTCCCCGTTTTGTGGAGTCCCCGTGTGTGGTACTTAACCATTCGAGTCGCTTTGCGCGAGGATGGGGGGACAGGTCGCTGTGAGAAGCGTGTGTCGGATGTCTTGGCCCGGCGGGCCAGTCGGGCTAGGCGACTCCAATGGCGGCTCCGGGTTGTCGTTTTTCGTGGACGACCCAAGGCCCGGATTTTTTCGGTGCCCTTGTGCCGCACTACTTGGCCATGCCGGTCGCTCGACCAGAGGTTGACTTCCATACGTAGCATATTGCTAGTATGTACGAGTGCGAGTGGCACAAGAATATGGCGAGTGGACACAATTTGTGCGATCCGAATGAATTTCATTATATATGCCGATGGAGTATAGTGTGAGGTTCTAAGTATAGAACTTTCTGAGGAGGTTTATATTGCATGGCCTCCCGACCTCCAGTTGGCCGTCACCCCGTATGTCGATGAGGTAGTAAGCGTCGTTGCCAAGGACTCGGCCTATGGCGAATGACCCCTCCCATGGGGGGGATAGCTTGTGCATGCCCTTTTTATCTTGGACCAGTCGTAGGACCAGGTTGCCTTCCTGGAAGGTGCGAGTGCGCACTCGGCGGTTGTGATAGCGGCGAAGTCCCTGCTGGTATATGGCGGTGCGGGAGCGAGCCAGGTCGCGTGCTTCGTCGAGTTGATCAACGCTGTCTTGGCGGGCAGTTTTGTTGTCCGCCTCGACGTAGTTGGTGACTCGAGGGAAGTCGTGCTCCAGGTCTGTTGGCATTACGGCTTCAGCGCCGTACACCATGAAGAAAGGCGTGAATCCTGTTGATCGGTTGACGGAGGTGCGGATCCCCCATATCATAGAGGGGAGCTCGTCGACCCAGCATCCTGGGGTGCGCTCGAGGGGCACCTGTAGTCGCGGCTTGAGACCATGGAGGACGCTCTGGTTGGCGCGTTCTGCTTGGTCGTTTGACTCCGGGTGGGCGACTGATGCGAGGTCGAGTCGTATGTCGTGCTCCTCACAAAATTCCGCCATGGCCCCCTTGGTGAAGTTGGTGCCGTTGTCTGTGATGATGCTATGTGGGTAGCCGCACCGGTAGATGAGTTCACGGAGGAACTTGGTAGCTGTCTTGCCGTCACACTTCTTGATCGGCTTGGCCTCCACCCATTTGGTGAACTTGTCGACTGCGACCAAGAGGTGAGTGAATCCAGATGGGGCCTTCTTGAATGGGCCGACCATGTCCATGCCCCATACGGCGAATGGCCACGTGATGGGGATTGTCTTGCGCGCCGAACCATGAAGGTGCGTCTGGTTGGCGTACTTCTGGCATCCGACGCATCTTTGGACAACGTCGGTGGCGTCGGCCTGTGCGGTGAGCCAGTAGAAGCCGTGCCGCATGGCCTTGGCGACTAGCGACTTGGCGCCGGCGTGATGGCCGCAGTCGCCGGCGTGGATGTCCTGGAGGATCTTGCGGCTTTCCTCTGGCTGTACGCAGCGCTAGAACACGCCGGTCACGCTGCGCTTGTGGAGCTCGCCGTTGATGATGACGAAGGATTTGCAGCAGCGTATGATCATTCGCGCCTCTGTCTCTTTGCTCGGTAGGAGTTTGTGTTCCAGGAAGGCGACATATGGCGCTGTCCAGTCGCTAGGTTCTACAACCATGGCGACTAAGGCCGGTTCTGGTTGTAGTGGAATCCCGACGTCGATCTCATTTGGTGGGCTGATGGAGGGCTTGTGGATGATGTCGAGGAAGACGCCTACTGGTGGCGTCTGTCGAGCCGACCCGATGCGGGAAAGTGCGTCCGCCTCCTCGTTTTTACGCCTGTCGATCCACTCGACGGAGTAGCCGTTGAAGTGTCCTCCCAGTTGGTCAACAGCCTGGCGGTATGCTATCATTGTTGGGGAAACAGCGTCGCATGTCCTGGCCACTTGGCCGGCAACTAGGTCGGAGTCGCCGTAGCATCGTAGGCGATTGATGTTCATCTCCTTGGCGGCTCTCATGCCGTGGAGGAGGGCCTCATATTCCGCCACGTTGTTGGTGCAGGGTGTGAAGTTGAGGTGGAGCACATAGCGGAGCTTGTCTCCTTTGGGGGAGGTCGGTATGACCCCAGCCCCTGCGCCGTCGGCGTTCTTGGAGCCGTCGAAGTGGAGCGACCAGTAGTGGAGGTATGGGAGCTTCTCTGGCTATTGTGCCTCTTCCCAGTCAGCGAGGAAATCGGCCAGGGCCTGCGACTTGATCGCTTTTCGGGGCTCGTATTTGATGTTGTGGACGCCGATCTCGACGGCGCACTTGGCGACTCGCCCAGTCGCATCGCGATTGCGTATGATGTCTTGTAGGGGCGCGGAGGATACCACCATTATTGGGTGCTCCTGGAAGTAGTGTGGGAGTCGCCGCTGTGCCCGGAAAACTGCGTACACCAGTTTTTGGTATTGTGGGTAGCGCTGTCGTGAGTCTGTTAAGACTTCGCTGATGTAGTAGACGGGGCGCTCCTTGCCCTCTTCTGGTCGTTCGACGACCATCACGGCGCTGACGACCCGATTGGAGGCCGCGACGTAGACGAGCATTGGCTCTTTGTCGAGTGGCGCGGTGAGTAGTGGTGCCGCGAGTAGCACTTCTTTGAGTGCTTTCAGTGCGTTGTCAGCCTCTGCATCCCATTGGAACGTTGGGTTCTTGCGCATCAGGTGGTATAGGGGCATTCCCTTCTCGCCTAGTCGGGGGATGAAGCGACTGAGAGCCGCGACTCGCCCTGCCAACTTTTGGACGTCGCGTAGGCACTCGGGTTTCCCGAGTCGCGCGATGGTGTCGATCTTGGTGGGGTTGGCATCAATGCCTCTCTTGGAGACTACGTACCCCAGAAGTTGTCCAGTGGGTACGCCGAAGGTGCATTTTCCGGGGTTCAGCTTGATGTTGTACCTCCGTAGATTTGCGAAGGTTTCTGCTAGCTCGGCGAGCAGATCGTCCTAGCGGGTGGATTTTACCACCACGTCGTCGATGTAGACATGGATGTTGCGGCCAATTTGGCTCGCTAGACACTCCTGGATGCACCTCTGATATGTGGCGCCTGCGTTCTTGAGGCCAAATGTCTTGGCCGTGTAGCAGAACGCGCCGAATGGCGTGATGAACGCCGTTTTCTCTTCGTCTTCGACCGCCATCTTGATTTGGTTGTAACCAGAGTAAGCATCGAGAAAACACAGCGACTCCGATCCCGCGGTCGAATCGATGATCTGATCGATGCGCGGTAGGACGAACTCCTCCTTCGGGCAGGCGCTGTTGAGGTTGGTGTAGTCTATACACATTCTCCAGGTGTTGTTCTTTTTGAGAACCAGGACTGAGTTTGCTAGCCACTTGGAGTACTTAATTGGTCGGATGAAGCCTACGGCTAGCAGGCGCTGGACCTCCTCGGCGATTGCTCGACGGCGTTCTTCATTGAAGGGCCGTAGCGACTGTTTTACTGGTCGCACTTTGGGGTCGGCATTGAGTTTGTGCTCAGCGAGTTCCCTCGGGACACCTGGCATGTCAGATGGCTTCCATGCGAAGATGTCGCGGTTCTCACGGAGGAACCCGACGAGCGCGCTTTCCTATGCAGGGCTCATATGCGCCCCGATGGTGACCGTCTGGCTGGAGTCGCCTGGGACGAGCTCGACGGTGCGGGTGTGCGTGGTCGCCTCGAACGTGGAGTTCGCGGCGATTGGTTTCTTCAGGATGGTGGGATCGTCCTTGTTCATGTTGCCCGCGTATTTCGCGAGCTCCTCCGCGTGGTCAGTCTCCGCGGCGATGACGGCGTCGGCGAGCTCGGCGCCCTTTTCCTCGCATTCCACGGCCATATCGGGGTCGCCGTGGATGGTGATGATGCCGCTCGGCTCGGGAAGCTTCATCATGTTGTAGGCGTAGAGTGGGGTCGCCTTGAATTTTGCGAATGCCTGGTGGCCCAGGACGCAGTGGTAGGGGCTGCGGAAGTTTACTAGTTCGAAGACGATCCTCTCCGTGCGGTATTTTGCCGGGGTGCTGAAGGTGATTGGCCGCGTCACCTTACCGATCGGGTACGCCTTCCGACCGGGGACGATGCCGCGGAAGGTCGTCAGTGTTGGCTTGATGGCTATTTCTCGGAGCTGGAGCCTTTTGAAGGTGTCGAGGTATAGGATGTTGATGGAGCTCCCACCGTCCATCAGTGTCTTGGGTAGCCAGTAGTCGGCCACCTTTGGCCTGACCACCAGGGCGACTCGCCCTGGATACTCGATTCTTGGCGCTTGGTCCTGGCGACTCCAGGTGATGCTTTGCTCGGACCAGTTTAGGAAGCGGGGGATGTCGACTTGTGTCACCGCATTGACGGCGACCGCGCGGGCGAGTACCTTCTTCTCACGCTTGGTGCCGAGCCCAGTGAAGGTATGAAGCGACCCGACAGCGGTTCCGAAGCCACCGCCATTCCCGTTGTCCCGCGATTGGTTGTTGTTGGGGTCCTGCCTTGCACGTCTTGCCTTCTCGATCTCTTTGAGAGAGTGGCAGTCTGCGGTGGTGTGGGTGGCTGGTTTTCCCTCCCTGCTGTGGTAGATGCAGGGCTGATTAAGCAGGGCAGCGGGGTCGAATTTCGGCCTCGTCATGTTGTTGGCGCGGTAGTTCCCGCTGTCGCGGTAGTTTCCTCCGTCGCGGCGGTAGTTCTTGGATTCGCGTTGGCCGTAGCCAGTGTTGGCGACGAAGTAGACTCGCCCAACGGTCCAGCGCTTGCCGGTGATGCGGGTGTTGCTGTAGCGCATGTCGCGTAGTCGCCCGCTGTCATGGATGCTGGTGCGCCGTCTTCCTCCCGACTCGTCGTCGGAGTCTTGGTTGGGATCTTCCTCCGCGTAGCGCTTGGCAATCTCGAGGAGGTCGGGGATGTTGTCGAGCGTCCGGTAGACCCTATTGATCTTGGCGACCAGAGGTTCGTACTGGCACGCGTTTTTGAAGCAGTGTATCGCCGTGTCTGGGTGTATGCCGGAGGCGTTTATCCACAGCTCTTGCCACCTTTGGATCCACCGGCGGGTCGACTCGCGTTGTCCCTGGATGCATTGCTCCAGGTCCTCGATGGTGGTGGCGCGGGTGTAGGAACCCTCGAAGTGCCTGACGAAGGTGTCCCGCATTTCCATCATCATGGGGAGGTAGCGAGCAGCGAGCAGGTCGGTGTGGCCTGCGATCCCCATTGCCATGAGATATGTGTCCAGCCAAACGGCGGGGTCATACGTCGGGTCGTATTTCTCGATCTCCTTGGGGGCCTTGAAGTTGGCGGGGTATTTTTCCCCACGGATCATGGGTCCAAAGCATTGTGGCCCGACTCGACTGAGTGAGCCTCTCGGCTCTGGGTCGCCGCGGTTGGTGAGGGTGTGTCGCAAGTCGTAGGGTTGGCGCGACCGCCACGCCTGATTGTTGATGATGTGTGTTCGGGCATCGAGTGGTTGCCCGTTTGCGGCGACGGTGTTGTTCGTAGGTCGCGGCTCGTTGGTCGACAACACGGGGTTGGCGGCTCGCGGTTGGTTTGTCAGTGGTTGGGGTGGTGGGAAAACTATCGCGTTGGCCACGGTTGGGTGGCGGCTCGATTCCACCCTGCTTGCTGACGAGCGGGAATACATCCGCCCACGCGGATCTACTCCCGCGGCTTGCTGCTCGACGGCCCTGACGAGTAGGGCTTTGGCGTACTGGATCTGTAGCGCGCCGTCGCCTTGGACATCGAGGTTGGCGATCGCGGCGTCGGCCGCGATGACGTTGTCCATCGGGGTGGAGTATAGTGGTAGCCCGTTGGCGTCCCCGGCTTGAGGCGAGATGATGATGCGTGGTTGGTCAGGTGGGGGCGCACGGCCCATGGGTGGTGGAGGGGCCCCATTCGCCGGTGCTCCAGGTGGTGGTCTTGCGGGGTTGCCTCCTCCTGGCGGCGCGTTTTTGCCATGTTCGCGCTCGGCGGCGCGTGTGGGGTCGCCCTCGCTGTTGAAGTTCAGGACGCGGCCCTGAACGTCGGGGTCCAGGCGGGTCCTGATGCGGCGCTGGTGATAGAATGACAACTCCTTCGCCGTCTCTCGTTCGAGGCGGTATTTCTCGCGCTCGGCGAGTTCGTTGCGCTGCGCCTCCTGGAGCCGCAGGCGGGCTTGTTCCACCTCTGTGGCCGTCGCGGTCGGCGCAATCGGCGTGGAGAACGGATCTGGCGGGGCGGCCGCGCTTCCCGCCATGTAAATCGTGTTGAAGCGATTTGATCTGGCGCGAAGATCCTTGGGAGATTCCGAGCCAGAGTCGGAGTCGAAGATCCCCAATATGGAGGGATCCTCGAAATCTTCGGGGTTGGAGACTTGCGTGATGGAGTCCTCCCGCGACGCCGCGGTGATGGATCCGTTGGCCGATGCGGGGGTCGTGGAGTCGGCGTCGTCGTTTAGGGCGTCGTCATTGGTGGCGACATTGGTCTCGACCACGTCGCTAGCGGCCGAGTCGTACTCGGTGACGAGGCCCCTGATGGAGCGGACCTGCTCCTCCGAGAGCAGATCGCGGTGTGGAGGCAATCCGTCGACGATCATGGTCGCGGTTGGGTCGACCGCGCCGGTAAAGCCGACGAAGAGGTTGATGGAGCAGATCGGCATCACCGCGGCGTGTGTGATCGGGCGCGACGCCGGGATGTAGCTGTTGGGCAGGATCTACAAGATCCCGCCGAAGGCGATCATGCGGCCGGTGGCGAGCGGCCGCTCGATCGGCGAGTAGGGTCTCGCCGCAGAACTCAGGCCAGTCCCACTATGCCCCACGGTGGGCGCCACTGTCGTGGAAATGGCCACGGCAGTCGCTGCCATAGGCGGCGATTGAGAGTTTCATGAGGAAGAGTTGGCGGCCATCTGCGGTGCAAGATGGGGGCAGGTGCATGAGGGTTTACCCAGGTTTGGCCCCCCGGAGGGTAAAGACCTACTCCTGCTAGATTAGATTATGAGAGAGCGAGTTACAAGGGTGGCGAGCTGGGCGGCGAGTCGCTTGAGGGGGTGTATGATGGAACGTGAGTCTTTACTGTACCCTAGGGAGGATTATATATGAAGCACCTCCCAGGGTTTACAAGTTGTCCCCGAACAAGATAAGGATCCGGGAGCCTTTGACCTAATCCGACTGGTCCTCTGCTACACTCCTGGGCTTCTAGTCGCCAGTCGATGGGCCTCTTCCTTCCCCGAAGTCCAGTCGTTGTCCTTCAGGCGTACTCGCGGGCCTTCCGGCCCACTCGAAACCCAGTGCTGAGCATACCCCCTTAGGCATATCCCCATCAATGCCTCCGAGATGCTGGCTTCAAAGAAGCAGATCACTGCTGCCAAACCTGCATTCAAGGCTGCCATCAAGACCAAGCTGGTGGAGCTTGTTGAAGGAGATTCCTCCAAGACCACGGCAATTGGCACGGACCTCGATCCCAAATAGGAAAGTGAGCTCGTCAAGTTCCTCCGTGAGAATAGGGACATCTTTGCCTGGCAACCTGCTGACATGAAATGTGTACCTAGGGAACATTCTAAGCACATCTTGAATATTGATCCTAATGCCAAACCGGTGAAGAAACCTCTACGATGCTTTGGTGATGAACGAAGAAGGGCTATAGGCAAAGAAATAGCTAGGTTACTTAAGGCTGGCTTTATTCGAGAAGTTATTCACACCTGATGGGTGGCAAATCCTTTACTTGTCCGCAAAAAGGGAACCAATGAATTAAGAATGTGCGTTGATTATACCGGCTTTAACAAAGCGTGCTTGAAGGATTCGTTTGCTTTGCCTCGCATTGATCAAGTCATTGACTCAACGGTTGGCTCATAACTTCTGTCTTTTCTCGACGCCTACTCAGGTTAGCACCAAATCTGGATGCGAAAGTTGGACCAACTGGCCACTTCGTTCACCACACCCTACGACATGTATTGCTACGTCAAGATGCCCTTTGGGTTGAAAAACACTGGTGCTACTTACCAGCGGACAATGCAACCTTTCCTACACGACCAAATAGGTCACAATGTACACGCTTATGTGGACGACATCGCGGTAATGTCAAAGAAATCAAATGATCTTATCGCTGACTTGTAGGAAACCTTCGACAATCTCTGGCAATACAACATGATGCTAAACCCAAAGAAATGCTTCTTTGGGGTACCCTATGGCAAACTGTTGGGCTTCATCATTTCGCATCGTGGAATCGAGGTGAACCCGGGGAAAATCAAGGCCATCCTCGACATCAAATGTCTAACATGCTTGAAGGACATACAAAGGCTCACAAGCTGTGTCGCAGCAGTAAGCCGGTTCATCAGCTGACTTGGTGAGAAGGCCATGTCGCTCTACAGGTTGCTCAAGAAGGAGGAAAAATTCACATGGACCGACGAGGCTAACGTAGCACTTCAGGAGTTGAAGAGAATACTCTCCTCCCCGCCAATAATTGCAGCACCGGTGTCAAGGGAGCCTATGTTAGTTTACATGGCGGCAACCAACCGAGTAATCAACATCGTCATCATGGTGGAGTGCGAGGAACCAACGCACGAATAGTGAGTTTAGCAGCTTGTTTACTATGTAAGCAAGGTCTTAACATAATCCAAACAGCATTACGCGCACTACCAAAAGACAGCTTATGGAGTTTTCCTTGCTTCACGCAAGCTAAGGCATTATTTCCAGGAGCACCCTATCACAGTGGCGAGAAAAGCTCCATTGTCTGACATAATCAACAACAGCGATGCTACAGGGAGAGTGGCAAAGTGGGGCACTGGACTTGCCGCCTTTGAAATCACCTACAAGAGACGTGATTCTATCAAATCACATGCATTGGCGGATTTCTCGCAGATTGGACAGAACTGCCAGAAGACACTCCTATGCCAGAGCCAGAATATTGGGACATGCACTTTGATGGATCAAAGTTACTCAACGGCTCGGGGGCTGGTGTATTATTACAATCACCAATAGGAGAAAAGTTGCAATACATCCTGCAGATTCACTTCAATGCTACCAACAACATGGCGGGGTATGAGGCCCTCATTCACAGACTTCGCGTAGCCAAAGATATTGGCATCAAGCGCATAGTTTGCTATTGAGATTCCGACTTGGTTACCCAGCAAGTAGCTGGTACCTGGAACGCGCGGAACCCTATGATGGCGGCATATCGAGACGAAGTAGACAAAATAGCCAAGTGCTTCGACGGCTATGAAGTCAAATACGTCAAAAGGGAAGAGAATGAGGCGGCGGATCTGCTGTCAAAGCTTGGATCAGCTCGTCGACCAATTATGCCAGCATAGAACATTTACGGACCCCATCCGTGAAGGGAGCAGACCCCGACAACCCGGATAGAGTGGATTCATTTGTTAACACAGTAACAGTGACCTCTCCAGCTTGGACGAAACCGTTCATGGACTATCTACAAGGTGAAAGTTTGCTCGCTGACAAAGTCGAAAGCCGGCAAGTAGTACGAAGAGAAAAAGGCTAAGTCATCATTGACGGCCAGCTATACAAAAGAAGTACCACAGGAGTTTTCCTTCGATGCGTCTCCCAGCAGCAAGGTATCGTAATCCTTAGAGAAATACATCTCGGAGATTGCGGGCACCATGCCGCTCCCCGGTCGTTGGTGGTAAGGCCTTCCGATAGGGATTCTACTAGTTAACTGCCAAGGCGGACGCTGACAAGTTGGTACAAACATGCCTTGGGTGTCCGTTCTATGCAAGACGACCAAGTGTTCTAGCTGAAGAATTGCGAACAATACCAATAACTTTGTCGTTTGCAGTCTGGGGGCTGGACATGGTGGGACCTTTGCAGATAGCACCCTGTGGATTCATACACTTGCTAGTAGCAGTGGACAAATTCACAAAATGGATTGAAGCTAAACCCATTAGAAAGCTTGATGGGGCAACAACCCTAAAATTTGTCCGGGATCGAGATTTGGTCTCCCACACAACATCATCACCGACAATGGCAGAAATTTATCTATCAGAGAAGTTGATGAGTACTATCATGAAAAAGGCATCCGCCTTGACCTAGCATTTGTGGCACACCCACAATGAAATGGGCAAGTTGAAAGGGCCAATGGACTAATTCTGCACAGAATCAAGCCATGCTTAGAGGCACCGCTTCATAGAGCCGCTGGAGCCTGGGAGGAGAAATTACCATCTGTCTTGTGGAGTTTACGAACAACACCCAATAGATCCACTGGCTTGACTCCTTTCTTCATGGTTTATGCAGCAGAAACTGTCCTCCCATCTCACATCCTCCATGATGCACCAAGATTTTCCGCCTACAAGGAGGATGATGCTGAAGAACCCAGATGCCTATCTGTGGACCTACTTAAAGAATAGAACGTGCTGGCATGCCAGAGATCCGCCATCTACTAGCAGAAGTGGTGTGGCTACCATAGTCGTTGCATAAGGCATCGCTCGTTTAAAGAGGGGGATCTGGTGCTTAGGCTCAAGCAAGAAAAATTACACAAGCTATCCCCGCCCTGGGAAGGACCGTTCGTCATAAGCAAATCATTGCTAGATGGTTCCGATTACCTCGTCGATATTCGCGAGTTGAAAGATAGGCCAAAAAAATCGCAAGCGCAAGCAATGTGACTCTGATGATGATTATCCGCAGACAGGTCGGCCATGGAACATAGCACAACTACGTCCCTTTTACACTTAGCACAATTTTATTATGTAATAAGTTTCTTATATGATCAATGAAATAAAGCATTTGGTTCACTCATATTCTCTAAGTCTTTTACCTCCTTTAGTTGTTCATTTTTGGATCATATAAACCCTTTATGCGCAAGTTTGCATTTGTACTTGTGAAAATTCCTCCTACCGGTGTTAGCTTAAGTTTTCTGGTCTACACATTTTCTGGAGTTTTTATGTAGATTCCGGAGTAGTGACTTCTCGGCACTCAAAGCCGGCGATTTTTCTCATAGGTTCTTGACGGTTCTATTAGGCATCATCACCTGAGGGAATAGTTCTGTGCTGCGAGTCTTCCGTTTCACGAAAGGTCAAGCATACGAACCAGAATAATGGATAATCCAGCACTTGCTTAAAAAATATACACATGCTGGAAACAGATAAGTAGCAGGAAACTTGATGAAAAGTTTATCTGCCTTAGCAAAACATAAGTTTTTTCCGCATACACATTGCACAGATACAGTTAATACAAATATTGTTTTTTATGGCTCTGCTGTAGGGGGCTTCATGGTGGCATCATCAAGAGAACCAGGTAAAGAGAGCTTGTCAAACTTGGAGGGACATGGGCTAGACTCAGACGAGGCCATGTCTTCGTCCAGAATCTCGGCAGACACAAAGACATCAGCATTGACCATTCTGGCAATCCTGGTGTCGAAGTCGGCGAGGGAATTCCAAATAGCATCGCTATCAATATCCATCCCTTCCTCATCTAGCTTGGGAAAGCCGGAGGTCACCAAGTCGATGTCGGCGTTGTCGTAGTGCGCCTTGAGCAAAGACAAAGACATCCTAGCACTAGCCCAGACTCAAAAGGCGTTCCATTCCTTGGCCTTCTCAGGAGCTCGGCGCAGGATCTCTGTATACTTCACCGCTGAGTCTGCTACCTTGATGTTAATCCTAGAGGTTGGGTTATGTCCTTGGCCTGGGTAATGGCGGTGCTGACGAAGTTGCCGGTAAGAATCATGCATTCCTTGGGATCTGGAGCACCTTCACCCAAGTTGGCTAAGCCAATGGGAGTTATGTTTTGCACAAGATACGAGGACCATAAGCACAAACAAATAGAATGATTATCCAAAGTACATAAATGACCAAGATGGAGAAAGGTTACCGAAGATGATCGTTTCTGCTTGCTTGCATGTCTCCGCCAAGACATCCCGCTCCTTCTGGACTATGTTGTACACCTCAAGGTTCCTAGCATTTTTCTCTTTGGCAGCTTGGTTCTCCTCCTTGAGTTGCGCAATTTTGTCCTTCAGGCGCTGTATCTTGGTGTTAGCAGACTCTTGCAGCACCTTCATCACAGCCTCATGGCCCTTGATGGCATCGGCCAGGTCCTTCTTAATAATTTTGTTCTCATCATCGAGCTCCTAGATATGCTTGGATTGCTTGACGATGCTCTTGGCCTTGGCAATGGCTTCTGTAAACTGGAAATCAAAAACTGCTATAAGAAGACGGAAGAAATAAAACCATGAGGAAAATCAAGGAGCTGTTACAAGAAACAGACTCTGGCAATTTTTGATTTGTTGATTTAGGAAGGATATTTTACCATGTTCAAGGTCCAATTCCTTCCGCAAAGCAGCAAACCTCTCATTGGCGGATATTCTCCGTTTATTCTCATTCTGCACAAGAAGCTAACATGCATAGTTTCTCTAGAGCATCTAGTCGGAACTACCCAGTTTCAACTAAACACTCGGGGGCTACAATCTAAGATTTTAAAATGAGCCAGTGTTCTCTCTTAGAGTGTTTAGTCGGAATTTTTATTCTAAACTAGAAACTCGGGGGCTACACGGACAAGTTCTACACTTAGTTCTTTGGAGCAGTCATGCCAAAACTATTGATTTTTTTCCTAAGAGATCGGGGGCTAAAGTGGGATACATTACAAATTAAAAGAAGTGAAGTTCAAAAGAGTTACAATGGCAATGACTCTAAGGTTGTTGGCCACATGAGCATAGGAATCATGGAACGTCCAGGCATTGTTATAAATTGCATTGGCCTGCATGATAAGGTCATACAGGCACAACGTCGGAGGAGTCACAACCAATGGAGAAGTTGAAGCCGGAGGCATGGATGATGCCCTAGCCGTCTCTTGCATCTTCAAGACAGATGATGGCTCAGCAGCTCCCGCCTTGACTGTTTCTTCTGCCTCCACCACTTCCATCACTTGCTTCCCTTTCTCGGTGGCATCGTTAGTCGGAGCTTCAGCCACTTTAGAGGAAACACTCTCCTGCATCGCTTGGCCGCTATGAGCAATGTCTGCCTCGACAGATCTAGAGATATCAAGGATTGGATTGACATCTGTCTCCATGGCGAAGATCTCAGGGATGACGGGAGACGAAGGCCCAGCGGGGCCAGCAGAAAGCTTGGTGGCAGGAGTAGGGCGAGCAGTAGAAGGAGAGGACTTGGCGGCCATGTCCCTGGTCAGCATGTCACGAATGTTTTTTGACCCTCCAACATCTTGGGAGGATCGCTTCAAACTAACACCGGCTTTCCTCCTGAAACATACGAAGTATAAGTACAATAGTTGAAAAAAGGTATGAGCTGAAAAGTATAAGCCGGAGAATGAAAACACTTTCTCCACAACAGGAGCCTTGGTGAGGGGGATGTCGTTGGATTTCTTCTTCTTCTCTGCCTCTAAGGCGGCGGTGGATCATCTGGAGACTCAACTCTCTCATTTCTTCTTCTTGGCCTCGGCAGCAGTGTTAGAGGTGGAGCTCTTCCGTTTTCATGCTGCCGGAGCTAGATAATCCTTGGAGGCATCATTGTTGGACACCACTTGGATATCCTTCAGCTTGGGATCATAGACCTGGGAGGGCATCTGATCTGCCGCCAAGGTCGCCAGCTGGGATACATAGGAATGTTAGATTGACAACTTTAAGTCGGAAAAGCCTTAGAGCATGTAACGAGCAACAAAGGAAGCAAAAGCTACCTCTAGGCACTTGCCGCAATCGAACATGTCATAGGTGATCTTGAAGCCATGCTTCCTATCCTTCACCTTCACAATGTCTTTAAGCCGGAGTTTGATGGAGTCAGTAGAGAAGTTATCCCGCGACATTCGCATGGGATCCCTCCTGTCTTGAGTGTATTTACCCATCAACTCGGCGCAATGCTGCAGAGGCTGGATCCGCCTAACAAACCAGCACATGGCCACATCCAACCCTGTCAGACCTCCGTCTACGAGCCATTCCATCCGCCTTACGGCGCTATTGGCCTCATCGTCGGAGCAAAATGAGGCTGGGGTCCGCCATGCGGGCACCTCGGTGGCAGCTCCATCGATGAAGTCGGGATAAGTCTTACGGCGGTCCGGTAGAGGAATATTCGGGCCATAGAAGTACGTGCACTACCAGTTCTTGCATGACTCATGCCCTACGATGTTGGGGAAGCGCCAGCTAGGCGAGATCTTGAAGCTAATGGTTCCGCAAATCCCAATTCGTCTTTGGACTCTACGGACTCTCTCTTGATGGTAAAAAGGTACACGAACAGATCTAACCTACGTTTAATGCCTAGGAATCCTTCGCATAAGGCTATGAAGTTGCTAAGGACTAAGATGCTGTTGGGAGAGAGATTGGGGGGAGTACCCGGAAGTGCCGGAGAACATCCAAGAAGAAGTCAGAGACTGGCAGGCTTACGCCTCGTACCAGCTGGGCCTTGAGGTACACCTTCTCTCTGGCTTGGGGAGAAGGAACCACCTCGCTAGACCAACTCCTTCACCGTGGGGGGATACCCTCGTTGCCCAGCTTCTGCAGATCTTTGGCGGAGAGGTCACAGCCCCTCCACACCCCCTTGTGGGAGTCGTTGTCTTCTTCAGCAGCTTCAGGCGCCGCTCGTTCTTGGTCATCACCGGTGATGTCCACCACGGTGTTGACAGGGACAACCACCCCCTCCAGTGGGACAGTCACTTCCTGGGATGGCTCTAGAATAGCCTCGGGAGTCACTGCCATCGTAGGGATGGAGCTTCTGGAGGCCATTGCGATGGGGGAGTAGGTGGAGGAAAGAAGGGCTCTGGCTAGGGTTTTCGCAGAGAAGGTCGAACGAGCGCGCGGCTGGAGGTAGACGACAAAGAGGCGAATGCGGGTGAAAAAGAAATAAACTGACCGTGGTGAAAATATATAGACCCCGCGTCAAGATTCGTGCAAAGGGATCTAATGGACAGACGTTGCCGACGTGGAAGTAAATGTGCGCAGGAATTTCGCCACGTCCTCCGTCTTTGCCGCTTCACCATTTCGGATTTTTTGCGCATGAAAATAGTTGATGATTAATTCTCTGTTTCTGTGAGTTTCGAGGTAGCGTAGGTTGTACCGTACGTCATCTTCCTGCCAGTTGCAGTGAAGGGTCACGTCCGAAGATTCCATCAAAGACGGAGATTGTCTGACTCTGGAAACGAAGACTCAAGGAATCTCCGGCTACATTACGAAGTCGGAGAGGATTGCAGGGTTCTTTGGGAGACCTTTGAGATATTGCTTGACGAATTACCGGCATCACTTAGATAGGGGTATTCAAAGATCAGTGGGCAAGACGGTGCAAGATTTCAAAGTCCTCTGGGGGCTACTGTTGCGGATATGCCAAATGGGTACCCTCATAGCATGTCACCAACCCGCCTAACCCGGGTGGCCCATAGTTGGTAGCAATGCCTATGGCCTGCTGGGCGGCCCAGTTAGACGGATCCAGAAGGGAGGCCCATGCCGGATGAAGGAAGGCTACGTAGGAGTCACCGACATACTCGGAGCCTTGGAGTACAAGACACGGAAGACTAGTTCGTATTAGTGTAGGACTCTTTACCTTGTCCGGCAAGGACCTGTCCCTGTAAACCCTAGGTCTTGGCGCCTTTATAAGCCAGCCTATGGGAGCCTTTACGACACAACCTCTTAGATTGCTACGTACAATGTGCAACACCTCGTACAGCGAACCTATCTCTATAACTCGGCGTATTGCCATTATAGTGATTTATAGCAGGAGTACAGTTCTACCACTATTGTGGGACTTGAACCTGGGTAAGCTGTTATACCTCATACCCACCAACCCTCCGCCTTACCCCACGTCTCTAAACACGCACTATGAGGATCCCTCCATGGCGTACTCGTCGGCAATACCACGATAGACAGCAAAAGGAACCGGGTGTATAACACACCGGTAAAAAATACTGTTGCGGCCCGAGAGATCCTGGTGATTAATGCAACTCCAGAGAAGGTCTGGATGAGTGTATCACTACTCAACAATGGCCTAGAACAACAAAAAGGCTCCACGTATTTTAGCAGAAAACTGGTCTCCAAATCCGACCAATCCCGCACAGACATGGCCCGACAGCATGACACAAGGCCTCATCAGGAACCGAATCGACGTGACTGCTTCGACCCTCGGGATGATACTTACTAAAGACCCGGCTCTTCAGGACAGTGGCACAGAACCGCACGTGGTTGTAACAATGTTGCCCCAGCCACAAAGAGAGATGTTGTAGTAGCAATGGTTCCACAACAACCTCCCAGGCGTTAGTCAGATCACCACAGAGAAGAAGATGAAGCATGATGTCAGGAGCACGATTGGCAAAGAATGCCACCTCCTAGACACACAAGCTGTCCGGCTGAGCCTCATCATAATGATGGCAATGACGGACGAAAGAACGACGAAGACCGTGCTTGATCAACCTAGCATGGTGGTCGTCGCCACTAAGCCCAGATGGAGGCCGGCGATTAGCCAGAAATAACCCACCAACACCACCCTCTCCACCAAGCAGTGCTCATAACGGCTCCCACGGGAGACAGGGAGGGTACCAAGCGGAGGAGGTGGTGGGGGAAGTAGAGACCCGACTCCATGACACCGCAGCCAGATCGAACATCCGAGACGGCGCTCCCTATCACCAAGTGACGCTAGGCACCAGATCAACTCAAACATAGAGGTATGGTGCTACGAGTCGGACAGCATATATGTGGGTCCAAAGTGCTTTGGGCCACAGATCTGATAAACAAATTTTCTAGAGGGATTTGCTATCTCGAGGCACATTCAACCCTACAACAGTGTGGCTCAACTAGAAACCTGGCTCCAGTATTTCTTCTAGGCTTGCTGCATTGCCAAAGGAGGAAACAACTTGGTCGTAGTCCTGTATCTCCCACTGATGCTGTGGAATACGGCTTGATCATGGCTCAGTGAACTCCCGAAGAATACAATTCACAACTGGTATGATATGCAAAGTGAGTTCTTTAGGAATTTTGAAGGCCAGAGAAACTTGTCGAGACTAACCCGGATAATGGATTGACACGAAGAACTCCTACGAGGGAGTAAATGACCAGACTGCGATTGAAGCTTTCATCGCATGGCTCCCAATGGGCTTACCGCGTCACCAGCTAAAGTGTGACAAAGTCACTAAATTGGGAGAAATGATAGAAACAACAAAACATTATGTAGATGCCGATGATGATTTAGAGGGACTGCTGAACTCGCTCGCCATACAATAGTCGGCTAAACAACTGAAGCAATAGTAGGCACAGAAGTACAAGAACATCTCGGAGGAAAAACCCAATCTAGAAACTGCATCTGTTAACGCACCTTTCAGATCTAGAGGACAAGGAGTGTGTGGTGGCGGCCGGGGATGGGGCCGCGGAACTTCCTAGGTCCAAGGTAGAGAAGACCAGCAATCGGGTAAAACCTACTCTTGGGCCGATATTGCCAATAGTCTGTATGTGCATCACCTAGATGGCAACGAGGGCTCTTTCCATAAAAATGATGAGTGTCGTTTTAATGACGACATCATGAAAGACGAATCCACTAGCTATAGACCCAAGCGACGAAAAGGAAAGAAAATTTCTACAAAGAGAAGGAATCGAAGGAAGATTCCGACATGGAGGGGGCATATGCTTCAAATCCCAAGTCGGATGGTAAGAAGGTACCCAGCCAAGAAAGACACATATCTCTGCTTTCTCGGATCTCAGCCTGCTAAGGTCAAAAAGGAAGTGATGCACGACCTCAACACAACTGTCTCGGCCGTCCCCTGGTTTCTGGACTGGTCGGAAATAACAATTACTTTTGATCAAAATGACCATCCGCTTAAACCACATAGGCGAGGAAAGTATACTCTGGTCGTCAATCCATTGATCGACGAATATGGGTTCTCCAAGGCTCTCATGGATGGTGGCAGTAGCATCACCATCCTCTACAGCGAAACACTGCACCATATGAACATATCAGAAACACAGTTGAATCACAGTAGCATGATTTTCCATGGAGTTATGCCCGGAAGACAAGCAAACCCTCTAGGAAAAATTACTCTGAATGTTACTTTTGGGACATTGAATAATTATTGGATTGAACCACTGTCTTTTGAAGTGGTGACATTCAAGAGCGCATACCATGCTATCTTCGGGCGTTCGGCCTACTAGCATTCATGGCTCACCTTGTTACATCTATAACATGCTGAAAATTCCATGTCCCAATGGCATCATCACAATCCGGGGAAACCCATAGAAAGCACAAGAATGCGAGGATGGAGCTGCTGTCTTTGCTGAAACCATATTGCATGCCGAGAGTACCAGGAGATCAAGAAGAACATTGACCCATCTGAGATGCTGATAACAAAGTAGGAGGTGTTGAATCCGACTACGGAGTTCAAGGCATCAAAAGAGACAAAGACACCACCGATGAAGGACGACGATCCCTCCAAGGTGACACAAATAGGTGTAGGCTTAGACCGCGCATATGAAAGCATGCTTGTCGAGTTCCTTGTAACACTCTCGAATCGGCCCTATGCAAGTCGTAGCGCTTCTCGCCAAACCCGCATAGAAACGATTCAAGGATGCTCACCAGGCACTTTTGTGCGGGTGGAAAACGAAGTAATATCATTACACAATAGTCCATGATGGAACCCACAGAAACATATATATACAACAACGACTCCATGAGTCGAGAATACAGATATGCTATACATAGATCCAAATCACCTTGAAAACGATAGAGCGTCCGACTACGGACAAGATGCAAATGGGGCTAAGAGCCCTCAAGAATAACCAATGGCGTCCATAACCCTGCCCAGGCCAAGCCGGAAGGGTAACCCTGCTAACGACATCGATCTCAAACCTGCTAAAACAAAAGGGGTGCCGACAAAGGGCAAAGGAAAAAGAGGAGCGTCAGAACTGAGGCCAGTACACGGCGAGGCTAGAATTCGGCGGTTCTCTCCTACATAGGTATGGTGTACTAAAGAGGCAGCGCAGCATGCACTAAACAACCTATAGAGACTCGATAAATTGTCGGCTATTAGAGAATGATGAGAAAGATCTATTCGGAACCAACCTTATACTAACACCAATCATAGCCATCCTGGTATTCCCCCTCGAGACCAAACGAGGAAGTCAAACCGAGGAACTCACGCAGTTGGCAATTTTATTCATTCTATTATAGTTGCAGCACTTACTAGTCAGATGTAGATAGCATGAGTCATCCTGATATCATAAGTAGTGGGCAGTTTTAATTAACCATTCAGTTGTAGTTGCAGTACTTACTAGTCAGATACAATTAGCATGTGACATCCCAAACCCCAGTAGTTGTTGGCACTTTTATTTCATTCCATTAGAGTTCCAATACTTACTAGGCAGGTATAACATGACACGATACACCCCAGTTCCACCAGTTATTGGCACCTTTATTATCCATTCCATTGTAGTGAAGCTGATTACTAGTTACATATTAAGTTAAATTTATAGCACTACTTTAGTTATGCTTGTCTATGATCGAGATACTATGCTCCAAGTCGTCCATAACCACGAACACGGCTTTCAGAAAGAATTACCCTGCAGGGGTGCACAAATAGCAACACACGCACGATCAACCTCGGAAAAACCAAATCAAAACCTAACGAGGCTTTCATGACAAAGCAATCACAGGATTCATAAAATATTTCAGGCGGCCATCCATTAAGCTACCCGCAATGAAGTTGGCCGGCTCCGAGATGGACCCAAGGTTTGCGCCAATGGTTGTAAACGACTGGGAACCCGAAAGTGTGACTGGGCTTGTCGATACCGCGAAAACACTCCGCAATTCCTAAACAGTACATGTGCTCCACGCACAATCGTATATAAAGCAGTAAAGCATGGCATAAGTACATGATAGTAATAAAGCCCCAAACTACATTGTGGCCCCAAGAAATAAGAAATGAATCAAGCTCTGGCTAAGGGGATTCATGGTCCCACATGCGGATAGTGCGATAGTCAAGGAACAGGTATCAAGTACTCGGGGTCTATTTCCCATCGATGCCTCTGCATTAGTTATATCTAGAAATTTAATATTAAGTTGTAATTAAAGCCATGATCATCTCCACCATTATGCATGTGCCAACCTTCCAATAACGGTGGAACAACAATGACGCGAAGCAGCACCTGAGCAAGCAACTACGACTCGCAAGGCCGACTATCTATCAAACAACAGGCAATAGGGTGTCCAAGGCAATATAGAGGCTGCATGGAATATAACTGGTGCACGGAAACTAAAGCATCGCAATACAGATAGCAGTAGATCAATAGGAGGAAGTAAAGACTATAAATGCAAAATAGGTAGAAAGGGGAAGATGCTCGCCTGGAAAACACTGTCGAAGATACACCGAAGAACTTGTCGATACTCGCATCAACTCAACTGCCGAATCCGTGAAGAAGCAAAACACTAACAGAAACACCAGATGCACTATTTAATACTATGGCAGAAGATCAGGCATGATGCGTGTATGATACATGACATGGAAAAGATGCGATGCAATTAGGCAATATTAGGCGGAACCAGGGTCCCGAAAATGAATTAGACGATTCAAGTTGTTTAGATACCCTGCAATTTAAATGTTGGCTTAACAAGGAAAAACATGGCATCGGTTCGCTACACAAATTTAAATGGGGGTCATTATAAGACTAGAATAGTCCGCATATGGCATCGATATTTAATTATGAGGTGAATCGGCATAATGCCCCAAACCCACATGATGAGATGTATGCAAGCATGAACAACCTAATATGCAACAAGATATATATTATATATTATAAAAATATGGGTCTCGGAAAAGGGGGCACACATCAAGGTCCGAAGATCTTGGGGTTCCGAGGGTTCGACGGGATCGGTCTTCGGGCTCGAGGATCAGGGTCTCAAAGAGTGTCGTGTCCCCATGGTCTTCCGGAGCATCTTCATCTCGAACTTGGTTGACAATGAAATCTTCGGAAGATCTTGGCGTTGGTGAGGTTCTCGTCATTAACTCTTCGAGCCCTTGTGCAAATGTCGGTCACGTAGTACCCACACCTGCAGCAGTACCCCATCCACATATCAACAGCTCGATGTCCCCATCACTATGTCACCACCAGCACTTAACACAGCATCCTTCAACACATCTTACCAGTAGGACTCACACCGTAACATCAAAGCTGCAGGGGTCGTTCAAGACGAACAGGAGGTCGAGGGTCATTCATCTGCAGATGGAGGAGGAGGCTCGGACGCGCTGGGGCGGCCACGTCGCTCTGCAGGGCGAGGGAGGCGGCTAGGGCGAGGGGGTCCGCAGCGAGGAAGGAGGCGCATGCGGCAGGGGTCGCTGGCGTGCAGGACGGCGGTCGGGGACAGGAGGACGACGACGAGGTTCAACGACGCGTGAGGGGAACTTGGCAGGCTTGTTGCAGAAGGCGGGCTCAGGGTGGAAGCAGTGGCAGCAAGGCCGGGAGGCGCTTGGGCCACGATGGAGATGGAGCTTGGGTGCTAGGTCGAGGAGGCGGCCTGTGGACGGGGCCGGGGCGCTCGCGGAGGCGGAGATCCGCCGGATAAGCGGGGAAGCAGGGCGAGCTGGGCTAGGTTGTGCAACCGGCCGGCGAGGCGGCGGGAGCTCCTCCGCGAAGATCAGGCAGGAGAGAGAGCGGCGATGGGAACGTGTGGGGTCAGGGGGAGCGAGGCGGGTCGCGTGCGAGGACAGCGAGATGGTGGGGCCGGGTCAGATGGTGTGTGGGGTGGGTGTGGGACTCGGGCTGGGATCGCACGCGGGGCAAGCAGTGTGACGGTGGGGTGGGGTTGCATGTGAGCAACGCAAGGTGGCACGGGGATTGCGGGGTGGGGCTTCGCGTCGATCGGGTGCGGGCAGCTGCGCGCGCTGCAGCGGGTGGGTGGCGGCAGGGTGTGGGTCAGGATGGTCGTGTTGGGGACGTGCGGGTGGTGGTGTGCGATAGGTGGGGATCGAGGCCGTGTGGTGTGGGTGCTGTGGTGCTGGCGGCGCGGCTGGGTGTGTTAGCTAGCTAGGGTTTGCTTAACTAGGTTGTAGGCTGGCTGCTGGTTGGGCCTCGGGCCTGACCAGTGGTTGCCTCGCCAGTTTATAAAAAAACAGTTTTATTTTGTTTATTTATTTATTTGTTTCATTTTAGACTTACTTTTGCAAATGGTTTTTAGACAAAACAAAATATCCGGAAGGACCGGTTTTATAATTTGAAATAAAGACAAGGGGTATTTAGAAAACAAAGATAGCCTTTTAGAAAATAGTTTTAGGCACAAAGATGCATGATGACATGACGATGCTCAAATGCAATGTGGCATGATGACATGAGCATGTGGTCATGATGATGCACAAAAATAAAAACAACACGCGATTTTCTAGTAGCGATTTTATCAGGGTGCTACAATCCAACACCACTAACAATGGATCTCGCCCTTGAGATCCGCCTCATGGTACGGGGAAGAAGGCCGACGATCTAAATCTTCTCGCTTCGTGTAGATCCCCGCGACACCACTAACAAGGGTTGTTACTCACGATCGTCGAGAGAACACTCCGGATAACAAAGGACGAAGATAAAGGCATCGAGAAATAAAGCCACCTCTAACTTCGATAGAAGGAGAGAAAAATATGCAACCTAATCCACTTCAATGTACGAGAGGGAATATAATGAGTAGTCGGCATGGGGGCCAATCCATCACGCACCCAAACTATTACTCCGCACATAGAGTAGAAAAATCGTGCAACCCATTCTCAGAATTTACACTAAAGATCTTCACAAGCGATGTTCAGGAAACACAGGAGTGATGCAGGCTCTTCATCGGATCTGGTGTAGATGATGTCGTCTCGTTGAAAAAAACACCGTCAGATACAAAGAATGATTTCAATGGATTTTGATCCACCGAAAGGTACAACAGATGAAGGGTACTCAGATAGCACAAAGATCGGATGTGGAAACACCATTGCAAAAGGAATCAAAACCCTGAAGGTACGACAGAAACCCAACCACGAGAATTCCTATACTCGAAGAAAAGATGAGAGAGAAGATTTAAAACATGCGGAGGTAAGAGGAGAAGAGCATAGAGGTAAGGAGTAAAAGCAGACCTAATCAGATCTATCCAACCGATTTTGCAAAAATAGCTTTGTCACTCTATATCGGCCGTTTCCTAGGTTATCCTACAGGATGGACTAGTGGGGTATCGCAATTGTTGTGCTCTGATACCACTCTGTAACACCCTCGAATCGGCCCTATGCAAGTTTTAGTGCTCCCCGCCAAACCCGCATAGAAACGATTCAAGGACGCCCATTAGGCACTTTCGTGCGGGTGGAAAACAAAGTAATATCATTACACAATAGTCCATGATGGAACCCACAGAAACATATATATACAACAACGACTCCATGAGTCAAGAATACATATATGCTATACATAGATCCAAATCACCTTGAAAACGATAGAGCGTCCGACTACGGACAAGATGCAAATGGGGCTAAGAGACCTAAAGAATAACCAATGGCGTCAATAACCCAGCCCAGGCCAAGCCGGAAGGGTAACCCTGCTAACAACGTCGATCTCAAACCTGCTAAAACAAAAGGGGTGCCGAAAAGGGCAAAGGAAAAAGAGGAGCATTAGTACTGAGGCCAGTACACGACGAGGCTAGAATTCGGCGGCTCTCGCCTACTTAGGTATGGTGGACTGAAGGGGTAGCGCAGCATGCACTAAACAACCTATAGAGACTCGATAAATTGTCGGCTATTAGAGAAAGATAAGGAAGATCTATTCGGAACCAACCTTATACTAACACCAATCATACCCATCCTAGTATTCCCCCTCGAGACCAAACGAGGAAGTCAAACCGAGGAACTCACGCAGTTGGCAATTTTATTCATTCTATTATAGTTGCAGCACTTACTAGTCAGATGTAGATAGCATGAGTCATCCTGATATCATAAGAAGTGGGCAGTTTTAGTTAACCGTTCAGTTGTAGTTGCAGTACTTACTACTTAGATACAATTAGGATGTGACATCCCAAACCCCAGCAGTTGTTGGCACTTTTATTTCATTCCATTAGAGTTGCGATACTTACTAGGCATGTATAACATGACATGATACACCCCAGTTCCACCAGTTGTTGGCACTTTTATTATCCACTTCATTGTAGTGAAGCTGATTACTAGTCACATATTAAGTCAAATTTATAGCACTACTTTAGTTATCCTTGTCTATGTCGAGATACTGTGCTCCAAGTCGTCCATAACCGCAGACACGTCTTTCAGAAGGATTTACCCTGTAGGGGTGCACAAATAGCAACACACGCACGATCAACCTCGGAAAAACCAAATCAAAACCCAACAAGGCTTTCATGACAAAGCAATCACAGGATTCATAAAATATTTCAGGGGGGCACCCCATTAAGCTACCCGCAACGAAGTTGGCCGGCTCCAAGACGGACCCAAAGTTTGCGTGAATGGCTGTAAACGACTGGGAACCCAAAAGTGTGAATGGGCTTGTCAATACCGCGAAAACACTCCGCAATTCCTAAATAGTACAGGTGCTCCATGCACAATCGTAAATAAAGCAGTAAAGCATGGCATAAGTACATGATAGTAATAAATCCCCAAACTACTTTGTGGCCCCAAGAAATAACAAATGAATCAAGCTCTGGCTAATTGGATTCATGGTCCCACATGAGGATAGTGCGATAGTCAAGGAACATGTATCAAGTACTCGGGGTCCTACGGGACACAAGTGAGCGTGGAAGAACCAAATAACATCTATTGTCCACCGATGCCTCTCATTATTTATATCTAGCAATTTAATATTAAGTTGTAATTAAAGCCATGATCATCTCCACCATTAAGCATGTGCCAACCTTCCAATAACAGTGGAACAACAATGACGCGAAGCAGCACCTGAGCAAGCAACTACGACTCGCAAGGCCGACTATCTATCAAACAACGGGCAATACGATGTATCCAAGGCAATATAGAGGTTGCAAGGAATATAAATGGTGCACGGAAACTAAAGCATCGAAATACGGATAGCAGTAGATCAACAGGAGGAAGTAAAGACTATAAATGCAAAATTGGTAGAAAGGGGAAGATGCTCACCTGGAAAACACTGTCAAAGATACACCGAAGAACTTGTTGATACTCGCATCAACTCAACAGCCTAATCCATGAAGAAGAAAAACACTAAAAGAAACACCGGATGCACTATTTAATACTACGGCAGAAGATCATGCATGATGTGTGTATGATGCATGACATGTCAAAAATGTGATGCAATTAGGCAATATTAGGCGGAACTAGGGTCCCGATAATTAATTAGACGGTTCAAGTTGTTTAGATACCCTGCAATTTAAATGTTGGCTTAACAAGGAAAAACATGGCATCGGTTTGCTACACAAATTTAAATGGGGGTCATTATAAGACTAGAATAGTCCGCATATGGCCTTGATATTTAATTATGAGGTGAATCGGTATAATGCCCCAAACCCACATGATGAGATGTATACAAGCATGAGCAATCTAATATGCAACAAGATATATATTATATATCATAAAAATATGGGTCTCGGAAAAGGGGGCACATATCAAGGTCCGAAGATCTTGGGGTTCCGAGGGTTCAACGGGATCAGTCTTCGGGCTCCAGGATCGGGGTCTCCAAGAGTGTCGTGTCCCCATGGTCTTTCGGAGCATCTTCATCTCGAACTTGGTTGACAATGAAATCTTCGGAAGATCTTGGTGTTGGTGAGGTTCTCGTCGTTAACTCTTCGAGCCCTTGTGCAAATGTCGGTCACGTAGTACCCACACCTGCAGCAATACCCCATCCACATATCAACAGATTGATGTCCCTATCACCATGTCACCACCAGCACTTAACATAGCATCCTTCAACACATCTTACCAGTAGGACTCACACCGTAACAACAAAGTTGCAGGGGTCGTTCAAGACGAACAGGGGGTCGAGGGTCATTCATCTACAGACGGAGGAGGAGGCTCGGACGCGCTGGGGTGGCCACGGCGCCGTGTAGGGCGAGGGAGGTGGCTAGGGCAAGGGGGTCCGCGGCGAGGAAGGAGGCGCACGCGGCCGGGGTCGCTGGCGTGCAGGACAGCCGCCGGGGACAGGAGGACGACGACGAGGTTCGGCGACGCATGAGGGGAACTTGGTAGGCTTGCTACGGAAGGCGGGATTAGGGCGGAAGTAGGGCGGCGAGGCTGGGAGGCGCTTGGGCCGCGGCGGAGATGGAGGTTGGGTGCGAGGTCGAGGCGGCGGCCTGTGGACGGGGCCTGGGCGCTCGCGGAGGCGGAGATCCGCCGGATAAGCGGGGAAGCAGGGCGAGCTGGGCTGGGTCGCGCGACCGGCCGGCGAGGCGGCGGGAGCTCCTCCGCGGAGATCGAGCAGGAGAGAGCGGCGACGGGAGCGTGCGGGGTCGGGGGGAGCGAGGCGGGTCGCGTGCGAGGATAGCGAGATGGTGGGGCCGGGTGAGATGGTGTGCGGGGTGGGTGCGGGACTTGGGCTGGGATCGTACGCGGGGCAAGAGGTGTGACGGTGGGGCGGGGTTGCGTGCGAGCAACGCAAGGTGGCACGGGGATTGCAGGGTGGGGCTTCGTGTCGATCGGGTGCGGGCAGCTGCACGCGCTGCAGCGGGTGGGTGGCGGCAGGGTGTGGGTCGGGATGGTCGTGTTGTGGACGTGCAGGTGGTGGTGTGCAATAAGTGGGGATTGAGGTCGCGTGGTGTGTGGTGTCGTGGTGCTGGCGACGTGGCTGGGTGTGGTAGCTAGCTAGGGTTTGCTTAACTAGGTTGTAGGCTGGCTGCTGGTTGGGCCTCGGGCCTGACCAGTGGTTGCCTCCCTAGTTTATAAAAAAACAGTTTTATTTTGTTTATTTATTTATTTGTTTCATTTTAGACTTACTTTTGCAAATGGTTTTTAGACAAAACAAAATATTCGGAAGGACCAGTTTTATAATTTGAAATAAAGACAAGGGGTATTTAGAAAACAAATATAGCCTTTTAGAAAATAGTTTTAGGAACAAAGATGCATGATGACATGACGATGCTCAAATGCTATGTGGCATGATGACATGAGCATGTGGTCATGATGATGCACAGAAATAAAAACAACACGCGATTTTCTAGTAGCGATTTTATTGGGGTGCTACATTCCTCAACTCTAATAAAGATATCTTCGCATGGGAACCTTTTGACATGACCAGAGTACCTAGGGAACTTGCCGAGCACTCCTTAAATGTGTATCCTAACACTAAACCCGTCAAATATTCCTTACGATGTTTCGGTGATGAAAAGCGCAAAGCTATAGCTAAGGAGCTAGCCTGGTTAGAGTTTGCCGGATTTATCGAAGAGGCCATCCACACTGAGTGGTTGGCCAATCCAATAATGGTCCCTAAAAAGGACAACACTCATTTAGAATGTGTGTCGATTATACTTCCTTGAACAAGGATTGCCCCGAAGATATGTTCGCTCTGCCTAGAATTGATCAAGTTATCGACTCGACAGCAGGCTTGGAACTCCTATGCTTTCTCGACACATATTCTGGTTATCACCAAATAAGCATGAAGGAGTCGGAAAAATTAAAGACTTTGTTCATCACCCCCTTCGGAACCTTCTTCTACGTAATGATGCCTTTCAGCCTCAAAAACGTAGGAGCCACATACCAGCGCACTATGCAGCGTTTCCTCCATAATCAAATCGGATGCAACATACATGCATACGTGGATGATATAGATATGATGTCCAAAAAGAAGGAAACCGTAATTTATTGACTTAGAGGAAACATTCACGAATCTATGAAAATATAACATAACGCTCAACACGAAGAACTGTTTCTTTGGAATACCAGCTGGAAAATTGTTAGGTTTCATCGTGTCTCAGAGAGGCATAGAGGTGAACCGGGACAAGATAAAGGCTATACTCAACATTACCAAGACAACTCACCTGAAGGATGTACAACAGCTCACTAGCTGCATCACTGCGGTCAGTCGATTCATAAGCAGGCTCGGTGAAAGAGCCGCACCATTATACAAGCTCTTGAAGAAGACCAAGAAATTAATCTGGACTGATGAAGCTGAAGCTGCACTCCAAGACCTGAAAGTTGTAATTTCATCCGCCCTATCCTTGAAGCACCGGAACCCCAGGAACAAATGTTGCTCTACATTGTTTTGAGAAATAGAGTCATCAACGTCATAACAATGGTGGAACAGATAGAGGAAAAACAGGAGAAGTTGGTGCAGCGTCCGACTTACTACCTCAGTGAGGTCCTGACATAATCAAAACAATGGTATCAACATTACCAAAGTTAGCTTATGGTGTGTTCTTCGCATCTAGAAAGCTACGACACTATTTTCAAGAGCACAAGATTACCGTGGTCAGCACAGCTCCCTGAGAGACATAATTAACAACAACGATGCCACAGGACGTGTTGCGAAGTGGGGAGTTGAGCTAGCAGCTTTTGACATTGAGTTTAAACCGCATACATCGGTGAAGTCCCAAATACTTGCTGATTTCATCGCTAATTGGACAGAGGCGCAGAAAATATGAATGTCCTATAGTAGGAATATTGGACACTGCATTTTGACAGGTCGAAAGCACTCGGGGGATGGCGTGGTACTCAAATCACCCCAAGGAGACAAATAACATTACGAAATATGAAGCCTTGCTGCATGGAATTCGAATTGCAAAAGACATTGGCATTCGCTAAGTCATGTGCTATGGAGACTCAGATTTAGTTGCTTAGCAAGTATCCGATATCTGTAGGGAAAATAAGCACATCGCAGCATATCAAGCTATCGTGGATGAACAAGAAAAATCGCCCGAAGGGTTTGAAGTTGAACACATTCCCCAAACAGAAAAGGAGGAAGTAGATGCACAGTCAAGAATAGGCTCTACCTGGAAAAAGGTCCCGGGTGGTGCTATTCTTAAGCACCTCAGAGTTCGCTCTATCATAGGAGTTCATGAGGAATATCCGACCAAATCCAACTCACCACTCATAGCAGTTCTGGATGTAATTCCCAACAGGACAAAACCCTACCAAGAATTCTTGGTAGAAGGAAAGTTACCCAAAGACGAAGTACTGATCCGGTAGATTGTTCGACCAGCAAAATCCTACACATTAATCAATGGGGAGCTCTATAAGCGGAGTGTATCTGGGGCTTTTCAACGCTATGTTTTTCTGGAAGAAGGAGTGGAAATCCGAAGGGAAATCCACGAACATGAATGCGGTAATCATGTGCAACCAAATCTCTTTTTGACATGTTTTTTATGGCTTACAGCTAAGGTAGATGCCGACAAACTAGTCAAGACATGCAAAGGCTATCAAAAATACACAAGACAAGCCCATGTTCCGGCTGTTCAGCTACGAACAATTCCGATTACATGGCCCTTTGCGGTCTAGGGGCTTGATATGGTAGGATCGTTTAAACGGTCTCCAAGTGGATATACTCACCTACTTGTGATGGTGGATAAATTTATGAAATGGATTGAGGCTAAACCCGTCACTAGTTGTGATGGAGCTACAACCAAAATATTCATCGAGGACATCATAATCTGATAAGGATCTCCACAAAGTATTGTTATAGACAATAGGATTAACTTTTCAATTGTGGAACTTGCCAAGTTTTGTGAAGATCAAGGGATCCGACTTGATATTGCAAATGGACAAGTCGAAAGGGCTAATGGTCTAATTCTTCAAGGCCTCTGTCCTAGGCTCAAAGCACCACTTCACTTTGCTGTGGGGGCTTGGGCGGATGAGTTGCCATCTATTGTATGGAGTTTACGAACTACTCCTAATAGCTCAAGCGGATATACACCTTTATTCTTGGTCCATTGCGCAGAGGAAGTTCTTCCGAGTGATCTTCTCCATCTTTCTCACCCAGTCGCTGTGTATGTCGAAGAAGATGCCAAAGTTTCTCGACAACATGACCTTGATGTACTCGAGGAAGTTCACATTGTTGCTGAGCAGAGATCTACATCCTATCATCAGAAGTTAAGCAAGTATCATAGTCAGAGAGTCAAAAATTGGTATTTCACAAAAGGTGATCAAGTTCTCCGACTATTGCAAAAAAAGAAAGAAGAAACTTTCCCCAATCTGGGAAGATCCCTTTTATGGTTAGTAGAGTATTGCACAATGGTTCATACTACCTAACAGACATAAGGCCAGACAAAGAAAGACCCGCTACTAAGAAGAGGAAGAGAGTTAGAGGCAGTACAAACCAGGATAAGATAGACCATCCATGGAATATTGCTCAGCTATGTCTCTTTTATTCTTGAATTTTCTTTCTTTGTAATCATATCAATGTACATGTTCAAAGAGAAATAAAGTATAGGTCCCCTCAGAGGTTTTTCTAAGAAGAGTACCATCCTATTTCTGAATGATCATGTCATAGTCGAAAATCCAAGGATACTTGAATGTACTTTATGCTCATGTTTGTTCTGGTTAGATTTCCGACTCTAACACAAAAGCTACCTTCGGGTGTAAGTCTCATTTTCTGTTTATACTTTGATTTTGGGTTGATTGCTAAACGCAGGTATTTTCCGAGTAGTGAATTGCCAACTCAGGCCCTATGGGATGAACTCCGGAGGTTGACTTTGATTCTGGGTTTAAACTGGTTTAGCAATTGAGCTCTATTGCTCGACAAAGTTTCCATGCTATAGGTTTGCCGACTCACGAAAGGGGCGAGGAAGAAAGCCATATAAACAATAAGTATGAAAAAAGTGCTTAAGAATTTTTTCAAGCACAAAATAGAAAACATACGTGCTAAGAATAAACCAGTAGTTCTTACATAGCAGCACTGCAAAATACATAAGTTTAACCATTACATCAAGCATGTTTCAGATAAATGCAGAGTTTTTCTTGCAAATTTCATGTTGGAGGGGAAGGATTTTCTGGCCCACTAGTGCTACCACCGAAGTCACCCTGATCTTTCTCCGATACGAGGATGTCAAATTCTGTCGTTTGGTCGTCGACGTCAGGAAGTTCATTGTCTTCGGCTGAGGGGGGGTTGGAGGCACTTCAACGGATTTGAAAAATGGCTTCTCGCAGTTAGTTCCATCAGCTATGCGGCAAGCATATCCGGCACAAGAATCCCATATCCCTCCAACATTCTGAAGCTTGCCATCTTCATCAACAGTCGAATAACCCTTGGTAACTATCTAGATTTCCATGTTTCCATGGTGGCTCATTACCATAGTGAGGGCATTATGTGCCGATGTGCGGGCGTAGGACATCTTCCAATCCTCGACCAGCTATGGATATCCTTCACTTTGTCACACACCTCAAAGGGAGATAGCTTGTTCTAGTCGGAGATATTAACATTCTCACCAATCACTTCGAGAGATTGGCGGAAATCATGAAGCAAATCTCTGACTGCGACAAGATAGCTGGTGTGTGGCTTAGACGGAGATGAATCTAGGAGGTTGAGAGGCCATGAGAAGTGAGAAAAATTAGCAAAATCTAACAGAAAATGTCAGAAATACCAAAAAATGAGACGGAATGGCAGTAAACATGCCAAAAATAGCTTCGTCTACTTTGATCTTTTCCTCTTGCAAAATCCGGAGTTCATCCCATAGGGCTTGAGTGGTACCCTTCTGCCTATCCAACTCTGCTTTCAAATCCGAGATTTCCTTATCTTGGCGAGCGATGGTCCAGTCGCTCTCTTTGGTGGCCATGTAGCTGGATTCAAGGTTACTAGTGACACTGTGTTCATGGTGCACCTACAATTTTTTGAGTTGCTCGTGCAGACTGGCATTCTCGGATTGCAAGGCTCTGAATTTTTAGCTTGCTCCACAAGTTTGAAGGATTGAGTCAGCAAACCTGGAGTAAGGAAAACAAAGTTAGTCAAATTCATAATTTGGCTAAAACATAAAAATTCGAGAAGAGACAATCAGAAAACTTACTTTCGGCTTCATCCTTCTCGACTTTAAGTTGAGCATTTTCAAGTCGGAGATCCTTGACCTCTCTCCGCTTGTTACAGATGTTCTTCAACAATTTCTGGTTGTAAACATTAAGTTTCTGTAAGTCAGAATGATAACTAGAGTCAGATGGCTACTAAGACGCGAGCTGCTATTTTTAACTTAATTACACTACTTCGTTTTTTGGCATCCTATAAAAGCATAAACTTGGATTTTTAGTTCTATTCAGCTTCATGCTTGGGGGCTAGAGGATATGATATACATAGAGTAAAAGGAGTCAAAAAATGACTTATGAAATGCTCATGTTGCAATTTGTTGAGGCTGCTATTCATTTCAGCAGAAACCTTTTCAGCCAGAGTTAAAGGAATGACAGGTGGAGGTGGAACTGCACTGGCCTTTAATTTCTCGTCATGGTGACGAACTTGATCCAGCAGATCATCGATTTTCACATCATCAGCTTCCCGAGCCTCTTCTTCAGCAGTTATAGTCCAGGTCTCGAGGAAGTTCAGCGCAAACTTCCAAAGATCTTCTGCACTTTTCCTGGTGAGGCCACCAGGGATATTCAGAGGATCTTCGAAAAAGCTATTATCTGAGGGATCATTATCCTTACAGGTCTCACCCTTATGAGTTTCCGAGTCACCCTTGGCAACGTCGCTTCGTGAACCAATGTTCACTAGCACTTTAGATTGAGCCTCAACATCCTCAGTGCGCGAAGACGGAATATCCTCTGGCACTGATGATGGCTTTGGATTGGGAGTCGGAGCCGCAGCAGTAGGTGAAGCCAAGGTTAACTTCTGATGGTGCTGATAGAGGTATGATTACTCGGATGCTTATGATTTACTACCCTATACTGGGTAAAAGACTTCCGGCCCATGAAGATTTCAGATGATAGCTCAATGAAGCAACCGACAAAGACTTTGATTGTATTTGGAAAGAGACTATGAACCAACATTGTGTTGGTATTGTAATCACGTGGATGTAAAACCTATCCGCATACAACTTTGAGACCCGGCCCATTATATATAGGACGGGAGAAGCCCAAGCAAGGGTACCGAAAATCTCCAAGTAGAAGACCCACTAGGATTGCACCCTTCGTCCCTGATCACATTAGAATCGTCGGTGAAAAAACCTACGCCTATGGCGGTACAGCATCATCCATCGGGTCCTCCATGGACGTCACAGCACAGATCAAAGCAGGCGACAAAAATGAGCAAATCGAGATGGATCTGAGGACCTTGATTGTCTCTACGACAATCTCTCCCTCAGATCAGGTCCTCAACCAATTCCACCAGGTGAAGCAAACCCGGCAAATTCAGAACCCGAAGAAAGCAGCGAAAACATCGACTTTGAGAAAAGGATGGCAAAGATCTACCCAGAACTACAATATTAGAATATTACCACTACACCCTTTTTGGCAGAAGACAACGTCATCGGCCCACGCATAACACGCCACCAAGTGTGCATGGTCAACAGGAACACCTCAACACCAGGCGACTCTAACGGTAACCCTATCCTTGACCACAATGATAGTTTATCAGATGACAATGCAGTAAATCACAGCAATGAAGGGGACCATGGAAATGGAGGAGAGACGGAGGATAACCGCATAGTCCAAGGAAGAGACGGAGAACCGCATGGAGAAGAGAGGCGAACTCTTTGGCTACCAGCATTGGCATGGCAAAAAGCAAGGGAAGCAATTTCGGGAGCAGTTCCGATGACAGTGGACACTTCACACGAGGATCTATTAGCATACCAATATCTGTTTCATCACAAGAAGAGAGACCTACTCAGGATGCAGAGGAAACTCGATGAAAGAAAGAGATTAGCCGACGAATCCAGCTTATGACAGGCACAGTTAAGCTCTACCCGAGGATCAAGGAGCATAACAGGAGGAGCACTGCCAAGAAGGGGAATCTCAACTGCAGAATATCCCCGAAGCGGAAAGAAGTTGACTCATCTGCGATCTCGAACTATCGTTCATGTCGATTGACCAAGCAGGAAACATCAAGGCAAAAACGGCTCAAGCAACCATTGTGGCCGCGCAAACATATCTGCTCACAACCCAGCCCGCACCTAACGGCCCCCGTGCATCCCTCCACCGCTCTTCCCTTATGAACCTTGGCATGGTGGGAGCCTCTCTCGCAGAAGCAGAGCAAGGAACCACGCGACAACTCAATAGATCCCCACGCCGTCGCAGCAGCCCTCGGCAAGTGGGACACACCCGACAATATAGATCGGCACACCATGGACACCTCGTAGGACCTAAGCCGTGAATCAACATAAGAAACAACAACACGCAACATAGGAACGATGGATCAAGAGATGAAAAGCGTAGTCGATGATACCATGATGAATACATCGAAGACGATTACAAGCTCTACAAGGCCAGCTGTTTCACTCAGAGGATTTGCAAAACCTCAGTACCCAAGGACTTCAAACTTCCGCACGACCGCCAAAAGTACGATGGACTCCAAGAACTCGAAGAATGGTTAGCAGATTATTTCGCCACTATCAAGCTACAAGGCGGCTCCATAGCTACCGCAATGCAAAGCTTACAACTACACCTCACCAGCGCCGCATGATTATGGCTCAGACAGCTACCCGAAGATTCCATCGGCAGTTGGAACAACCTGGAAGATAAGTTCATCGAACACTTCCAATCCATTTTCAACGACCTGCATCCTTGGAGCAGCTGCGGGCATGCAAACAAAAATCTGGGGAATCAATAAGAGCATTCACCCAATGATGGAATATCATAAAAACCTTAGCTGAGTCCATATCTGACGAAAGGGCCATCGATGCCTTCAATGACAGCCTCCATCGCCGAGAATTCATAGAAGAGCTGGGACGGGTTAAACCCAAAACAATCTCACAATTAATGGAAATAGCAAATCACTAGGCTGATTGACAAGACGCGCTGCATAATAAGCGTACGCGATCACCGGAAGAAGACAGGGATAAACGCGACAATGATAGACGAAGAAGAAACAACGATGGAAGCACGGGACCAAGTTACGTCGCAACCAGTTTTTTGGGTGAAGGTAACAACATAAGTAACGCCTACAACGACGGAGACCGCCAAAACAGGGACGACATCGGAGGAAGCCAGTCAACACAACTGTACCAGCCAAGAGCTCGAGACCCACCCATATTCGCAATGCAAATGCTGGAAGGACCCTATAATATGCACTTTTACGTTGACTCAGCAGACAGACAACAATCTAACCATCTCATGAACAATTGCCGAACATTCTTGAGGATGCAGGAGCTATGTAATGTAAAAGCAACCGAAGCGGCAAACTAAGGATACGCATTTGCGCCTGACACATTATCCATCGGCGCACCACCACCACCATCACTAGCAGTGAATACCCTAGGTCAAAAGGGGCAACGTCCATGATTTAGAAGGGCGTCCATCCAACAGAACCCAGAAGCTCATCACAAGACAAAACAATATGGCGGAAATAGCAACATCAACCACATCCTAATATCTCCACTGGTCAAAGCAAGAAATCACATTCGGTAGAGCTAATCACCTGCTTTGTGTCCCACGACCGGGTCACTCAGTCTTAATATTCGAAGCAAAAATTGGTGGGTTCGATATGAGCAAGGTCTTCATGGATGCAGGAAATAGCATAAATCTGATCTACGCAAAAATGCTAATAACAATGGGCTACACCCTAGACAATCTCGCGCAAACAGAAACATCTTTTCACGGAATAGTACAAGGTAAAGCTAAAATTCCTTTAGGAGAAGTATTTCTTGATGTTGTTTTTGGTTCCAAAGTAGATTTCGGGCGAGAAAAACTCGAATTCGAAGTCATGGACTGGCTGTCACAATATCATGATATCCTGGGATAACCAGCTTTCGCACAGTTCATGGAAGTTCGGCATTATGTGTACTAGTCATGAAAATGCCAGCACCAAAAGGAATCATCATGGTAAAAGGAAGCTTCATACGTGCCGAAAATTGTGATCGGGAGTTCAACAAAATTTCTGAATCTTTCGCGATGGCAATGGAGTTTGAACAACTCAAAACTTCAGCAATTGCAGAACCACTAGAAGTAGTGTGTGTAGATCTAGATCAGGCTTTCGACACTGCAAAGGACACAAAAGAAGTACATATCCACCCTGTCGACCCGACGAAAACAATATTCGTGGCTTCCAATCTTGGTCCCGCATAGGAAAGCGTGCTCATTCAGTTCCTTTGTGAGTACTGGGAGATCTTCGCATGGCTACCTTCTGACAAGCTGGGAATTCCTAGGGAACTAGCTAAGCACGCATTAAATTTGGATCCAAAGGCGAAGCCAGTAGAACAACCTCTTTGTCGCTTCGTAGAACCAAAGATTAAAGCCATTGGAAAGGAGCTCCATCGCCTTACTGATGCCAACTTTATCAAAGAACTAACAAAAGCAGAGTGGGTCGCAAACCCAGTATTCGTTCCAAAGAAAAATACTACAGAACTTCGGATGTGCATCGACTTTACTGCACTGAACAAACATTGTCTAAAAGATCACTTCCCATTGCCGCGAACCGACCAAATAATCGATGCAACCGCGGGATGCGAACGTCTTTCTTTCTTGGATGCTTACTTAGGATACCACCAGATTAGGATGAAGAAGGAAGATCAGGAGAAAACGGAGTTTATCATGGCCTATGGTGTATTCTGTACACAACAATGCCCTTTGGCCTCAAGAATGCCGGAGCAACATATCAAAGGATGATGCAGAAAAGTTTAGGAAGCCAAATAGGCACAAACGTATAAGTATATGTCGATGACATTATACTTACAATAAGACAAGGATCTGCACTCATCAAGGACCTCGAAGAAACGTTCGCAAATCTCGACAAGTTTAGCATTAAACTGAACCCAAAAAAATGTACCTTTGGATTCCCGGCAGGGCAACTCCTTGGATATTTCGTATCAGAAAGAGGAATCGAGGCTAATCTCGAGAAAATACAAGAAATTTTAACAATAAAAAGCCAACAAATATATGTGGCGTACAACAGTTGGCGGGGCGAGTAGCGGCACTCAGTCGTTTCATTGCAATATTAGGAGAAAAAGCGTTGCCATTTTATAGCCTCATGAGGAAATTGGAGAAATTTGAATGGACGGAAGAAGCTCAGCGCGCCTTTGAAGATCTTAAAAGGACACTTTTGACATCTCCTGTCATCGTGTCGCCAAAAGAGAAAGAGCCTTTACTGCTTTATATCGCTGCCACAAATCAGGTAGTTAGCACGGTCTTGGTTGTGGAGCGACCCGAAGAAGGGAAAACCCAGGGTGTATAGAAGTCAGTCTATTTCCTGAGCGAGGTCTTATCACCATCCAAACAAAGGTACCCGCATTACCAAAAACTAGCAGATGGGGTATTTATGATATCATGAAAGCTACGCCATTATTTTTCAGAACATCTGATCATAGTGGTATTGAAGCACCTTTGTCAAACATCCTCTACAATCTAGAAGTAACTGGGCGTCTCTCTCTATGGGGCATCGAATTATCCCCTCGAGACATTACGTATGAGAAGCGCAAGGCAATCAATCACAAGTTTTGCCGGATTTCATCACAGAATGGATAGAGTTCCAATGTGCGGGTCCACCTAACCTTTCTAGTGCCTAGACAATGTACGTCGATGGATCAAAAAGAACGGAAGAAGCAGGTGCAGGAGTCACACTAGTATCACCACAAGGCGAAAAAATGCGCTATATAATTTGGATGAGCTTTGCAAACGCATCCAATAACGAAGCTGAATACCAGGCCTTGTTGCACGACATGCGAATGGCCAAAGCTTGCGGTGCAACTCGCCTCAAAATCTTTGGAGATTCCAATCTTGTGGCACAGCAAGCAATGAACAAGTGCCACACCGTCAGCGATAAATGATTGCTTACCGCGATCTATATGGCGCTATGGAAGCTCAATTTGATGGATGCGAAGTATCGCACATATGAAGAGTAAGCAATGAGGAAGCCGACAATGTAGCAAAAATCGGATCTTGTGCTTACCAGTGCCACCTAGGGTTTTTAGGAAGAAATAATGGAGTTATCGATCAAAGGAAATAGAGTCCCCGAAGTCATAGCACAAAAAATAGGAAAAAATAAGCAACCACAAAAAGACTCGGGGGCTCCATCGGCGACCAAGAATATAGAAGAGGCCATCGAAGAAGAAGAAACAGGAAATTGGAGAGGTCATGCTAATTGAACCTACCTAGATGCAGCCGTATATAGCATATATGACTAAGGGAGACTTACCCGAAGATGTGATAGAAGCCCGGTGAATCACCCGAAGATCGAAGGCCTTCAGAATAATCAAACGGCAACTGCATAAAAGAAGTATTTCGGGTGTGTTGTAGTGTTGCGTGACACCCGAAGAAGGAAAAACCATACTCAAAGATATACATGAAGGAGTTTGTCGTCATCATGCTAGTATCCGAGCAATTGCTACCAAAGCATTTAGGGCAGGATTTTACTGGCTCACTGCAGTTCAAGATGCAAAAGATATTGTCAGAACCTATGAGGCATGTCAATGACTCGCAACAAAGCCAGGAGCACCCGCCGCTGAGTTAAATCCTATACCTCTGGCTTGGCCCTTCCCTCAGTGGGGACTCGATATGGTGGGAAAACTTCACAAATCATCGCCAGGAGGACACGTTTTTCTGCTAGTAGCAGTCGACAAATTTACAAAATGGATCGAAGCAATGCCTGTCACCATCCAAGATGGAACTTCGGCTATGAATTTCATTAAATCCATAGTATTTCCGTTCGGCATACCAAACAACATCATCATAGACAATGGGACCAACTTCACTTCCAATGAGTTCAAGGAGTACTGCCAGGAGATAGGTATCAAAGTAAGCTATGCCTCGGTAGCTCACCCGCAAACAAATGGACAACTAGAAAAATCTAATGAACTAGTTACTGCTGGACTCAAGAAAAGACTACTAGCGCCACTTGACAGAGCAAAAGGAGCATGGGTTGATGAATTACCATCTGTCTTATGGAGTTTACGTACAACCCCAAATAATTCGACACAAGAGACACCTTTCTTTATGGTCCACGGCGCAGAAGTCGTGCTTCCTGTTGAGTTGTCACATGAATCCCCAAGAGTAGATGCATACGATGAAGAGGAATCAAGAGAAGCACTCGAAGATGATGTGGATGCACTTGATGAAGCTCGAGAAGAAGCCCAGCAAAGAGCAACTATGTACCAGCAAAACATGCACAATTACCACAGCCGATGATTGCGGCCTAGGTCCTTCGCAGTAGGGGACCTAGTTCTTCTCCTCAAGCAAGATGGCCCTCGAAAGTTAGAATCACCATGGGAAGGACCATACGTCGTCATAGAAGTTATTCCTGGAGGAGCATATTGATTAAAGACAAGAAGACACGAGTCCATTCCAATCCATGGAACATAGCAGAGCTATGATGCTTTTATGCATAAGATTACTTACAATACGATAAGATTTACGGTTCGGCTTCTTAAGACAGAATATCTAGGCAAATGGCTAGGTTTTATCAGCCCAAAAAATAATGTATCATTGGTTTTTCGCCTTGTGTATAAAGAGATAAGTTTTTCGTACCTTAAGCTCTTTATTATTTATATCTGTTCAAAAATATCTATGTTTTCCATCAAGCTAACAAACTATTAGCCCATGTCCAGATACAGGCATCCGAACATAGCCTCGGGGGCTAGTCCCTTCGGGAGCGCTGGCACGCACCCGATAGAAATCCAATTGTGTATGATTAAAACAAAAATATTTCTAATTGAAAATACCTATGAGTTTTACATCAATGTATCCTCAAAAAGGTGTCCTCAAAGAGACTACTCCCATCGGGAGCTGGTATAATGCATTAAAACTATCTGATAAAATCCAGAAATATTGGCAGCCCAGCAGGCCAACCGCCAAAAAACCAAAAAATCTCGGATCGCGCTCAAACGCGACAAAAATCCAAATGCCATATTCAGAAACATGAAGGTAAGACCCTAGGATTCATCATGTGTGGCATGGTAATCGTACAAGAATGTGCTCTGCTAGTAAAATATCCGTATCAACGATACAATGAAAAATCCCGACGGACGCGTTGTGTACCCGGTAAAATAGAAGCTGGAATTCAGTATTCGATAAGACCTTAGTGCCCCGAGCTGAATTACGCCAGTAGTGAATTCCGAGTTCAGGCCTGGGGACTTGAATTTGATGTAGGACAACCTTGTTTTTTCCTAGAAGCAATTAACTAATTCCTGATCTGTCGGAAGCATCAGACTCGTTGTACCAAATCCATATGAAATTTGATTATGGGTTTAAACTGGTTTAGCAATTGAGCCCTATTGCTTGGCAAAGTTTCCATGCTAAAGGTTTGCCGACTCACGAAAGGGGAGAGGAAGAAAGCCATATAAATGATAAGTATGAAAAAAAGTGCTTGAGAATTTTTTCAAGCACAGAATAGAAAACATACGTGCTAAGAGTAAAGCAGTAGTTCTTACATAGCAGCAGTGCGAAATACATAAGTTTAACCATTACATCAAGCATGATTTAGAAAAATGTAGAGTTTTTCTTGCAAATTTCATGTTGCAGGGGAAGGATTTTCCGGCCCACTGGTGCTACCACCGAAGTCACCCTGATCTTTCTCCGAGATGAGGATGTCAAATTCTGTCGCTTCGTCATCGTCATTAGGAAGTTGATTGTCTTCGGCTGAGGGGGGGTTGGAGGCACTTCAACGGATTTGAAAAATGGCTTCTCGTAGTTAGTTTCATCGGGTATGCGGCAAGCATATCCGACACAAGAATCCTAGATCCCTCCAACGTTCTAAAGCTTGACATCTTCATCAATAGTCGAATAACCCTTGGTAACTAACTAGATTTCCATGTTTCCATGGTGGCTCATTACCATAGTGCGGGCATTCTGCGCCGCTGTGCGGGCGTAGAACATCTTCCAATCCTCGACCATCTACGGATATCCTTCACTTTGTCACACACATCAAAGGTAGATAGCTTGTTCAAGTCGGAGAGATTAATGTTCTCACCAATCTCTTCGAGAGATTGGCGGAAATCATGAAGCAAATCTCTGACTGCGACAAGATAGGCTGTGTGTGGCTTATACGAAGATGAATCTAGGAGGTTGAGAGGCCATGAGAAGGGAGAAAAATTAGCAAAATCTGACAGAAAAAGTAAGAAAGACCAAAAAATGAGACGGAATGGCAGTAAACATGCCAAAATAACTTCGTCTACTTTGATCTTTTCCTCTTGCAAAATCCGGAGTTTATCCCATAGGGCTTGAGTGGTACCCTTCTGCCTATCCAACTCTACTTTCAAATCCAAGATTTCCTTATCTTGGCGAGCGATGGCCCGGTCGCGCTCTTTGGTGGCTATATAGCTGGATTCAAGGTTAGTAGTGACATTGTGTTCATGGTGCACCTACAATTTTTCAAGTTGCACGCGCAGACTGGCATTCTCGGATTCTAAGGCTCTGAAGTTTTTAGCTTGCTCCACAAGTTTGAAGGATTGAGTCAGCAAACCTAGAGTAAGGAAAACAAAGTTAGTCAAACTCATAATTTGGCTAAAACATAAAAATTTGAGAAGAGACAGTCAGAAAACTTACTTTCGGCTTCATCCTTCTCGAGTTTATGTTGAGAATTTTCAAGTCGGAGATCCTTCACCTATCTCCGCTTGTTACAGATGTTCTTCAACAATTTCTGGATGTAAACACTACAAGTCAGAATGATAACCAGAGTCAGATGGCTACTAAGACGTGAGCTACTATTTTTAACTTAATTACACTACTTCGTTTTTTGGCATCCTATAAAAGCATAAACTTGGATTTCTAGTTCTATTCAACTTCATGCTTGGAGGCTAGAGGATATGATATAAATAGAGTAAAAGGAGTCAAAAAATGACTTACGAAATGCTCATGTTGCAATTTGTTGAGGCTGCTATTCATTTCAGCAGAAACCTTCTCGGCTAGAGTTAAAGGAATAACAGGTGGAGACGGAACTACACTAGCCTTTAATTTCTCGTCATGGAGACAAACTTGATCCAGTAGATCAGCGAGTTTCACATCTTCAGCTTCCTGAGCCTCTTCTTCAGTGGTTATAGTCCAGGTATCAAGACAGTTCAGTGCAAGCTTCCAAAGCTCTTTTGCACTTTTCTTGGTGAGGTCACCAAGGATCTTTAGAGGATCTTCGAAAAAGCTATTATCTGAGGGATCATTATCCTTACAGGGTTCACCCTTATCAGTTTCCGAGTCACCCTTGGCAACGTCGGTTTGTGAACTAATGTTCACTAGCTCTTTAGATTGAGCCTCAACATCCTTAATGCGCGAAGACGGAATATCCTCCAGCACTGACGATGGCTTTGGATTGGGAGTCGGAGCTGCAGCAGTAGGTGAAGCCAAGGTTAACTTCCACTGGCACTGACAGAGGTATTATTACTCGGATGCTTATGATTTACTACCCTATACTGGGTAAAAGGCTTCCGGCCAATGAAGATTTCTGATGATAGCCCAAGGAAGCAACCGACAAAGACTTTGATTGTATTAGGAAAGAGACTATGAACCAACATTGTGTTGGTATTGTAATAACGCGTATGTAAAACATATCCGCATACAACTTTGAGACCCAGCCCATTATATATAGGATGGGAGAAGCCCAAGCAAGGGTACCGAAAATCTCCCAGGCAAATTGTAGTAGTGCAATTTCCCAATATTCAGGCAACTTTGACTCCATTATTTTCCTAACATCCAACGAAATCCCCAGCATTCTCTTTTTCACGAAATCCTAAGTATTTCACCATGGACATTGCCGAGGTTACCCCTCATCAATTGGCGTCATCTCAGGGAAACCTGAACACTGGAACCATGGATTCGGAGGACCTCTCCCCACCAAGCATCAACCCGACAAAAGCAGATCCACACCCGCCCACCCCTGTATTGGTACCCACTGATTTCAACGGCGGATCCGATCTAATCATCAGAAGCTTCCACTTCCAAGTATAAGACCCACAAGAATCGCACCCTTCGGCCCTGATCACATTAGAACTATCGGTGGAAAAACCTACGCCTACGGCGGAACCAGCGTCATCCGTCGGGTCTTCCATGGACGCCATAGCACAGATCAAAGTAGGCGAGGAAAACAAGCAAATCGAGATGGATCTGGGGGACCTTGATGGTCTCTACGAAAATCTCTCCCTCATATCAGGTCCTAAACCAATTCCACCATGTGAAGCAAACCCGGCAAATTCAGAACCCGAAGAAAGCAGTGAAAACATCGACTTCGAAAAAAGGATGCCAAAGATCTACACAGAACTACAATCTCAGAATATTACCACTACACCCTTTGGGGCATGAGACAACGTCATCGGCCCACGCATAACACACCATGTGTGCATGGCCAACGGGAACACCTCAACACCATGCGACTCTAACAGTAACCCTATCCTCGACCACAATGATATTTTATCGGATGACAATGTAGGAAATCACAGCAATGAAGGGGACCACGGAAATGGAGGAGAAACGGCGGATAACCGCATAGTCCAAGGAAGAGGCGGAGAACATCATGGGGGATACAGGCGAACTCTTCGTCTACTAGCATCAGCATGGCAAAAAGCAAGGGAAGCAATTTAGGGAGCAGTTCCGATGACAGCGGACACATCACACGAGGATCTATTAGCATAACAGTATCTGCTTCATCACAAGAAGAGAGACCTACTCAGGATGCAGAGGCAACTCGATGAAAGAAAGAGATCAGCCGGCGAATCTAGCTTATGACATGCACAGTTAAGCTCTACCCGAGGATCAGGGAGCGTAACAGGAGGAGCACCGCCAAGAAGGGGAACATCTCGATTCCAGAATATCCCTGAAGCAGAAAGAAGTTAACTCATCTGCGATCTCGATCTATTGTTCATGTCAATTGACCACGCAGGAAACATTAAGGCAAAAACAGCTCAGGCAGCCATTGTGGCCGCGCAAACATATCTACTCACAACCCATCCCGCACCCGACGACCCCCGTGTGGCCCTCCACCACTCCGCCCTGATGAACCTTGGCATGGTGGGAGCCTCTCTCGCGGAAGCAGAGCAAGGAACCACGCGATAGCCCAATAGATCCCCACGCCGCCGCAGCAGCCCTCGGCAAGTGGGACACACCTGACGATCTTGATCGCCACACCCGGGACACCTCGTATGACCTGAGCCACGAATCAACACAAGAAACAACAACACGCAATACAGGAATGATGGATCAAGAGATGAAAACCATAGTTGATGATACCATGATGAATACAACGAAGACGATTGCAAGATCGGCAGGGCCAGCTGTTTCACTCAGAGGATTCGCAAAACCTCGGTACCCAAGGACTTTAAACTTCCGCACGACCGCCAAAAGTACGATGGACTCCAAGAACCCGAAGCATGGTTAGCAGATTATTTCGCCACTATCAAGCTACAAGGCGGCTCCACAGCTACCGCAATGCAAATCTTAAAACTACACCTCACCGGCGCTGCAAGATCATGGCTCAGACAGCTACCCGAAGATTCCATCGGCAGTTGGAACAACCTGGAAGATAAGTTCATCTAGCACTTGCAATCCACGTTTAAACGAACTGCATCCTCGGAGTAGCTGTGGGCATGCAAACAAAAATATGGGGAATCAATTAGAGCATTCATCCAACGATGGAGTATCATAAAAAACTTAGCCGAGTCCATATCTGACGAGAGGGCCATCGATGCCTTCAATGACGGCCTCCGTCGCCGAGAATTCATAGAAGAGCTGGGACGGGTTAAACCCAAAACAATCTCACAATTAATGGAAATAGCAAATCACTGGGCTGATGGACAAGACACGCTGCATAATAAGCGTATGCGATCACCGGAAGAAGATAGGGATAAACGCGGCAACGATAGACGAAGAAGGAAGAAAGATGGAAGCATGGGGCCAAGTTACGTCGCAACCAGTTTTTTGGGTGAAGGTAACAACAGAAGTAACAACTACAACGGCGGATACCGCCAAAACAGTGATGACATCGGAGAAAGCCAGTCAACACAACTGTACCAACCAAGAGCTCAAGACCCACCCATATCCGCAATGCAAATGCTAGAAGGACCCTGTAATATGCACGTTTACATCGACTCAGTAGGCAGACAACAATCTAACCATCTCATGAAAGATTGTCGAACATTATTGAAGATGCAGGAGCTATGTAATGCAAAAGCAACCGAAGCGGCAAACCGAGGATACACATATGTTCCTAGCACATTAGCCATCGGTGCACCACCACCACCATCACCAGCAGTGCTACCACAAAACACAACTGATCAAAACGGTCAATACCCTAGGTCAAAAGGGGCAATGTCCATGATTTAGAAAGGGTGTCCATCCAACAGAACCTAGAAGATCATCACAAGACAAATTAATATGGTGGAAATAGCAACATCAACCACACCTAATATCTCCACTAGTCAGAGCAAGAAATCACATTCAGCAGAGTTGATCACTTGCTTTGGGTCCCACGACTAGGTCACTCAGCCTTAATATTCGAAGCACAAATTGGTGGGTTTGATATGAGCAAGGTCTTCATGGACGCATGAAGTAGCATAAATCTGATCTACGCAAAAATGCTGAGAAAAAGGGCTACCCCCTAGACAATCTCGCGCAAACAGAAACATCTTTTCACAGAATAGTACCAGGTAAAGCCAAAATTCCTTTAGGAAAAGTATTTCTTGATGTTGTTTTTGGTTCCAAAGTAAATTTCAGGCGAGAAAAACTCGAATTTGAAGTCATGGACTGGCTATCACAATATCATGCGATCCTGGGACGACCAGCTTTCGCACGATTCATGGCAGTTCCACATTATGTGTACCTAGTCATGAAAATGCCAGCACCAAAAGGAATCATCATTGTAAAAGGAAGCTTCACACGTGTCGACAATTGTGATCGGGAGTTGAACAAAATTTCTGAATCTTTCGGGATGGCAATAGAGGTCGAACAAATCACAACTTCAGCAATTGCAGAACCACTAGAAGTAGTGCGTGTCAATCCTGATCAGGCTTTTGACACTATAAAGGACACAAAAGAAGTACAGATCCACCCCGTCGACCCGACGAAAACAATATTCATAGCTTCCAATCTTGGTCCTGCATAGGAAAGCGCGCTCATCGAGTTCCTCCGTGAGCACTAGGAGATCTTCGCATGGCTACCTTCTGATATGCCAGGAAATCCCAGGGAACTCGCTGAGCACGCATTAAATTTGGATCCAAAGGCGAAGCCAGCAAAATAACCTATTCGTCGCTTCGTAGAACCAAAGAGTAAAGCCATTGGAAAGGAGCTCCATCGCCTTACCGATGCGAACTTTCTCAAAGAACTAACAAAAGCAGAGTGGGTCACAAACCCAGTATGTGTTCCAAAGAAAAATACTACAGAACTTCGGATGTGCATTGACTTTACTGCACTGAACAAACATTGTCCAAAAGATCACTTCCCACTACTGCGAAGCGACCAAACAATCGATGCAACCGCGGGATGCAAACGTATTTCTTTCTTGGATGCTTACTCGGGATACCACCAGATTAGGATGAAGAAGGAAGATCAGGAGAAAACGGCGTTTATCACGCCCTATGGTGTATTCTGTTACACAATAATGCCCTTTGGCCTGAAGAACGCTGAAGAAACATATCAGAGGACGATGCAGAAATGTTTGGGAAGCCAAATAGGCACAAACGTATAAGTATATATCGATGACGTTATACTTACAATAAGACAAGGATCTGCACTCATCAAGGACCTTGAAGAAACGTTCGCAAATCTCGACAAGTTTAGCATTAAACTGAACCCGAAAAAATATACCTTTGGAGTCCCGGCAGGGAAACTCCTCGGATATTTGGTACCAGAAAGAGGAATCGAGGCTAATCCCGAGAAAATACAAGCAATTTTAACAATAAAAATCCAACAAATCTATGTGGTGTACAACAGCTGGCGGGGCGAGTAGCGGCACTCAGTCGTTTCATTGCAAGATTAGGAGAAAAGCGTTGCCATTTTACGCCCTCATGAGGAAATCGGAAAAATTCGAATGGACAGAAGAAGCTCAGCGCGCCTTTGAAGATCTTAAAATGACACTTTTGACATCTCCTGTCGTCGTGTCGGCAAAAGAGAAAGAGCCTTTACTGCTTTATATTGCTGCCACAAATCAGGTGGTCAGCACGGTCTTGGTTGTTGAGCGACCTGAAGAAGGGAAACCCCATGGTGTATAGAGGCCAGTCTATTTCCTGAGCGAGGTCTTATCGCCATCCAAACAAAGGTACCAACATTACCAAAAACTAGCATATGGGGTATTTATGATATCACGAAAACTACGCCATTATTTTTCAGAATATCCGGTCATAGTGGTTATGAAGCACCTTTGTCAAACATCCTCAACAATCCAGAAGAAACTGGGCGTATCTCTCTATGGGGCATCGAATTATCCCTTCGAGACATTACGTATGAGAAGCGCAAGTCAATCAAGTCACAAGTTTTTCCGGATTTCATCATAGAATGGACAGAGTTGCAATGTCCAGGTCACCTGACCTTTCAAGTGCCTGGACAATGTACTTCGATGGATCAAAAAGAATGGAAGGAGCAGGGGCAGGAGTCATACTAGTATCACCACAAGGCAACAAAATGCACCATATACTTCGGATGTGCTTTGCAACCACATCCAATAACGAAGCTGAATACGAGGCCTTGTTGCACGGCATGCGAATGGTCAAAGCTTGCGGTGCAACTTGCCTCAAAATATTTGGAGATTCTAATCTTGTGGCACAGCAAGCATTGAACAAGTGCCACACCGTCAGCGATAATATGATTGCTTACCGCGATCTATATGGCGTTATGGAAGCTCAATTTGATGGATGTGAAGTATCGCACATATGAAGAGCAAGCAATGAGGAAGCCGAGAATCTAGCATACATCGGATCCTTGTGCTTACCAGTGCCACCTGGGGTTTCTGGGAAGAAATAATGGAGTGGTCAATCAAAGCAAAAAGAGTCTCCGAAGTCATAGCACCAAAAAAAGGGGAAAGAAGAAACACCCGCAAAAAACTTGGGGGCTCCATCGGTGACCAAGAATATAGAAGAGGCCATCGAATAAGAAGAACAGGAAATTGGAGAGGTCATGCTAATTGAACCTACCTGGATGGAGACGTATATTGCATATATGACTAAGGGAGAACTAACCGAACATTTTATAGAAGCCTGATGAATCACCCGAAGATCGAAGGCCTTCAGAATAATCAAATGGGAGCTGTATAAAAGAAGTATTTCGGGTGTGTTGTAGCGCTGCATGACACCTGAAGAAGTAAAAACCATACTCAAAGATATACATGAAGGAGTTTGTGGTCATCATGCTAGTAGCTAAGCAATTGCTGCTAAAGCATTCAAGGTAGGATTGTACTGGCTCACTGTAGTTCAAGATGCAAAAGATATCGTCAGAACATATGAGGCATGTCAACGGTTCGCAACAAAGCCTGGAGCACCTGCCGCGGAGTTAAATCTTATACCTCTAGCATGGCCCTTCGCTCAGTGGGGACTCGATATGGTCGGAAAACTACACAAATCATCGCCAGGAGGGCACGTCTCTCTGCTAGTAGCAGTCGACAAATTTACAAAATGGATCGAAGCAATTCCTATTACCATCCAAGACGGAACTTTGGCTGTGAATTTCATTAAATCCATAGTATTTCGGTTTGGCATACCGAACAGCATCATCACAAACAATGGGACCAACTTTACTTCCAATGAGTTCAAGGAGTACTGCTAGAAGATGGGTATCAAAGTAAGCTATACCTCGGTAGCTCACCCGCAAACAAATGGACAAGTAGAAAAAGCCAATGAACTAGTCACTGCTGGACTCAAGAAAAGACTACTAGCGCCACTGGACAGACCAAAAGGAACATGGGTTGATGAATTACCATCTGTCTTATGAAGTTTACGTACAACCCCAAATAATTTGACACAAGAGACACCTTTCTTTCTGGTCCACGACGCAGAAGTCGTGCTTCCTGTTGAGTTGTCACATGAATCCCCAAGAGTAGATGCATACGATGAAGAAGAATCAAGAGAAGCACTCGAAGATGATGTGGATGCACTTGATGAAGCTCGAGATGAAGCCCTACAAAGAGAAACTATGTACCAGCAAAACTTGCGCAATTACCACAGCCGACGATTATGGCCTAGGTCCTTCGCAGTAGGGGACCTAGTTCTTCGGCTTAAGTAAGATGGCCCTCGAAAGTTAGAATCACCATGGGAAGGACCATACGTTGTCATAGAAGTTATTCTTGGAGGAGCATATTGATTACAAGACAAGAAGACACGAGTCAATTACTCCAATCCATGAAACGTAGCACAGCTGCGATTTTTTTATGCATAAGATTACTTACAATGCGATAGGATTTACGGTTTGGCTTCTTAAGCAAGAATATCCAGGCCAACGGCTAGGTGTTATACGCCCAAAAAATAATGTATCATTGGTTTTTCTTCTTGTGTATAGAGAGATAAGTTTTTCGTAGCTTAAGCTCTTTATTATTTATATATGTTCAAAAATATCTATGTTTTCCATCAAGCTAACAACAACTATGAGCCCATGTCTAGATATAGGCATCAGAACATAGCCTCGGGGGCTACTCCCATCGGGAGTGCTGGCGCGCACCCGATAGAAATCCAATTGTGTATGATTAAAACAAAAATATGCATGATTGAAAATATCTATGAGTTTGACATCAATGTATCCTCAAAAAGGTATCCTCAAAGAGATTACTCCCATCAGGAGCTGGTATAAAGCATTAAAACTATATGATAAAAGTCAGAAATATTGGCAGTCCAGCAGGCCAACCGCGGAAAAACCAAAAAATCTCGGATCGCGCTCAAACGCGACAAAATTTCGAATGCCATATTCAGAAACATGAAGGTAAGACCCCAGGATTCATCCTGTGTAGCCTGGTAATCGCACAAGAATGCGCTCTGCCAGTAAAAATATCCGTATCAACGATACGATAAAAAATCCCGACGGATGCGTTGGGTACCCGATAAAATAGAAGCTGGAATTCAGTATTTGATAAGACCTTAGCGTCCCGAACTGTATTACACCAGCAATAAATTCCGAGTTCAAGCCTGAGGACTTGAATTTGAGGACAACCTTGTTTTTGCCCAGGAGCAATTAACTAATTCCTGATCCGTCAGAAGCATCAGACTCGTTGTGCCAAATCCCTATGAAAAATAGAAATAAAGGAAAAGAACAAAAAAGAAATTTTGAGACTCAACCTAAAACTGTGGTTCAAGTAGAGTCTCGAGGGCTACTGACATAGGTATGATTACTCGGATGCTTATGATTTACTACCCTATACTGGGTAAAAGGCTTCCGGCCATGGAGATTTCAGATGATAGCCCAAGAAAGCAACCGACAAATACTTTGATTGTATTAGAAAAAAGACTATAAACCAACATTGTGTTGGTATTATAATCACGCGTATGTAAAACCTATCCGCATACAGCTTTGAGACCTGACATATTATATATAGGACGGGAGAAGGCCAAGCGAGGGTACCGAAAATCTTCCAGGCAACTTGTAGTAGTGCAATGTCCCAATATTCAGGCGACTTTGACTCCATTATTTTCCTGACATCTGAAAAAATCCCCAGCGTTCTCTTTTCTGTGAAACCCTAAGTCCTTTACCATAGACATTGCCGAGGTTACCCCTCGTCAGGCGCAAAGTCTTCCCCGGTTTTCCCTTTCCTTTAATCAATGGTTTAGCTCTGGACAGTAACATATTAAGATCATTATAACCCAGAAAGAATGTGAACAAAAATATGAAGTCTAGTGGAATAACTTACTTCATGACGCCCGGCATTGTTTGTGGGCCAGCTGAGACAATCAGAGTTTTACACTTTGGGTAAGCATTTCTGGAAGCACTTCAAGTCCTTCATCCTCCCGAGGAATTGGATCATCTTTGTGGATATCCCTCAAGAGGAGCCAGATCTGACTCTAGGAGGTCAGCAAGCAGAAAGTAGGAGTATCTCAGCATTGTAAATAAAACATATACAGATGAACAAGTACAAGATGGGTTAGTTATTGGGGATATACCAAATAGGTATACCTACGGAATAGTTTCGTACTGGCAAGCCCGGGTGGCCCACATATGGTGGTTAGGCCTATGGCCTAACCGGCGGCCTAGTTGCTGACAGACAAGACAGAGGTCCAGCCAGAAGATGAAAGGCGATGTTTTACCGTCTAAGATGGAAGGCGCCGCATTGGAGGACAAGACAATAGTTTATATATTAGTCTAGGACTCTATAATCGTATCCGGCTAAGACTCTCCTTGTAACCCTAGGTCCTGACGCCCTTATAAGACGGCCTACGGGAGCCTTTAGAGCATACACAATCTAACAGACAAGTACATAGCACAACCCGCATACATTGATCCCCACAATCCCTGTAATTCGGCATATTGACATTATTTATAGCAGGAGTGGGGTCTCGCCACCGTCGTGAGATCTGAACCTGGGTAAACTGCGGCAGGCCGGCCCGGACGCTCTCCGCCTTTCTCCGCGTCTCTAAACTCGCCGTTGAGATGCCCCTTAGCTTACGTGTCGGCAATGGTGCCCACCGTGGAACAAGAGGCGCTTACAACATGGATCCGGACGGGATCCCTCGCCGACTTCGAAGGCGGCCAAATCGCATCTCCGTCGGCACGCGGACTTCTAATCACTCTTGAGAGGGTATAAAGGATTTATCATCTGTCCCCTCCTCTCGGGCATGCGACCGAGTTGACGCTGTCGCAAAAATCTGTATCAAAACATTCAGCGCGCGCTACAACGACACGATGCGATTGATTGAAAATCGTCAAGCCTAGCAGGGGCCGTTGTATCCGCACTGGAGCTGATCCGTACGTCCAACAAGCGACGCGGTCGGTTTTTCCAGTATTCGGCTCCTTCACGGGCCAAGGCGACGATCCCTTCGGTCTCGTAGCGCTTACTAGGCTTGGCCCTAAACGATCTGGCCAAGTACGTAGTGCGTATAAGCAAGCACCGAATTACCGGATCCGTTGTCTGTTTTGAGTCTCTAGAGAAAAGTACTAATATCATCGTTTGCTACATCTCAGCTATCAAGTATTAGCAGACGCACATGGACCAGAACTCGGAAAAAGAACCAACATCAATGATTCAGCTTTAAACATCACCAACGTACCAACATTGATTGATGATGCCGGCTAAGGACCGAATTGGAATACTCCAGTGCCGTGACCAGTGTCGGGAAAACCGTCTGTCCCGCCGGTTTATGCCACTAGCTGGGAAGCCCACTTGGATATACCGTGGATTTTCCGGCTTCATCCGGACCAGATCCGTCTTCATCGCGTACAATATTGACTCCGTCCAAACAACTAAGACTCAATTTATATTTATTAATTTTAATTGTTTATCACTATGAGATTAAGTTTGGTTCACTTATATCCGGAGTCTTTTACCGCTTTCGTTTTGATCCTATCTTTTTCACGATTTGTCTTACGCTCGTGAGTATAATTTTTACTGGCTTACCGTTTAAGGCCCCAGTATCATGCAGAAAACCCGCCTAAGGACGTTAGTTTAAGTTTTCTGCCTACACGTTTTCTATTGTTTTATATGTAGATTTCAGGGTTGTGACATTTCAACACTTAAAGCCGGCGTTTGTTTATGAGATTCTAGATTGTCTCGCTAGTACTCGCTGCAGATGTTCTGTGCTTAAAGTTTTGCCGTCTCACGAAAAGTCAAGCATATAAGTCAGATAATCCAGCACTTTCTTAAACAAAACTTTACATAAACTATTCAAGTTAGTCGAGTTTTTTCGCCTTAACAGTCTTTACGTTATCCAATTGCTGCATTGTTTCAGCTTAAAGCATTTACTCAAAGGCCACGTTGTTTTGTCTCACATATATTCGTTGGATACAATTAAAGGAACAATTTGATATAATTATGTTTTTATTTTTATGTCTTTGGTACATGACACTTGGACGTTCCAGCAGTCCTCGGATTAAGGTGTTTTGAGCCGGCTTTGCACTAGGCTTGACACCCGGGGCTGCAATCACAGTTGTTGACCAATACTAAAGCCGCCTTTGAGGGAGCCGACTCGATGCTCGGAGGCTTAAAATCTCTAACTTAAGAGTTTTGTCCTGCCTTGCATCCAAGCCGGAATAATCTACAGTGCGTCGATGTCCAAGATATGGTGAAAGTTCTCTTTGAGCATCAAGGCAGAGAATTTAAGAGAATTCCACCTTGACACTCGAGGGCTACATCGATGCTGAATTTCTGTGAAGTTCTCTCTGGAGCACCAAGATGAAATAACTTACGACTTGACGCTTGGGGGCTACAATATTCACATTTTCGCTGAAGCTACTCTGAGAGCATCAAGATGAATTTGTTTTGAAATTCTGACTTGGCGCTCGGGGGCTACAATCGTTTGATATATACCGATGCATGTCTTTTTGAGCATAAAGTTGCCTACGACGAAGCCGACTGAATGCTCGGGGGCTACATATGGTTATGTCTATGTCAAGAAAACTTTCAGGACAGTGAGAAATCCGGCTAGCAAAATCCGGAGGCTTGACATCAACTTTGCCTTCGCATAAATTTCCTGGGTTACACGGATCGTCAGCCTAAACATTAGTGACATGAGATGCTCTAAGACCTCAATTTGGCAAGCTCCTACGTCCGTAACTTTGTAGGCTCTAAGTCAGCAATTTGGCAGCATTTATGACCATGGCCTGGTAGCCATGATTTTTTCCGGCTTACATATCGTCCCGCATGGATGAAGATGTTGAAGACGTTCTTAGAGCTGGAAAGAATCACTAACTATTCATTAGAGAGTTCTCCGCCTTGGATTCGTTTGTAGAAACATACAAGCAACTATCTGGCTAGGCTTATCCGGATGAGAATATGATTTGGGAGATCTCCAAGATTCTTCATGAAGCCCGCCTATAAATTGAAGATGATGTGATACTTACACTCAAAGCTAGACGGAGGAATGTGAGGATCTTAGAGAACTCCAGAGGCTACTGTTGGGGATATACCAAATAGGTATACATACGACATAGTCTCATACCGGCAAGTCCGGGTGGCCCACATATGCTGGTTAGGCCTATGGCCTAACCGGGCGGCCCAGTTGCTGACAAACAAGACAGAGGTCCAGCCCGGAGATGGAAGGCGACATGCCACCGCCTAAGATGGAGGTCGACGCCTTGGAGGACAAGACATTACTCTATGTATTAGTCTAGGACTCTCTAACCGTATCTGGCTACGACCCTCCTTGTAACCCTAGGTCCTGGCGCCCTTATAAGCTGGCCTATGGGAGCCTTTAGGGCAGACACAATCTATCAGATAAGTGCATAGCACAACCCGCATACAGCGAATCCCACAATCCCTGTAACTCGGCGTATTATCATTATAGTGGTTTATAGCAGGAGTAGGATCTCGCCATCATTGTGAGATCTGAACCTAGGTAAACTGTGTCACACCATCCTGGACGCTCTCCGCGTTAGCCCACATCTCTAAACTCGCCATCGGGATACCTCTATAGCGTACGTTTCGGCAATACCATGACATTAGTCGAAAATCTTACTAGGGTCAAGGGGTTCTCTTCTATGAACATGTCCATGGAGATCTCCGAAATTTTCCCTATTAATTGCTCCTTTATCAACCACTTGACCCAAGTCTCATATTCCTTGGAGGGAATTGGGATCCGGCTTACTCTCAGGCTATGCTTCTTGTTATTGGTGATCGTGTGCATCAGTCGGTCCCCACAATGTTGCAGGGGCTGAATTTGACAAGCTATCCAACAATGGACTAAGTCGGATCCCCTCAGTCCTTTATGCTTCATCAAAAACTCAATCCGCCTCTTGGCGCAGATCAATTCTTCGGAAAGAGTCGGCTCCTCCACATCCCAAGATTCTTTGTGGGCGGCAGAACCATCGACGAAAACCGGCAAGCTTTCGGGCTTACCGGGAGCCGACTTGTCCTTATGATAGAAAAACATAGACGGCCACCTCTTCACTAATTCACTAGCTATAACTTTGGGATAGACCCGGTCTCTCCTAAGGACTAAGCTAAGGGTTCCGATATTGTATGGAACACCGACAGTGATAGAATTTTTCCTAGTATTAAAATAGTACTGGGAACAAAGTAAGTCTCGGCTTAATTCCGAGATAACCCTCATAAAGAGAGGCATGGGAACTTACCTCAAGAATAGAATTTGGAGGAAGATTATGGAGCTGCACGCCGTAATAGGAAAGTACCTCAGAGAATAATCCGACGGCGCGAAGCTCAAACCTCGATCCAGATGGATCCCTAAGTGAACTCGCTCGTTGTTGTGGGGAGAAGGAAGTGGCTCGCCAAAGACGCTCCGCCACTCGTCGGGCAGAGAATACCCTCCTCCCGGATGCATCAAAGTTTCTCATCTCCCAATACGAAGGGGATCTAGACCCCATGGTACCTTTTGTACTCCGCCACCACCTATGATGTCGTGCCGCCAGAGCTTGATGCTTCAGCCATCTCGCTGGAGGAGTGACCTTGGGTGGGCGGCACTGTGGGAATTGGGGACATAGAGAAGGGAAGATGGGGGTGGTGGTTTTTGTTGGGGTGAGGGAAGACAAGGGCACAGGTGGAAGAAAAATGAGGAGATTTTACCCCTTATAACCCCGTCTACGCCAAGATTAGTGTAAACATGCAAACATAACACCACACATCATGGAATGAGTAGAGAAGCTTCCCCGCGAAGGATACACCGCCTCAATTTCTGCGCATGCATCGGAACGACGCCTCGGTTCCGCGTGCGGTGATACATTGCAAATGTATCTATAATTTTTGATGTTCCATGCTTGGTTTTATCCACTTTCTTGTGTTTTGTCCACACTTTGGAGTACTTTTCATATGATTTCTTGGACTAACCTATTAACAAGAGCCATAGTGCCAGCTGCCTGTTTTCTGCTGTTTTTTGTTCCAGGAAAGTCAGAAAATGAATATTCTTGGAGTTGGACGGGATAAAAGCCAAAGTGTTATTTTTCCGGAAGACTCATGGAGCCAGAATACGAGATGGAGGAGGGCCAGGGGCTAGCCACACCCCCCACCCCCAGGCGCGGGTTGGGCCTGGCCGTGCCAGGGCATGGTCAAGCCGCCCCAGGCTGCCCCCCGGTCTCCCTCTTCGCCTATAAGAAGCCTTCTGACCTAAAAGCTCTGGGGGTGTCGACGTTTTTCCAGAAGGAGTTCCGCTCCGCCGCCACCACCAGATTCCACAAAACAGCATCAGAAACTCTGTTCTGGCACCCTACCGGGACGGGTAATTGGAGGAGATCATCGCCATCATCATCACTATCGCTTCTCCATCGACCATCCATGTTTCCCCCATCTATAAGTGAGTAATCCCCCGTTGTAGGCTATGGGGATGGTAGGGATTGGATGAGATCGTTCATGTAATGGCATCAGATTGTTAGGGCATGGTGCCTAGTATCTTTTATTAGTGCTTTATGACTTTGTTGCAACTTGTTGTGCTTAATGCTTGTCACTAGGGCCCGAGTGCCATGATTTCAGATCTGAACATGTTATTGATTCATTATGATAGTATTGTTTTTGGTCTTATCTGCAAGTTGTATACACGTGTTGTTGTCCGAAACAATGGCCCCGAAGTGACAGAAATCGGGATAACCGGAGGGAATGGCTTTGATGTGAGGATCACATGTGTTCACGGAGTGTTAATGCTTTGCTCCGGTGCTCTATTAAAGGAGCACCTTAATTGCCAGTAGTTCCCTTGAGGCCCCGCTGCAAACGGACTGGCGGGACAAAAGATGTTGTGCAAGTTCTCATTGCGAGCACGTATGACTATATATGGAACACATGCCTAGGATTATCTAGTACTTGGATGCTTTATCTGATTTATCTGCAATTGCCCTATGTTCTGATTGCTATGTGAATTGTCTTGTCCATGCAACGCCCGTCCATCCATCCCTATGCCTACCGCACTCGAATCCTACTGTTTACTGCTATTGTTACTACTGCCTTTACTTTACTACTGCTGCTGCTTTACTATTCCTACTACAAAACTATTGCTACTGATAAACTGTTGTGAGCAAGATTGTTTCCAGGTGCAGCTGAATTGATAACTCAGTTGTTAAGGCTTATAAATATTCTTTGGCTCCCCTTATGTCGAATCAATAAATTAGGTTTCACTTCCCTCGAAAATACTGCGATACACCCCCTATACTTGTGGGTCATCAAGACTATTTTCTGGTGCCGTTGCCGGGGAGCATAGCTTTATTTATCAAGTTCACTTGGATTCTCTATCGTTCGCTGCTATCCATCCATCATGGGTAAGTCTCGTGATGGCAAGTTTCCTATTTTACCATCCACTACAAGAAGAGGTACGGTTCTGAACACCTCTGCTGCTCTTGATTCACCGTCTGTTATAAGTAAGCTTGTTACACCACCACATACACATGCTACACACACTGCTACTACTACTGAATCTGAAACTTCTAATGCTTATGATGCTGCTTCTACTTTTCTTGATAAAAGTGGTTCATTAGGTCCTTTCCTAGATGCTACGATTGCTAGAACTATAGCAGGAAATACCGAAACTCCTAATGAAGACACTACCACACCTGTTAGTTCACCTGACTCTAGTGAGAGTTATGATATTGAAGATGGTTATGTTGAGATGACCGATGAGTTTATTAAAGAATATAAAAACACCCATGATAGGAGCGCTGCTAAGAGTCTCCTTGAGAGGCGTACTATTAGACCCAAATTGTCTCATGTTGCTAAGTTTGCTGCTTCTCCCATAAACATTATAGATGAAGATTATGATTTCTCTCTCGATCTATCTTACATAGCTATTGTTGAGGAAGAATCTTTTTGTGGGACTAAGAATGAAAATGCGGTAGCGCATATGAATGAAATTTCTACCATGAGTGGCTTGTTTTATGATGATATTAAAATGCATACTTACTTTGTTGCTAAGATTTTCCCCTTTTCACTGAAAGGAGAAGCTAAAACTTGGTTTAGTAATTTACCTCCTGGATCTATTGATAGCCCTGAGTGCTTGATTAGTAATTTCCTGCAGAAATATTTTTCTCCTAGTGCTAGAAATGCTATTTTGCGGGAACTTTTTGATTTTAAATAGGGAGAAAAAGAGGTATTGCCTGAATCTTGGGCAAGGTTTTGTGCTTTGATTCATGCACAAGCTGGAAGTCCATTACCTAAGAATGAGCTTCTTGATATATTTTATAATATACTAACCGAAGAATCTAGGACATACCTAGATAGTTGTGCTGATTGTGTTTTCAGGAATACGACTCCTAAGGAAGCTGAGGAATTAATGGCTAAAATAAGCAAGAACTATGAAGATGGGACTCCTCCTAAACAAGTTATACCTGAAGTAATTGTACTTGAACCTACTACTCCGGTGCCTATTCCAACATCAAAGAAGAGGGGAATTATTGAATTAAATGATGAAGTGATGAAGGAAGCTAAGAAATGTCTTAAGGAGAAGGGAATTAAAGCTGCAGATGTCAAGAATTTACCTCCTATAGAAGAATTATGTAAGCATGTCCCCTACTCATCCACTATTGAGGTACACTCTCTCCAACACTTTGATGAAGGTGATATCCCTTACTCTAAAACTCCTGAGCAATGCTTAGAAGAATTTGATATCTTTATTGTTAAGCAAGATAATTTTAATAAAAGGGTGCAAAATCATCTAATGGAAAACACTAGAGCTATTGTTGAGTTGAAAGATATTGTGGAAAGAACCTCTAATGATGTTAAAATGATTGTTAAACACTTTCAAATGGTTCAAACTCAAATAGATCAAGTCGTTAAAGTGCAAAACGACTTGCTAGTTAATGCTGCTAAATAAAAACATGCTTATGAAATTAGAACTAGAAGTGGAGCTGCTACCCAGGATCCTCTATATCCTGAGGGGCATCCCAAAAAAATTGAACAGGATTCTCAACAAGCTGAAAATAGTGGTTCTACTCGTAAGAAAAGGAAAAATAAACATAAAACTGTTGTAGAACCCTCTGAACCTGCTTTAGATCCTAATAGTATATCTATCTATGATGCTGAAACTGAAAGTGGTAATGAATAAAATGAAGTTCCTAATGAAGATAAAGTTGAAGAAGAACCTGAAAACCACACTAAGAATACTAAATACACCAAATACGATTTTATTGCTAAGAAACATGGTAGTGAAAGAGAACCTTGGGTCCAAAAACCTATGCCTTTCCCTGATAGGAAACACAAGTCAAAGGAAGATTAACACTATAATAAGTTTTGCGAATGGATAAAACCTTTATTCTTGCAAATTCCTTTGGCTGATGCTATTAAATTGCCTCCTCACTCAAAGTATATGAAGGATATTGTCTCGAATAAAAGGAAGATCCCTAATGAAGAAATTCCTACCTTGCTTGCTAATTATTCCTTTAATGGTAAGGTTCCTAAGAAACTTGGAGACCCAGGGATTCCAACTATCCCTTGCTCTATTAAAAATAGTTATGTTAGAACTGCTTTGTGTGATTTGGGAGCTGGAGTTAGTGTTATGCCTTTCTCTCTCTATAAGAGACTTCAACTGGAAAAATTAATACCAACTGATATATCTTTGCAAATGGCTGATAAATCTACCACTATTCCTATTGGTATATGTGAGGATGTACCTGTTCAAGTGGCTCATAATTGCTTGATATTAACTGATTTTGTTGTGCTTGAAATGCCTGAAGATGATAATATGTCTATTATTCTTGGGAGACCTTTTCTTAACACTGCAGGAGTTGTTATCAATTGTAATCAAGGAAAGGTTACTTTCAATGTGAATGACAAGGAACATACTGTCTATTTCTCCAAGAAGATTGAAGGGACTTATGGTTTGAATTCAATTTAGCATGTTGAGGGCATTCAAGTTGGAGAAATATATTGTCCCATAGCAAGAGAAAAATTTAAAACTATTATGATTGGGACCATTGCTATCAAGGTTGAGGTAACATGATCATTCGTGGAATACAAAGTTTTGTCTCATATGAAATTGTTTTGGTAATGAGACCTGATCAACCTTGTTAACAAAAGGATTTCATCGAGCAAAACAATGTTTTCACTATGATTATTTCCGCTTACTTATATTCTATCCATTTTAGTTTTTGCTTATGCCTAACTTAAAGGCGTTAAAGAAAAGTACTTATTGGGACATAACCCAAAAGTTTTAGATGAGTCTTAGAAGTTATTACCTCAGTAATAACTGCTCCTTATCCTTTTTATTTGCTTTTTGTGCCAAGAGTAACCTCTAATGAGAGAGAAGTAATGGTTGGGAAAGTTGCTGTCCCGAAACAGATTTCTGTGCTTCACCGTAAAAATTCGTGTAAAATCTCTATACATCCTTTTGAGGCGTGAATTTTTGCGCTTCTGCCCCAGGTTGTTATCTAACTTTTGTTAGTTCAACACTTTTTGATTTGAGCAACAGAAGGTCTTAGAAAAAATTCGTATTTACCTGCTGGTCTGTTTTGACAGATTTCTGCCATTTTCTGCATTTGCTTCTTGTCGGTTCCTTTTTGAGTTCTTTTGGAGAATTGAGATTTTTGAGGGAAGTTCTTAAGTAGCTAGTGTTCTAATGGAATTTTATTTGGTGTTAGAACTAAACCTTAAGACTTATTTATCTTGAGTGCAATAATGTTGCTAATAAAGATTGTGTGAAGTTTTATATGAAGGAAAAAAATTCAGGTGTATGGAAGGAATGAGTAATGAGATGAAGGATGGACGAAAGCTCCAGTTTGGGGATCCCACGCGTGTCACCCCAAGAAATATCCAAGAAGTACAAGCGTCAAAGCTTGGGGATGCCCAAGGCATCCCCCTCTTCATCAATAAAAATCCCAGGTTTCTTCCAAACGCTTCATTTTTATTGTTTCATGCACAGTTGTATTGTTCTTGGAGCGTCTTCTTTTTCGTTTTTGTTTTTTTGTTTTGTTCGCTTAGTTTTCTGAATAAATTGGTTGGACCCTCCTCTTTCATACATTGGTGTTCAAATGGTTTGGTTTGGTTTGGTTTGGAAAAGAGTAGGAAAGCTCATGCTTAAGTGGTAAAGAGAGCTTGTTTTGGACTGTGGCCTATGCTTTGTCATGCCATGCTTGATATTGTTTTGGCTTTATTCTTAGTATTCTTTGCTGTAGCATGACTTGTTATAAACAATTGAGATTTCTTAATGTGCCTTGGAAGAATCATGCGTTGTTTTAGCATATTAAAGCATAGTATTGTGGTATTCTCCTTTGATGCTTTATTTGGGTTGACTTGGCACATGTTCACACCATGTTATGACTATCCCAAGTCACCATAAGCCTTTATGATCCTTTAGTTTTCAACTTGTAGTATCACTTTATGCTTTGATCAATGATGTTTTGTCGCTATGCATGATTATGACCATTATTGCTCTCTTGTTTATCGCTCCCTTACTATTGCTAGCCTTCATTTCCACTGAGTGTTTTACTCATGTTTCCAACTCCCTTAAACCAAATATTGCCAAAGTGTCCACCATACCTACCTATTAGCATCATTTGCTACTTCCGTGCATATCCAATATGCCTTGTTTTCTTCCGAATAAAATGTTTGCTTGTTATGAGAAAGTTAGTTAGTAAAGCTCTCACGAACTTGATGGCACACTTTATTTTCTGCACTTAATGAACCTGAACCATTGTGACTCTCCATGAAAGTTATATGCTTGCAAATTATAGGATGGGGATTAGCAGAACCGTGTTGTCACGAAGAACACTTTCAACACTTGTAAATATATACCCAGTTGATACCATGCTCTTTTGTTTGCAGATGTCGTCGGTGTGAAATAAAAGGGGAGCTTGTAAGCCCATGGAGTTATGTATGTGTGTTAGAGAAACACCTGGGCCGCTGGTCTAATCCATGCTGACATGGTGGAAACCTGCAGCGTAAACATAATGATATCTATGAAGCATTCTTCTTGTAAAAAAAGAGAGAGAGAGATGGCTATTGAGAAAAAGAAGAAAAAAAGAGGTTTATGAAAAGAGGAAAGAGAGAAAAAAGCACCATTTTCCCATGGTAAATAAGGAGATTGCTGAGATACTCATTGTCTGCTTGCCTTGTCATTTTTATATGGGGATTCTTCCGTATTATCGGGCAAGGGGTACCCCGTTGGCGGTTCTCTATGATACGCACATATTTATGATGACAAGAACTTACCGGTAACTAAATTTGAGTAGCATGAGGAGTGGCCCTCGTACTCAAGGGACATGGGATTTTCAGTTTATAGTCTGTCAAGCATATAACTCAGATTGGACCTCACTTTCACCTTAATCACATTAAAGATGCTTATGATAGAGGCAATGAGAGCTCAAAGCTAATGAGTACCATACTTTCAGCATTTGGAAGCCTTTCAAACTTTTCAAAACCTGTTCATTTGCTTGTTGAGTCTCCGCACATTCTATGAGAACTTTCTTGAGAGCATAGTGGCCATTCTTAGTTCTATCTGCATTGTCCCAAAACTTTTTGATTGATGCTTACCTTGATATTGCTTGTTTTAAACTATTTGTATCTAGTCACTCTTGGAAACTTTGAAGGTGTCCTATGCATTTATGTTTGCTACTCTATGAGGGACAAGCTGAATGCCACTATGCTATGTTTTCTTTATGTGAAACAAACAAACGTCTTACAAAGCATTGTTATTCATGAATCTTTTGTTTGTGCCTTTTCATGTTGCATCATAGTTTCTTTGTCTTATTGCTAGAACTTTGTCTTTCATGTTATGATTGAAGTACTATGATCCCATCTTTGAATGTTTTACAAATGCTTTGATCAAGTTCATGATGGTGCATGTCACCTCAAAAATTATTCTTTCTTTTTATCACTTACCTACTCGAGGACTAGCAGGAGTTAAGCTTGGGGATGTTGATACATTGCAAACGTATCTATAATTTTTGATGTTCCATGCTTGGTTTTATCCACTTTCTTGTGTTTTGTCCACACTTTGGAGTACTTTTCATATGATTTCTTGGACTAACCTATTAACAAGAGCCACAGTGCCAGCTGCCTATTTTCTGCTGTTTTTGGTTCCAGGAAAGTCAGAAAATGAATATTCTCGGAATTGGACGGGACAAAAGCCAAAGTGCCTATTTTTCCGGAAGACTCACGGAGCCGGAATACGAAACGGAGGAGGGTCAGGGGCTTGCCACCCCCCCCCCCCAGGCACGGGCTGGGCCTGGCCACGCCAGGGCATGGTCTGGCCGCCCCAGGCTGCCCCTCGGTCTCCCTCTTCGCCTATAAGAAGCCTTCTGACCTAAAAACTCCGGGGGGGGGGGGGGGGTCGACGTTTTTCTAGAAGGAGTTCAGCTCCGCCGCCGCCACCAGATTTCATGAAACAGCACCAGAAACTCCGTTCTCGCACCCTGCCGGGACGGGGAATTGGAGGAGATCATCGCCATCATCATCACTATCGCTTCTCCATCGACCATCCATGTTTCCCCCATCTATGAGTGAGTAATCCCCCGCTGTAGGCTATGGGGATGGTAGGTATTGGATGAGATCGTTCATGTAATGGCATCAGATTGTTAGGGCATGGTGCCTAGTATCTTTTATTAGTGCTTTATGACTTTGATGCGACTTGTTGTGCTTAATGCTTGTCACTAGGGCCCGAGTGCCATGATTTTAGATCTGAACATGTTATTGGTTTATTATGATAGTATTGTTTTTGGTCTTATCTGCAAGTTGTATACACGCGTTGTTGTCCGGAACCAATGGCCCCGAAGTGACAGAAATCAGGATAACCGGAGGGAATGGCTTTGATGTGAGGATCACATGTGTTCACGGAGTGTTAATGCTTCTCTCCGGTGCTCTATTAAAAGGAGCACCTTAATTGCTAGTAGTTCCCTTGAGGCCCTGCTGCAAACGGGCTGGCAGGACAAAATATGTTGTGCAAGTTCTCATTGCGAGCATGTATGACTATATATGGAACACATGCCTAGGATTATCTAGTACTTGGATGCTTTATCTTATTTATCTGCAATTGCCCTATGTTCTGATTTCTATGTGAATTTTCTTGTCCATGCAACGCCCGTCCATCCATCCCTATGCCTACCGCACTTGAATCCTACTGTTTACTGCTATTGTTACTACTGTCTTTACTTTACTACTGCTGTTGCTTTACTATTCCTACTACAAAATTGTTGCTACTGATAAACTGCTGTGAGCAAGATTGTTTCCAGGTGCAGCTGAACTGACAACTCAGTTGTTAAGGCTTATAAATATTCTTTGGCTCCCCTGGTGTCGAATCAATAAATTGGGTTTCACTTCCCTCGAAAATACTGTGATACACCCCCTATACTTGTGGGTCATCAAGACTATTTTCTAGCGGACCCACCAATCGTCACACTGACAGAATATTTGTTAGTGACAAGACTAGACCTAGAATGACGTCAGGTTGTGTCACAGACCAATTTCCGGCTTAGTTTGAAATCGAGCAAGAAAACAATGGTAAGATATTAACAGGTCCAACTCATTTTTGAGACTCAGATCCTACCTTTTGTTTTGGAGTTTCAGGAACCCTTCAAGATTCTACAGCCGAATAAAAATCAAGCTAGATGATGAAATCAGACTTTGGATTTTGGAGTCTTCCAGGGGCTACTATTGGGGATATACATTCCGGGTATACCGACTGTGGCTTGCTGACCAGGTTGGCCCACTTCGGGTTAGAGATATGCTTCACGGGCGGCCTAGTCAGGGAGATAAGTTGGAAGCCCAACCGGCTACATGAAGGCCCAAAAGACTTAACAACTTAGGCCTATAGGAATACTTGTAGTCCAAGATGTACTATGTACCCCGACTCTATAACATAGCCGGATAGGACTCTCTTGTAACCCTAGGACCGGATGACTATATAAGCCGTCCTAGGGATCGGCCTTTAGGGTAACCAATCACATCAACCTCAACTCGCATAGGAGAAACCACTTTTGTAATCTGTACATCCGGATCTACCATATTACTGGTTTGCTAGAAGGAGTAGGATCTGTCCACCGTAGGCGGATTCGAACCGGGGTAAGCTTCTCTCAACACCCGGATTTTTTATCCTAGATGCCTGTTATGCCATACATCACAATGCCGGGATTACCATTTTTGCGAGACATAACAGATTGGATATCACAGTACATCATCCATTACAAACCATAATAAGGTCTTACACAAATAAAGGATCTCATGATCCAGTCTTAATACTTGATTTCAACCTAAGTATTTTGAATAATGATTTCTATCTTTGATCTTATTATTATGAGTGAGTAGTCCTTACGGGCTATGGGTTGGGGTGAAACCTCCAAGCGATTATGTGCATCTAATTTATAAGAGTATTGTGTATTGATTGAATAGAGATACGTATCTTTGTTTCTTTGTCTCTTGTCTAGATCTATGGACTTGTAGGTACGCAAGATCCCAGAGATTGATAAAGGCTCGAGGTGGGATACTTGGTTAGACGTGATCTCATAAGAAATCCAGTGACAGAATGGGAAGTACGGTCTTCTATTAGCGATCCATTGGGGAACAATAGCAACATTACTTCTTAAGACTTTGATCTACGTTTTCACTAAATAATTGTTTCTAGACCGGTGCTGCGCAGTGCAAATAGTTGGATTAAAAGACTATTGCTATGCCTATTACTCGCAGAGGCTCTAGTATATCGGGATGTGCTACCCACAAATTATATATATATTAAATCACTACACATGAATATGTGTATTACTATCTTTATCCCATTTTACATGCAGCTGCAGGTGAATCTTCAACCCTGGTCTATGTCCATCCATTGATACAACCCACATTATAAAGTAAACTAGAAAGGTCCAGTGAATGAAGGTAAAATGAAGAAACAAGTCTTGTAGACGTGCCTTAATATTTTCCTTTTAGCATTGTTTCCCAAGGATTCGATTAAACTTAGGTTTACTAGGGAAAAATCTACTATACTGCATCCATAAATCTGAATTTAAGGTATCACTAACAAATTGAAAAATGGGTACCTAAAACCAAGATTAATTTCTTGTAGGGCTACACTTCCGGTGGGTCAAAATGAGTGCTTGATACTAGAGACACAAGTCACATGACTAGAAGCAAGGAGATCATCATGGAGATGAAGCCTAATCAAGATCAAATAACTGTCTCCTAGGGTGATAAGTCAAAGTCAAAGGTATTGGGTCTTGGCAAGGCTGTGGTCACCCACGATATATCTCTTGTGGATGTCATGCTTGTTGAGGCCCTTGTTATAATTTACTTTTAGTTTGAGCCCTTGGTAAGATGGCTTTTGTTGTTTTCATTGATGATGATATTGTGGTACTCTTGTGGAGCAAGAATCTTAAGGTCGCTTTCGTTGGGTACATCAAAAACGACTTGTATGTGGTGGACTTTTGGGGGGAAAACCACTGCATCGAAAGGCTGATGTGGCTTGGCTATGGCATTGACAATTAGCCCATGTCAATATAAGAACTTTGCAAAGTCTCCACAAGGGTGGCCACATTCTTGGACTAAAATACAATGTTTCCTTTGCCAAAGATCATGTTTGCAGGGCTTGTGTTGAAGGAAATATGCATGACTCTCCCCATCGAAGGAAGAACATTATTTCTTCTAAGAGGATCTTAGAGCTCCTTCATGTGGATCTCTTTGGTCCTCCATCTCATGCAAGTCTCGGTAGGAAGAAGTATTGTCTGGTAATTATTGATGACTACTCAAGGTATAGATGGGTCTACTTCTAAAAGTCGACGAGTGAGACTCAACAAACCATCATCGACTTTGTCAATGAGGTTCAACATTAACACAATGTTCCCATTTTGTCAATAAGAAGCGACAAAGGCTCCGAGTTCAAAAACTACACTTAGAATGAGTTTTTAAGTTAAGAGGGGATAAGCCATCAATATTCCACTCCATATACCCCACAACAAAATGGTGTAGATGAGAAGAAGAACAAGACTTTAGTGGATATGTAAGGTACATGTTGGCCGAACTCAAGTCTTCATATAATTTATGGGCTAAATCTATATCCACTGCATGTCACTCAACAAACCGGCTCTACCTCTGCAAGAACTTGGACAATACTCCTTATGAAATACTTATCGGTAATAATCCCAATATTTCCTACTTCCGGGTGTTTCGGTTGTAAGTGTTTCTTTCTGTAATAACCCTAACTTTTAGGTTGTATAATTAATTATGGTTAATTGAAAATCAACCTCTAATTGTTTTGATTCCTTTCGCTGATCATAGTGTTTAAAATGAATGTTGATATTTACAAGCAATAAGTACTGAGGAGTTAATTTATTATTATCTAGTTAGAACCTAATTTACCAGTGCACACCCATCATAAGTACTAATGCATGAATTTGCCGACCGATCTAACCAAAAGTGGTAGATTAATCATGAAGGACCTTACATGTCTTGATATTAGGGGCCATCCACACGCACTTGAGGTAGCGCAAGAGTGAGTAGACATCTATGTGGAGCCGTGCATGGTAGATAGCCTGTAACATGTGACATGTATATGTAGATATTTTCCATCAACTGACTCAGAGCGATCTAAGAGCATCTGATATTTTAGCTATATCAGTCGATGTTGGCCTATTATAAATAGAGACAACTTCCTCTGTCTCAACATAGAACATCCATCAAGAAATAAAGACAACGTAATCCATAGCGAGTGAGAGAGAGGATGATATCATGCATGCATATTTGGAGGTGATAGAATTATTGAGTAGGAGGTGCTATGTTGTTACTCCATAGCAGGAGAGAGAGAGAGTCGAGCAATAAATATGGAGAATATAGTTTCTATTATCAGTGTATATTAGTGTGGGTTTTCTTGTGGGAGGATATATTGCTCTTGCTTACTATTCTATGAAGCCTTATTTTAAAAATCAGGCGAGCTTCTCATATATCTTTCATATCTTTTGTAAATTATGTTTTGATGTATAAATCTATCTTGCATTATTTGAGATACTGGATATTTCCTTTGAAGTATTTATGGACTAATATGGTGGTGTCATGATATGGTGATGGATCCGTTTGGAGCCACCGATACGAACTGGGTATTTGTCATGAATATGGATTTGGAGAATAACATGGGAATGAATACTATTTTTGTAATTAAAACTTGGTGCTACGAAGATAACTGTATTGTACCGGTCATAGTCCAGAGGTATGGGATTGGCTGAGTTCTTCGCTAGGGACGTCCCTGAAATGGAATGTGTCGGTGATGGATCCATAGGAGCGGATGGCACTAGTAAATTCAGGTGTCTAGGTTTAGTGGTTCAAAGGGCTCTAATCTTCTAGATTCTGTGTAGTTCTAGTTGAGGTTGTCGATGTTGGGTACCCCTCTATAGAGCATAAAAGAGTTAATATTAACCCCTATGGTTCTCGAGTTTGGGAATGCTTACTTTCTTTTGTTGCACAATGCATTTTTAAATTTCCTAATTACTTTATTCATATGTTTTTGGAAAAGCAAATATATTTATATGGATGTGTGTATGATTAGTTTGCTGAGTATGATTTATCGAACTCACCCTTTCTCCCTAATATTTTCTGGATGCGGTTAAAAGAGAAGACTCGGTCGTTCAAGAATGAGATGGACTAGTGGGCAGGAAGAGAATTATAGAACCTAGTTGTATTCCTTTGTAAATGTAAAATAAGCATGTAATAAAATTAGTTTGAGCTACTCGAGATCCACTATACCGGCTTTTTCCTGTCTTTTTAGCCTTACGGGTATATAGACCTCCCGGTCTATATGCTTGTGGCGGCTATCATTCTCCCGGGGCCGGTCTTGGGGCGTGACACTTTCTCAAAAAAGGAGTTTGTTTGTCTAAATTTGAGTCTAAGGCCTTAAAAGTTATTTTTGTTGGTTATGGTGCCGAATCCCACACTTATACAGTCTACAACAAGGCCTCTGGAATTGTTGTAGAATCTTGTAATGTTGTGTTCGAGAAGAATGACAGCTCCCATGCGAGGCAAGTTGGTGTTTGTGATACAGATGTTGAAATACCCCAAGATGCCACAAGAAGAATGAGTGTGGGATTTTTCTACCCTGTTGATGAACCCGTTGTGGCCGATCAGGAAGGGAAATGCTCTACTCAAGTGGAGCCTCATCTACACAAGGCCAACACACACCATCTGCTGAAGCCAACAATACACCTATCCAACAACATACTAAAGATCATGCACCTTCTGATCAAGTTGGAAGTCTCAGGCCGGATAATCCGGCCTCCCCCATGGACGGATCATCTGTCCCTACAACTCCTTCAAATTCTAGCAACGTACAAGACCAATGAGAAACTCCCAGGTCGGACTATCTAGCCTCACCATCGGCCAGATTATTTGGCCCTGCAAGTCCCGAATTGCAGCAAATCTAATATTCATGTTGATTAAGAACAATATCAAGTCTCTCACACTTTTGCTAATGTTGAACTAGTGGTTGGGAAAATTAATGATATTGGTCAAGACGAGGACCAAAATGTTGAAGAGATCCCTCCAAGAAACAATGAGGAAATTGAAACTCGTCAGAAAGCAAGAGCTGAAAGGAATCTTGAACTCAGAGGTCACACACTTGATAAAGTGGGGGTGATCTAAGAATAAGGGTGTCCACAAGAAGAGAGTTAGCAAGCTTCAGTGATCATCAAGATGATATCTCTATGGTGGAACCCAAAAAGGTGTTTGAAGCGCTTGAAGATGAAGTTTGGGTATTGACCATGCATGAAGAACTTTGAGGGCAGCAAGGTTTGGAAGCTAGTAGAGAATCCCAAAGAGTGCCGCAATCTTCAAGAACAATAAATATGAGAATGTCATTGTTGTAAGAAACAAGGCAAGATTGGTGGAACAAGGTTTCTCTCAAGTGGAAGGCATTGACTTCGGAGAAACCTATGCTCTAGTGGCTCGCCTTGAGGCTATCAGTATCCTTCTTGCAACCCCTAGGCTTCGAGGATGTAAATAGTTCCTTTCTTAATGGGCCATTGCATGAATTGGGTTATGTTAAGAAAAACCTAGGCTTCGAGGACCCCAACTTTACTCACCATGTATACAAACTCGATAAGGCGCTCTATGGCCTTAAACAAGCCTAACGTGCGTGGTATGAGCATCTTAAAGAGTTGTTGTTAGATCATGGTTTTGAGGTTGGGCAGATTGACCCCACTCTTTTTTACTAAGAAGGTTAATGGGGATATTTTCATGTGCCAAATATATGTAGGTGAAATTATCTTTGGCTCTACTAACAACGCTTTTAACAATGAATTTTCAAGCTTATGACTATTAGGTTTGAGATGTCTATGATGGGAGAATTAAGGTTCTTTCTTGGATTCGATATCAAGCAATTGAGAGAAGGAACCTTCATAAGTTAAGCAAAGTACATCCAAGATATGCTCAAAAGATTCAAGATGACGGATCTCAACGGCGTTGCTACACCAATGCAAACTAAATGTCGTCATGAATTAAATCCCAATGGTAAAGATGTGGATCAAAATGTATACCGGTCCATGATCGGATCTTTGGTTTACCTTTCTTAATATAGATCTGATATTGTGATGAGTGTAGGAGTGTGTGCAAGGTATCAAGCATCTCCTAAAGAAAGCCACTTGGTAGCGGTCAAGAGAATCTTCCGGTATTTAGTTCATTCCCCAAACTATGGATTGTGGTATCCCAAAGTCTCAAATTTATCTCTATGTGGGTACACGGATTCAGATTGGGTTGGTGATAAGGATGATAGAAAATCAACTTCTGGAGCATGTCAATTTCTGGTAAATCTTTGGTATGTTGGTCTTCTAAGAAGCAAAATTGTATATCTCTCTCCACCACCGAAGCTGGATATGTGGCTGATTCAAGTGCATGCACTCAGTTGTTATGGACGAGGCAGACTTTAAAGGAATACAGTGTCAATTGTGACAAAGTGCCTCTTTTATGTGACAATGCAAGTGCCATGAATAAAATTAAAATGCGGTACAACATACAAGAATAGAGCATATTGATATTTTCAATCATTTTATTAGAGATCATGTTGATCATGGAGATATTGTGCTATCTTATGTGAGCATGGAGGATCAACTTGTAGATTATTCACGAAGCATCTTGATGAAGCAAGATTTTTCTATTTGAGGAATGAGCTAAATATCATAGATTCAAGGATCTTGACTTGATTCCCTTGAATACACACCTATGTCTTAACCTTTACTTGGTTTAGATCTGGGCATGGACATAGGGGAGTGTGATCCTAATTGATTGGTATAACCCTCCCCCATAATGCCAAAAGTAATAAAAATAATTTCTCTTAATACCATTTTGTGATATGTGAGCTTAATTGATAAGTATTGGTCATGAAACCAAGATATATATTCGCGTTATCATACCATACACTCCTACATGGTGGCTTCGAACACCTCACTCTTAACTATTAAGAATCGATTCTTTGTGGACCTCATTGATTTTTATTGACTATCTTCTATTCTTCCGCCACCTTTCTTTGGCTACCTTAAATTCCACCATCCTAATTATATATGTCGCCCAAACATAACTGACAAGTGTCAAAGTAAACATCCATTACTTAAGAGGATACAAGTCATACCCCGGATGCCATTATGGCTACATTAATCAACATCAGTGGAACTTCATCAAGTGTAGAGCCCGAGCCATCACTTGACCTACATGCAACTTACTGAGAGAATGTCCTAGCTCACATAATCGTCCACATCACTTTCTTCTCAATATCTAACCAAGTTAATAGCCAGGGAAAATGCCAGTGAGTACTTTGAATGTACTCGCAAACCACCTTAAGAGAACAATAATAACAAGAGGATGTGCAATATGGATGTGGTAGTAGGAGGGCTCCATGAGAGGTTCTTTTCTAAAATAGTTTCTCTTTTAGATATTGCATCTACAGATATTTGTTGAAAACTTTTGTAAAACATTTTGGAAACCTTTTTGAAAAGTTTTGGAAAACACTAGGATTGGGTCACCCATTTTATCATCCCCCGATCATCATTTGACCACTTTTTTATCTTCCGTGATCCTTCTGGATCACCTCTCCTTCCCTGTTGTCCTTCAGACCACTAGTTTTTAGAAACTCTTTCCTTTCCGAAATCCTTTTTTGAAAACAAAACTAGCATCGCTCTACAGTATTTTGTCCAAGCCATCCATAACCATGGACATAGCTATTCAAATAGATTTACAATCTGTAGAGGTTGTACACTTTACCCACACCTTTCCGGGTACCCTGCCCTGATCACCTATGGATCATGGGTCGAGTAACCGATCAAGACCTTTAGAATGCCCACTCCAGTACAAGTGCCTACCCTATAAGTATTTCCCCTCAACACCAGGACTTCAGGTACCATGGACCAACCGGAGTGCCTTTGTACACTTTTAATGAGAGGCTCATAGTAACGCATGGAGGCCCGCAGACCCTTTGTTCCTTCTCCTAGGTGCTAAGTTACATTACGGGGACCCAGAGAAGGCCCACCCTCTTGAGATAGAAATCCCCTATAGTAGTTGTGAGACAACTCATACTAGAGAAGACACACTTCTAGCCCAGCCCCTTCCCATATAGGAGTAATGTGGTTGCACGGGTTAAGTAGTTATATCTAAACCTGCAAAGAACCGGGTGAATTTTCGAAAACATTTTCCTCCTCTCCTTTAGCACCCTTTGTAAAACAAAAACCTTTTTTTCTCAAACTTCTCTTCGTAGGTTAAACCTCACCAAGGTTTTACCATAAAACATTTTTGTAAAACTTTTCCGGGGTCTTCCCATCCTATTGTTTTGCTTCGGCTAAAATGGGGGCATCAAAGGGGTATGGTGTTATACACCATCTACCATACTAGGGACAAGTATGTGTCATCAAAGGGTTTGTACTTAGTAGTACGAATATGTAATGGTTTGGAGGAGCCAAGCCACTACCAGGTATAGATCATCATATAATAAAACAATGCAGTCTTCATAAAACAGTAGGTAAAACATGCATCAGTAAAACAATAGGACAAGACTTATTAGCAAGAAGGTGGTTTTCCTGATGATCAGCAATATGGCAATATCTTCCTAGACTTCTTCTTAGAATACCATAATAACCATCTTCTTCTGATCGCTGATATAATCGCAACTAGCATCGTCAAGGATAATACATGCAAGCAAAAAAGACACAATTAACACAAGGCATACAAGCACCAATAACACAAGACACAATTAACACAAGGCAAACATCAAACAAACATTCAACAAATTACTAACTTCAGTATGTTTTGATAAAGTTTATATCTTTCGGAATTTCTTTATTTGCATTTGGGGACTTTACTTTATGCTTTAATTGTCAAATACCACCTAGTAAATGGATTTGGAAATAAGGCTTCGGTCTGTATGATGTCAATATACAAAAATGGTATCAACAGATAGTTATTGAAATAACACGGCCAACAAAAGTGGTTTCGTGATTTTATCAATTTTCTTTAATTACTTATGATTATGTTAGTGGAAATAACCCTAGTTTGGGTGAATAAATCACCATAGAAGACCCGGAACTCAAATAAATATGTGCTCAGAGGATATTTTATATCCTTAAGTTTGTGATTTTTGAGAGTTGGATCCACCTCAAAATAATTACCAGAATGCCCTTGGAAAAATCCCAAAGTCAGTTCTTCTTAAAATTTGTCTTTTTAACCAGGTTTATTTTACAGGTCCAAAAGACATGAGACTATGGGCATTGGATAGGCATTGAAAATACCTTCTAGTAGAAATTGGAATTACTATTTTTAGAGTTGTAAATCCTTTGAAATGATTTATTTAGTGAAGTAACTATAGGGAGAGAGGTTTAATTAACTACAACTTACTAAATGCTCAATAAATTATGAGCTACTGGATCTTGGTATTATTTGTTGCAGCACATCTAGGAGAGTTTGAATCAACTCAATATCTAGTATAGATGGCCCTATAGAATTCCTACAATTCATTTCCGAATTGATTTTGTTATTTTTTATACAGGTAAACTACAACTCAAACTGATAAGGGACCAAGGCCAAGTGATGGTACTGAAGATACCTTCAGTAGGAAGTGAGTTTACCCTAATTGAATCTATAAATCTCCTGGTAGGATTTATTCACTAGAAAAGATACTAGTTAGAAAAATTATTCGTAGGAAATCATGAAAATGATTTTGGACCTGTGGCTTGTTCTGCATGTTAGGAAAAACATATAAGAATGAGTAGAAATTTATATCTGGACAAAATAGGGTCTTTTCAATTTTTACTTGGATTTATTTTGAGTAGGGATTAACAGATCTTGAGAAAAAAATATAATAAAGAGGAAAAGAGGGTCGGGCCTGAGCTGGGGGTGTTGGGCCGCATGGGGTAGATATGGACCATCCAGCTGGCGCAGAGGGCAGGAGGTCATAGTTCAAAACCCGCGTGGTGGGGTCCATCCGTCAGGGAGAGTGGGAGGGTGAAGAGGGTACCGGGCTCCAGGAGCCGTCCGATTAGAAACGAATCAATGGCACAGGGCCTTCGTTTTCCTCCGGCCGCAAATAGGGGAGACCAAACCCTAGAGGTGCTAGAGGTTGACAGGGAGAGCTCACCTGAGGCGGGGAGACATCAATGATGGCGCAGGGAGACGCAGCAGTCGGTGACAAGCCTGGAGAGGGGTGGCATGGCTGGTTTCCACGACTAGAGGTACCTCGCGCAGCCACAACCGAACATAGTTCATTGGACTTTGTTGGAGAAGCGGGTTGCTGGCATCCCTGAGCCAAGGAGAGGGTGAGGTTAGGTAGCCCTGGTATGGAGAAATCCATGCATGCAAAAAGAAGAGGAGGGGAAGGTCTGGTTGACCTGAAAGCTGGCATGCAAGATGGAACCCGAGAGGATCTCCTCTTCTCCAGAGCGACACAGAGGGGGAGGGTGTTGGGGCTTCAGAGGAGAGAGAGTGGGTAGATGGAGGATCTAAAGTGGGGATGGATAGACCTTTATGTGTATACAACAATCATGCTAAGAGTTGGTCAAAGGAAGGTAACATGGAGATGTGAGCTTCTACCAAAGTAGGCCAGTTGATAAGATTTGCAGAAAAGATTACTTTGTTGCCTGCGAAACCATCAAGGAGAAGTGGTTTAAGAGATTATATAGCCGAGGGAAAGAGTAGGCCTTGTAAGTCTTTAAGATGTTCTACAATATGGTTCAAGTGCATTTCCAAAAATGCACAGGGGTTGAGAAAGAGAGAGGTTCAAAGATGAGACATTGATAACAGTTTTCCAGACTTGGCCATTTTTGGCAGATTTGGGGATTTTGACTAGATTACAAAAGTTAGTGTTTTTGATTGGTTGCAAGGTTCCAAATCATCATCAAGTGGATGATGTTGAAGTTTAGATTGAGTAGAAAGTATTCATGCTTGGAGTTGGTCTTCATGGCCTTGGAAGCTTCTAGAAAGGATTAGCTCTGGAATGATCTAGTTAAGGGGTTAATGCTTCACTTTAGGGACTAGAGGTCAGACCGAGCTTTGTAAAATTGGTTAAGGTTTTTATTATTAATTTAGCTTGATCCTAGAGTATGATATCCTAGGTTAGATCATATTACTTCTTAAGCAAGCAAGTCCAACAACATTTCAAGGCAATTCATCAGACAGCAGATCAAGGCAATTTATCTAAGGAAGCATACCAAACTTCTACTAAGGTTATCATCAAGCCTAGCTTGATATAAGGATGGGTATCTTGAAAAGGTTGTGTTTTGAAGTATATAAGAGTCCCTTGGTATTTCTACCAAGAATAGAGTTCAAGGTTTTATAAAACGTTTTGGAAAGCCTAGGGGTAAGAGTATTTTCAAGGTTCTGTCTTGAAAACATATGGAGATTATATCTTATAGATCTCCATCATTTTGTCAATAGAAGCTACTAAAATGTTTTAGGGTTGCAAGGAATCTTGGCTCAGGTTTGTGAAATGCCAAAACATTTGAGAAAATGGAAAATAAGCCAAAACAGTTTTGTCAAATAGCTTTTCTCAACTGAGGGTGAGGTAAGGAGTATATCATCTAATACATAGTCATATGCATAAACACTATCCAGCAAGTAAGCAAACACTGCATCACTTAAGAAGAAAAACTATTGTTCCCCTAATTTTTGCATTCTGAACAACTAATCATGGTTGCTGAAATTGGGATGGTACAATATATGAGCCATTGAATTTTCTCTTGGTATTTAAATCTAGCTCATATTAATTAGGGTGAATCCAATTCTATTTTTGCATGCTTCCATGCATGATACATGTTGTTTTCACAACATTACCATGGAAGCCTACATAGCCACTTTTGCATGCCATGTAGTAGTAGAAACCCAATTCATTTCACCCCTGGCTTTATTCCTTTTGTGAGCTTATTTGATTCCATGAGGCCGTATTGCTTTTGCAAAAGGTGGAGACCACCACCATGTGCCTCCCTCTCCCTCCTTTTGTAATAGTACCAAGCCTCCCCTTGATTTTGCAAAAGGTGGAGACCACCACCATGTGCCTCCCTCTCCCTCCTAAGAGCATCTCTAGCAGCGGCGCTAAAATAGCGCAGCGCTAAAATAACTGCTTTTTTACTGCGCGCGCACTGTATCCTCCTCCAGCAGAGGCTGCATAATTTCGCGCGGCGGAAACAAATACCACGGCGCTGCATTCTGCGCAATCCGGAGCGACAGTTTTGGTGCTTCTTCTCGCGTGCCCGCTTTCGCTGGAGACACGCGGCAATAGGCAACCGCTGTGAAATTTCCCTCCTGCGCCCCCTTTCCCCTCTCGCGCCCCCTTCCGCCGCCACCACCAAACCTTCGTCGGCGCCGCGCTCAGCTACACCGGTGGCCGCCCCCACTTAGTGCCCGTCGATGCCGCGCTCACCTACCTCGGCTATGCCCCACCCACCGCCTTGGCCACCGCACCCGCCGTGCTCTCGTGCTGCGGATTTCCCGAAGATTGGCGGCCACGCGCGCTCGATTCGTTGAAGGCGTGCCACTGCGGCGCCGCGCTCACCCTCGTCGGCGCCGATGTCTTCTTCGAGCTGGGAGCGAATTTGGCGCACACAAGGTGTTCGTCAAAATCCCCAAAAGGTTTGTTCCGCCGTGCCCGCACCCATTTTTGGAGATGGTAGAAGATGTTTAATTATTTTTGCACATATGTAGATTAGTTCATCCTCATCCTATGATGATTCCGATGATGAGTTTGATATGGAGGAAGATGAGGCCATTGCCATGGTATTGACTTGGCGAGCCAACAAGAAGCCCAAGATAGGTGGCTCGGTTTTGGTAGGCAGAAATTATGGAGGGAACGGATCGAAGGCCACAACAAGTTGATGTGGATCTATTTTAATGACGATGCAACATTTCCCGAGAGCTATTTTCGTCGCTGTTTTCGGATGAGCACGTGTTTGTTCAAGCGCATCGCAGAGGAGGTGGCCAAGTATGATACATATTTTGTGCAGAGGAGGAATGCCGCCGGAGAGCTCGGGCATAGCACCTATCAGAAGGTGACCGCCACTTTGAGGATGTTGGCATATGGTATATCAGCGGATCTGATTGATGACCACTTGGCTATGGGTGAGAGCACCGCTATCAAGTGTGTCAAGAGGTTTGTTGTGGCCATTGTGCAAGTCTTTGGCGCCATATATTTGAGATCCCCCAATGCCGAGGACACGGCTAGGCTCTTGGAGGAGAACGCGGCTCGGGGATTTCTCGGAATGCTTGGCTCCATAGATTGCATGCATTGGAGTTGGAAGAATTGTCCGGCGGCATGGAATGGACAGTTCAAAGGGCAGAAAAAGGATTCCACTATAATCCTTGAAGTGGTGGCCGACTACGAGACTTGGATTTGGCATGCTTTTTTTGGTATGCCCGGGTCTTACAATGATATCAATGTTCTTCAGAGGTCTCCTCTTAAGGCAAGGATTGCATTGCGTGAAGGTCCACTAGTGGAGTTTGAAGAAAATGGCCACAAGTACAACTGTGGGTACTACCTTGCCGACGGCATCTACCCAAGGTGGCAAACATTTGTGAAGCCGATTAAGAAGCCCAAAGGTAAGAAACAATGTAGTTTTCATAATGCACAAGCGGCAGCTAGGAAAGATGTAGAGAGAGCATTTGGGATTTTGCAAGCCCAATTTGCCATTGTGAGGGGGCCGGCTAGAGTTTGGGACCAAGAGTGTCTTTGGTATATTATGAATGCTTGTGTCATCATGCATAACATGATTATAGAGGATGACCGTGGAAAAGATGTTGTTCAAACCCACCACTATGATTTGATGGGTGTGCCCGTGCAAGTTCGACGAGCAGAACATAGGATGGCATGGTTCATGGCCTCTTAGCATATGATCCGGGACAATGAAACACATGATGAGCTTCAACAAGATCTCATCGAGGAGTGGTGGAAATGGTTTGGAAGCCGCTAGTGTCATATTTCATTTGTACGTTTGTTGTATTGTTGTGAAACAATTTGTTGTATTTGTTGGTGAACGGCTTTATTGTATTGTTGTAAAACTATTTGTTGGTGTCTTGTAAAACTATTTGGTTATTGTTGATGCAAAACTTTGTGTCATAATTTTTTTTAGACATTTTTTGTTTATTTTTCGGTGTTTGTTTGATCTAGTTAGATGTATACGTATGTTGGATTGTTGTTTGCGCTGGTCGAGCGCGCGCTACTATGCAGCGCCTGGTGAAGTGCTGCTTGCGCGCTGCATTTTTCAGCGCTGTTTTACAGGTTCCGGCGAAGGGCACGCAGGCTCCGCGCGCTGCATGCGGATATAGCGCGCTGGCTCGGCGTTTAATAGCGCGCAGATATAGCGCTGCTGCTGAAGATGCTATAAGCTCACCAACCCTCATAGGCCTGAGATCTTAGATCTCAAACACCCAGCCGACCCCTCTTCTTCTTCCCCAAGCCTTGGTGGCCATGCCCTTTTCCTCTTCGACCGCGAGTCCTGCAACACTCCTAGTGCGTCCACCAACTCTAGGAGGCCCCTCTACCTCCTCTTCGTCGTCCTGGACCGTAGCAGCGCCAAGAGCCATACCGGAGACGCCGATGCTGATGCCATGAACTCCCACCAAAACTCCATGCACGTGAGACCTACAGCAGATCCCGTCCTCTCCATCAAGCACTGCTCGCTTGGAAGCGCTTATGGTGAGGCCCTCTTACTCCTAGACATCACCTCTCTCTCTCTAGTGCCCTGCATCACCATCGCTCGCCGTCGAGCGCACTGCGCATGCCGCCGCCACGCTCCTATTTATTTGTGAGAACTCGTCACCTTCGCCACAAACCTGCATCGTGCCCAGCCAACCCCAGACGACCCAAAGGCCACGGTGTGGTAGCTGGCACTCCCAGCTCTCCAACGAGCCCAAGAACGCTTTATTCTATGCCCGATAACCGCCACCAACATTGCTGGAAGACGCTCCCGTCGACGCTCTACTGCTAGCCCATGACCAGCGCAGCCGGTTCTGTGCCGGTGTTCACCGCTTGCTCGCTTCGCATCCAGGTCACGTCTAGCATCCCCGACAAACCATAGCTGTAGCAGGTTGTCCCATCTCTCCAGCAGGCCAAGCCTCGTTCGATTCGGTCCAGAGACGCGGCCATAATCATTCCCGAAACATAGCTTCAATGCGTAGTTTCTCCTGACGAGTTTCAGCTTCGGTGCTGCTTTTTTCTTCAGAGTTACACGCGATAGAAGATAGTTTACCTAAAGCTGCACCCAGATAGAATCATCAACCCATCGCAGCCCAGATGGTCACCGCCGCCGTCCGTGTTAGGCCGTTACCATGAGGTCCTCGGTTCGAAACCCCTCGCCCTTTTTTCTTCTGCTTCCAGCACGCCGACCTGCCCCACCTAACAGGCTCCCTTTTCTTTTGCTTCGAGCACGCCGACATGCCCCACCTGACAGGCTCTCACCCGCAGCGCAACAACAGTCAGTGAATCTAGCCATGAGGTCCTCACCCATGAGGTCCTTGGTTCGAAACCCCTCGTCCTTTTTTCTTCTGCTTCCAGCACGCTGACCTGCCCCACCTGACAGGCTCCCTTTTCTTTTGCTTCGAGCACGCCGACCTGCCCCACCTGACAGGCTCTCACCCGCAGCGCAGCAACAGTCAGTCAATCTAGGGCTCGCCTGCCAGTGACACCATCTAACTAGCTCTCGGTACAAAATGTTTTGGCTTTTTTATTTCAGAAAAAGATAAATGACATATAAATGCATAAATTAATATCTGTTAATTGCAAAATCCTTTTATAACATATGATATATGTTTTCTGATCATAAAAATGTTAGGAATATTAATATGCTATTTAAAATATTTTCTAGGCAATTAAAATTTTCGAATTAATAAATACCATTAAATGCCATTTTCTTAATAAATTCACATGGTAATTCCAAATTCGACTAATAATATGTCTAAATCGGTCAGCGCGACGAGACTGTTCTATTTACACATTTCATGATATAATTTGAAGCATGCATCATATAAATATTAAGAAAATTATAAGATTTATGGGAGTAAAACATGTCTAAATAATTAATTAAAGTGCTTTATTATTGTTTTCCCACCTCACCCATGCCATGCTATATTATACCATGAAATTATGCATCATTCTATCATGGAATTTCTTGTTTTCTTGTTGCATATATTCATATGATTGTGCAATTTATTTATTGTGGCCTTTGTGTGTTTGAATTTTATTCTGGGAAGACGTCGAGGAAGGGAACTATCAGGAGACCCAAGAGTGTACTACCCAGATCTCGGCTACCCTACTGCTGATCTGACAGGCAAGCATTTCCCCATGCTTGCATATATAACACCTATGCCTCTATCTTGTTCTTGCATCATTTAGTCACTATTACATTAAATTGGAATCCCAACTATTGCATAGCCTTTACTTTTAAACCCCACCGAAACTTGTACCACAATCCTATGAGCCATTACTACAGGAGTTGTTTGAGCCATGCGATTCATAGAATTGCATGTGTAGGGTTTGTGCGAGTCTTTGGATAATGAGGTACCTAAATAACTTAAACTGTGTAGTAATGAGATAACTAAAGAAAGAGGCATCGGTGGGCAATATCTGTTATTTGGTTCTTCCACGCTTACTTGTGTCACGTGGGACCCGAGTACTTGATACATGTTCCTTGACTATTCGCACTATCCACATGTTGGAGACTCTATGGATGCCCCTTCGCCTGAGCTTGATTCACAATTTATTTCTTGGGGCCACAAACTAGTTTGGGGCTTTATTACTATCATGTACTTATGCCATGTTTACTTCTTTATTTACTATTGCGCCTAGAGCGCTTGTACAGTTTAGGAATCACGTGCCACGTTTCCGCTGTATCGACAAGCCCAATCACACTTTTGGGTTTCCAGTGGTTTACAGTTGTCGACACACACCCTAGGTCCGTCGCGGAGCCGGCCGACTTTCTAGCGGGTAGCTTAGTGGGGTGCCCCCATGAAATAATTTCTGAATCCCATGAATTCATTGTCATGGGGCCTTGTTGCTTTTTGTTTGGTTCTTCCTGAGGTTGATCGAGCGTATGTTGCTATTTGTGCAGCCCTGCAGGATAAATCTTTCTAAAAGTCATGTTCACGGTTATGGATGACTTGGAGAATAGTTTCTCGATCATAGATAACTATAACTAAAGTACCGCATTTAATTTGATTAAAACATGACTAGAAAATAGTGCAACACTCATGGAATGGTTAATAAAATTGCCAACGTATGGGATGTTCTTACGCCTTCTCATCAGTAAGCGAGAAGGAGGGCGAGCAATGTTTATTTATGTTACTTATATAACTGTTGTTACTAATTAACGAGTGTCCATCCATCTCTGGTTGGGCGGATGATGTAGCATTGATGGCTCTGAAGTATAGCCATCTATGTCCATATTTAAACTAGATATTATTCATATTTTTTATGAAATATGTCTCTAAATCCTGCCACTAATGCCTAATAATCAAATGGATATGCAATCCTTTCTTTCTATTTTATCCTGCACAGATGATGACGTTTTATGATGGGAATTACTACATTAAAGTCAAAGATACGATGTTTCCAACCACCAGAAGAAATCAGGAGTCGTGGATCGGAGGCAGAAGCTTTAACGACCAACTATACGACCGAAACAAAATTCCGGCCGTATAGTTTTGGTCGTATAGTTTCTATCGACGCCGCTAGGTCAAACAGAACAACTTTCAAGAAGGGACCTCTATATAAAGAAGCCTCGGGCGACGAGAAAAGGGCCTGCCTCTCGAGTCCCTACCCCAGATCATCAGCCGCCGGAGGAATAGACTTAGATCTAATCTCCAAATCCTTCTCCACCACCATAGCCATATTCCACCACTTGTAATAGTAGATCTCATCTTCGATTGGCGACATTGTAAGACTGTTTCCTATCAATATCATGATTCCCATTACAATATATGCGATTGTTGATCTCATCTCTATGTGTGAGTAATTTTCCTTGGGCTAAGGGCATCGGCCTAGCCATGTAGCTTTTGTCCATGTTATTTATCATAGATGAGATCATGTATTAGTTTGTATGACATGATGATTATTGTACCATCTCTTTCCTCAATCTAAGGACTTGTCAGGTACCCAAGACCCCAAGGATTGATCCAGGTATAGGGAGTATGAGTAATGACTAATCTGCAGGATAGGGACCCTAGTGACAGAAGGGGTAGTACGGCTGTATCTAAGGGATTTACTTGGGATTAACGGTGACATCACTATGCATATCATTATTTCTCTTTCTTCTATGGATGATACTAGTAGGTTATTGCTATAAGCGGTTGCGGAGGCAATATCAATTATGGATGCACTGCCCACATATAATTTATCTTGCTCTAACAATTACATGCATACTTTATCTTTATCTTTTATTCCCGTTAGATGTTTTGCACAGCTACAGGTGAAATGGAATGCCCTAGGCCCTCTCTCTCCATTGACAACAACAAAAAGACACAAATTCTTTGTCCAGTAAAAACACAAAAATAATTCTAAAACTCCCGAAGGTCCATTAAAGTAACTTCACTACACATCTGCTTCCCGAGGATTCGATAAACCTAGGTCTACTAGGGAAAAATAAGCTATACTACATCCGTAATCCGGATCGAAGGTATCAACCATTTTTTTGGCGCCGTTGTCGGGGAAGCAATAGCTACCCTGGTGAGGTTAGTAGGAACCTTGCTAGTTTTAATTCATGTTTTTAATTTTTAGTTTACTTTCAGTCTTTATTTAAAAAATCAAAAAATTAGTTAGTCTTTAAATTCTTGCTTTTACTATTATAAGACTCTGTTTAAGAAAACCCAAAAACATAGGAACTATGGCTAAAAAGAATCTTGCGGAGTTTGCTACTCCCAAAATGATTATTTGCGTACTCCTATTACTCAGCCAGCAATTGCTCCTGATGACTATGAAATTAAGCCCCATTATTTAAGTTTGGTTCAAAATAATCAATTTGGAGGCTCTGTTGTTGAGGACGCATGTATGCACTTGAATACTTTCACTAAAATATGTGATATGATGCGCATAAAAGATGTTGACCCCGATGCGGTTAAATTGCGTTTATTTCCTTTCTCTCTTAGAGGAAGAGCAAAAGAATGGTTTCTATTTTTGCCTAGAAATACTATTACATCGTGGGTGGAATGCACTTCTTTATTTATGACTAAAATTTTCCCACCTGCAATGAATATGTAACTAAGATCTAATATTACTTGTTTTAGACAGGAAGAGTGTGAGCCACTAGCTCTTGCATGGGAGAGGATGAAAGAATGCATGAGAAACTGTCCTAGTCATGGGATGGAAGTCTGGTTAATTCTCCATCTATTTATAATGCCCTTAACCCTGTGTCTATGTCTATGCTTGATACTGCAGCTGGAGGAATATTTATGGGTAAACATATTACCGAAGCAAAGCATCTGTTAGACAATATGCAAGACAACCATGCCCAATGGCATATGGATAGATCAAACACGAAGAAGGTGAACTCTTTCTCACCACAAGAAAATGAACAACTCAATGCTAAGTTGGATGAGCTCATATTAGCCATAAAAGGTAAGGAAACCCAGATAAGAGCTATCCTAGAAAAAATATTGAAGAAATAGACTTCATTGCTCGTAATGCTTATAACCCTGCTTGGAAGAAGAATTATAATCCTAATTTTCAAAAACACTATTCTAATCCTGTAGGTAACTCTAATAATAATCTAGGAACTAGTAATGGTAGTCTCGAAGAAACACTTAAGGCTTTTATAGACTCACAAAATGAACAAAACAATATTCTTGTTAAAATAATAGAGAACCATGATGTTATGCTTGGTAAATTATCTAACCAAGTTGTAAGTTTGAGGAATGATTTGCAGGCCCTCCAAGAAAGAATAAGGATTGTTGAGGCACAGCTAGGTAAGATAACCGAGAGTCAAACTCTCACTCTAGCTAAATTTGCAGGTAAAGCTAAGCCCAATCTTGTTGAAGACCTCAAGATTATGAGAATCCAAAGAGAGGATCCTGAAGAACTTGATTATAGGAATGCTCCTTCACTAAGTTACACCGTTGAAGATCTTGTAAAAAGGATCAACGTTAAGATTCTGGTAAGTGAAGGAAATGAGGAAGCTATGTACCAATACTTCGTTAATCAGGTATCAATAAAGGTACGTGAGCTTGAGGAAGAATATAAGAAAATTGCTAAAAAATTACCTGTGAAGCTTGATGATATATTTGAGCCTACTATTAAGATTAAAATTGGGACCAATGAGATAGCTGCACTTTGTGATCTCGGTGCAAGTGTCTCAACGATTCCAAAAAGTCGTTTTAATAATTTAAATCTTGGCTCTTTTGAGATCACCGAGTTAAAATTGCATCTAGCATATTGTACCTACAAACAAGTTGTAGGAATTAAGGAGAATACTTTAGTATACATTAAAGGTTGTCTTGCTCTTATCAATTTTGTTATTGTTGACATGCCTGAAGATGCTACTGCTCCTATTATATTAGGTTGTCCTTTCTTAAGAACTATTAAGGCTTTGATTAATCTACATGAAGGGAACGTGAATCTTCAATTGCCTCGCGGGATCCTTTTGTTATTCATTTCCCTAGGAAGAAGAAAGCCAAGCATGATGAAAAGGAGGCCATCACTTTAAATGCCAACTATTTCGGAGTGGGTGTTCCACTCATCTGGCCTAAGTGAGCAACATTGAGGTCAAGCTATTGACCATAAAAGAGTGCTTCATGAGAGGCAACCCATGTGAAATAAAGGTTTGAGTTAATTTCTAAGTTTTAGTTTAAGTTTATGTTTAATAAAGAGTGCTAGAAAACCCCAATTGAGGAGAAGAAATTCGGTAGTACTAAAAATCCTGCTTTATATATGATGTTGTTGGTTGACAATATTTACTATCATTTTTATTCAAAAACAAGGTATTTCGCTAAGTTACAGGATAAGAAATAATTTCTGAAGAAATAGAATTTTTGTGATGCATACAGAAGGTTTAATGACCAACTATATGGCGGGAATAAAAATGCTAGCCATATAGTTTCGGTCTATAGATATTTTTGCCATCAACAATTTTTATTTCATATGTACTGACGGTTTAATGACCAACTATACGGCGGGAATAAAAATTCCAACCTTATAGCTACGGTCGTATAGATATCGATGCTTTCGTACAAATTCTTTTCCAAGTACAGGCGGTTTGATGACCAACTATACGGCGGGAACATATTGTTCCACCCGTATAGTTCTGGCCGTATAGCTGCGCCGTCAGGTAGAAACCCTAAAATTTTGACAGAAGACCAACTATAAGGCGGGAACACAATCTTCCGGCCGTATAGTTCCGCCCGTATAGTTGCACCGACCACAAAAACGCCACATGAGGTACCTCCAACCTCAAAACTTCAATCCTCTTTCTCTCTTCTACCTCCAAACTCTCTCAAAACCTCAAGAGATCTTCACCTCTACTTAATTTCATTCGATTTCCTCGCACACAAGTGATCTATGGTATGTTTCTCCTCCGATTCTACAATTAATTTTTGTAAATTCATCTTTGATCGATTGTCATTATCAATCTTGGGTGAGACCTACTATGAACTAATTGCCATGATTCTCCTGCCTAGATTATTATTTTGAGGGGATTCTTTAGTGTTCTATGATGAGGAATATGTTATACTTATTATTGTTGGATCCAAAAGTTTTATTTTTGTCTTTGTTTATTGTTTTAGATGATGAACACAAGGAGCCAAACTCGTGCTCGTGTCGCCGCTAGCGCTTCTCGGGTTGTCACTCAAGAACGCTTGGGGATACGGTTCAGGAATGAGCTCCAATGTGATCGCTTCACTAGGATCAAATACCAAAAAGTGAAGGCAACCAAGTGGGCTTGCCCCATTATATTGAACCAACTCGGTATTTCTAATGACTTCAATTTACTTTGCAATAGAGCTGGCCAGCAAAACTTTGTGTACAATGATGTGCCTACTTATCGCCGGTTAACCATTCAAACCCTATGTTCGTTGCAAAGCACCGTTAAACTATGGCAAGGAGAGGACACGATTTCTTTTCGACTTATGAACAACAACTACACTTTAACACTAGATGAATGGTGCGCAAGTTTTAATTTCCCAAACAATGATGGTAATGCCTTACGTGCATCCTTTACTATCTTAGACCCTTCCCCTACACAATATTATAATGGAATAAGTTTCACTACTAGAGTAAGCAAGGGGAAGAATATTCAACATCCTACAATTTGTTATTTGTTTTATGTTATTGCTAACACCTTGCAGGAAAGCAACGAGTTTACAAGACTCAATGAGGAGTACATCTTAGTCCTCACAAAAGCTGCTTACACCAACTGCGACTTGTGACCCAACTTGGGTGTAATCCTTGTGCGGTAGCTGGAGCACCAATCCTCCCAAAGCCAAGGACCAATCACAGGTGGAGGAATCATCACCGTGCTTTCCAATTCCCTAGGAATCGACCTAGGTGAGTTGCAATCTGTGCTAGGTGAGCGACATGTTGGTTTCTCTACTTTAAAGGCTTGTGGAATGATCACTAGGAGTGGTGGTGTTTATTACTTGCATATTGCTGGAGCTGGGTGTCTTTACCCTGCTCCTATGCCTAATGGTCTTTTATCTATCGAGGAAGGACGTTTGCTATATGACTTGCAGGTTGAGCAACACCAACCCGATGAGGAGATTCCGGATGAGGATGAGGACCAAGAAGAGGAGCAAGAAGTTCCTTATCAAGAGGAGCAGCCACAAACCCGGTTTGCTACATACCAAGACTTCCAAGAACTTGGAGGGACGATGGAGAGGATGCATAGCCTCTCTTTGAACCTCTGAGGAACAACTAGTAATTTATCAACTCAATTTGCGAACTAGAGTAATGACTTTTTCCTGCATCCACAATGATTTGAAGGGTTTGCAAAAGACTAAGATTGGGGAAGTTTCCTCATGTATCTTTCTTTGGCATTCATTTGCTTTTATTTATTTCAAGGTTGTGTTTTTAATTTGAGTTTATAAGCACTCGTGTTGGTTTACCCAACACTTTATTTTTAGTTCTTTCTATTTGCTTTCGAGATTTTCTAGCCGAGCTTTGCCGGTAATTTTATATTCTTTAAATTCCCTCTCTTAAAAAGCAACAAAAAGATTTCTCCATTTTTCCTTATTTTCCCTCTTTCTTTTCTTTCCGCCTCGAGGTTTTCATGTATTTGCAAGAGAGTGATCGACTTCTTGTTTCCAAGAAACAAATAAAAAAGGAAGAGAGAAGTGGAATCAAACATGAGAGGTATTCCTTATGACTCCCCACTTTTGAAGTTTGAGAAACCCATGCTAGTTAGTAGTAAATGTTGAGATGTTATATTGGTGGAGTGAGTCTTTGTGTTGTAGTAAGATTTTTGTTCGCATAGGTATTTAGTTGGGTACGTTTTGTTCTAGTTCTCGTAGTTAACCAAGTCTTGCCTAAAAATTTGCTAAGCAATTGTAATAAGAAAAAGTTTCACAATTGAAGGCTTGGGTGTTGTAGTGTTTATTCTTGAAGGCTTATTTCTAGAGACACTCAACACCATTGAAAATGTTGATTGACTTGATAGCTCTCTTTAAAAGGATTTGTTCGATTAAATTAATGTTTAACGGTTTTTGTGAGCATGCCAATGTTTGATTTGTTAATCATTAGAATGATATAGCTTTATGCGTGTCAAACTTCATGGGATGCCAACAACTCCGCTGGCCTACGAACGATCTTCATGGAGGAAACTCCTAGATTTTGACTATGAGCTGATTAAACACATGTAGCAGCAATGCTATAGTGAGTAAGATTCTTGGCACTCCCAGGTAGCTGTGTTCATTATGGAATCACTCCTCTGGATGTTATGAGTAAGCATTATGCAAAAGGAACAAAAACCTTAGTGATGCCACGAGTGTCCATCATAGCCCGATAAACTAATAACTTTTTTGGCATGCTCTCAATTACTCAAGAACTGAAATTCTTGAAGGACAATGAATAGAAAAGTAGTGCTTGAAAAGTCTTGATTTATTGATGTGGGAGAATTGGGATACTCTAGTGTATGTGCTTTGCATGACAACTCTCACACTGTCAACTTACATGATTATAGTTTATTGTTCAAAGGCAAGCCTATGACTTGATTACATCACATGGAGTAAAGTTTACTCATTTGAATCATCCATGTTAACAATAATTTTGCTGTGCTATAAGGATGCATAAAACCCCGTATGATATGCTTGCCATTACTCTATCAATGCTGAAGTTTTTCAGATTTATGAAGTGGAGGAAACATGAGACTACCAATCATGAGTAAGATCATCATCTCGTTATTTCAGTTTAAATGCTGAGTTCCTTTTTGATTTTGGTTTTCTTGCTCGAGGACGATCAAGTTTAATCTTGGGGAGGTTAATGGCTCTGAAATATAGCCATCTATGTCCACATTTAAACTCGATATTAATCATATTTTTTATGAAATATCTCTCCAAACCCTGCCACTAATGCCTAGTAATCAAAGGGGTATACAATCCTTTCTTTCTATTTTTCCCTGCGCAGATAATGACGTTTGATTATGGAAATTACTACATTAAAGTTAAAGATACGAGATTTCCAACAACCAGAAGAAACCAGGAGTCATGGGTCAGAGGCAGAAGCTTTAACGACCAACTATACGATCGAAACAAAATTCCGGTCATATAGTTCTGGTCGTATAGTTGCCATCAACGCTGCTAGGTCAAATAGTACAACTTTCATGAAGGGAGCCCTATATAAAGAAGCCTCGGGCGATGAGAAAAGTGCCTGCCTCTCATGTCCCTGCCCCATATCATCAGCCGTCGAAGGAATAGACTTAGATCTAATCTCCAAATCCTTCTCCACCACCATAGCCATAATCTACCACTCGTAATAGTAGATCTCATCTTCGATTGGCGGCATTGTAAGACTATTTTCTATCAGTCTCATGATTCCCATTACAATGTTTGTGATTGTTGATCTCATCTCTATGTGTGACTAATTCTCCTTGGGCTAAGGGCTTCGGCCTAGCCATGTATCTTTTGTGCATGTTATTTATCATAGATGGGATCATGTATTAGTTTGTATCCTCTCTTGCCTCAATCTAAGGACTTGTTAGGTACCCAAGACCCCGAGGATTGAGCCAGGTATAGGGAGTATGAGTAATGTCTAATCTGCAAGATGGGAACCCAGTGACAGAAGGGTAGTACAGCTGTATGTGAGGGATTTACTTGGGATTAACGGTGACGTCACTATCCATATCATTAGTTCTCTTTCTTCTATGGATGAGACTAGTAGGTTATTGTTATAAGCGATTGTGGAGGCAATAGCAATTATGGATGCACTACCCACATATAATTTATCTTACTCTAACAATTACATGCATACTTTATTTTTATCTTTTATTCCCATTAGATGTTTTGCATAGCTACAAATGAAAACAAACGCCCTAGGCCCTCTCTGTCCATCATCGACAACAACAAAAAGACGCAAACTTTTGGTCCGGTAAAAACACAAAAAGAATTCTATAACTCCCGAAGGTCCATTAAAGTAACTTCACTATGCATCTTCTTCCTAAGGATTCGATAAACCTAGGTATACTAGGGAAAAAGAAGCTATACTACATCCGTAATCTGGATCGAAGGTATCAAGCGTGTCTCTATAGAACTATCTAGATATTATGTTTCGCTGCAATTGTTTCACCCCCAGGTTGTTCCCTTTAGATGCATTAAGACTTACTGAGTACCCCTAGGGTATCACACGATAAATATTTTGATTTAGATGGACAAGTTTACTCACAAGAACATTACTGGGTCAAGGAGATCGATGATAGTGGCAACGATCATCAGGTGTAGAGATTCCGGGGATGGAGATCCATGAGATCTGTGGGCAGGATGTGCTTATTTCAGAGGCATCTTATGCCAATTTGCTTATTGTCCGTACTCGGATCTTTTTTTCCGCTTCCACTTGATACTCTGATGTGTGATGTATGAGGATGTATCCTAAACTATTATATCTATCTAGGATATTTGGATCTTGCCGTATGGTGTTGAATATTTCTATTTCTATTGTTTTAGATGGTCTGTCTCTGATCTACTGTTCTATGTCGCGGACATACACACTTGTGTATGTCTTGATCGCATACATGTCGTCTAAATCACTCACACTTGATACGATGTTTTTGCAAAGTGGATAGGGTGGTTGGCCGGTACCGTGCCATGTTCCGCTCAAATGGGGCCTACATGTGGGTGGCCCTTGGGCCTCCATGGTAGGACACCTTATGTACTTTGGGTTTATCCTAACTTGTTGCTTAGAGCGTAGAGTCCAAGGTATTACACCTGTCGTACCGCCCGCCCGTACCACGCATCCGGCCGGCATATGAACCCAGGAAGAGGTAACCTAAAAGTCCCAAAACACTATCCTCTTTCTTCTACCTCCAAACTCCACACTACTTCCATTGGATCTTCAATTCTACTTGTTATTTCTTCGACTCCTTACACCCAATCAATTTAAGGTATGTTTCTCCTCCAGTCCCCAACTTATTTACATCTAAACCTTTCTCAATCTTTCACCATTATCAATCTAGACTTAGGTCTTGTTCTTGAGCTAATATTGAAGTTGAGTATGTTTAGATAGTTTTTAGAGGAGATTCTTTTGTAGCTAGTGTAGAGGATCATTATTCTATGTTTCTATTGGACTAAAAAATTTATTAGCTCTATTTTTTATTTTTGTTATTAGATGAATACAAGGTGCCATACACATGTGATAGCCATGGCGCAATCCGCACCACCCATTGATCTGCTAACCCCCGAGTCATTGGGAATCAAGTTCGTCGAGGACTTTCAGCTGAACCGTTTAAACCGTCTCAAGCTCTGAGAAATCAAATCCACTAAGTGGGCGTGTCCTTTTATCTTGAACCAACTTGGTATCCATGCTGATTTCGATTTGTCATGCAACAATATTGGTTTGTATGATTTTTTCTTTGAGGATTGTGCCATGTACCACAGTTTGACGCTTGAATTTCTCAGCATGGTGACGCATACGGTAATATCTCACTATTGTCCCAAGAGCAGCTTCCTAGAGTTGATTGTATCTACTTTTGACTCATGAACCGTGAGTATTATTTGACACTTAGTCAATGGTCTCACTCCTTTAGGTTTGCCAACAACACCAACATACGCTCCACTTCTTTTGTTGTAAATCCTACACCCTTGGGATACTTTGATAGAATGAGAATTTGTGAAAACACGCTCAAGGGAAACCAAATTTATCATCCTGCTATTCGTTATATGTTTTATGTTATTGCTAATACCTTGCAAGCATGTGGTGAGTTTACTAGGGTTAATGAGGAGAACATGATGGTCCTTGCTAAGGCTACAATTCCTCACTATATTTTGACACCAAATTTGGGCGCACTTCTTTTGTTTTATCTTCACCATCAGGGGATTGAATCTCGTGGTCCCATATATGGAGGAGGAGTCATAACCATGCTTGCACAGACACTCCATGTCAACATAGGTAACATCCAACCGATATCTACAAACTGCCATCTTGGTTTTTCTACTCTTAGAGCATGTGGTATGATTTCAAGAATCAATGGTAGATATCTCTTTGATATACCTGGAGCGGATCACTTGATCCCCGCTCCTTTGTCTAATGGTCTCTTCTCTATTGAGGAGGGACGTTTGCGTTATGACGCATAGGTTGAAGCAAATCTACCACAACAATAAGTACCCGTAGATGAAGAAGAGGAAGACGAAGGAGTGGAACAAGAAGGGCCTGAACAAGATGTGCAGCCACCAAATTTCTACACCACCTATGATGAAATCTATGGCCTCGAAGAGAATATCTAGAATATGAACAACCTCTCCATTAACATTCGAGATGCTACTACTAACCTTGCCACTCAGCTCCATGATTGGAGCAGCCAATGGAACATGGGTAACTATCCACCACCACCACAATGAGCAACAAAAGGCTTGCAAAATCCTGAGATTGGGGATGTGTCCCTAGGCAATTTTATTTGTATAATAATGAGGTTGTACTCTAGATCCTTGTGATCTTTGAAACACTCGTGTTGGTCTATTCCAACACTACGTTTTTCTTTTGCTTTTTAGTTTGCTTTCATTTTTCATTTTGCTTTAGTTTTTAATTTATTTTTGTTTTTGGTTTCTTAATCACGTGCTTGGTCGCAAGTTATTTTATACTAGCATAATACCCGTGCGTTGCTACGGGTCATTTATTTTGCATATCACTTGCTTTTTGAACCGCTCCACCGGTACATGGCATCATTTTTTATCACCATTTACATTCCTACTTTATTCTTTTAGCACTAGTTACATTCCTACTTTATTCCGAGAGATATACGTGATCGTTAACAAGTTAACATAACAAATAATATTCAATATTTAACGACTAAGAAATAACTAATTTGTAGTAATTACTAAGAATTATTCCATGGACTTCAACATTATAATGAACCTTGTAGACAATCCCAAATGAACCTCGACCAACGGTAAGCTTAGTCATATACTTAATAGACACACAACATTTGGTACACCTGAATTATGTTGGACTTCTAGTGATATCATCTGTGCAAAGTTGCAGACAAATACATAACAACAGAAGGCTTGAATACATCAATCACCTGTTTGGGTTGACCATTTTTGCCACCAGTAGTGATCAAAATTATGTGACCAGACTCTATTGACTTGCCAATAATAATTAGTATTTCCAATGTCTGCATATGTAGTGGTGCATCCTCCTTTTCTTTGCTAATCACTTTGTCTCTTCGTTTTTCTTTTTTGTTATTGATAGATGGGTATGTTGTGATGTTCTTAGTCTATACATCTCAAATACTTTCTCCGTCCCAAAGTAAGTGACATGGTTTTTCGTAAATACTAATATATCTACACACTAAAATATGTCTAAATACGTGTATATCTAGACAAAATCACGTCACTTATTTTGGGACGGAGGGATTAACAATTTGTACCCGCATTATAAAATATAATTTGTAGTATGGAAAATGATTCTTTACATCAATTGTTACCATGGATTCATGCAGCTACAGCAAGCTGGCAGAGCTGGACTGAGCTACTACCTTGGCTAACTGATCTACAAGCCGATCTGCACAGAAGAAAAATAAATGAAAAGAACCGGTGATGGCCTGAATGGGTGTCCTTGAATGGCAGGCAGAATGGGCAGCCGCCCAAGATGCAAGTCTGCACATCGCTGGCCATAGTTGAGGCAACACATGCCGCACCACAGAGAGATAGTAGCAAGGCACTTCGATTCAGCAGCGCCAGAGAGACGCATATTCCATGAAGAGCTGCCAGTGACGAGGTGGGATGCAGTTTCACCGTCCAAAGCAGAGAGCTGGGCTCAGCGCCACCCCCATCCCCTCCAATCTAGCCACCCCCGTCCACTCCAATCTAGCCACAATTGCTAGAAAAAAGGGGGAAAGGAGTGGCGATCAAGAGCGGATCACGACCTCACAGAGGATGGAGAAAAAACGACAATATCTACTTAGGATGCGCCGGATCAGGACTCGACACTGCAGTCCAATTCCATGGCTGCGCCCATCGCCACCTCTCCGGCCGAAGGCAGTAGATCGGACAGATCTATGCCTCCTCAGTTGGGAACAAATGCATGGCGCTCCTCTGATCTGCGGTCGAGGCGGGCTTTGGGGACGTGGGTGCAGTGTAGGAGCGTGAAGAGGCACACAAGGATGCCAGACCCGTCGCCCACGGGGGAGCAAGGGGCAACGTAGGCAGGGGCGCAGGGGGAGCTTGGGCAGCGCAGGTAGGCGTAGAGGTCTCACTCTGGATTCATTTATCGAGGTGCCCTCCTTGCTTCGATGGACGAACAAACAGTTTTTACTCAGTGGTGGCACTTCCTGTAATATGTCTAAACTGTGAGGCTCAAAATCGTAAAAAACTGGCAGACGGAATTTCCGGGCGACGAACGATGGGAATTATTTTAATAGTATAGATTCTTCAAACCCCATCCTAAAAAATACAAAAATAAATTCCTTTTTTCCTTTTTCGTGAAAGTAGATTTAAACCATGCCTCTTTGCTTCAATATTATTACAAGAGTGATTTTCTTAAGTTTTGAAGGAACACATCCCTATAAGGAAGAGGATTATGAAATCACTCGTGAGAGGTATGTCCTATGCATCCCACTTTTAAATTTTGAATTGTTTATCTTAGTTAGTTGATTTGCTAAGATGCTATGCTAGTGGGAGTAATTCAAAATAGTTAGAGTAAAACTTATTATTTGTATGAATAATTAGTTGTGGAAGTTTTTGCTCTATTTCTTGTAGTTAACCAAGTATTGTCTTAGAAATAAATTTTCCAAAAAATTTATGACTTGTTTGATATGTGATTATCTTCAGAGTTTACCTTCGAAGATACTTAACGTCATAGACATTTTGATAGACTTGACGACACTCTTGAAAGGAGTTGTTTGATTAAAATGAAGTCTAGTGGTAATTGTGATGCATGCCAAAAGCTAACCTTATGGATCAAACCGTGATACTATTTAAAAAGTTCTATGTTTCTGATGCACACCTTTGGATTCCAATAACTCCACTAGCTTTTGAACGATCTATGGTATAACCCCTGATTTTGGCTATGAGTTGATGACATGGGTGGCATACGTGTCACCGAATGGGCAAAATTACTGGTACTCTCGAAGGTTGTGCAAACCATTGTTTAAAAGCATCACTCAATGATCCTTATTGAGAAATATCCTTGCAAGAAGGAAGAAAAAAGAGAAAGAGAAAAAAGAAAGATATGATGATCCACACAACAAGTATTTGGCATGATCTCGTTACTACTTTATGAATTATCTTGAGAAGCAATGATTGGAATAATAGTTTTTAGATAGTCTTGATTTACCGATGTGGGTGTCAATAATATACTTCACCGTTATGCTACTTGCGACATGAACTCTCTTACTCAATATTGCTATATTAAACTAGTGTTCCTTGGCAAGATGAGAGTTAACTAGAGGAATTGGATTGATTGTTACACCTCTAGTTATTTACTTATATTAAACTCTACTTTGACTGTCTTGAGTTATCAAAGCTTGTATAGTGTTCTTAGCATCTCTCTAACTTTTATGAGCTTTTCAATATGGAAGAAGTGCTAGACGCATATGGCTACCGATTGTAAGTGAATTCATATTGTCATTGTTTCATGTTTAAACATTGAATTTCTTATAGTTCTTTTGTTTCTTCTTGCTCAAGGGTGATCAAGGTTTGAACTTTGGGGATGTTGATGGCTCCAAAAAGCGTCATATTTCTCCTGTTTAAACATTGTTTTTCGTCAAGCAATTGACATTTTTCTCTCTTGATTTGCCGCTAATGACTAATTATTGCAAAGATATGCAAATCCTTCCTTTGATTTATTTTGTGCAAGAAATCACACTTTTATGGCGAAATCTAGAGTCATAAATGATGATTTTGAGGAAGTATGGACGACCAAGTATTCCTAGAGCTGGAGCCAGGCGCTAGCCGGCATAACGACCACTGGTTCGGGCGCACCCCGCTCGAACGTACGGGGTGGCGGCGGCTTCATCTCATCAAACCCTACGATACTCGTGAAGACACCTATATATTTAGAGGCCCCTACCGCCGCACAGAGTGCCACCATTCTCAGATTGCATCACAACACCACCAAAGGAGATCCACTCCATTGTTCATCCATCCCCTCCATTAGACATAGCCATTGCTTTGTACTTTAGATATCCTCGTGATTCGGCGACCATTATAAGAATATTTTATTTCAATCTAAGTATTGCACAATGTTTTCTATCCTTGATCTTATTGTTATGAGTGAGTAGTCGTCGCGGGCTACGGGGTGGGGAGAAACCTCCTAGCATTTATGTGTATCTAATCTATGGGAGAATTGTTTATTGGTTTGTAAGAGGGATTTGTATCATTTGTTTCTTTGTCCCTTGCCTCGATCTTTGGACTTGTAGGTACCCAAGATCCTAGAGATTCATCAAGGCTTGAGGTGAGATGCTTGGCTAGCGACGATCTCATAGGAACCCTAGTGACAACAAGGGTAGTACGATCTTCGCTTAGCGACCCATTTGGGATCACACCAACATCACCACTTAATGCTTTGATCTGTGTTTTGCACTTAATAATCATTTATAACCCAGTGCGGTACACTTAGTTGGATCAAAAGACTATTGTTATGCCTATGGCCTCTCAGGGGCTCTAGTATATTAGGATGTGTTTCCCACAAAAGATTATCTCTATTGGAACCTTACACATGAATGTGCTTATTTTTATCCTCAATCCCATATGATATGCAGCTGCAGGTGGATCTTCAACCCTGTCCTATCTCCATCAATTGATTCAACCACAATATAAAGTAAACTAGATTGGTCCGGTAAACAAAGGTAAAATCGAAAAAACAAAGTCTTGTAGAAGTTTCCTTATTTTTATTCCTATTAGCGTTGTTTCCCAAGGATTCGATAAACCTAGGTCTACTAGGGAAAATCTATTATACTACATACGGAATCCGGATCAAAGCTATCATTTCTCTTGAGATATTGTTTGTGGAGACACACTGGTCTTTGCTCATGTGTATTAGTGCTTGTTGAGTTGTCGCGCCTTCTTGAGTTTTGAGGAGTATCTTGATGGACAACCCTCGGGGTATCTAGTTCCTCTTGATGGGTGCGACTTGAAGAGCTTGTAGTTGTTGTCCTCTTGGAGACGTGCCTCCGCTTACATGGCGTAGAAGTTCTTGGTCTCCATGTTGTGGAAGAATTCATCATAGCTCATGAGGGAGTCACCATCATAGTCGATGAAGAGTTTTGTGTCCTCCATGAATGATAAGTTGAAGTCCTCATGGTGCTCCATGTGATCCATGCTTGGGGAGTCATTGTCGGTGTAGTACTCCAAGTCCTCCAAGCATGCACAGCCGATGTCAGTGTAAGGCTCCATCATTTCATTAATTCTTGTGTAGTCATCATTGCCATGGCTCATCATGGAATCTTCCTCATCGGTTCTGGAGTCCCTAGACATTGTGCTCACAAGATGAAGTGTGATATAGTGTAAATTGGATTCAAAGTTGCTACACCTTAGCTCACCTTGTAGATAGTATTGGATCAATGGTAAGGACCGAGAGCTACCAAAATGCAAAGTAGAAGTGGCACCATATCCAAAAAACACAAGATACACCAAACACACACGGCTTATGAGGAGCTTAGGTATGGCGAGTGGCATGCAACTTGGAACAACCAAAAACCAATATGTGTAAAGGCAAGTAGAGAACCACGATGATCACAAACCAAAAGAGTCGATCCACAAGATAGGAATTAAGATCAAGGAGACACACACGGTGGGATAAATAGTACTTGTGCAATGGAAAATTGAGCTAAGAACCAAATGAAGGCCTAGCGAAGACTATAAGCTCATGCCGCACAAGTGCAAAGGGAGATGCTAGTTCAATTGCATAAAATTGGAGGGCCACAAGATTTTCATAATAAGTACCACCTACAATATATTCATGGATCTTGCGCTTCCTATTCCCTATGGTACTTGTATCTTTCTTTCTACGTATATTTTTTATTGTTTCTTTCCTTTTCTCTTTCACTTGCTTTTTCTTGTGCCAACAACTATAGTTGATAACTATATGACATAGTGCTCACAATTTTTTCTCGGAATTCTACAAGGGATCAAATATGCAAATCCTAAGCAATCATAGGAGGAAGTAGTCTCAATAGGTATTTATTGTATCGCAAAGATAGTGTGCCTCCCAAAGGAAAGCAAGTGCGGAGAAGTCGTGGAATTGGTATACCTTTCATCATTGATCTTCACCCTTTAGTTATTCGATCCATCCTTTCTCACAGATTTTGTTGGAGTAGATAGCATGCACAACGTGGATGATGATGTAGAGCTCCTTGTTCTCTTCGAAAAGAGCTAAAGAACACCCAAAATCCAAGTTCGAATGCAAAAGTTATGCGCAAAACGGTGCGAACGATGAAATCAGTTTGTTGTTCTGTAGGGGGGACAGAGACTCCAGGGTGCGCAGGCCGGAGACTATGGTCTGAAGTCACTAACACCGGATACTCTAGTCCAAGGGCGGGGAGTCCATCCTTGAGGTTCCACAAGGTTAATAACTCATCCGAGGCTCAATTTTGGGCGGAAAACTCGAAGGAAAACCTCAAAATTGATGAGGAAATCAAGGAATTAGGCTATGGGAATGCAAATGAAGGTACATTAATGAATATAGCAGTGGATCTATGGATCAAACCTATCAAAATTCTCTAAAAATCTAGATCAATCCAAATCACGAATAATTCTCTTTTGGGTGGAAATTTTCGAATTTAGGAAAGAAAAATAAAATTAGTGGTAAGAAACTGAACACAAACTCGAATCCATGGCAACCCAAAGCTCTTGATACCAGATGTTATGGGTTCCATTGTTGTTTTACCCTTGGGGTGGGCCTATCTCCATAGATTCGATGGAATTTGGGGAAGGGAGTGAAGAACATGATGAAAACGCAAGGGGAAATCGATACAAATACACACCACGCTCGATACAATCCGATTTGCTCTCATTGCCCCGAACCACCAACCCAATAGAATCTCAAGGGAGAGACCAAAGGTACAATCCCATGAGAGAGATTGGCAAGCTATTGATAGAATCACACATAGGGAGAGATTAGCAACCAAGTAGAATCCCTAAAGGGGAGATACCAAGCACTACTAGAATCCATACATGGGAGAGATCAAGAACTAGAAGTGCGCCTTGACGACTTCAATTAAGAAGTCCTTGATACAACTCATAGATAAACTATAGAGTGGGGGATCTCGTCCAGGGTTTGGCACATGCCATGAGTTCAACTCAATTCTTCATCATCTTTTGGGTTTCTAGGAAGGGGTGGGGGCATATATATAGGCTAACCACAAGCTAAGGGTAGTTTAGACACTAAAGGGGAATTTGAGGCGTTACATGGGCTAGGCCCATCTTGAGGCTCACAGGCCTGTGTCACTCAAGGAGACTCCGGTGTGCGGGGGCTGAAACTTCGGTATGGCTGGAGACACCGGTGTCGTCTCCGGGTAGACTCCGGGCATATCGTTATAGCTTCTGGAAGTTGGGACTGAGGCTTGGGCTGGAGACGGTTTGCAGAGACTCTGGGGTGCATTAGCCGAAGAATCTAGTGTTGAAGGCTGGAGACGGGTTGCAGACACTCCGGGGTGCACTAGCCGAAGACTCTAGTGTTGAAGGCTGGAGACTCTAGGCTAGCTTTGGCTACTTCTTCCTCCTTCTCTTCCATGCCTCTATGATGTCGGCCTTGAGTCCTCGGGCCTCCTCGTATCCCCATATTGGCATCATGGTCATGTGCCTAGTCATATAATAGGCACTTGGCTCAAGTAGAATATCAATGTGATGACCAAAGGGAGATAAGATATGGAATGAATTCACCTTTGTAGGAATGGCTGGTGTATCATGATGTGGAAAAATGGTGATTCCCGTATGTTGGGCTATGTCAGGGAGTCGGGGAGAGATGGATCAAATAGAGCAACTCTCTCCACCCCGACCTCCTCCCAACCCCCGGACACCATCCGCTACACCCTACCTCCTCCGAGCTTATCTAGACGCCAGAATCACCGTCCCATGCCAGATATGCTCTCTCTCCTCCCCGGGTGCCTTCTCCTCCAAGTAGAACCTCCAATTAGTGAGGGTAACTCCCATAATTTTTATTTTCTTGTGGAAGTTTGTTTTTTTGTTGCAACTTGGAGTAGATGTTGCCCCTTGTTTTTATTGCATGCTAGTCCTAGTAGTTTTGCAACCAATTGAACCAATCTAGTTTGTATCCCAAGATCTGAATCTGATGTTGAAAATCATCGTGGGTCAGATTATCCACCACTGGCATGGCCGGATAATCCGACGTAGAAGGTTCACCCATGTAACTATTTGTTTCAGATGGTCTATGGATAGATTTGTTTGTGGTTCCTTCTTTACTATTTTAAGCATATCTGATATGGGGTGGCCCGATCTTCTCAGCAAGCTCTTGTCGATGGTGATGATGGATGATAGATAACTAGTGCGTAGCTATGATCTCTCCCGCTCGATCCCTGATGCCAATGCAACAGCTCTCGAACCTTGTAGGATATTCACAACACCACACTCTTGTGCACGCAGCCGTGACCACGAACGGTAGTATGCAATCTACTAATTCCCAATGGAACAACAGATCACACTCAATTATAGTTGGCGGATTCGAACACAGGGTAAATTCCAGAGGTTCTATGAAAGAAACAACTCTAAAATATTTTAACGTGGTCTAAAACCTAACTTGTGATGGCTACGGAGGTTTATATGAGGGCTGGGGCGTCCTCCCCTCTAAACGGGCCTAAAAATAGCCATAACTTGGCCCAAACTGACTCGGTTCGACTCAAACTGATACATACCGACCCATATATGGGTTCGGCCTTATTGGCACGCAGTCCAAACGTCGTGGAACACCACAAACATGTAATTCTTGGTGCGCCATCTCTCTCTCTTGCTCATACGTGATTTCCTCATTGCGTCCTAGTGCGCCTGTCTCCCGCTCCTCCCTCGCGCACTTGTTGATATTGGAAATCAGCGCTTGTCCTTCTTGCTGCAACTCTCCTCCTCCTCGCGCAACGCTTGTGTTATCAATAAACCTGATCATACAAAGATGCATAGACTTAGGTAGTATAAAGTTCTCATTAAGTAAAACATCAGGTTCAATTAAGAGTGGATTCACCTGTTGCTCAATCAGCTTTGCACGAGCTCTTGTAATGGGTCCAATCCTGATTTCATTGGACTTGTTCTTTGCAGCAACATCTTCATTGTGAATAGGAGTTGGAGATAGTGGAATAGTATGGGTGTCCTCATCATCTCCCCCCCTTCAAAAGGCGACGACCTCGACGCTCCAAGGTCTTCTCCAGCACATGGTGATAAATCAACAACGTTGAAGCTGTTGCTAGCACCACCAAACTCCTCAATAGGTATATCAACTGAATAGGCATTATCATTAATTTTGGCTAGCACTTTGTAAGGACCAGCATCACGTGGCTTCAACTTGGACTTGCGAAGTAGTGGAAATCTGTCCTTGCGTAGATGCACCCAAACCATATCTGCAGGCTTGAACAACACTTCTTTTCTTGCTTGATTCCTTGTAGCAGCAATGTTCTTGCCTTTCTTCTCAATAGCCTCTCGAGTCTTCTCATGTATTTTCTTCACATAATCAGCACGTTTTGATGCCTCCATATCAACTCTCTCATGTAATGGCAGAGGCAACATATCGAGTGGCGTTAATGGCTTGAAGCCATACACCACCTCAAAAGGACAAAGCTGAGTAGTTGAATGCATAGCCCTGTTGTAAGCAAACTCAACATGTGGCAAACACTCTTCCCACTCCCACAGATTCTTTTTAATCATGGTCCTTAGTAGCTGTGACAATGTTCTATTCACCACCTCCGTGTGACCATCTGTTTGGGGGTGACATGTAGTACTGAATAGCAACTTCGTTCCTAGCTTCCCCCATAAGGTCTTCCAAAAGTAGCTCATGAACTTCACATCACGGTCAGAAACAATCGTCTTTGGTACTCCATGTAATCTCACGATGTCCCTGAAAAACAGGTTAGCAACATGCGACGCATCGTCGCTTTTGTGGCAGGCAATAAAATGAGCCATCTTAGAGAACCTATCCACTACCACAAATATAGAATCATGACCTCTCTAAGTTTTAGGTAGACCTAGCACAAAATCCATACTAATGTCTTCCCATGGAGTAGTAGGTGCAGAGAGAGGTGTATACAAACCGTGAGGCTTCATCTTGGATTTCGACTTGTGGCAAGTAATGCATCTGCTCACAAATCTGTACACATCACGCCTCATCTTGGGCCAATAAAAATGATCAGCAAGCATGAGCAACGTCTTCTCACGCCCAAAGTGACCCATCAAACCACCAGCATGTGATTCCTGCACTAAGAACAAACACAACGACGATTCTGGAATACATAGTTTGTTAGCTCGAAACAAATATCCATCATGTATATGATACTTATCCCATGCGTTTCTAAGACACATAAACGATATGGTTCAGCAAAATCATGGTCAGTTGCATAAAGTGCACAAATAGCTTCTAATCCAGGAATTTTAACATCAAGATTGGTTAATAGCATGTTCTTCCTAGATAGAGCATCAGCAACAACATTCTCTTTTCCCTTCTTATAATTAATGATGTAAGGAAAAGACTCAATGAACTCAACCCATTTAGCTAATCTTCTATGCAAGTTTGATTGAGCTTTCAAGTATTTCAATGCTTCATGATCAAAATGTATGATGAATTCCTTTGGCCACAAATAATGTTGCCAAACTTCAAGTACTCTCACAAGTGCATACAATTCTTTATCATAGATTCAATAATTCAAATGAGCACCAGTCAATTTCTCAGAAAAATAAGCTATAGGCCGTCCCTCTTGCATCAAAACGCCACCTATGCCTATACCACTAGCATCACATTCAACTTCAAATTGCTTCAAAAAATCAGGTAATGCAAGCAATGGTGCAGAAGTAAGCAAACGTTTCAATGTATCAAATGCAATGTCTTGGGCCGCGCCCCATACAAAAGGAACACCTTTCTTTGTCAAATCATTTAATGGTGCAGCAATGGTGCTAAAATCTTTCACAAAGCGCCTATAGAAACCAGCGAGACCGTGGAAACTACGCACTTGACTTACATTCATTGGAGTAGGCCAATTCTGAATTGATTCAATTTTAGATTGATCTACCTCTACTCCATGCTTAGAAACAACAAATCCTAGGAATATGACCTTATCTTTTGCAAATGTACACTTCTCAAGATTAGCATATAGTTTATTATCACGTAACACTTGCAAAACTTGTCTAATATGAGTGCAATGTTCAGATTCGGTGTGGCTGTATATGAGTATATCATCAAAGTAAACAACCACAAAACGACCAATAAACTCTCTCAAAACATGATTCATCAAACGCATGAAAGTACTAGGTGCATTAGTAAGGCCAAACAGCATGACTAACCACTCATACAAGCTGAATTTAGTTTTGAAAGAAGTTTTCCATTCATCCCCTTCTTTCATCCTAATTTGATGATAACCACTACGCAAGTCAATTTTAGAGAAAACAGCAGCACCACTCAATTCATCTAGCATATCCTCTAAGCGTGGAATAGGATGACGATATCGAATAGTGATGTTATTAATCGCTCTACAGTCAACACACATGCGCCATGTACCATCTTTCTTAAGAACTAAAATAACAGGAACAGCACAAGGGCTAAGAGAAACACGAATGTACCCTTTATCCAGCAACGCTTGTACTTGCTTCTGAATTTCCTTAGTTTCTTCGGGATTAGTCCTGTAGGGTGCACGGTTGGGAAGTGTGGCGCCAGGAATCAAGTCCACTTGATGTTCTATACCACGCAATGGAGGTAAGCCCGCGGGTACATCTTCTGGAAACACATCCCCAAAGTCCTGCAGAACAGAAGAGACACCAAGAGAAATAGGGGTCATGTCGTTAGAAACCAATACCTCGCCCTTATACATGAGCACAAGTGGCATGGTTGTAGGATCCTCACGAAATTCTCTCATATCTTCCTTAGTGGCTAATATTAATAAACCGGGCACTCTCTCACTTTTCGTTATATCACTCAATTTAGGCTCAATTACATCAGGAACAGCTGTCACGCAATCTCGCCGAGTGGTAGTATCTTCCTTCAGGTTCACCTCTATCTTCTGGCGAGAATCATTCACAATTTCTTGTGGTGTCATTGGCTGCATCGTAATCTTCTTTCCTTTGAATTCCAAGTGATATGTATTGGCTCGGCCATTGTGTTGCACATGGCGATCATAGAGCCATGGCCGACCCAATAGGAGGTGACAAACAGTCATAGGAACCACATCAAAATCAATAGAATCTTTGTAGGGCCCTATTTGAAAGTTCACTCGTACCATATGATTTACCTTCATCTCACCATTGTTGCTCAACCATTGTATGTAGTATGGCTTGGGATGAGGTAAGTATGTCAAATTCAGTTTGGCACATAATTCCTTACTTGCAAGATTTCTGCAGCTACCTCCATCAATAATGACCTTGCAAGCTTTATTTGGTCCAACTACAGCTTTTGTTTGGAACAAGTTGCAACGCTGGGATTCCTCAACCGGTTGCACACTAAGTACACGTGAAGACACGACGATAGTTGGTGCACGCTCAGCATATGCATCAACACCACCCTCGCCGTCATCAATATCATCATCAGAAGCTTCATCTCCACTTTCTACTTCACCTTGTTCATTAACAAACATAACCTTGCTGTTTGGACAATCCTTCTTGTAGTGACCTCTGCCTCCACAAGTATGGCACACCACATCACAAGTACGTGCAGTAGACATGTTGGAACCCGAGCTAGCAGTAGGAGCAGCAGGTTTCCGAGTATTAGAACCAAACGAAGGTGTACTTGCTGGTTTGGCCGATGGTGTAAACGGAACAGCAGCTGGTGGCATGACAGTGGGAGGTGTAGATCTGGCCGAAAATCTGTTCTGCTAGAAGATGGAAATCGAGCACGTGACTTTGCCTCTTCAGCCAGCTAGGACTCGGCCTCTCTAGCATGGTGCAGCAGTTCGTTCATTGTCTCATACTTGTGATAGCGCACAATACTCTTGATTTGAAGCTTCAAATTGTTGAGGAAACGTTGCATCGTCATCTCTCGTGATTCATGAACATTAGCACGCTGCATAAGCATCTCCATCTCCATGTAGTACTCATCAACTGTCATTGTGCCTTGCCTCAACTGTGTGAGCTTGTCAAACACAGAACGCAAATAATTGGAGGGAACAAAACGATCCGCCATGATGGCCTTCATCTCACGCTAATCCCTCACAGGAAGTTCATTGTCGTTCCGTCTATTCTGCACAATAGCTTCCCACCAACGCAAAGCGTAACCATCAAATTCTAATGCAGCAAGTTTGACCTTCTTGTCTTCTGGGTAATCAAATAAATGCCAGAGCTTTTCAATCTTCAACTCCCAAGTAATATAATCCTCAGGATCAAGCGAGCCATTGAATGAAGGAATTGAGAACTTGGGCTTGCCCAAACTATCATCAGCTGGATTGTAAGCACGCTGGGCACGTCCAAGAGGAGCATACCCACGGCCATACAGAGGAGCAGCCGCAGGTGCAGGGGGATTTGCACGTCCCATGCCACGATGTGGAGCCGCATCAGCCGCACTCCCCTCATCAAAGTCCTCAAACCCATCATCATGTTGTGCCAGTCCGGGCTGGAGTGTTGCCTGAATTGCCTCAATGGAACGCTGCAAAGTGGCAAAGTTGACATTCATAGCAGTCAGCTGCGTCTGAATATTATTGATGGCTCCAGTATTATTCTCCACAGCATCTTGTATGTCGGTGATATTTCTATCAACAGACTCTCTCCAAGTAACAAGCTCCTCCACCTGCTTTTTCTGTGACACAATTTCATCATCACTCAAAGACATGATTAGTAAGTTAGTGCAAAAATCAAAATCAGTATGGTGGAAACTCTCACAACTCACTCACAACTGATAAGAAAGAAGATCTTACCGTTCCAAAGTGAATAGAGATGCTCTACCAAACGTAATCAAAGACTGATGCACTGAAGTGATGAAGTGAACATCAAAGGTATAGAGAACGATCACAAGGCACACAGGTTATTTATGGTGGAGCTATAGGTATGGTATCCTATCTACACCGCAAACAAGTCCTAGTGCTGATCGTATGACATAGACCCACGCAAACACACACGGTGGAGATAAATGGGGCAATTGCAACTATGAAAATGAGCTCAAAAAAGTAAGGTATGTCGGAGGAATGCTCGTAGAGACGCTAGCAATGTCTCAACGAAACGGGCACAAGATTGCTAACTGAGCAGCTCGCAGAGCACTAAGCACGCTAGTCTCGTAGGATAGTTATATACACAAAGAAAGGCTTACTAAGGGTCACAAGGATAGGTACGCTATGTGGACTCAGTAAAAAAATAAACAAAAAAAGAAAAAAAATTGACCTGAGAATTGGTCTCTGCCACGGCAGAAAAATGGCCTAAAATCCTGCCGCGGCAGAAAACGGCCTAAAATCCTGCCGCGGCAGGATGGCGGCAGAATTTTTTTTTCTCGTACTAGCACAGACTGGTCTATGGTAAGGCGACGGTTCGATTTTTTTTTGGAATTTTTTTTGGTCACGCTGGAGCACAGACTTGTCTGCGGTCAGGCGTGAGGCAGTGAGCCGATTTTTTTATTCCGACTCGCCAAGTAGTACACAACTAGGACTCTTTACTTGGATCGGATCTGACTTGATGGTAGCGGAAAAAGATGGTGGAAAACAACTAGAACAACTAGAAAACAAATCTACGAAGAATAGATCTAGATCTAATCTAATAGAGGAACGCGACCAACAACTATTACTCGAATACGATATAATCTAGGCTATGGCAACTCTTTTTGTGAGGCTTTTTCTGTATAGGATGAAAAACACTCTCTAATCTATGGATGGATTGTGCATTGCTTACCAAGGCAACGAGGAAATCTGATACCAAGATGATATGGGGTGGCCCGATCTTCTCAGCAAGCTCTTGTCGATGGTGATGATGGATGATAGATAACTAGTGCGTAGCTATGATCTCTCCCGCTCGATCCCTGATGCCAATGCAACATCTCTCGAACCTTGTAGGATATTCACAACACCACACTATTGCGCACGCAGCCGTGACCACGAACGGTAGTATGCAATCTACTAATTCCCAATGGAACAACAGATCACACTCAATTATAGTTGGCAGATTCGAACACAGGGTAAATTCCAGAGGTTCTATGAAAGAAACAACTCCAAAATATTTTAACATGGTCTAAAACCTAACTTGTGACGGCAACAGAGGTTTATATGAGGGCTGGGGCGTCCTTCCCTCTAAACGGGCCTAAAACAGCCATAACTTGGCCCAAACTGACTCGGTTCGACTCAAACTGATACATACCGACCCATATATGGGTTCGGCCTTATTGGCACGCAGTCCAAACGTCGTGGAACACCTGAAACATGTAATTCTTGGTGCGCCATCTCTCTCTCTTTCTCATACGTGATTTCCTCATTGCGTCCTAGTGCGCCTGCCTCCCGCTCCTCCCTCGTGCACTTGTTGATATTGGAAATCAGCGCTTGTCCTTCTTGCTGCAACTCTCCTCCTCCTAGCGCAACGCTTGTGTTATCAATAAACCTGATCATACAAAGATGCATAGACTTAGGTAGTATAAAGTTCTCATTAAGTAAAACATCGGGTTCAATTAAGAGTGAATTCACCTGTTGCTCAATCAGCTTTGCACGAGCTCTTGTAATGGGTCCAATCCTGATTTCATTGGACTTGTTCTTTGCAGCAACATCTTCATTGTGAATAGGAGTAGGAGATAGTGGAATAGTATGGATGTCCTCATCAATATCTGTTTGGGATTGTGTGTGCTTATCCTTTTCTACCTACTCTATTCACTTCACAAGTGGTTCTCGTGGTGCCCCTAGGACCTATCAATGGCGACCTTGTCATTGGTACTTTTGTCCCAACAAAGAGGGTGTTCTTGTGGACAAGGTTGAGTTGAGAAGACAAGACAGAGATGCCCAAAGAATGGCTGAACATGAGAAGAAGGAGAAGAGGTCACAGGATGCTTCAAAGAAAAAGGGCAAGCAACAAAGGGTTAATTATAAGTCCATGGATCTTACCGAGTATTCCACTCTCCAACAACGAGATTGGTTTGTTGATACCCCACGTAATGGGGATATGGGTGACCCTAATTTTTGGTACACTCATCAAATGCACATTTTCTAGGACATCTACTCATCCTTGAAGATTCATCCCATGCGCCCCTTTGATTTGATTACGCAAAGAAGCCTTAGTTTGCTGAGGCTATTGAAGTGACTGGCAGGACAGGGCTACATCATCTGATGGAGAGCCAATGTGACTATGATTCTCAGCTTGTCCAGCAGTTCTTCTTCACCCTGGTGATTTATGGGGATGAAGCTCTCACCATGAAGTGGATGGCAGGGACCCACTATTGTGAGTCAACTTCTTCAGCTTTGGTTAGGTGCTCTCCTACCCCTACAAGGTCCGAGATCACACTCTTGGCCATTGGATCTGTAGGTCTAATCATTCACTACAAGAAATCTGCTCACTAGTGACCTTTTTTTAACGACCACGCATTTTTGGGTCATAGATCTATGACCATTCTGAGCCAATTGGTCGTAAGGCATTTCGAAGGGTCCAAACCTTGAAACATAACGACCAATTTAGTCAAAAGGTCACAGTTTGCTTACACGAAATGGTCGTAAATTAACGGCATGGGTGCAGAGCCTTTTATTTGGCAGACTACGACCAATTTAGATGGTCATGACATCTTAACCTAGGTTGAATTAAAATGACTAGGCAACCACCTCAGCATGTGGGTCCCCGAAATTGACACACGGGATGGATCTGACAGTGGGTCCCGCTCTTATATAGTTTTTTTAGCATATATCAATGGTATATGTCCTATGGGCTAGAGCCAGTGGCCCATATCGGGCGGGCGGTCCTTCAGATAGGCCCAAATCAGTGGGCCTACATCCTATGGACTGGAGCCGGTGGCCCAAATCGGGTGGGCGGGGACTCGAATTGTCAAAAAATTGGTGCGTAGGGGGGACTCGAACCCACGACCACGCGCTGGTATGGTATGCGCCAAACCACTGGGACAAGGCAGTGTTGTTGTCTATGTATGAGAACTACATTTATATATACAGTCATTCTTTCTCTAACTTATCAAAGGGCGACTCGAATCTGGGACGGGACTTGGCATAATTTCCTTCCTCCGAGAACGGCGGTGACCAGCTAGGGTTCGAGTCCCCTCCTGCCACGGTCGATCTAGGGTTCCAGGTAGGGTTCGAGTCCCTTCTTGCTCGCCACGGTCGACCAGCATCGGTCCATCCCCTGCCGCCAGCTCCGGCAGTTCTTCGTCGCGTCGCCGCCGCCGACCCATCCCCTACCGCCAGCTCCCTTTCGACTATGCTCCCGCCAAGTACTGCGACTGCGGAGAGATGATGCCACAGTGGATATCTTGGAGCGATGATAACCCCGGCCGGAGATACCACAATTGCAGGATACGCTCGGTTAGTTTCCAGCTCCATCTCTGAATTTTGTTCAGTTTTTTCGTCTCTGAATTTGGTTTGTTCATCTCTGAATTTGGTTTGTTCATCTCTGAATTTGGTTCATCTCTTAATTTTGTTCATCTATGAATTTGCTTTGTCAGATTGAGGGCCGTGTCGAGTGTGACAAATTCAGTTGGGCGGACAGTGAGATGCCCAAATTTCAGAAAGATTTAATCAGGGACCTAAGAGATGCTATGTGGGAGAAAACTGAAGCAATTGAAAGGCTTGAAAGCAATGCTGAGACAATGGGGATGGTGCATGATGAACTGAAGATACAGGTAGATGGTGCAAGTGAGAAAGAGAAGTTGAAGATGCAGGCAGATGGAGGAGGAAATTTTTTCATTATTTGGATCATTTCTGTAGCTTTTGCTATGTACTGTGGAATGATTATGTCCAGAAAGTGAAAACTCCCTATAGCTTTTGTGGAATGTGTATGTCTAGCAAGTGAAAATTTAAGATCATTTGCTATGTCCAGCATTTCTGTAGCTTTTGATATGTACTGTAGCTTTTGCTATGTCCAGCAAGTGACAAGTTCACCATTTTGCTATGTCCAGCAAGTGACAAGTTCACCATTTTGCTATGTCCAGCAAGTGACAAGTTCACCATTTCTTCTACTATTTATGCGTACTGTGATCTCAAATTTGGCAGCATTTCGCTTGCATATTTAGCGATGAAACCTAGCAGCATTGTATGCTTAAAATACTAAATTTGGGCAGCATTTCGATTGTATTTTGTGGACATTTTAGCTGCAATTTCACAGTGGCAAACAAGAGGGGAAGTGCACACAAATTTACAGCAAAATAACTATTTCATATAGTCATAAACTTCAATACATAAATCTTGACGGAAACTTAACAGTAGTTCACTCACATAGGACAGGAACTTGACAGAAATTAACAGTAGTTGACACACATAAAACTTCAGTCATAACCAGTAGGTAACACTACAGTTAACAGGAACTTAACAGAAACTACTCGTCATTGTCGAATCGATGCCTCTGCCTATTATCTTCACCATCGCTACAATACTGATACATTGTATGATCTATCCTGTTTCGTTCTTCATCCTCACCATCAACTACCTCCTTCCTCTTTTTCTTCATTTTTTCTACATATGCAGCATCAAGTACCACATGCTCCCTGTCCCTTCGCAACCTGGTTTGCACATTGGCTTCTTTAGCATGCACCGGAACTTTTGGCGTGTCATCATCATTGTATGTTAGCCCAGCACCACCACAGGGATCCTTTTCCACTTCAGTTTCTGTAACACTCCACAAATGCCTATGCTGGAATTTTTGCATAACTCGCCAACTTCCACCCAAGTCAGTATCTGGCACATAGAACACCTTTGTTGCTTGTGTTGTTAGAATATAAGGATCAGTGTTGTACCAAAACCTTGCAGTGTTAACGCTCTTAAAGTGTCCATCATCTTGGAATCCTGAATTCTTCTTGCCACCAACATTGAACCAATCGCAGCGAAACAAGACAACCGACCGATGGATGCCACCGCTACAATTGTACTGCAACTTGATGATGCTTCTGAGCTGACCGTAGAAGTCAATGATTGTATCCTCATGGTATCCCTCAGCAACAATTCCACAATTCTGCGTGTTTCTATTCTTCTGGCGGTCAACGGTGTGGTAGCGGACACCATCGGCAACACATGCTGAATATATTCTCGCTCTCCTATCCGGCTCACATGCCAAAGCAAAAAGATCATCACTCACCTTCTTCTCCTTGTGCAAATTTCCAATCTAAAGAAATAAACCAAAACCAGGGTGAATAACACACACATACACACACAAACAAATCATGTGTCAATTGGAGAACATCTAGGGGGTAGACGATCCGGGGCCCACAGATCAGGGTTTCATAGGATAAAGCGCTTCAGAGCATCGAATATCTCCAAACCTTGCAATGGACCCTAGCATGTGTATTAAAGTGTGGTGGAATGCTAAAATGTACAAAACATGGTTCCCATGTGTAACCCCCTTCGCAGACACACGCTGTCACCTAAAAACGAAGGTGTTATGGAATTTAATTATTATTAGGGGAACTGCCCGTTTCGGTGAAACCGGGTTGGATCTTGTGACAACATGTGCCCAAACATGGTTTGGAATTATCCTATGACCCAACCAAGCACAAACCAATAGAAAAGCCCACTAGGCTACCCCTGTCAGAAGAACATCTAGGCGGGTAGATGATCCGGGCCTATGGATCAGGGTTTCGTAGGAATAATCGCTGCGGGGCATCGGAATATCTCCAAACCTTGAAATGGACTCTAGCATGTGAATTAAAGTGTGGTGGAATTCTAAAATGTGCAAAACATGGTTCCCAAGTGTCACCCCCTTCGCAGACATGCGATGTCACCTAAAAACGAAGGTTCTGGAATTTAATTATTATTAGGGGGAACTCCCCGTTTCGGTGAAACCTGGTTAGATCTTTTCACAACTTGTGTCCAAACATGGTTTGGAATTATCCTATGACCCAACCAAGCACAAACCAAGAGAAAAATCCACCGGGATACCCCTGTCAGAAGAACATCTAGGGGGTAGACGATCCGGGGGTCCACAGATCAGGATTTCGTAGGATGAAGCGCTTCAAAGCACCGGAATACCTCCAAACCTTGCACTGGACCCTATCATGTGTATTAAAGTGTGGTGGAATTCTAAAATGTGCAAAACATGGTTCCCAAGTGTAACCCCCTTCGCAGTCAGGCGCTGTCACCTAAAAACAAAGGTTCTGGAATTCAATTATTATTAGGGGAACTCCCCGTTTCGGTGAAACCGGGTTGGATCTTGTCACAACTTGTGCCCAAAAATGGTTTGGAATTATCCTATGACCCAAACAAGCACAAAACAAGAGAAAAATCAACCAGGCTACCCCTGTCAGAAGAACATCTAGGGGTAGACGATCCAGGGCCCACAGATCAGGGTTTTGTAGGATGAAACGCTTCAGAGCATTGGAATACCTATAAACCTTGCAATGGACCCTAGCATGTGTATTAAAGTGTGGTGGAATGCTAAAATGTGCAAAACCTGGTACCCAAGTGTAACCCCCTTCGTAGACATGCGCTGTCACCTAAAAACGAAGGTTCTAGAATTTAATTATTATTAGGGGGAACTCTCCGTTTCGGTGAAACCGGGTTGGATCTTGTCACAACTTGTGCCGAAACATGGTTTGGAATTATCCTATGACCCAACCAAGCACAAACCAATAGAAAAGTCCACCGGGCTACCCCTATGAGAAGAACATCTAGGGGGGTAGACGATCCAGGCCCATAGAACAGGGTTTCGTAGGAATAATCGCTTCAGGGCATCAGAATATCTCCAAACCTTGCAATGGACTCTAGCATGTGTATTAAAGTGTGGTAGAATTCTAAAATGTGCAAAACATGGTTCCCAAGTGTCACCCCCGTCACAGACATGCGATGTCATCTAAAAACGAAGGGTTCTGGAATTTAATTATTATTAGGGGAACTCCCCATTTCGGTGAAACCGGGTTGGATCTTGTGAAAACTTGTGCCCAAACATGGTTTGGAATTATCCTATGACCCAACCAAGCACAAACAAAGAGAAAAATCCACCGGTCTACCCCTGTCAGAAGAACATTTAGGGGGTAGACGATCAGGGGCCCACATATCAGGATTTCGTAGGATGAAGCGCTTCAGAGCATCAGAATACCTCCAAACCTTGCATTGGACCCTACCATATGTATTAAAGTGTGGTGGAATTCTCAAATGTGCAAAACATGGTTCCCAAGTGTAACCCCCTTTCCAGACACGCGCTGTCACCTAAAAACGAAGGTTCTAGAATTCAATTATTATTAAGGGGAACTCCCGTTTTGGTGAAACCGGGTTGGATCTTGTCACAACTTGTGCCAAAACAGGGTTTGGATTTATCCTATGACCCAACCAAGGACAAACCAAGAGAAAAATCCACTGGGCTACCCCTGTCAGAAGAACATCTAGGGGTAGACGATCCAGGGCCAACAGATCAGGGTTTCGTAGGATGAAGCGCTTCAGAGCATCAAAATACCTCCAAACCTTGCAATGGACCCTAGCATGTGTATTAAAGTGTGGTGGAATGCTAAAAAATTTCAAAACATGGTTCCCAAGTGTAGCCCCCTTCGCAGTCAGGCTCTGTCCCCTAAAAACGAAGGTTCTAGAATTTAATTATTATTAGGGTGAACTCCCTGTTTCGGTGAAACTAGGTTGGATCTTGTCACAACTTGTGCCCAAACATCGTTTGGATTTATCCTATGACCCAACCAAGCAAAAAACAATAGAAAAGTGCACTTGGGCTACCCCCGTCAGAAGAACATCTAGGGGGTAGATGATCCGGGCGTACGGATCTGAGTTTCGTAGGAATAATTGCTTCGAGGCATTGGAATATCTCCAAACCTTGCAATGGACTCTAGCATGTGTATTAAAGTATGGTGGAATGCTAAAATTTTAAAAACATGGTTCCCATGTGTAACCCCCTTCGCAGTCAGGCACTGTCACCTAAACACGAAGGTTCTAGAATTTAATTATTATTAGGGGGAACTCCCCGTTTCGGTGAAACCGGGTTGGATCTTGTCACAAATTGTGCCCAAACATGGTTTGGAATTATACTATGACCCAACCAAGAACAAACCAAGAGAAAAATCTACCGGGCTACCCCTGTCAGAAGAACATCTAGGGGTAGATGATCCGGGGCCCACGGATTTGGGTTTCATAGGATGAAGTGCTTCAGTGCATCAAAATACCTCCAAACCTTGCAATGGACCCTAGCATGTGTATTAAACTGTGGTGGAATGCTAAAATGTGCAAAACATGGTTCCCAAGTGTAACCCCCTTCCTAGACACGTGCTGTCACCTAAAAACGAAGGTGTTCAGGAATTTAATTTATTATTATGGGGAACTCCCCATTTCAGTGAGACCGAGTTGGATCTTGTCACAACTTGTGCCCAAACATGGTTTGGAATTATACTATGACCAAACCAAGCACAAACAAAGAGAAAAATCCATCGGGCTACCCCTGTTAGAAGAATATCTAGGGGGTAGATGATCCGGGGCCCACAGATCAGGGTTTCGTAGGATGAAGCGCTTCAGAGTATCGGAATACGTCCAAACCTTGCAATGGTACCCAAGTGTGTATTAAAGTGTGGTGGAATCCTGAAATGTCCAAAACCTGGTACCCAAGTGTCACCCTCTTCTCGCAGACATGCGCTATCACCTAAAAATGAAGATCTTAGAATTTAATTATTAGGGGGGAACTCCCCGTTTCGATGACACTGGGTTGGATATTGTCACAACTTGTGCCCAAACAAGGTTTGGAATTATCCTAAGACCCAACCAAGCACAAACCAAGAAAAAATCCACCGGGCTGCCCCTGTCAGAAGAACATCTAGGGGGATAGACGATCCAGGGCCCATAGATCAGGGTTTCGTAGGATGAAGCGCTTTAGAGCATCGGAATACCTCCAAACCTTGCAATGGACACTAGTATGTGTATTGAAGTGTGACCCAACAAAGCACAAACCAAGAGAAAAATTCACTAGGCTACCCCTGTCAGAACAACATCTAGGGGGGTAGACAATCCGGGGGCCCACAGATCGGGGTTTCGTAGGATGAAGCGCTTCAGAGCATCGTAATACCTCCAAACCTTGCAATGGACCCTAGCATGTGTATTAAAGTGTGGTGGAATGCTAAAATGTCCAAAACCTGGTACCCAAGTGTAACCCCCTTCGCAGTCATGCGATGTCACCTAAAAACAAAGGTGTTCTAGAATTTAATTATTTTTAGGGAACTCCCCGTTTCGGTGAAACCTGGTTGGATATTATCACAACTTGTTACCAAACATGGTTTGGAATTATCCTATGACACAACCAAGCACAAACCAAGAAAAAAATCCACCGGGCTACCCCTATCAGAAGAACATCTAGGGGGTAGACGATCCGGGGTCCACGGCTCAGGGTTTCGTAGGAAGAAGCGCTTCAGAGCATCGGAATACCTCCAAACCTTGTAATGGACCCTAGCATGTGTATTAATGTGTTGTGGAATGCTGAAATGTGCAAAACATGCTTCCCAAGTGTCACCCCCTTCGCAGTCATGCGATGTCACCTAAAAACAAAGGTGTTCTAGAAATTTATTATTATTATGGGGGAACTCCCCGTTTCGGTGAAACCGGGTTGGATCTTGTCACAACTTGTGCGAAAACATGGTTTGGAATTATCCTATGACCCAACCAAGCACAAACCAAGAGAAAAATCCATTGGGCTACCCCTGTCAGAAGAACATCTAGGGCGTAGACGATCCGGGGCCCACAGATCAGGGTTTCGTAGGATGAAGTGCTTCAGAGCATCGAAGTACCTCCAATCCTTGCAATGGACCCTAGAATGTGTATTAAAGTGTGCTGGAATGCTAAAATGTGCAAAACATGGTTCCCATGTGTAACCCCCTTCGCAGACACGCGCTGTCACCTAAAAACGAAGGTGTTCTGGAATTTAATTATTATTAGAGGGAACTCCCCGTTTCGGTGAAACCGGGTTGGATCTTGTCACAAATTTTTCCCAAACATGGTTTGGAATTATCCTATGACCCAACCAAGCACAAACCAATAGAAAAGCCCACTGGGCTACCCCTGTCAGAAGAACATCTAGGGGGGTAGATGATCCGGGCCTACGGATTAGGGTTTCGTAGGAATAATCGCTGCGAGGCATAGGAATATCTCCAAACCTTGCAATGGATTCTAGCATGTGAATTAAATTGTGGTGGAATGCTAAAATGTGAAAAACATGGTTCCCAACAGTCGCCCCCTTCGCAGACATGCGATGTCACCTAAAAACGAAGGTTCTGGAATTTAATTATTATTAGGGGGAACTCCCTGTTTCGGTGAAACCTGGTTGGATCTTTTCACAACTTGTGTCCAAACATGGTTTGTAATTATCCTATGACCCAACCAAGAACAAACCAAGAGAAAAATCCACCGGGCTACCCTGTCAGAAGAACATCTAGGGGTAGACGATCGGGGGGCCCACAGATCAGGATTTCGTAGGATGAAGCGCTTCAGAGCATCGGAATACCTCCAAACCTTGCAATGGACCCTATCATGTGTATTAAAGTGCGGTGGAATGCTAAAATGTTCAAAACATGGTTCCCAAGTGTAAGCCCCTTCGCAGTCAGGTGCTGTCACCTGAAAATTAAGGTTCTGAAATTCAATTATTATTAGGGGGAACTCCCTGTTTTGGTGAAACCGGGTTGGATCTTGTGACAAATTGTGCCCAAACATGGTTTGTATTTATCCTATGACCCAACCAAGCACAAACAAAGAGAAAATTCACCAGGCTACCCCTGTCAGAAGAACATCTAGGGGTAGACGATCCAGGGCCCATAGATCAGGGTTTCGTAGGATGAAGCGCTTCAGAGCATAGGAATACCTCCAAACCTTGGAATGGACCCTAGAATATGTATTAAAGTGTGGTGGAATGCTAAAATGTGCAAGACATGGTTCCCAAGTGTAACCCCCTTCGCAGTCAGGCGCTGTCACCTAAAAGCGAAGGTTGTGGAATTTAATTATTATTAGGGGGAACTCTCTGTTTCGGTGAAACCGGGTTGGATCTTGTCACAAATTTTGCCCAAACATGGTTTGGATTTATCCTATGACCCAACCAATAACAAACCAATAGAAAAGTCCACTGGTCTACCCCTGTCAGAAGAACATCTAGGGGGTAGATGATCCGGGCCCATAGATTAGGGTTTCGTTGGAATAATCACTCCGGGGCATCGGAATCTCTCCAAGCCTTGCAATGGACTCTAGGATTTGTATTAAAGTGTGGTGGAATGCTAAAATGTGCAAAACATGGTTCCCAAGTGTCACCCCCTTCGCAAACATGCGATGTCACCTAAAAACAAAGGGTTCTGGAATTTAATTATTATTAGGGGGAACTCCCAATTTCGGTGAAACCGTGTTGGATCTTGTCACAACTTGTGCCCAAATATGGTTTGGAATTATCCTATGACCCAACCAAGCACAAACCAAGAGAAAAATCAACCGAGCTACCCCTGTCAGAAGAACATCTAGGTGGTAGACGATCCGAGGCCCATAGATCAGGGTTTCGTAGGATGAAGCGCTTCAGAGCATCGGAATACCTACAAACCTTGCAATGGACCCTATAATGTGTATTAAAGTGTGCTGGAATGCTAAAATGTGCAAAACATGGTTCCCATGTGTAACCCCCTTCGCAGACACGCGCTGTCACCTAAAAACGAAGGTGTTCTGGAATTTAATTATTATTAGAGGGAACTCCCCGTTTCGGTGAAACCGGGTTGGATCTTGTCACAACTTTTGCCCAAACATGGTTTGGAATTATCCTATGACCCAACCAAGCACAAACCAATAGAAAAGCCCACTGGGCTACCCCTGTCAGAAGAACATCTAGGGGGGTAGATGATCCGGGCCTACGGATTAGGGTTTCGTAGGAATAATCGCTGCGACGCATAGGAATATCTCCAAACCTTGCAATGGATTCTAGCATGTGAATTAAATTGTGGTGGAATGCTAAAATGTGAAAAACATGGTTCCCAAGAGTCGCCCCCTTCGCAGACATGCGATGTCACCTAAAAACGAAGGTTCTGGAATTTAATTATTATTAGGGGGAACTCCCTGTTTCGGTGAAACCTGGTTGGATCTTTTCACAACTTGTGTACAAACATGGTTTGTAATTATCCTATGACCCAACCAAGAACAAACCAAGAGAAAAATCCACCGGGCTACTATGTCAGAAGAACATCTAGGGGTAGACGATCGGGGGGGCCACAGATCAGGATTTCGTAGGATGAGGAGCTTCAGAGCATCGGAATACCTCCAAACCTTGCAATGGACCCTATCATGTGTATTAAAGTGCGGTGGAATGCTAAAATGTTCAAAACATGGTTCCCAAGTGTAAGCCCCTTCGCAGTCAGGCGCTGTCACCTGAAAATTAAGGTTCTGAAATTCAATTATTATTAGGGGGAACTCCCTGTTTTGGTGAAACTGGGTTGGATCTTGTGACAACTTGTGCCCAAACATGGTTTGTATTTCTCCTATGACCCAACCAAGCACAAACAAAGAGAAAAATTCACCAGGCTACCCCTGTCAGAAGAACATCTAGGGGTAGACGATCCAGGGCCCATAGATCAGGGTTTCGTAGGATGAAGCGCTTCAGAGCATAGGAATACCTCCAAACCTTGGAATGGACCCTAGAATATGTATTAAAGTGTGGTGGAATGCTAAAATGTGCAAGACATGGTTCCCAAGTGTAACCCCCTTCGCAGTCAGGCGCTGTCACCTAAAAGCGAAGGTTGTGGAATTTAATTATTATTAGGGGGAACTCTCTGTTTCGGTGAAACCGGGTTGGATCTTGTCACAACTTTTTCCCAAACATGGTTTGGATTTATCCTATGAACCAACCAATAACAAACCAATAGAAAAGTCCACTGGTCTACCCCTGTCAGAAGAACATCTAGGGGGTAGACGATCCGGGCCCATAGATCAGGGTTTCGTTGGAATAATCACTCCGGGGCATCGGAATATCTCCAAACCTTGCAATGGACTCTAGGATTTGCATTAAAGTGTGGTGGAATGCTAAAATGTGCAAAACATGGTTCCCAAGTGTCACCCCCTTCGCAAACATGCGATGTCACCTAAAAACAAAGGGTTCTGGAATTTAATTATTATTAGGGGGAACTCCCCATTTCGGTGAAACCGTGTTGGATCTTGTCACAACTTGTGCCCAAATATGGTTTGGAATTATCCTATGACCCAACCAAGCACAAACCAAGAGAAAAATCCACCGAGATACCCCTGTCAGAAGAACATCTAGGTGGTAGACGATCCGAGGCCCATAGATCAGGGTTTCGTAGGATGAAGCGCTTCAGAGCATCGGAATACCTACAAACCTTGCAATGGACCCTAGAATGTGTATTAAAGTATGTTGGAATGATAAAATGTGCAAAAAATGTTTCCCAAGAGGAACCCCCTTCGCAGACACGCGCTGTCACCTAAAAACGAAGGTGTTCTGGAATTTAATTATTATTAGGGAAACTCCCAGTTTCGGTGAAACCGGGTTGGATCTTGTCACAACTTGTTCCCAAACATGGTTTGGAATTATCCTATGACCCAACCAAGCACAAACCAAGAGAAAAATCCATCGGGCTACCCCTGTCAGAAGAACATCTATGGGGGTAGATGATCCGGGGTCCACAGATCAGGGTTTCGTAGGAAGAAGCGCTTCGGAGCATCGGAATACCTCCAAACCTTGCAATGGACCCTAGCATGTGTATTAAAGTGTGGTGGAATTCTTAAATGTGCAAAACATTGTTCCCAAGTGTGACCCCCTTCGCAGTCATGCGATGTCACCTAAAAACGAAGGTGTTCTAGAATTTAATTATTATTATGGGGGAACTCCCCGTTTTGGTGAAACCGGGTTGGATCTTGTCACAACTTGTTCCCAAACATGGTTTGGAATTATCCTATGACCGAACCAAGCACAAAGCAAGAGGAAAATCCACCGGGCTACCCCTGTCAGATTAGGGTTTCGTAGGATGAAGCGCTTCAGAGCATCGGAATACCCTCCAAACCTTGAAATGGACCCTAGCATGTGTATTAAAGTGTGGTGGAATGCTGAAATATCCAAAACCTGGTACCCAAGTATCGCCCCCTTCTCGCAGACATGCGCTATCACCTAAAAACGAAGATCCTGAAATTTAATTATTAGGGGGGAACTCCCTATTTCGATGAAACCGGGTTGGATCTTGTCACAACTTGTAGTTGCAAACGATTGTTCAATTTTACTTAAAATTTTGCCGAATATTTTATAAAAATGAGATGGTGCCACTTCGCAACATTTTTTTGGTACGCCCTAATACTAGGGCACATAAAATGATGGCAGCTTCCAAATGCCCCAAATTTCCCTCCTTCCCCAAAATTTCCCTCCACTTCCCCAAAATTTCCCTCACTTCAAATTTCCCTCCACTTCCCCAAAATTTCCCTCACTTCACCAAAATCTCCCGCTGGAAAACTCCCGCCTCGACAACAGAATGACACAGATGCCCACCAAAAGAGAAAAAGAGAAGGGCAATTCGGACAAACCACACGAGGAGAAGGCCATCCACCCAAATCCCCCAGATCCCCATCCATTCGTCACTTCTCCATTCCCCTCCCCCTCCTCCTCCATTCCCCAGCCACCCCACCCGAGAAGACGACGGCCAGGCATCGCGCTCGCAAAGACGACGGCCAGGCGCGCGCTCAGGAAGACGACGGCCACGCGTGCTCCAACGATGGCCACGGGCGGGTAGCTGCGACCTACGACAGCCAACGATCTGTTCAGGCGAGTTCATCTGTTGTTCTCCTCACATCCTCCTATTCCATGTCGTGCCATGACTTGGGTTATGCCGTTAGGATTTCGTTCCAATCCTAGGGTTAGGATTTCTTGCCATGCCTAGGGTTTGGGTTAGGGTTTCATTGCCATGCCTAGGGTTCAGGTTTCTTGCCATGCCTAGGGTTCGGGTTAGGGTTTCTTTCCATGCCCAGGGTTCATGCCATTAGGGTTTCATTGCCATGGGATTTTGGGGGTCCATTTTCTAAAAGGAACACGCCTAGGGTTCATGCTGTTAGACTTTTTTAGACATGCTGACTAAATTCATGTGTAGCTGGAGTGTGTGCTGATATATGTGTAGCTAGAGTGTGTAGCTAGACTTTTTTTGGAAGTTTATAATTACTCAAGATCGAATAGATCGATATCTTGTAGTAGCAGCTTCATGTCATTATCCCCAATAGAAAATTTGATACGAGGGAATTTTTCCACCACAAGATAATATTTTCTTTTTGCTTTACTTCATCATTTGCTCATGCTGAATGGGTAGTTGATGTGTTAATATGCATGCAGTAAGTGGTCCATAACATTTTGGGGTGTTTTGGCAGCATGGAAGAAGTGGCTTTATGTAAGTTTACATGTTGTGATAATTTGATGGTTTACTCATATGAAGGTTCTAATAATATTTAGTTCATGTGATAAAACTGCTATCCATGTTGTTTACTTATTTGTTCACTTTTACAATTCTGATTTGCTTGCACTGTTATACATTGAGACTAGGAGATGATGATTAATTACTGCTATTGGCTGCATGTGTTGCAAGTTTGCAATTCTGATTTTCTAGTATTGTCAATTTATAATTAGCATGCATAGTCTGATGTGTTACAAAAAAAACTGAGCCCAATGAATTGCTAGTTCCAGTGTGCAAATCTTTGTTTATATGAACAAAAATGCAGCTGCAATTTAATTTCCTAAAACAAAGCTTTCATACATTTGTTTTTTGGAACATGATAGAAAGTAGATTGGTGAATCGGAGCAAGAAAAAATCAAACGGAGCTCGCCAACACAACTGTACTGAACAGCTGAACAGGGTATGTTGCAACTATTGCTTGCTGCTTTCTTGTTTGCTTGCTTTGGCATAAGCAACAATAGTAGTAGTATAGTTGCTTGCTGTAACATAGTAGTATAGTTACTGCTCTTGCTGCTTGCTTGCTGATTGCTTTCTGTTTCTTTGCTGTTTGTTGCTTTCTTTGGCATAAGCAACAATAGTAGTAGTATATTTACTTGCTTGCTGTAACATAGTAGTATAGTTACTGCTCATGAAAGTAGTAGTACTGTAGTTGCTTGCTTGCTTGCTAATGACATCCTAAATTATTTATTCTGCTGTTTCTTGGTTTGGCATAAGCAACAATAGTTACTGATGTAACATAGCATCCAGATAACATTACATGCTATTTTATTTGTTTAGTTATTACTTCCCAATCAGGAAAGGCATAAGCAACAATAGCAGAATTTGAACAATGTGTATTGAACATGCTGATTCTTATTTATCTATGGTGATCTAACTCTTGTTCACTCTTTTTTGCGAGATATTAGTGCAATTGGACATCATCAAACTAACTAGCAAGGATCCAACAACACCAACATCATCCATGACAAGGATGACTAGGAAGACACAGTTGGTTGGTATGGAACTTGCACTCACACTGTTAGTTTTATTTATGAATGTGTCTCTGTGTTTTAGTGTTTGTATGAAGCATGAAAACTTGACAAGAATTCTTACCCATGTTTTGTTTTCAGTCTAGTTGTTGATGTGCACTGACATAATATGAATAACCGTGTTATATTCTGATTGTCATGTTAGTCTACTAGGAGTAAATAGAAATATAAACTGATACCATACTTATAGCTGTTTGAGTTGTAATGCTTGTCAATGCATTTCAGCCATACTAATAGTATGTTTTTTCTATCCATGTAAAGAAGCGTCGCTCACTGAAATCGAGAAGCTTAGGGCTAGAACACTGATGCGGAACAACCGCATATTCCAGTCACTTGGCATCAATGCACTAGTGTCGATGATTAGAAATTCGAATGATGGTCCATCAGTTAGTGGAATTACCAATGCTGCCTTAGCATCTCAGATATCACATGGAGAAAGCTCAGAATACAATCCTCGAGATGATGAAGTCATTGATGAAGAGGAGGTCAATGACAATATTGTGGAAAAGAATGTCAAGGTGCAAACTTTAACCTTGTTTGCAGGGGGGTTTACTTTGTTTGCTTTTGTGCTTTATTGTTTTCCTTTCATTATGTGCTCACACAATATTTTTACTTGTGATCTAATGCCATTCTATTTTCTATTCATACAAGGCCAAGAAGTTTTCTAGGAGGAAGAAGAGTGCTGTGAAGAAGCCTAGTAAGAGACTAGAAGCATCTAGTGCAATGGCTCCGGGTAGGATGTTCGCGGTAGCTCTAGGAGCATCAAAGAGCATTTTGGAAGCTGATGTACCTGCTCCTGCTAGAGTGACTAGGCAAAAAGGAAAGGAGACTCATGTGTAGAGCTCACCACGCCTTGATGACGGGTTTCAGTCCACTGATGAAGGAAGCTTTGTCTGCATGGACCTCAGCCCTGTGGCTAGGAATCAGTGTTTCGACTCTGCTGCCATTTCTGAAGAAGCTGAAGAACTTGAGCCGCATGATCAAGGCAAGTTTATATACTGCTGTTCTTTTACTAGTTCATTTCCTAAATGTAAGCAATGCGTGTATGCCTGCCTGTTTGGCAGAACCATCCCTTGATTTGTACTTGTTATTAATGTGGTTAATTTCATTTTCAGAGATAACCACCATGGCCAAGCATACCAAAAGAAACGGTCCAATGCTTATCTCCATGGATGAAGCAAGCTCTGCCTACATGGACCTCTGCCCTGTCAACACGGATCAGCGACTCCGCCCAGCTATCATTTCTGAAGAACCCGAGCAGGCAATGTGTGATCAAGGCAGGCTCGTCACCTCTGTTTTTTTTCTAGTTCATTTCCTAATTGGAAGCAATGCATCTATGAGCCATTCTTTCATTTGTACTTCTTATTAATGAGGTTAATTTCATTTTCAGAGATAATCACTGTGGCCAGGCGTAACAAAAGAAAGGGTACAGGGCTCGAAAGGATGACCAAGGCGCTGGGTACCAAGGTGAAAATACACATTTCCGAAGGGATGAAGCATCCACAGGATCCTGTGCAGGCTACAAAGCTTGCCTCGGAGTGTGGACTTAACGCAAGAACCCATACTCCGGTGCTGCCACATTTCAAGGACTATAAAAAGGATGAGAACCTCATGGAGAACTTCATTGGGAAAGTTGCTGTAAGTTAATTCTCTCATAGCTGGGCGTGTTTCTTTCTCACTGTAACACCTGCCATTTGACCGCTAACCATGTCCTTGCCTTGTTTGCTGTCTTGGCAGGCAAACTTTGTGATGGACACCAACTCGGAGATCATTAAGAGTGCATGCACTGATATGCTGCAGAAGGTATCAAAGAACAGACGCCACAAAATCAAGAAGTTATTCTTTGATGACGTACTAGCAAATCAAGTTAGCATCAAGTCTCCGGTTAATGGCCTGTCAGATGATGAATGGCAAGGTCTGGTTGCGTCGTGGTCTACCCCAAGACACAAGGTATGGTTGTGTTTGTGCCCATGGTCTTTTCTACATGCATTGGCTATGCTGGGTGCTATTTCTTGTGGTAGCTGGCTGGGTGCTGTTTCTTGTGCTAGCTGGCTGGGTGCTTATAGTCTTTTTTTGTAGCAAACTTGTGAGTCGAACAAGGTCAATCGAGAAAAGGTCAAGTTCCAGCAGAAAACTGGTTCGAGGTCGTACATCGCGCATATATTTGCCACCGTAAGACTTGATTTTATTTACGCGCACATAACTATTGTCTCGAAAGCTTTTGCTTTGATTCTGATTCTTGTTGAATAACATTTCAGAGGGAGGAACGCCAGGCTGAAGAGCTAACTGCCATTGATCTGTTCAAAAGCACACACAACAACATGAAAAACGGCTTTCCGGAGCAAGTGAAGCAGGCTATTGTAAGTAAATCTGTGAATGCTCCTGTGACATGTTTCTTGCTCCGATTGTCATTCAATATTACTGCTGGTTCTGTAGTTGTTCACTTGTGCTTTAGATGATTGTTGTCCTAAAAATCTATTCTGCCAATAATGTGCAATCCTCCATGTACCAGGTCGAGATGGAAAATATGAAGGCTGCACCTCTACAAGAAGGTGAGCCACCCAAGTCTGATGTTGAGGTTGTTGCTGCAGTGCTTGCGTCGACGGATTGCAAGTCAAGTACTTTCTTGACTAATGTTGGGCTCAAGTCATCTACAAACAAGGCCGGCAAATCCAATGCTGTTATAGCTGCACATGTACGTGACCTAGAAGACAAGTTGGATAGATCTCGACAGGAAGTGGCCATGCCCAAGAAGAGGTCGGAGGACGCTGAAGCTGCACAAGTTGCACGCTACAAAGAGTTCGAGTTGTTGCGCAAAAAGACCGAAGAAAATGACACGAGGTATGCTCACTTGATGACACTGGTTGGTGGTAAAGGATCTAGGAACTGTTGATGCAGCTGTGTTGGTAAAGCAACTGTTGATCTGGGAACTAGTAGTTTTGGGAACTAGCTGTGTTGCTGGACTAGTTCTGGGAGCTACTTGTTCTGTATCTTTGTGAACCGTGGTTGATGTATGGCTGTGAACTTGTGAACCCGACTTGATGTATCTGTTCGTGAACCTGAACCTGTTTGCTATCTGTTTGTGACTTGATGGATCAAGTATGTTTGTGACTTGAAAATATGTTTGTATTTTTGTATTTTTGTGTATCCTTGTTATTGTTGGTCGATTATTTTATTTGCTGTCTATCTAACCTGGGTCGTATTTGGTACTTGGGATATGATGCCATGGGCCGAACATTTCCAAACTGGGCTAAAATTTATGTTGATATTCGGACCTAGTTGGGCTGCAAAATGGCTACAGCCCAAAAGAAATATGGGCATTTTTAGGAAACGAAAATTTGAAATCTGATATGAAATTAAACTGTAAAAGGACAAATGACCCAAAAGGAAACGAATTGCTAAAAGGCCAAGAGCAAAAAGGAAATGAATTGCTAAAGGGCCAAGGTCCAAAAGGAAATGAATTACTAAATGCCCAAGGCCAGCAAGAAAGTGGAAAGTAAAAAGGCTGAGTCCAAGAAATTAAAAAGGCTAAACTGTTGGGCTTGGCCCATTTAGTGGACTAGAGTTGACAGAAATAAGCATGAAAATATGCTGAATTGTTGGGCTTGGCCCATATAAAACACCTATCTGGACTAGGCTAAATCTGATCGACGACCTTTCGAATTGGTCACAGATTTGCCACGTAGGACCGGCCACGTAGGATCTGACGTGGACAGGGCAGACAGTCCGTGCCCAATACAGTTGGTCATAGAATCTGTGACCAACTGTATTGGTCATAGACGTCTATAACCAATTCAGAAGAAAGTTCGTGGTGTTTAACTAGTGACCCTCAGCTTTTGACCTTCTGTATTTGGTCACAAAAAGGTCACAAATTAAAAACTATGACCTTTCAATGACCAATATGGAGGGTCATGTATCACCAAATTTCTTGTAGTGATTCCAGCAAGGAGTCCTTGCTCTTAGCTTGTTATTGACCTTTAGGTGTGGTTGGATAGGTTGCAGGTCTTCTCCCACTTTATTCTCAGCTTGTTCTCAGGTTCCATGATTGCATGGCCCCCAGCGTAGGTAACAATTATGCCATACATGGCTCACTTGTCAATTTTCTCGGTCTTCCTGTTGAGTGTGCCACCAGTGACAACCCCACTACGGATTACTCCTTGGATGTCATGCACTTCATTTATCATGAGATGTATTACGCAATGGTGAACAAACATTCTATCCCTTATGCTCCGTATATTACGAAGCTCATCAAAATTTTGCTCCCCGATGAAGACTTCAGTGGTTCGCTGGATGGGAACCACAAGGTTAAGAAGCCATATATCAAGAGGAAGAAAACTACCTTTGCCCTGCCGAGTCCGATGCCTTCATGTGAGATGCTTGGGCTAGTGGTTCCACTCATGGGCCGAGGCCCCTGGTCCCTACCATTGCTCGTTAGGTAAAACAGCTCAACTGATTCCAACAGATCATTCTTTGCATGGGAGTTGATACCCACAAGGGTTAGTACGAGGCTTATCTTCAACGCCATGATATGGCCCATACTCAGCGGCTAATCCTTCACCATATCTCTAGGGCTTAAGGCAATCCAATGTAGTAGTACGCTCCTACTTCATATGCTTAGTGGAACACCCCTGGTATCGATTATGGTGAGATGGAGCGACACTTGTTCCCAGCCCCGACGAGGGCGTCTCCTCCTCCTCCTCTGGCAGATGATGGTGATGATGATGAGGATGGTGATGGGGACAAGGACGAGGAGTATGATGATGAGGACGAGGATGATGATCTTCTGGGGCACTAGCATCACTCTTTCTCCCTTTTGGGCATTTCGATGCCAATGGAGGAGAAGTAGTTCTAGTAGGAACTTCGTGGATTTACATGGGTCGGCTACAAGCATTATTTGTTTTATTTGTGCCTTTTATCCGTGCTTTTACCCATTTATCTAGTGTTGAAGTTTTATTATCTATTTAGTTTGTGTGATATTGGACCTTATGGATTTATATATGAATTTATAATCAGAATTTTCTATGAGGCTTATGGATTATATATGGATCCATATATGGAGGTATTGGATTTATCTTGTGAGACATACCAAACTATCTTTAGTTGGTTGAGGCAAATAGTATGGTTGGTGTGATCTTCATCTCAAAGCCTTTGTATGGTTGGTATGGTCTTCATCTTAAAGACTCAATATTTCTCTTGCACAATGTATCCAAATCATAAAGGGAGTTCGAACCTATATGTTGTGCATTTGGAGTCCAATACAAATTACTTGTATGCACATATTAAGGGGGAGCCTCTTTATCCTTTTGGGTACAAGGTGCTTTTGGATTATGTGCCTTATTTCAAATCCTAATAGTGTCATCTAACACCAAAAAGTGGGAGATTGAAAGATAATTTCATGATCCCTAGTGTTTTGCATGTTTGATAACAATACGAAGGATAATTTGATTGTGCGTTGAGTGCTATAGATAATTCTCCCTAGAGAGCTCCTGGTCAAATTAAGCATAAGAAGGAGTCTAGGACAGATTATCCACCCTAGGCTAGGCCGGATAATACGCCCATAGCTAAATCGACCAAGGAGTAGGCATGCAATGCTCTATGTGTGTGTGTGGGGGGGGGATTTTTTGTTGGATATTTAGCACTGGGCCACAGTTTTTCCCAGGGACGGATTATCTGGCACATGTTGCACCCGGATTATCTTCCCCTCCCAAGAATCGACTAAGGACCAAGTGCGCGCTGTTCAGAAGGGGCAAATTTTTTCCCAAGATATTTGGTTAGGGCCTAAGCTTTTGTCGTGTCCGGATAATCTTCCCCTCCCCAAGGGCCAGATTATCTAGCCCCCAAGGAATTTCACTAAGGACCACAGGCGCGTCGTGCAGTAAGGGGGGGGGCAGATGTTTGGCCCAAATTATTTTCTCCGGGTCAGACTTTTGCCCCTAACCAGATTATCCAGCCCTAGTTGACTCCGAATGGCTTCATTTTGGGAGGGATATAAACACCCCTCCCCATCTTCTATATGGAGCCTCTCGAATCTAACAAAAAAAGCGTTGTACTGTTGAGCTCCAGTTTCCACAAGATCACCCCATTCAACCATTTGAAGGCTTCGATCTTTGTAGAATCGAAGGAGGAGGACTTGATCTACATCATCATCAAAGAGATCTTCATTTTACACCTCATTCATTTGAGGGCCCTTCGATCTAGAGTTTCATTCGAAATTCTAGATCCTAGTTTTGTTATTTGATAAACTTGTTTCTCATGGCAGCTTGTTGTCATCTAGGGAGCCTCCAATTCAGTTGTGGATGCGTGCCGCGATCTCTTTGTAAAGGCGCTGGTTCCCGCCTCGAACGCATAGGGTGAGGACTATTGTAGCGTGATGGTCTTAGTACAGCCCACCCCTCCAACACGGATGCACTTCTCGTAAAAAGGAAGGAACTATGGTAAATAAGTCTTTTTTCTCTACGTGCTCCACTCTTGGTTACCTCATTCCTCTCACTTCCTTTTTCTTTTAGGTGTTTTGTTCTTTCTAGTAGAATATGATATCGAGTCCGAGATCGAAGACAAAGATCAACAACCATCAAAGATCAAAGATTAATGCTTGGCCAACTATAATAAAGTCAAGTACAAGGTTTATGAAGATCTACTTAATGGTTATTAACGGGCAAAGGAAAGCATAGCCCCACCATGATATGATCCTACGCTTTCAAAGTATTTCAATTCTTGACATGATGCATACTATTCTACTATGGCCTTTTTTCGTTAGATAGAGTATCCTATCTATTGCATTACTCCCTTTGAGATTATATTACCTAATCCACTACTCCTTGCATGACTGGGTTTGGCTTGTGCGCACTACTAGAGCTTATATCTGTGTCCTGCTTAGCTGTGCTTAGCTATTCGAGTCTGATCTATTTGGAGATGTATCAGAGATGCAAAGAATCTAGTAATGAAGGAGAACGAGGTATGGAGGTTATATGAGGTGAACATGCCAAGGATTGTATGCGATGCCATGATGGGATGTGGTTTTTGTAGTCCCATGCTCGCCACCACTAGGACCTGATTTCTTGCCATTGGAACCAAGACTAAGCGTACAACTACATGGGGCCTAGAAACCCCCTCAACTAACTAACTTGCCTAGTAGATTCCATGAGTCACATAGTTCGGCCATTCCATTTGGCATTTGCATAGAAAATGTTTTCAAAGATTTGGTGGGTGAAGGTGGATCATAATAGGTAGGGAAGTGTGGCCAGGGTTTCTTGGGGTGGACATATCGTCTGGTAAACCAACCATGCCTCACATCTCTAGGGACTGGCTTCGGGATTTGATTCGTTATGGCAAAACCATCCTTAGGGAATGCTCATGGTCTCAGTGAGAGCAAGGTAAAGGTCGTGGTCAAACTCCTTCAGCTGGCCTTCCAAGGAAGAGGGCTAATAGCTTGGAAATGAGAGCAGGTTGGTACATGTGGGTAAAGTTGTACACCCTGCAGGGTTAAATATTTTCTAAAATCTGCATTCACAAATCTGGACGACTTGGAACTAGATTCTAATATCGTAGAGAACATTAACCTAATTGTAAAACTTGGCAGATCAATGTGTGCTTAAGGATTCTTCCTCGTTGGTACGAGGGGTTGATCCTAGTTAAGAGGGGATGAAGTTGTTTTTGTGGATATCAAAAGATGATCATTTTAGTTGGAGATGTCGCTCTCTTATCCCCTTTTAAAATGTTCTGATTAGACGAGCTTCTACTCCCTCTTGTTTTACAAACAAAGGTGGCTTTATGCAAAATATCTCCAGCAACCATAATTCTTACGAAGTACACCCTGTACTCACCCTTGCTTCATTGATACTTTTGTAGGAGAGTAAGTGTTCACCTGGAGATTAGTTCCATACCACATCGACACTGACGAGTAGCTTAAGGTTCCCGGTCGGCAGTCTAGAATCTATGGGATGGGACATCATCGTTATGCTTCAGGCTTCTTAGGATATTCATTAAATTTGCCATACTTAATAGCATAATCTTCCCTTTATTGTTTGGTGTTTGTGGTTAGTGACCTGTTCTTGTAATAATTTGGTTCTCTACAAAGTTATGAGCTTGTTGTAATAGTTTTTGTTTTGTAAGGTCATTGTTTTGTTACCGATTCTCTCACTCTATATTCTCGAGCTCTGGATTAGGCTTATGTCAGACCGAGGTATAGAATTTGTCTAGCCCTAAACCTAGTGGTGTCACAGGTTTTTGGTATTAGAGCAGTACCTTCTCATTAAACCCTTTCTATTGGTCGATGTTGACTCTAGTGTTTGTGAAAACTATTTGAAAGGTGAAATTATGTGTGAAAACTCTTGTATGCTTCCTTTTCTTCTTATGCGGTATCTCTCTAACTCTAGGTCATTTTATGTCATTATATATGGAACGACAGTACCTAAGAAGGTATGGTAGAGGGTGGGAGCAAGCAGGCAGCTAGCAACAGCGTCCGTAGGAGAGATTGGGCACAAACGAGTATAGTGTGACACTCGAAGTACCCAGGTTTGGAGCCCTCTATGTGAGAGCTCAAACTCCTACTCCTACCGATCTGACTATGTGGATGAACATTGGAACTACAAGGTCTCCTCGATCTGTATGAACTAGCAAACTACCAGAGACCAACCCTCTCTCAGGAGGCACTTGTTCCCCTTATAAAGGTATGGGGCAATGGTCATAGGCATGGCTGATTGGGGGGTCCGACATGCGGTCCCTAGCCGGCTAGTCATCTATAGTGCTAAGGAGTGCATGCCGTGACTATAATGCCTGTCGTATGAAGCTATATGAGCATAGTGTATGCCAACTCCACTATTCCCAGCATCGGTAGTAAAGTCTTTCGCATGGGCTTCACGCCCAATCTCCTTTACATCCCATCCATAGGCTAGGGTTGGCGTGCACTATGCATCTCATCACACCTAGTTACACCTTCTATGTGTGCTAGTCCAGCTGGGCTCCACCACCCAGACTAACACCACCTAGATCTTGCATCCGTCTATCTTTGCTAGCCCGACTAGATCAGTCAACCACTCAGCATCATCTGGTCACCTCAACTTCTCTACGGCTGTCTTGCTTCTGGCTAGGTTGCACCAGCCGACTTTGACGATTGTAGTCCAATGAACGTTGATTCCTCTAGCTAGACGGCACGTAACCCGTCCATCAAACCTACCGGGTGTGCTCCCCCCGACACTAGCCCCCGAGCGCGCGCTGATATCACCTCCAGGGGAAATTTGCGTGGCTCAGCAAAATTCAAACTTACATCCGGATCGAAACCGGCGGTTCTCGACGATTGGCCATACTGATGACATCAGTGCTGATGTCACCCACGATCAATGACTGTCACTACCATGCGTGACGACACGTCCCGTCGGTCTATCGCCTCGGTAATCGCCCTTGGATCTTCTACGCCAAGCAATTAGCACATGGGATCCAAGCGACATGGCAGGGTGGGCGTGGCCTGACGGTTGCACACGACACACGGGACGGTTGCGCTCCCCCTCTATTAAATAGTGTCCGGAGCAGTGGCTTCCCGCAGGAGCCCCTTCCCCGCTTCTTCTTCCCCGAGCTTGACTCGGTCTCCTCTCTTCTCTCCCTCAATCTTGTTGCTTGCTCCTAGTTCTCGCTGCGTAGCCCAAATTTAGTCACCAGCAAACAACAAGCAACCGGGTCCCGGTGCCCACGATGACAGACACCATGGCCGAGGCGCGCTGCACTTTGTCACCTCTAGTCATATCAAAAAGTACCGCAAGTCTTGGGTTCTCCTTCCGGGGGAGGAGGTTGAGGTGCGGCTCGCACTGGAGGGGGAGATGGTCTCGAACCCCGGCGATGTTGGGTTCGCAACATAGAAAACAAAAAAATCCTATGATGGGAACTATACGGTAAGATCTATCTACTAGATACAAGCAACGGGTGGATATACATCCATAGAGAACTTAGCCTCAAAAACAACAAGGGTTTGTTAATGAGTTGGAACTCATGGATGATGTAGTCGTACACTTTCCAATCTCAAGATCATGTGGAAGTCCTACCGCCGCAAATCAGCAGCGCATCCGTCCTCGCACACACGTTCAGGCCACCGAACAACCTCCACCTCCTCGCTCCAGCGAATCAGCGGAAGCAGCAACTCCTTCCAGACGTAGTGCCACCGAGAACATGTATCTTGCTAATCTGAGACCATGGGGGAATATATCTAGAGGGGGAGAGAGATCCTTCACGAGGAGGTGTACTTTGTGAGGGAGGAGAGGGGGGCCTTTTATAGGAGAGGGGGCTCCTCCCCTTCCCATGGCCGGTGCCCATGGGGGTGCCCCCACCTCTTCCTCATTCATGTGGTGGATGCTCCACTCACATCAATTTAGCCTCCACCCAAAGTTGCACTCACATGCATTAAATTTCCACCAAATTTAATGCAACTCTCATTTAATAAAAATCTTTTATTTATTTTATTCAGAATTTTGTTAATTAGTTTAATTAATAAACATTCACTTAAAACCCCTTGCAACATTTCAATATCCCATGCAGAACCAGTTTCTGCAATTTCACCCGAAACAACTCCGGTTTCCATCGAAATAATTCTAGCGCTTTGCAATTCTTTCGTCTGAAACATATGTTCTCCAAAATGGTGTTTGGCAACCCTTAAGTGTGTCACCCTACGGTTCTCGAATAATTTAGACATGATTGAGACTCCTCTCAAATCAATAATCAGAAGCGGGACCTGGAGATCCGTACTGACTCCTGCACATTCAACGATGCCTTCTGTGATCGTGAGAACCTTTAACGTTAGTAACTTAATCCCTTTGTCTCGTGATATGTTACATCTCCGAGATTCGATCATCGGTATCCAAATACCTAGTTTGATCTCGTTACCGACATGCACTCTTTTCGCATTCCCGTGATATAACATTATAGTGATCACATCACTTGCTTGCAAGCTATCTCAATGTGATATCACCGAGCGGGCCCAGATTATATCTATCAGTCATCAGGATTGACAAATTCCACTCTTGATCCATGAGCCTAAACATAACATCTCCGGAGTATCTGAACCCACCTTTATAGTCACCCTTTTATGGTGTGACGTTTGATGTAATCAAGTTACTCTTCTTATGTTAGCAATTAACATGATCTCATGGTCTAAGGATAAAGATTACTTCGTATGATGTTATAGCAATATAAACATAGTGACTTTGATCGTAGTGCTATATTTTGGATGAATGTTCATCACATCATTTCTCAAATGCCGTGACCTTGTTATTAACAACATCCAATGTCCATGATCAAGAAACTTTGATCATCTTGTTAATCAACGAGCTAGTCTATAAGAGAGGCATAACTAGGAACCTTTTATTTGTTTATTAAACACACATGTATTGATGTTTCCTATCAATAAAATTATAGCATTCAAAATAAACATCTAGCATATACAAGGAATACATAATAACAACTTTATTATTGCCTCTCGGGGCATATTTCCTTCAGTCTCCCACTTGCAATAGAGACAATAATCTAGTTCACATAGTGATAAATCTAACACCCATGGAATTCTGGTGTTGATCATGTTTTTCCCTAGGGAGAACTTTAGTCAACAGATGTGCTACGTTTAGGTCCGTGTGTACTTTACAAATCTTTATATCTCCATTCTTGACATGCTCACGGATGGAGTGAAACCGGCGCTTAATATGCTTGGAATTCTTGTGAGACCTTGGTTCCTTGGTGTTGGCTATGGCTCCATTGTTGTCACAATAGATCACCATTGAGTCCAATGCACTAGGAACCACACCTAGTTCTGTTATGAACTCCTTCATCCAAACCGCTTCCTATGCCGCTTCTGAAGTAGCAACATATTCCGCTTCCGTTGTTGATCCAGCCACCACAGGTTGTTTGGAACTCCTCCAACTAACTGCTGCTCCATTCAAGAGAAATACATATCCGAATTGAGACTTAGAGTCATCCGGATCGGTGTCAAAGCTAGCATTGGCATAACACTTAGCGACTAGCTATTCTTCACCTCCGTATACAAGAAACATATCCTTAGTTCTTCTTAAGTACTTAAGGATATTCTTGACCGCTATCTAGTGTTCCGAACCTGGATCAGATTGGTACCTACTAGTCAAACTAATAGCATGTGCCACATCCGGTCTTATACATAGCATGGCATACATTATAGAGCCTATGGCTGAGGCATAGGGGATCTTATCCATTATCTCTCTTTCTTCCGCCGTAGCCGGACTTTGAGTCTTACTCAATGTCTTGCCTTGCAACATAGGTAAGAACCCCTTCTTACTTCCGTCCATATTAAACTTCTTTAATATCTTATCAAGGTATGTACTTTGCGATAGCCCAATTAGGCACCTTGATCTATCTCTATAGATTTTAATGCCTAATATATATGAAGCTTCACCAAGGTCTTTCATAAAAAAATTGTTGTTTAGATAACTTTTAACACTATTTAAAAGATCTATATCATTTCCAATCAATAATATGTCATCCACATATAATATTAGAAATGCCACATTGCTCCCACTCACTTTCTTGTAAATACAAGCCTCTCCATAAGTTTGGACAAATCCAAACTCTTTGATCACCTCATCAAAGCGGAGATTCCAACTCCGGGATGCTTGTTTTAGTCCATAGATGGATCGCTGAAGCTTGCACACCTTATCAGCATCCTTAGGATCGACAAAACCCTTAGGTTGAATCATATACAACTCTTCTTCAATATTACCATTGAGGAACGCGGTTTTGACATCCATCTACCATATTTCATAATCGAAATATGCAGCCATTGCTAACATAATCCTAACCGACTTTAGCATCGCTACGAGAGAGAATGTCTCATCGTAGTCAACTCCTTGAATTTGTCGAAACCCCTTTGTGACAAGTCGAGCTTTATTGATGGTCACATTATCATCAGCATCTGTTTTTCATTTGAAAATCCATTTATTCTCAACGGCCTTTCGATCGTGAGGTAAGTCCACCAAGGTCCAAACCTGGTTTTCGTACATGGATTCCATCTCGGATTTCATGGCTTCTAGCCATTTGTTGGAATCCGGGCTCATCATCGCTTCTCCATACGTCGCAGGGTCATCTATTTCATCAATCATGAAATTCATAACAGGATTGTCATACAGTTCAGGAGCTGCACATGTCCTGCTTGACCTGCGAGGTTTGGTAGTGTCCTCTTTCGGAGTTTCATGATCATTATCATTAGCTCTCTCTTCATCAGGTGAAATCAACTCCGAGACAAATTCTAGTGTTGCGCCACTCGCCATTTCATGAAGAGAAGGTTCAATAACCTCTTCAAGTTCTACCTTTCGACAACTCACACCGTTTGCGAGAAACTCCTTCTCAAGAAAGGATCCATTCTTGGCAACAAAAACCTTGCCCTCGGATCCATGATAGAAAGTATACCCAATTGTTTCCTTACGGTATCCTATGAAGACACATTTTTCCACTTTGGGTTTGAGTTTATCCGGCTGAAGTTTCTTCACATAAACATCGCATCCCCAAACTTTAAGAAATGACAACTTAGGTTTGTTTCCAAACCATAATTCATACGGTGTCGTTTCAACGGATTTAGATGGTGCCCGATTTAAAGTGAATGCAGTGGTTTCTAGTGCATAACCCCAAAATGACAGTGGCAAGTCAGTCAGAGACATCATAGATCGAACCATATCCAATAAAGTACGATTCGACGTTCCGACACACCATTACATTGTGGTGTTCCGACAGGCATGAGTTGTGAAACTATTCCACAGTCTTTCATATGTGTGCTAAATTCGTAACTGAGATACTCTCCTCCACGGTCGGACCGCAGGAATTTGATCTTTTTGTTACGATGATTTTCCACTTCATTCTGAAATTCCTTGAACTTGTCAAAGGTTTCAGACTTATGTTTCATTAAATAGATATACCCGTATCTACTCAAATATCCGTGAAAGTAACAAAATAACGATATCCACCTTGCGCCGACACACTCATTGGTCCACACATATCAGTATGTATGATTTCCAATAAATCTGTCGCCCGTTCCATTGAACCGTAAAACAGCGTCCTAGTCATCTTGCCCATAAGGCATGGCTCACATGTATCAAATGATTCAAAATCAAGTGATTCCAAAAGTCCATCAGAATGGAGTTTCTTCATGCGTTTAACGCCAATATGACCTAGACGGCAGTGCCACATTTATGCAGATATATCATTATCAAGTTTAATCATTTTAGCATCAACATTATAAATATGTGTAATACTACTATCGAGATCCAACAGAAATAAACCATTCATCACAGGCGCATGACCATAAAAGATATCATTCATGTACATCGAACAACCATTGTTTTTAGATTTAAAGGAATAACCACTTTGCATCAAACACGATCCAGATACAATGTTCATGCTCAGTGTAGGCACCAAATAACAATTATTTAGATTTATCACTAATCCCGACGGCATATGGAGAGGCAGCGTTCCAACGGCGATCACATCAACTCTTGGTCCATTGCCGACCCACATCGTGACCTCATCCCTTGCTAGATGTCGCTTATTCCGTAACCCCTGAATCGAGTTACATATATTAGCAACCGATCCCGTATCAAATACCCAGGTGCTACTGCAAATACTAGTCAAGTACACATCAATAACATGTATATCACATATACCTTTGTTTGCCTTGCCAGCCTTCTTGTCCGCTAAATACTTGGGGCAGTTGCGCTTCAAATGGCCAGTCCCCTTGCAATAGTAGCACTCGGTATCAGACTTAGGGCCAGCTCGGGATTTCTTTTCAGACTTAGGTCCTTCTTGAAACCGCTGGTCGTATTCATCATCAACACTTGATGTTCTTTCCTAATCTCCACTTCTGCAGTTTTAAGCATTGACAGAAGCTCAGGAAGAGACTTCTTCATGCCCTGCATGTTATAGTTCATCACGAAGCTCTTGTAGACAGGTGGCAGAGATTGGAGAACATGATGTATGCCTAGGTCAATGGGAATCGTTATTCCCAAGGACACAAGCTTATCGGCGTACCCAGACATTTTGAGTACGTGCTCACTAACGGAGTTGTTCTCCTCCACCATGCAGCTAAAGAACTTTTCAGAAGCATTATAACTCTCTATGACAGCATGGGTATCGAAAATCATTTTCAATTATCCCATGGTATCAAAAGCATTGGCATTATCGAAATGCTTTCAAAGTTCTGGCTCTAGCCCATACAGTATGCCGCAATGAACTAAGTTGTGGTCCTCCTGACAAGTTATATAGACATTCTTTTCCTTGTCAGGGGCATCAGGAGCTGGTGGGGGGCCTAGCGGCGCCTCTAGCACATATTGCTTTTGTGCAGCAGTAAGGAGAATCCTGCAATTCATAGCCCAGTTGGTGAAGTTGCTACCATTCGCAACAAGTTTCTCTTTCTCCATGAACACATTGAAATTAAAAGCAGGTGGTGCCATTTACAACAGAATTTGTAAAGTTTATTTAGACTAAGTTTATGATAGATTGAGTTCAGCTAATCCAAATTACTAATGAACTCCCACTCAAAAACGACATCCCTCGTGTCTTTTTGGTGATTACATGAACCAAATCCACTACACCAAGTCTGATCATTACGTGAGTCGGTGTAGCTTGAAAGGCAGCATCTATTGTCGTCAGATTGATGACATGTACGCCATGAGGGGGTCCTCGAGGTGTGTGGAAGAGAGGGGTGTGAGTCGTGCGGGATTCCGGGATGGTAAGCACACAAGTTTACCCAGGTTCGAATCCACCAGCTTTGGATGGATCCTACTCCTGCTAGCAAGGCAGTGTCGGAATATGGGTTACAAGGGTTTCTGCTGTGCGAGTTGAGATTGTAGATTATTGTAAGGGGTTGGGTGCCCTAAAGCTTCTCCCTAGGACGGCTTATATAGATATCCGGCCTAGGGTTTATAGGAGAGATCTATCCGGCTAAGACTAAGAGTCGATTACAGAGTACATCCTGAACTACAAGTAACACTATGGGCCTATGTCTGTAAGTCTTCTGGGCCTTCCCGTAGCCGGACTGGACTCCGTTCTTCTCCCTGACTGGGCTGCCCATGAAGCAAAGCTCTAACCCGAAGTGGGCCACCCTGGTCAGTGAGGTACAATGAGGATACTCGGAAAGTATATCCCCAACAACAGCCCCCGGAGGCCTCCAAGATCCAAAGTCGGATTCATCATCATCTAGCTTGATCTTCGGCTTGCAGAATCTTGAAGGGTTCTTGAAACTTTCAAAATAAAAGATACGATCGGGGTCTAAAAAACGAGTCAAACCTTTAAATACATTATTCGGATTTCCAGCTCGAAGTTCAAACTAAGCCGGAACTTAGTCTCTGACGTCATCTAACAAAAGTCATGGTCAAGTCACATCACTAACAGACATTTCCCGTCAGCACGACCGTTGGTGGGTCCGCCTTTCGCAGAACCCAGACGCTGTTTCAATGCGTGCGTGGAGATCAAGGCGGCGTAATCATCGTGTGGGGGCTTCCTAGTTCTTTCCACGATGCGTGGCATGTTTACTGTACCGCTTGCACAAATCTTGGCGCGGCTGGCAGTTATAAGGGGTGAGGATTTCTTTCCCTCATCTTGTTCACTTGTTCCCAACGCCGTTTCCTTCTCCTCGACTCCTCCTGCGCACACAAAGCTTATCTGCCCCCAAAAATTCCCAGTGCCACCCATCTGAGGTCATCTTCGTGTCCCTAGAAAAATGGCTTCAGCTTCGTCTTCCGGTACGGCAGCGACAGCGGCGACGGGAGCGGCAGCGGAGAAAGAGAGCAATCACGGAGTCTGGATCCCATGCGTTCTCGACAACGCCAAGCTCTGTGGCATCGAAGAAGAAAGGCTCCTCCGTGCCGACGACTGGCGGAGCGGCTTCGGTGAAACTGTCCCCAACCCCCGTGACGGCAAGCGAGTGCAATTCGGCACTCACCTGGACAGAGGTCTGAGTTTCCCTCCCTCAGATTTCTTTTTCGAGGTTATAGATCACTATGGAGTTCAACTCCACCATCTCCCCATGAACTCCATCTTAGAGATGAGTGCATACGCATCTTTGTGCGAGGGGTATCTCGACATTAGGTAGAGCCTTACTCTCTTCCGGTACTACTTCTTAGTCCGGAGAAATTCCATCACCGCCGGTAATCCTTATATTACCGGTACTATTAGTTTTTTGGTTAGGCGAGAGCGCGTTTATCCTCGAATTTTAGCTAGTGAGTCGGTCACGCAATGGCCGGCTACTTTTTTCTATCACAAGGACATTCCTGCTCCCGGCAAACCTACTGCTTTGCTGGCTTTCGTCGATGGAGCTGCCAAGTCGTAAGAATCTTGGGATGAGGTCGCTCCGGCTCTCAGTGACGATCTGCTTCTCACCAAGAGGCGGATCGAATATCTGATGAAGCACAAGGGCCTAAGGGGATCCGACTTGGCACAATGCTGGGTGTCACGTCGGATTCAGCCTCTCTAGCACCATGGCGATCGTCTGATGCATTCCATCACGTCATCAAAGAATGATTCTCTCCGCATCAGCCCCAAAGCATATACGCAAAGAGAATATGTAAGCCAGATCAAATGGCTGATAAGGGAGCGGATCGAGAAGAAAATTTCGGATTTGTCCCTGGACATGCATACAACAGAAGATCCCATTGTGCTGGTAAGCTTTAGCAACAATCCTTTTATGTGTCCATCTTTATATTATTTCGCAATTCTGAGATATTATCTTCTTTTCAGCTTGCTAACCTCCCCGAATCGGAGTTTTCTCCCATCGAGGGATATCCTCCTGAATTTTCTTAGGAGGAGGAATTGGTTCCACTGCCGGATATTGTTCCTCGGAAGCGCAAAGCTCCGTCACTGGCTATTGGCACAAAGGAGGTGCCCGTTGTGAAGAGGTAACTTTCCTCACAATTTATGCCTTTGTACTTTGTTTACAGTTCTTTCCGAGATGTAATGTTCTTTTTTCTATTACTTTCTCAGAGCTAAACAACTCGTTAAGGGCAAGGGGAAGGAATTTAGTACCAAGTCCCTATGTTAATCGAAGCTAACTTTGGCTTCTCCTGCCATGGCTCCTCCGACTCCTACCCCTCAGCCTTTTGCAGCGCTGGAGATTACTCCACCTCCGACCATTGTAGAAGATCCGGCTCCTTCAACAGAGCCAGCAATCCTTGAGTCGCAAGCTGACATCACCATGGGTGACTTAGGTTTTGATAAGGGTGAACCCTCTTCGCGTAATGATCCCTCGGCAGAAGTTTTCACCGACAACCTCCTGAGCAATCCGGGACTTGCCAAATTTGGCTTATCTCAGAAATCTGCGGAGGAGATCCAACGGTTGGCTAAGGAATGCCTTGAAAACCGAACTATTTCTGCCGAAGAAGAAGCACAACAAGCAGAGGACATCAAGAACTCTGATCTTCTTGAACAAGTCCATCTTTGAGACGAGAAGCTGAGGACCGGCGAACTTCCAACTATGCCAGTTGTCCCCCTAACCCTCGCCGAGAAGGTTACCACTGAAGTGAATGCGAGTTTGAACAAGCTCGCTCGTGAACAATATGTAAGTCGGAATTCCAACTCACATTTTTCTTTATATTACTTTATATCATATCCTCTAGCCCCCAAGCATGAAGTTGGATAGAGAATCCGGGTTTATGCTTTTACTAGGATGCCAAAGAATGAACTAGTGTAGCCCCCAAGGCTCGTGCTGATATTAGTAAAAAATTAGCCCGAGTCTTTAGTAGACTTCTGACTTTGGGTATTCTGATTTACAGAAGGTACATTCCTATAACCAGGATTTATTGAAGAATGTTTGCAACAAGCGGAAAGAGATCAGAGCTCTCCGGCTTGAAAATGCCCAACTTAAAGTATCCAAGGATGAAGCTGAAGGTAATTATTTCAGTGCTCAAAACTTGTCTTTGATTGCATAGTCGAACTTTTTATTCAACATTTGTTCTTTTTATTTCAGCACTGGTGAAACAGTCATGTGCCATGATTGAAGAAGCCGAGAATCTGAAGACCTTGGTGGTGGAAAACAAGGATCTCCGCCAAGATCTAGATCAGCTCAAGGAAGACCATGAGAAGAGCATTGCTCAAGTTCTCGAATCTTCCTCCATGGCCACCGTGGAGCGTGATCGCAAGATTGCGCTCCACGAAAATAAAATCTCGGATCTCACCGATGACTTGTTCAGAGAAAGGGATATAACCGAAGCACTCCGGGCTGAACTCCAAAGTCTTCGAGAAGAAAAAACCAAAGTTGATGATGTTATCCTTGGTATGTTTCCAACTTTCTGACTTGTCTGCATCTTTTGACTCTTTTTTATGTCGGAATTATTGTGGTAGCCATTTTGCATTATCTGCATAGGTCCATGAAACTTACTGGACTCAGCCTCTTCCGAGTCCCGCACCAAGCGGCTTACCCAAGTCGGCGATCTGCTTCATGACTTCTGTCAATACATCGAGGATATTGGCGAATATCTCAAGATTCCGGATATGCACAGCATGTCTGGCTTTCAGGTGCGGGACAAGGCCAAGGATATGCCGCAGCTCGTCTAGGACTAGAACATGTCCTACGCGTGGACCACAACGCAGAACGCTCTCACCATGGTTATGAGCCACCATGGAAACATGGAAATCTGGCAAGTAACCAGAGGGTACTGCAAAGTGGATGAAGACGAACATGAGCAAGATATCTAGGCCATCATGGACTCCTGCACCGGATATGGGTGTCACGTAGCTGACTTAACCAGCTACTACACTCCGTTCTTCACTGATGACCCACAAGTATAAGGGGTGTGTCGCAGTATTTTCGAGGGAAGTGAAACCCAATTTATTGATTCGACACAATGGGAGCCAAAGAATATTTATAAGCCTTAACAACTAAGTTGTCAATTCAACTACACATGGAAACAATCTTGCTCACATCAGTTTATCAGTAGCAATAGTTTTATGGTAGCAATAGTAAAGTAACAACAGAGTAATAGAAGTAGTAAAAGTAAGACAATAGTAACAGTAGTAGCAAACACTAGGATTAAAGCGTGGTAGGCATAGGGATGGATGGACAGGCATTGCATTGACAAGACAATTCACATAGCAATCAAGACATAGGGCAATTGCAGATAAATAAGATAAAGCATCCAAGTACTAGATAATCATAGGCATGTGTTCCATATATAGTCATACGTGCTCGCAATGAGAACTTACACAACATCTTTTGTCCTGGCAGCCCATTTGTAGCGGGGCCTCAAGGGAACTACTGGCAATTAAGGTGCTCCTTTTAATAGAGCACCGGAGCAAAGCATTAACACTCCGTGAACACGTGTGATCCTCACATCAAAGCCATTCCCTTCGGTTATCCCGATTGTTATCACTTCGGGGCTATTGGTTCCGGACAACAACATGTGTATACAACTTGCAGGTAATACCATAAACAATACTATCATAATGAATCAATAACATGTTTTGATCTGAAATCATGGCACTCGGGCTCTAATGACAAGCATTAAGCATAACAAGTTGCAACAAAGTCCAATAGCACTAATAATAGATACTAGGCACCATGCCCTAACAATCTGATACCATTACATGAACCATCTCATCCAATCCCTACCATCCCCATAACCTACAGCGGGGGATTACTCACGCATAGATGGGGGAAACATGGATGGTCGATGGAGAAGTGATGGTGCGATGATCTCCTCCAATTCCGCGTCCGGCAAGGTGCCAGAACAGAGTTTCTAGTGCTGATTCGCAGAATCTGGTGGCGGCAACGGAGCGGAACTCTTTCTGGAAAAACGTGGAACCCCCTTTGGTTTTTAGGTCAAGAGGCAACTTATAGGCGAAGAGGGAGGCCTAGGGGGCAGCCGAGGCGGCCACACCACCCCCAGGCGCGGCCTGGCTTAGCCCGCGCGGCCAGGTGGTGTGGGCCCCTCGTGGCCCTACTCCGTCTCGTCTTCTAGCTCCGTGAGTTTTCTGGTGAAATAGGATTTTTGGCAAATTTTTCGGGATTTTTCTTGATAGTTGAATTTTTGCACAAAAACTAGACACCAAGGTAATTCTTCTGAAAACAGCGTTAGTCCATGTTAGTTATATCCAAATCACACAAGTTTAGAGGAAAAACAATAGCAAAAGTGTTCGGGAAAGTAGATATGTTTTGGACGTATCAACTCCCCTAAGCTTAGCTTATTGCTTGTCCTCAAGCAATTCAGTTGAAAACTGAGTGCGATAAAAGAAACTTTCACGAACACATTTGCTTCATATGATGAAAATATTCTCAGCATGTGATCAACTACTTAGGCAATTCACAATAAAGAGTATGCAACTGATGTTTTCTCAATGGTCATTGCAAGCTATCAAGAGATTCTAACTCGAAAATAATAAGTAGCATGAAACATAAACATAAGCAACATTGCAGTGCTCATAAAAGGTATGATAGAGTGGTATCTCGCTTGCTTTTGATTCTGAATGCCAATGCACCTCTGAAGTTCAAGTGAAGACTAGAAGTAAAGATATCAAAGGTACATGCATCAAGGTCATAACACAATTACTCAAGTTTTGAGACAAGCACATTATACTAAGAATGACAACCATGCTCTCAATAAAGTGCTCAAAGAATGTGTGGAGACTCAACAAGGAAAACCAAAAGGTTTTGGAAAGTTTGAAAGGCTTCCAAATGCTGAAAGTATGGTACTCGTTAGCTTTGAGCTCTCATTGCCCCTATCATAAGCATCTTTAAGTGGTTAAGGTTAAAGTGACACAACTAAGAGGATATGCTTGACAAGTTATAAATCAAAGTCTCATGCCCCTTACTTATGAAGAACAAACCTCATGCTACTCAACTTCAGTCACAAGTACGCTCTTGTCATTGTAAGTACATATGTATCATAGAGAACCGCCAACGGGGTACCCCTTGCACATGATACAGGAACTATCCCATACTCAAAATGACAAGGCAAGCAGACAATGAGCATCTCACCGATCTTTTTATTTGCTATTTGCATAGGTTTTTATTGAGGATGCTTCATAGATTGCTGATTATGATTATGCTTCAAGTTTCCACCATGATTAGGCATGGCTTAGGCTAGCAGCCCAGGCATTTCTCTAACACACATACAAACTCCATGATCTTACAAGTGCCACTTTTATTTCACACCGCCGGGATCCATAAGCAAAAGAACATGATATCAACGAGGTACTAAGTACCAGTGCAATGTCGAAAGCGTTCCCCATGATACATGGTTCTGCTAACTTCAACTTATAAAGTGCAAGCATATACGCAACAAAGATGGACACAATGGTTCAGGTTTATTAAGTGCAAGAAAATAAAGTGTTCCATCAAGTTCATGAGAGCTTTACTAACTAACTTTCTCATAACAAGCAAACATTTTATTCAGAAGAAAACAAGGCATACTTAATATGCATGGAATATAAAATGATGCTAATAGGTAGGTTTGGTGGACACTTTGGCAATATTGGTTTTGGGGAGTTGGATGCAACGAGTAAAGGTTATACTCAGCACAAGTGAAGGCTAGCAATAGAGAGGGTGCGACAAATGAGAGAGCAATAACTATCATAATCATGCTTGCAACAAAACATGACTAATTATGGCATGAAAGTGATTCAAGACCCCTGAGGAAAAATAATTCATCGAGGCTTAACTGATTGTTTCAGTCATATGCATGCGTGAGCATGTGCCAAGTCAATTCAAGTGAAACATTCAGCGGAGGATACCACAGTGTCATACCAATTTATGAATAGAATAATGCAAGCAAACATTCATATTACATGCTACAAACTATTAGCAAGCTGGAGCTAATCATAAGAAAGCAAGAACTACTAAGCATCCATAAATAACATACACCCTACATGAATAGACTAAGCATGCCCACAATGATGAGTATATGTACAAAAATGAAAACAAATAGAGTTCGTTACCAACCTCTTACCACACCTAAAGTTGTCATTAATCCTCATTATTGCCCTTCACTTGTGTGGCTTCAATAATAACATGAAACCAAACTCCACTGAGGACAGCTGAACCCTACAATGAACTTCACCAAACCAAAGAAGAAGAACAAATATTTTTGGTGTTTTTGAGTTTTAAAGGCAAGAACCAAAAAGAAGAACAAGCAAAGCAAAATATTTTTGGGGTTTTCAATTAATCAAAACAAAGCAAAAAGGACAAAAGCAAACCAAGGCAAAAAGAAGAAGAAGCAAACCAAGAGAAACAACAAAAATATTTTTGGTCTTTTTTTGTGTTTTAGAAAGCAAAAGTAAAGAAAGAACGAAAACTAAAAAGAAAGCGAAACATGAATATACAAAGTACCTATGAAACATGATATGTAGATGAGTGTGGTGTTGGTGTACCTCCCCCAAGCTTAGGCTTTTGGCCTAAGTGGGTATCAATCCAATTGCGAGTAAGGGTTCCAAGCAGGAGGGTCACTATAAGAATGATCGTGGTAAGGCCCTTGCAAAGAAGAAGAAGCCCCCCAATCATAGGTAGGCTACTGATATGAAGACTCCCCGTCATTCGAGGGTTGGCCCGAATCGTCTGTAACCCCCGTTCCAGTATCCTGCTCCTGTTGGGAGAGCTCTCCCAAGTACGTATCCAGCTCCTCCTCAGTGAGTGACCATCCTACCCTGGTATCAAGGTTAAACAAAGCAGGTGCAGGCTGATGGCCCAAAATATATCGAGCTCGTTGGGGAACCCCAAGAGGAAGGTATGATGAGCACAACAACAAGTTTTCTCTCAGTATGAAACCAAGGTTATCAATCCAGTAGGAGCAAGGAAACACCCCAAAGGTGTTTCTAGCTGAGCCTTGGTAGGGCACACTACCGGTGCTAGTAGCAACGTGGAGACCTGCACAACACAACCACAGAACTCTGTCCCCAACTTGTGATGAGGTTGTGAATCTCACCGATTTTGCTGAAAACAAAGGATTAAACAATATTCCGACCAATCCAAAAACTAGGGGACAGCCGGAACAGTTGCGTTGAGCTCATGTAGAAATGCTTTCTTGACCTTTGCTGGTTGAGATCCGAGGAAGGTGACATAAGTATCTTTCTTGGTTGGAGAAGTTTTCTTCCCTTCTGGCTTAGGATTTGAAGCATGAGCTTCCTCCATGTCGGAATCTTCCTTGGTCTCTTTGTCTTTTTCGGGATTCTTCTTTCCCTTCTTCCGCTTAGCTTTGTTGCCCGCGGTGTCATCTCTTTTGATGTCGTCATTGAAACAACATTTGGCATTGGTGTGGGACGAGCCCCCATTGGCGTCTAGGTGATGCACACATGGTTTATTGGCAATGTCGGCCCAAGAGTAGGTTTTGCCTGGTTGTTGGTCTCCTCTACCTTGGACTCTTGAAGTTCCACGCCCACGCCCGCGGCCTCCGCCGCGTCTTCCTCGTCCTCCAGACCCAAAAGTAGCAGTGACCACTGCCATTTCCGTGTTGGGTTTCTCTTCCGAGGATTTTTTTCACTTCTGAGCTTGTTGCTTTGGTTGTTTTGCTGACTGAGTCACAGCTAGGGCATTGTGTAATCCCTCTGCATCGTCGTCGACATCTGCATACTTGCTCGCTGTTTCTATCATCTCTCCCAAATCAGTGGCTTTGTCACACTTCAAGCGATGGAACAATAGACCAATTGGGAGACATGCAATGAAAGCTTCAATCGCAGTTTGATCATTTACTCCTTCACAGGAGTTTTTGGTGTCTATCCATAATCCGAGGTAATCCCGGCAAGTTTCTCCGGCCTTCTGGGTGCAACGCTGTAGGTCTCCGACCGTACAGGGCCCCCGATACGTGCCTTCGAAATTCCGAAAGAACACACTTTGCATGTCATACCAGTTATGGATGGTGTTCTACGGAAGTTCATTGAGCCATGATCGTGCCGTCTTCCGCAACATAAGTGGGAGATATCAGGTTGCGACCAGGCGGTTTCTGCCTTTGGCGATGCAGCAAGCTTGGAAAAAATCCTGTAGCCAGATATCTGGCCGAGCAATGCCGTCGTAGGCTTGGATATGTATTGAGATAGCAAATCCTTCCAGGGATCTTGTAGCTCTGATGCGTGGTCCAAAGCACTTTGGGCCCACGTAGATATCATCGTTTTCATAGCGCCGCGCCTCTATATTGAAGTTGATCCTATGCCTTGCGTCGTTCGGGGATAGAGACTGTCCCGAATGTCGGCTGTGGCTACAGTGCCTTGGAGCTGGACTTCGGCTTCTGCCACCACCTCCTCCGCCATGTTGTCCTCCTTGTCCCCCTTGAGAGCCGTTGTGATGACTGCTTGGTGGAGAGGGTGGGGCAGCTGGATAGTTTCGGCTGATCGCCGGCCTCCGTCCGGAGCGTCATTATTCCGGTTCCGGGGAGGGTCTTTACTATGACGTGCCCCCTGCCGGCTTGTGCCGGCATGGTTTCCGTCGTTCCTTCGTCCGTCATTCCCACTACGGTGAGGCTTAGCCGGACGGCTTGCATGTCTAGGAGGGCGCATTTTTTGAAGATCCTCCTCCTGACGTTTCTCTTTTTCTTCTCCCCTTCGATCGTTCGACTCTCATCGGGGAGGATTCCTCGGATACAGTGCAGCAATGGCCTCTTTTTCAGCCACTGGGGCGACATTGCTCCAGTCACGTGTAGTTCTGTGATGCTGTCCTGATGATCCGGTTCTCGAATAATTATCTTCCCGACGTTCGGGGCGATGATGCTGCTCCGGAACGCGATGGGGTCTTACGTCAGCCCATGCCAGATCTGTGCGACATTGGTTGGAATTCGAGACCAGTTTTTGACTTCCAGACATGGCGACCTTTTGCTGCTCCAGTCCCTTGTTGAGTAGTTTGATTCCCAACTGGATGTCCTCCGGTCCTGGATTAGCCGATAGAATTTCTCGGGCTGCCACGATATTCTGTACTGGGGTTGGATATACCCAATCTCCTTTACTATCTTTTCGAGGCTTCCCCATCTCATCTCCGAAAAGGACGGCGTGGATCTGCGGGAATTGGTTGTCATTGGTGTGATGCTTCCTGGTCTTCTGGTATTTCCTGGAGTTGTACTTCCCCACAAATGCTATGCGTTTCTTTTCCTCCTCAATGTTTTTGGCTTCATCGAGGAGTACTTGACGACGCGCTTCTAGGGCATGCGCCCTCTTGTCCAGTTCTTCAGCAGTAAGTTCTGCAGCTGTAGGAATAGGTGTGGTTAATGCAACATTGATGAGTTTACGTGCACCTTCAGTGATCACGTGTTCATCCATAGATTCTTCTTTTTTCGGCTCGTCTGGGATAAGTGCTCCATCCGAGTCTTCCTCATATTCCTCGGAAATCACCTCCTCTGTCAGAGGGTCTTTTGCTGGGGTCTTGTTCTTCTTCTTTGCCTTCTTAGCAGCGCCGGTAGCAAAGACGGCTTTGGGTCCGTTTCTCGGAGTCAAGCTCTAATCAGTATGTTCGGACATCTGGACTTCGGGATTATCTCCGGCTTCCATGTCATCCTGCGCTTTGGTAGAGTGTTCCCCAGATCCTTCATCCATGGCTTCTCCTTCTTCTGCAGCTTTGGAGTTGTACTCCTCTTCATATTCCGCAGAGAACTTTCAGAAATCTGTTGACGTCATCGATTCATCCGAGGATGCGGGTACGTCGGCGTTTGTTCCAATTGCCTCCAGCATAGAGTTGGTGTTTTCTCCAGCATCGGCAGAGCCGGATCCGGATCCAACATATCTGACAAAGTGCGACGCGTTCCTCCTAGGGTACCTGCGGCTCTCGCGGTCAGCTTCGTCGAAACTTTTGATGGTCTCAAGAATTGCGTCTGCGCTTGCGCCTTGCAGTATCATACGTCGCAGTGTGTACCTTAGGAAAGGCCTGTCTGTCCCGGCGTCATCAGAGCCGGAATCAGTGTCGTTGATATGCTCCTCCTGGATTTCGACTTCCACGGGTGGGTCGGTCTGGGATCCGGCTTCTCCAAGGAGATCCACTCCAGATTCGATTTGGACCACTAGGTCTTCTTTAGGATCAGATTTCTCCACTATCTCCGCAACTGGTGCGGGCTAGGTGGGATTAGGGTTTTCTGAGATCCGGAACTCTGCCGCCTCCGTGGACAAAGGGGACCTAGAAAATTCTTTTGGGTGGGTAGGACAGGTTTAGCAAAACCGATGTAAACATCGATCTTGCCAAAAGACATAATGGTGTAGGCAGGCACATCCTCCCAAGCCGGAATCTACATCTCGTCGAGAACGATGAGAGGGACGTCGCTGGCATAGAGGATGCGACCGACGGCGATAGTCTCGCCGATTCCGATTCTTGCAGATTCCGCTCGGAACATAGATCTGAAGCTCACTTGCCCCACGGTGGGCGCCAACTGTCGTCGGATTGAGGAAAAGTACGCCATGCGGGGGTCCTCGAGGCGTGCGGAAGAGAGGGGTGTGAGACGTACGGTGTTCCAGGACTGTGAGCACACAAGTTTACCTAGGTTCGAATCCGCCGGCTTTGGACGGATCCTACTCCTGCTAGCAATCCAGTAATACGGCAGAGCCGAAATATGGGTTACAAGGGTTCGCCAGTGCGAGTTGAGATTGTAGACTATTGAGGGTGCCCTAAAGGCTCTCCCTAGGACGGCTTATATAGATATCCGGCCTAGGGTTTACATGAGAGATCTATCCAGCTACGACTAAGAGTCGGTTACAGAGTACATCTTGAACTACAAGTAACATTATGGGCCTAAGTCGGTAAGTCTTCTGGGCCTTCCTGTAGCCGGACTGGACTCCGTCTCTTCTCCCTGACTGGGCCGCCCGTGAAGCAAAGCTCTAACCCGAAGTGGGCCACCCTGGTCAGTGAGGAACTGTGAGGATACCCGGAAAGTATATCCCCAACAGGTGTGGTAGTGTCTTCATTAGGAGTTTCGGTATTTCCAGCTATAGTTCTAGCAATCATAGCATCTAGGAAAGGACCTAATGAACCACTTTTATCAAGCATAGTAGAAGCAGCATCATAAGCATTAGAAGTTTCAAATTCAGCAGTAGTAGCAGTGTATGTAGCATGTGTATGTGGTGGTGTAACGAGCTTACTTATAACAGACGGTGAATCAAGAGCAGCAGAGGTGATCAGAACCATACCTCTTCTTGTAGTGGATGGTAAAATAGGAAACTTGCCATCATGAGACTTACCCATGATGGATGGATAGCAGTGAACAATAGAGAATCCAAGTGAACTTGATAAATAAAGTTATGCTCCCCGGTGATGGCGCGAGAAAATAGTCTTGATGACCCACAAGTATAGGGGGTGTATCGCAGTATTTTCGTGGGAAGTGAAACCCAATTTATTGATTCAACACAAGGGGAGCCAAAGAATATTTATAAGCCTTAACAAACGAGTTGTCAATTCAGCTGCACCTGGAAACAATCTTGCTCACAGCAGTTTATCAGTAGCAACAATTTTGTAGTAGGAATAGCAAAGTAGCAGCAACAGTAAAGTAAAGACAACAGTAACAATAGCAGTAAATAGTAGGATTCAAGTGCGGTAGGCATAGGGATGGATGGACGGCCGTTGCATGGACAATACAATTCACATAGCAATCACAACATAGGGCAATTGCAGATAAATAAGATAAAGCATCCAAGTACTTGATAATCCTAGGCATGTGTTCCATATATAGGCATACGTGCTCGGAATGAGAACTTGCACACCATCTTTTGATCTGCTAGCCCGTTTGCAGCGGGGCCTCAAGGGAACTACTGGCAATTAAGGTACTCCTTTTAATAGAGCACCGGAGCAAAGCATTAACACTCCATGAACACATATGATCCTCACATCAAAGACATTCCCTCCGGTTATCCCGATTTCTGTCACTTCGGGGCCATTGGTTCCGGACAACAACGTGTGTATACAACTTGCAGATAAGACCATAAACATTACTATCATAATGAATCAATAACATGTTCAGATCTGAGATCATGGCACTCGGGCCCTAGTGACAAGCATTAAGCAGAACAAGTCGCAACAAAGTCATAAAGCACTAATAAAAAATACTAGGCACCATGCCCTAACAATATGATGCCATTACATGAATGATCTCATCCAATCCCTACCATCCCCATAGCCTACAGTGGCTATTACTCACTCATAGATGGGGGAAACATGGATGGTCGATGGAGAAGCGATGGTGATGATGATGGCGATGATCTCCTCCAATTCCCCGTCCCGACAGGGTGCCAGAATGGAGTTTCTGGTGCTGTTTCGTGGAATCTGATGGTGGCGGCGGAGCGGAACTCCTTCTGGAAAAACGTCGACCCCCCCGGAGTTTTTAGGTCATAAGGCTTCTTATAGGCGAAGAGGGAGACCGAGGGGGTGCCAGGTGGGCCCACACCACCCCCTGGCGCGGCCTGGCCTGGCCCGCGCGGCCAGGTGGTGTGGGCCCCTCATGGCCCTACTCCGTCTCGTCTTCTGGCTCCGTGAGTCTTCTGGTGAAATAGGATTTTTGGCAAATTTTTCGGGATTTTTCTTGATAGTTGATTTTTTGCACAAAAACTAGACACCAAGGTAATTCTGCTGAAAACAGCATTAGTCCATGTTAGTTATATCCAAATCAGACAAGTTTAGAGGAAAAACGATAGCAAAAGTGTTCGGGAAAGTAGATACGTTTTGGACGTATCAGTCACTAAAAGTTCATACTTGTCCATCTATGACCTTTCTGTGACCAAAATCAGTTGGTCACATAGTGAGTGTCACTAATGATAATATATGACTTTTTTTGAATTGGTCATAGACAGTTATGACCAAAATAGATGGTCATAGAGTCTAAGACCCAAATTTTGGTCATGAGCTATCTGGCTAGTCCACAACATATCCTACGTGGCCAATCCTATGTTGGGGGGATACCCCCGGGTAGGGTCACGCCGGGGTATAAAGGGCTAGTTAGCCGAGGTACAGCAAGGTCAAAGCATGTGCTGGGCGAGTCACCTCAGGGCAGGCCGGATCACGGAGTAACTCGGACTAGGGGAGGTCCACCTAACTTGGTCTCAACCGACTTAAGTCGTATGTCGGTAAGATGTATCTAACTTGTATGCAGGAACAGGTGTGGCTGGATCAACTATGTAGGATCCGGTTATATCAAGCTTGTAAGAGAAGGAAGGTATCTCGCTGGTCAAAGGTGACAACTGCAGAGCGTGAGCGAAGCGAACAGAGGCTGGACCACCGAGGCGTGGCCAACAAAGGTGACGAAGCCAATGTCGGGTGACGCAGGCGCCGCAGAGCCTCACATAGCCTCTGCATGGATGACGCGGGGGAAACGTGACCCGGTCGGCTTACTATTTTGGGAAGAGGCATATTCCCTGGAATATGCCTCCATGTATGCCCTAAGTGGACACCTAGCCCCTCCTATATAAGGAGGGCTAGAGCCTCTGTAGAAGGGGTTGATTGGTCTAGGCTTTGTTATCTCCTAGAGAATTGTGTTTTGCTTGTGGTGAGAGTAAGAGAGTTCTTCTTCCTCCTCTCCCCAATACAGCTCTAGGAGCGCTTGTAATCTTCGAAGGTGAATCAAATACAAAGCTTACGTGTGTGGAATCACCACACTATCCCTCCCTGGATTCCCCTAGTGCATTTAGTCCCCACCTTTAGCCTATCTAGGGCATCTGCCGTGACACCACCACGAAAGTTGACGCCCACCGTGGGGCTAGTGGCACTAGCAGGGTTGAAGATCCGGACGGGAAACCTCATCGACACCGGCGAACGCATCGTCTCCGGGCTCGTTCAGCGCTTTGGAGCACTGGACTTTGTCAGCGACAACGCTGGCTACTTAGGCACGCGTCCTCTCCCGCGCAACGGCCTCTTCATCAAGCTCGACGCGCACAAGGTCTATGTTTCTGTCGATGTGTCGTGCGTTCATCCGCGGCACGTCATCGAAGGAGGCGAGCCACCCCTTAGCGTGATTCACGGGGCACGTATCACTCGCTCCCCGGACCGTGCAGGGGTGATGATGGCTGCGCCAGCTGCGGGCGCAAGAAAGGATCATGCGCCAGATCCGGAGGTAACGCCCAAGGCACCGAGGAAAAGTAGAGGACCTCCACTAGAGAAGCCTGAGAATGTGCTGTAGCAGGCAATGGATAGCTTGGCAAACCCAGTAGCAGCAACAGTAGATCCGGCTCAGGCACAGGCCGAGCTAGAGGAAACTAGGCAGAAAATATTAGAGGGTGCGAAAAAGATAGCCGCGGCTCAGCAGTCGTTAAACATGACACTGCGTGAGTACGCAAAGGCAAACAAAGTAGATGCTGTAAAAGTGAAAGGGAGAAATCTCATGAGTGAGATGAACAGAGAAGGTGATACTAGGATTGAGGAATCAGAGAACTGTTTGTCCGTGGGGCCGCCGAGGTATAGTACCCCGACAAAGAACCTTAGAGCATCGGATGCAGCTGCGTCCGAGTTAGAGAGTTTGACGGGTGAAGCCCATCAAAGATAGCAGGAAAGAGTCAATGAGTTGGTTCGGATTGCGAACAGGCAAAATGAGGAGTTGCTCAGGGCTAACCCGGAGAGATCTGGGGCCTCCAAGATCATTCATTTGGCGGTGGGTAACCCGGAAAAATCCGCTGGAGTCGCATCGTCTCCTCATGGTGGTCCTAGAAGAGAAGAGGTAGTAACTTCGGCCAGGAGGAATATACAGATAGTCCCATATGACCCGGCAAGAGCAGGGAAAGGAAAAGAAGTGCAAAGAAATGAAGATCGAAGGAGTGTGAGCCGAGGTGAAGCTGGCCGAGGTAACCGCGACCAAGGTGTTTCCGATCAAGGGAATGGTATAAACGGCAATGCCGGACAGCGTAATTTGGTAGTTGCAGGTCAACCGCGGCAGCGGAATATACCACGGCAAGAGCGCAGCGCCGGCCAAGGTATGCAACAGAGAGGAGCTCAACAGGAGCAAGATAGATACAATGATGGAGATTCGGAGATGGTGAACGCTGGCTATCCCAGACCGGACTATCACGTGATAGGGTCAAGATTGGGAGGCAGAAACTTGATGCCTGATGACACCAGGTTAAAACTGGATCGGCTATATAGGACGGAGCAAATTGAGTGTCAAGGTCCTCCGGGTCCAGCATGTTTTGGGCCCCGAATCATGAAGGAACCTCCGGTACCAAACTTCCAGTTACCTAGAGGCACAAAGACATATGACGGCAGCACTAAGCCAGAGGATTGGTTGATTAACTATGCAACCGCTGTCAAGATCGCCACAGGCAACTTGAGGTGGGCAGTGAGATATGTACCCCAGATGTTGGAGGGCCCCGCAAGGGTATGGCTAAACAATTTGCCACCCGGAAGTATTAACTATTGGATCGATTTTGAGGAGATGTTTGTTAGCAATTTCTCAAGTATGTATCAGAGGCCCAACAGGCCAGAAACCCTAGCAATGTGCAGGCAGGGACCAAATGAGACAGACCGGGAGTTCTTAACTCGTTGGTGCACCGTGCGAAAATCGTGTGAGGGTGTGATTGAGTCACAAGCCATAGCTTGGTTTGCGCAAGGATGTAGATACGCAAGCATGCTACGGCAAAGGTTGCAAAGGGATATGCCAACTACCTTGGCAGAAACGATCCGGATTGCTGATTCATATGCTTTGGGTGATCCGACGCAACCTAGGCTCACCTCAAACGAGTCAAGCGAGGAGTATTGTCAGCGATATGGGGCCGGGTCATCCTGAAGAAATGATTACCGAGGTAAAAGAAGAGATGACATACAGGATTATCGGGACAATTCGCAACAAGTTGCAGCTGTGAATCTGGATCAACCCGGAGCAGGAGGCAGTCAACGTCAGAAAACTGGAGGACAGCAATGGACGTCAAGAAATGATGGGAAGAAAACTTGGACGCCAGAGCAGAAAAAATAGTGGCAAGAGAAGAAGGACCGTCCGAGGTATACCTATGAGGCAATGCTGGATCAGTCATGTAAGTTTCACACGCCTAATCCAAGTAACCTAGCGGGTCACATGACCAGACAGTGTGAGTGGATGCAAAAGATAGAACAAATTGGTTCGGGGAATGCTCAGGCACCTCGGAATGATCAACCTTGGCAGGAGTTACCCCGGCAAAAATTGCTCTCCGGAGCGAACACACAACCGTTAATGTTGCCTCCCCCTCCGCCGAGGTATGACAACAATGAGAGAAGGGATGCAGTGCATCAGGTGGAAAATCAAAACCAGCAGGATCAGAGGTACCCCGGAAACGAGGGGAGAAATGAGTACAGAAAGCACCATCAGAGTTACTATGTGTTCACTACGGAAGAGACAGACAGAAAGAGCTTGCAGCGCAGACATATGGAAGTCAATGCAGTAATGCCAGCGGTGACGAGGTATATGCCTTGGTCAGACCAGGAAATTACCTGGAGCATCAAAGATCATCCCAAGCTTATGCCAAGTCCTAGTTCGTACGCACTAGTGCTGGATCCGACATTCATTGGGCCTAACATCAATGTGAGATTCTCCAAGGTGCTGATTGATAATGGTAGTAGCATCAACATCATGTATGTGGACACGATGCGAAAATTGGGCATCTCGGAAAACATGCTCCAAGCTACAAGGACAACTTTCCATGGCATTGTGCCAGGAATTTCTTGTGCCCATAGGCAAGGTCCGGGTTGACGTTCTGTTCCTCACAAGAGATAACTGCCGAACTGAGAATTTGGAGTTTGAAGTGGTGAACTTAGAAAGTGCGTATCATGCGTTACTCGGTAGACCAGCTGTGAACAAGTTTATGGCAAGTTGTCACATCAGTTACTTGAAGATGAAGGTGCCTGGGCCAAATGGTGTAATAACCATAGCTGGGGATTTCCGACGTTCAATTGAGTGTGCATCTGCCGGATCTAACCTGGCCGAGTCACTCGTGATTGCGCAAGAAAAGAGAAAGATCCAAGAAGTGGCAGCATTGGCTCAGTCCGCGCAGCAGTATATGCCGGCATTGAGTAACCCGCATGGAAGTGTCTCATTCCAAGCGACAAAAGATACCAACAAGGTGCCTGTTGATGATATATTCCCTGAGCGTACCGTAACGATTGGTACCGGGTTAAATGACAAATAGGAAAGCGAGCTCGTCACCTTCCTCCGTGAGAATCAGGATATTTTTTCTTGGTCCACGCAGGACCTGTAAGGTGTTCCGAGGGAGTTGGCCGAGCACTCTTTGAATGTCAGACCCGGAGCAAAGCCGGTGAAGCAACCCCTCCGCCGCTTCGCCGAAGATAGGAGAAAGGTCATAGGAGATGAAATAGCTTGGTTGCTGGCTGCAGGATTTATTATGGAAGTGCTTTGCCCGGATTGTCTGTCTAATCCGGTGCTGGTGGAGAAGAAGAAGGATGATCCAAACATGGCAGTGGTTTGGCGTATGTGTATCGATTACACGTACCTGAATAAGGCGTGTCCATAAGATCCATTCCCACTGCCAAGGATAGACCAAGTCATAGATTCCACTGCTGGGTGTGAGTTGTTGTCGTTCATTGATGCATATTCTGGTTTCCACCAGATACCTCTGAATCCAAATGATCAAATAAAGACTGCGTTTATCACCCCGTATGGGGCTTATTGCTATCGCACCATGCCTTTTGGTTTACGTAATGCAGGGGCAACGTACCAGAGATGTATGCAAAAATGTTTGCATGACCAAATTGGTCAAAATGTGCAGGTGTATGTGGATGATGTTGTGATAAAGACCAATGAAAGCAAAACGCTCCTTGACGATATCAGGCAGACGTTCGCGAACCTAAGGAGGTTCCGGATGAAGCTTAACCCGGAAAAATGTACCTTCGGAGTCCCGGCTGGAAAATTACTCGGATTCCTCATCTCCAGCCGAGGTATTGAGGTCAATCCAACTAAGATCCGGGCCATAGAACGAATGGAGCTGCCGAAGTGTCTTAACGATGTCCAGAAGTTCACTGGTTGCCTGGCATCGTTGAGTCGGTTTGTATGTCGGTTGGGAGAAAAGGCACTGTCTCTCTATCAACTCATGAAAAAGCCGGATAAGTTCATTTGGATGCCGCAGGCCAATGAAGCCTGTGCTCACTTAAAGAAAATGTTAGGCACTGCACCAGTGTTGGCCTCTCCACTATCAAATGAGCCAATGTTGCTCTATATAGCCGCAACCAACCGAGTTGTAAGTGCAGTGATTGTGGTAGAGCGCGATGAAGAGGGTAAGTCGGTGCAAAGGCCAGTGTATTATCCGAGCGAGGTATTATCAGCCTCAAAGCAGAATTATCCTCACTATCAGAAAGTGGCATATGGTGTGTATATGGAAGCGAAGAAGCTAAAGCACTATTTCGAGGAACACCCAATCAAGGTAATATGTGAAGCTCCCATATCCGAGATAATGAGCAACAAGGATGAGAGCGGAAGGATTGCGAAATGGGCAATTGAACTAGCACCTTATGCGCCACAATATGATAGAAGAGAGGTAATTAGATCTCAGGCTGTGGCGGACTTTTTTGTGGATTGGGCCGAGGTTCAATATGAGCCACCATTACCAGATCCGAACTACTGGAAAATGCACTTCGACGGGTCAAAAACAAAAACCGGGTTAGGTGCCGGAGTGGTGCTTACCTCGCCCAAGAAGGACCAGCTAAAATATGTGCTGCAGATCCCCTTCACTACATCAAACAATGTTGCAGAATACGAGGCACTTATACATGGGCTTAAAGTGGCAAAGGAGGTTGGAATACGCCGAATCCAATGCTTCGGCGACTCGGATCTCGTGGTCCAGCAGGTCTCCGGGCAATGGGATGCTTTGGACGCAAACATGGCATTATACAGATTTCATGTGTAGAAGATATCTGGTTACTTTGAGGGATACGAATTTCACCATATACCTCGGGTGGAAAATGAGGCTACCGACGTATTGTCGAAGCTCAGTTCAACCCGACAAGAAATTCCACCAGGCGTAGCATTGGAGCACCTCAGAAAACTATCCATCAGGCCATCCCCGGAGTCCGACTCAATTTTTATCCCGGCAAATCCAGAATCAGAGGCTGTGCCCATGGACATTGATGTAGGGAGTGGTTCGCGAAACCCGGGAACTGCCTTGGAAAACCCGGGGACTACCACGACAAACCCGGGACTGCACAGCACGATACGGTAGAACTTATGCCGGTGGATCTAATGGAAATTGATGAGGATGTGTTCCCACTGAGAGCTGTACCAGCTTGGGCGATGCCAATTTTCCAATTCCTAAAGGATGGAACCTTACCCACTGAGGAGGTACTTTCCAGGCAAACTCAGAGGAGGGCAAAAGCATATACGATCATCAATTCCGAGCTATACAAAAGGAGTGTGACCAGAGATGTGTTGTCCCGGAGGAAGGACTTGACATCCTCTGAGATATACATCAAGGGGAATGTGGGCATCATGCATCATCCAGAGCCTTGGTAGCAAAAGCTTTCCGCCATGGGTTCTACTAGCCAAGTGCCTTAGAACAAGCAGAAGATCTAGTGAGAAAATGCAATGGTTGTCAGAGATATGCGACGAAAACACATATGCCAATGTCGGAGCTCAAGACCATACCAATTACATGGCCATTTGCCGTATGGTGCTTGGATATGGTCGGCCCGTTTAAACCAGCAAAAGGGAATATGAATCACATTTTGGTCATGGTGGATAAATTTACGAAGTGGATTGAAGTAAAGCCAATAAGAAAATGTGATGGACCCACTGCTGTAACTTTCCTCAAAGACATCATCTTAAGATACGGTTATCCTCATAGCATCATAACAGATAATGGCACAAATTTTTCTGAGGGAGCATTTGCGCGTTTTTGCCGAGATAAGAAGATCCGGCTGGACGTTGCCTCGGTAGCCCACCCCGCATCGAACGGACAAGTGGAAAGATCCAACGGATTAGTATTATCTGGGATAAAACCCCGGCTCATTGAGCCCCTGCAAAGGTCAGCGGGGTGCTGGATAGAGGAACTACCGGCGGTACTGTGGAGTTTAAGAATAACTCTGAATCGATCAACAGGCTATAGGCCATTCTTTCTGGTATATGGGGTAGAAGTTGTATTACCAGCCGACATAGAGCATGACTCGCCTAGAGTCACCCAATACACAGAAGCCGAAGTGCAAGAGGCCCGGCAAAATGATGTTGATCTGCTGGAAGAAGCGAGAGAATTGGCATTGTCCAGATCCGCCATATATCAGCAAAATCTCCGACGTTATCATAGCCGGAAAGTAAGCCCCCGAGTTTTCCGGGAAGGTGACCTGGTACTCCGGTTGGTACAACGTACTGCTGGCATGCATAAATTATCCCCCCCTGGGAAGGGCCATTCATTGTGAGCAAAGCATTGCACAATGATTCTTATTATCTTATCGATGCAAAACCACAGGAGAAGAACAAGGCGGACAGGTCCGGCAAGGAATCCAAACGTCCATGGAATGTAGCTCTACTTCGTCCTTTCTACACTTAGCAGAGAAGTGTTTGTATCCGAGTCTCTCATATGTCGGTATGTATGCCGGCAATGAGCTTATCAATGAAATCTGGGCACCTCAAGCAGTAACTCGGGGACTGCCTTAGTAATTTTAGTTGTCTTCTATATTTCTTATTTATATGTCGGCTGGCGTAAGTTGCTTCAGCTTAGGCCGGATTAGTTAAACCTAAAGTTTCCAAGTACTATTAAATCAATTTTTGAAACTCGGACTCGTAAGTCATAAAACCGAACCAAGGTGGACACGAGCTGAGCCAAAAAATTGGAGGAACAAGAAAATGAAACTCGGGGACTATGCCCAAGTTAATTCGGCATAGAAACTTAGTAGCAAAATATCACTGATGTTCTTAATACAATTGCACCCGGCATACCGGGGATCTGATGAAACTTTAAAGTTTTTTGCTCAAGGAGCAGCAGGAGGAGGAAGTCCGGCGCCATCTTCGTTGTCTTCGACGTCCGAGGCAGCGTCCTCTTCGTCCTCATCCGAGCCATCTTCAACGTTCTCAGCATTTTCATCATCCACGGCATCTAGAAATCTCGGTCCCTCGTTCCACTGGTGAACGGGGGCGTATTGGATGAAGTTGTGAGCGCAAGCCTTGCGCCGAGCTACCCAATCCGGGTCAGTAGACCACTTTGATCCCGTGCGCATGCGCGCAAGGAGATTGAGGTCACTCTTTTCGTACCACGTGAGCACGTAGTGGAGAACGGTCTCAGCTCTGGCGCGCCCAGCAGATTCTCTCCAGAGATCTAGCTGAGTCTCGCAGTCCATAAGTCGGGAAAAAAGAACAGCCAAATCCTCTTTAGGCCAAAAGGCGTTGAAGATCTGGATTACCACATCCAAGACATCCTTGCCGTAGTTCCTCACGACTTCGACTCAGGCTGACAAACTAACTATCAAGTCCTCGAGGTCGAGAGGAATGGAGACAGGGCCAGATGGAGTACCCCTTTGCTTGCAGAACTTGGTAACGGAATTGGATCCAATGACATCGCTCTCTGGGAATTTTCCTGGGAAGATAAAACAAGTGGAGTAAGTAAAGGAAACAAACCCGGAAAGATCAACGTCGGTTGAAGGAAAAGAACTTACTAGAGATATGGTTGTGAACCCGGGAAAGCTCCTTGATGCAATTGTCGCGCCTCTCCTGGAGTTGCACAAGTTCAGCATTCACCGACTCAAGCTTGATGTCGGCCTCCTTGAGTAATTCCTGGTCCTTGGCAATCTGGAGATTGAGGCGCTCGCGATCTTCAGTATAGTCCTGGCCGGCTTTCTGTAGTTCGGTTTGGTGCTATGCTTTCAATTTCCTCATATCTGCCTTAAGCTTGGCAATCTCATCATCTTTGGCTCGGAGAAGGGCAAGCTCATCATCTTTCTTTTTGAGCTCGGCCTGATGCTGTCCTTCTTGTTCGAGAAAATGCAGCATCATATCAGGCACGTGCACACTATCTTCAAGAGATGCTAAAATAGTTTGTTGACCCGGCAAAGCCGAGGTATGAATGTTTGCCGAGCCAAGGAGGAAAGGAGATGGAAAGCATAGCAAGGTTGAGCAAAAATAACTTACCCTTAATTTGATCCAAATTTTTCCTCATGATCATGTTCTCAGCCTCCACCCCAGCTGCGAAAACCGAATGATGGGTTAGTTTGGTAGAAGAAGATGAAGGAAAATAGAAAAATGCTGAGGAAGAAACTTACACCTTTTCTCGTGTTCAACGAGAAGTGCACTATGTTTTGCGCGCAGTATTTTGTGAGTATCAAGGAGACACTAAAACTCAGCGCTCCGGCGGTTGGTGATCACCTGAAAAGAGTAACAAAAGATAGCTTAGTCTTGTGCATATTCGAAGTGTACAAAATCCGGGACAAGTGGAACTTAACCCGGCTCTAGGTGTGTGCATATTCGAAGTGTACAAAATCCGGGCCACGTGGAACTTAACCTGGCTCTAGGTGTGTGCATATTCGAAGTGTACAAAATCTGGGCCACGTGGAACTTAACCTGGCTCTAGGTGTGTGCATATTCGAAGTGTACAAAATCTGGGCCAAGTGGAACTTAACCCGGCTCTAGGTGTGTGCATATTCGAAGTGTACAAAATCCGGGCCAAGTGGAACTTAACCCGGCTCTTGGTGTGTGCATATTCGAAGTGTACAAAATCCAGGCCAAGTGGAACTTAACCCGGCTCTAGGTGTGTGCATATTCGAAGTGTACAAAATCCGGGCAAAGTGGAACTTAACCTGGCTCTAGGTGTGTGCATATTCGAAGTGTACAAAATCCGGGCCAAGTGGAACTTAACCCGGCTCTAGGTGTGTGCATATTCGAAGTGTGCAAAATCCGGGCCAAGTGGAACTTAACCCGGTTCTAGGTGTGTGCATATTCGAAGTGTACAAGATGCGGGCCAAGTGGAATTTAACCCGGCTCTAGGTGTGTGCATGTTCGAAGTGTACAAAATGAGGTATGCTAATTCTCTAAGGAGCATCCGGCCGAGTAACAAGTTACTCCCCCGGAGGCTCATGGACTAATGGTTATATCACTAATGTCTACAACATGTTAAGGAAAAGAAGAACTAACATACCTCCATCATCCGACCCGCAAGGTTAATTGCCTTGGCGGCAGTATTCATCTATGCAGAAAATTCGGCGGGACCGAACTTCTCCGGGAGGTCGTCGTTGTGGACGAACTCCACCTTGTTCCAGTTATTTACGAATTCGATCAAGGTCGGAGGGTATCGTTCGCCGCTGAGCATGTGGGGCGCTACCAAACCCTTGGTGTCGTGGTGGTGTCACGGCAGATGCCATGTATAGGCTAAAGGTGGGGACTAATACTCGCTAGGGAATCCAGGGAGGGATAGTGAAGTGATTCTCCACACAAGAGCTTGTATTGATTTACTTCCAAGGTTACAAGTGCTCCTAGAGCTGTATTGTCGAGAGGAGGAAGAAGGAGCTCTCTTACTCTCACCCACAGATCTCACCTGAAACCCTAGACCTTAACAGAATCGTAAAGAGACCAAATAGCCAACCCCTTCTACAGAAGCCCTAGCCCCCCTTTTATAGGAGAGGCTCGATTTCTGCCTAGGGCATACGTGCTTTAGCTACGTGAGCCACTGCGGCGCCCTCGTCAGCTGACACGGGCGTCGTCACGCTTGTCGGCCATGCCCCGGTGGTCCTGTCCTTGCTCGCTTCGCTCAGGCAGTGCGTACCGGGGCTCCTTTTGACCCGCGAGATTCCTTCCTTCTCCTAGAAGCTTGCTGTGACCCGGATGATGATTCATCCAGCCACACCCTTTCCTGCATACAGGTAAAACACACACTTCCGACTTACTGCTTAAGTCGGATGAGGGCTAGCTAGGCGAACACCCCCAGGTCCTGATTACCCCGTGATTCGGCCTGCCTTGAGGTGACCCGGCCAGCATCCGCTTTGGCCTTGCCGAACCTCGGCTAACTCGGCCTTTATACCCCGGCGTGACCCTACCCGGGGGTATCCCCCCAACATTAGTCCCCGAAGCTGGTGCGGTCTTAGCCGCCTTGGCCGCTAAGGCCACACCAGGTTCCATTTTGTGCCCCTGTAGTTGTTGCCGAGTTACATCTGTACCTCGGACGGCATGGATTTACGTTCCCTTCGCACATTGCAAGTTTTCACTTGCCGGCCGGGTTACCACAGCTCTATCCGGGTCTTACTTCCTTCTCTTGTACGCTAGCCCATGTGAAGGGTAATCATTATGTCGTCTTATTTTAAGGGACGGTACAGTAACCGCCGCAGTAATTGTCAGTTATCACTATGCGCAGATCACGTCACGCCTGCCTCCTCGTCTACCGCATCAGTGCGTCACGTCACAGGACTCTCTCTGCCCTGTGGCCTTCCGTGTGGCTCCTTACTAATTGGTCCGAACGGGTAATACACGGCCACAACGTGTGGCCGGTCCACAGGGTGCGATCCCACTCACCCCTGATGGGAGTGGTTAAATAGCGGAGGGGTGCGTCCCTTAGGATTTTTCCCCTCCGCACCCCTCTGCCCGCTGCTATTCCTCTTCGTCTTCCTCACGACCGCGCCGCCGCCAGCACTGCCAAAAAGCAGCATCGCCGCCGCACTTCTCCGTTGCGCCTCTGCATCACCGTCACTACGATGCAAATCTCCCGCTACGGGTCCTCGTCAATCCAAGCCACTGTCCCCCGACGCCTCTAGCGCCAGTGAGGGCTTCGAGGAGCAGATGGCGGAAGAAGAACTCGCCATTGCTGAGCAAGAGATGGAGGAGGACGCCGCTGCTGCGGACCGCAGCGCATGGGCCGGCTCCTGGGTCTGCCAGGACGATCTGGACTGGCTCTACCGGACCAGACGCATCCCCGCCGGCGTCGCCGCTCGCCTTGCCTCCGCCGAGCTAGCTCCTTCACCCAATCCCGAGGAGTTCGTTGTGTTCCTATCTCACTTTCAACGGGGCTTCGGACTCCTGGTGAGCGATTTCTTCCATGATTGGCTCAGTACCTACCATCTCCAGCCGCACCATCTTCCAGCCAATGCCATTACTTCTCTCTCTGCCTTTGCTTCTACAATCGAAGGCTATGCCGGATTATGGCCCACGAAGGAGCTATGGATGCGGTTTTTTGCCCTTCGTTGCAACGTTATTCCTGACATTCACACTGATCCGGAGGACAAGCGGCTCACTCAGTTCGAAGCGGCCTCCATCTCACCCTGGAGGTTCTTTGTTTTCCCCCGGGTCACAGGGCTAGAATCCTGCAAAGGCTGGGCCCGGACGTTCTTTTACGTCCGGAACACGGGCATTGAAGATTTGATCCGGTTGCTCCCCTATACACCGGGCCCGCCGAACCCGGATCTGTGGGACGCCGTTCCGAGGAAACCTATGGCCCTGGCCAACCAAGTGAACAAAAGGTTCGCGGAGCTGAAGGAGCTCGGGTTGCGCAACGAGGATGCAATGATCACTTTCGTGCGCAACCGAATCTCCCCTCTCCAGAAGCGCACCCACAAGGTGTGCCATATGAGCTACGGCCGCGATCCCAACTGGACTTCATCTTTCGAACTGAACAACACGGAGATCTTTCGTCGGGTTAAGGCTCTCTTCACCACACACAAGGACTTCTCCACTGACTGGACTTGGGGGATTGAGCATTTTTGCCAGGACCGGCTTGCTCCCGTGGTAAGTTTCATGCTGCAAACTTACCCCGGACTAATCACGTGTCTGTTATTGTTGCATTTTTGACTCGTTTGTTTACTCTTTTCCTCAGCTATTCCTTCAGCAGACGCTCGAGGACGGCACCGATCCGACCCTTAAGTGGGCACCGGACCGGGTGACTTCGGACATGGAGGACCCGGACCAAGAGATGTTTCTCCCCATGACCGACGCCACGAAACGACCCACGGGTAACTTCTCTTCTGCTAGAGATTGGCCTGATGATGAAGATTACTCGGATATCGAGATAATTGAACCCTTTGAGGCTGTCCCCCTTTCTTTTGCTTTTCCGCCATCAGCTCACGCCGGTGGTCATATCCACGAGGATCCTCCCCTCGCTACGGACAAGCCAGTTCCGGTGGCGTCGAAGAAAAAGCGCGGGGCTTCCTCAAGCTCTTCCTCCGGACCTTCCCAGCCCATTAAAAGGCGAAAGAAGGCCCCAGCATGAAGGGCTCAGAAACCCAGAGCAGCCGAAACCTTGGATGCGTAAGTCCTTCTTTCTTCTGTAACTCGTTCTTCCTTACTTCGTCGTAATTTTTCTTCTGACGTTACTTGATTTCACAGGGCTCCGGTGGAGGTCCCTCAAAGTGGATCAAGTATATCATCACCTCTCCAGGCTAGCCCTTCGCCCCGTCGTGACGACGAGTCACGTCCGCTGAGCCCTATTCCGGAGAGCTTTGCGGCCGCTCCGGGTCATACTGGAGCGGGGGGAACCGGCTCGGCCGGAGCAACGACACCCACCACCTCGGCAACGCCACAACCAGCAGCCACTAAGGCTACCACGACTTCAGCATCCGTTCCAGTACCAGCAACCAAACCAGCACCATCTCCAACTCCGGCATCAGCACCCACTCCGGCTGCGAAAACATCAGCGTCGGCACCAAGTCCAGCAACGAGAGTACCAGCGCCCAGTTCCTCTGCATCTTCCGAGTCCTCTCAACCTCGGCAGGAAAAACCGCTGCCACGGCTTCTTCTTCCCAGCAAACCAAGGGCAAGAAGATTCAAGACGCTGCCAAGCCCAGCGCTGCCGAGCCTGGGCAACGCACCCTTGAGTCCATGCTCCCCAAGAAGACATCAGCGGCAAAGGACGCGCCTGCCAAGCCAACCGAAGCCCAGCAGTTGGTTCTGCACACCAGCCCCGCCCTTGCCTTGGTGGAGAGGAAGGAATCACATGCTAAGGGTTTGGTGACGCCTCATATGCCCACAGGTGAACGGTACCCCCCGAGCCTGATGGAGTTTGTCATGAACTGGAACAAGGCCGAGGTAGTCCATGAATCTGATCAGGTGAATACCGCCGGCAAGGCCATTAACCTCGCTGGACAAATGATGGAGGTACGTCGTTTCTCCTTTGCAAATTGTAGATAATAACCATTAGTCCCCGAGCCTCTGGGGGAGTAATTTGTTACTCGGCCGGATGCTCTTTTATAGAACTAACGTAGCTCCATGATAACTTCGAATATGCACACACTGAAAGCCGGGTTAAGTTCCACTTGGCCCGGGTTTTAGTACACTTCGAATATGCACACACCTAGAGCCGGGTTAAGTTCCACTTGGCCCGGATTTTAGTAAACTTCGAACATGCACACACCTAGAGTCGGGTTAAGTTCCACTTGGCCCGGATTTTAGTACACTTCGAACATGCACACACCTAGAGCCGGGTTAAGTTCCACTTGGCCTGGATTTTAGTACACTTCGAACATGCACACACCTAGAGCCGGGTTAAGTTCCACTTGGCCTGGATTTTATTACACTTCAAACATGCACACACCTAGAGCCGGGTTAAATTCCACTTGGCCCGGATTTTAGTACACTTCGAACATGCACACACCTAGAGTCGGGTTAAATTCCACTTGGCCTGGATTTTAGTACACTTCGAACATGCACACACCTAGAGCCGGGTTAAGTTCCACTTGGCCCGGATTTTAGTACACTTCGAACATACACTAGGCTGACTTAAGTTTCTGTATCTCTTTTAGGTGACCACCAACCGCCGAAGTGCTGAATTCCAGCGCTTGTTGGATACGCACAAAAATCTTCACACGAAACAGGCTGCACTCATCGCGGAGTACGAGAAAAGGGGTAAATTTCTTTCTTTAACGCTCCTTCATTTCCCTTCCACTTCATTTGTCGAACTGATCTGATTGTTCGGTTTTCGCAGCTGGGGTGGAAGCTGAAAACAAAATAATGCGGAAGAAGTTGGAGCAGATCAAGGGTACGTCCTTCTTGTCTGTCTTTACCGTGGTTTTCATCATCTTACCTCCTTGGCTCGACAAACATTCATACCTCGGCTCTGCCGGGCCAACACACGGTTTCAGCATTGCTTGAAGAAAGTGTGCATGTGCCTGACATGATGCTGCATTTTCTCGAACAAGCAGGACAACACCAAGCCGAGCTGAAGAAGAAAGATGATGAGCTCACCCTCCTCCAGACCAAAGACGACGAGATAGCCAAGCTCAAAGCTGAAATGGCTAAGATGAAAGCGCAGCACCAAACCGAGCTGAAAAAGGCTGGCCAGGACTACACCGAAGAACGCGAGCGCCTCAAACTCTAAAGTGCTAAGGACCGTGAGCTTCTTCAGGAAACCGAGGTTAAACTGGAGTCGGCAAATGCTGAGCTCGAGCAGCTTCGGAAGAGGCGTGATGCTTGCATCAAGGAGTTGACCCGGATTCACAGTCACATCTCACGTAACTTCTTTTTCTTTATCCCCCTTATTTCTCCGGGTTACTTCATATGCCTTGTTTTCTCAACTTTGTCCTTTGCCATGTTTCCCAGGCCACTTTCCAGAGGGTACTGCCATTGCAAGTGCTGCTGTCGCCAATTTCCGCCGAGAAAGGGGTACTCCGGTCGCTGCTGAGGGTGAGAGCATTCCCTTTGACATGGAGGACCTGTTGGTCAGCCTGTCATCTCGCGTGGAAATTATTAAGAACTACGGCAGGGACCTCCTCGACGTTTCAGTCCGGGTCTTCAACGCCTTCTAGCCCGCCGATGATGCTCCGGAAAGAGTCACACAGCTCGCTGAAAGGCTTTCGGAGATCGAGACCCAGCTCGACCTCTGGCGAGAATCCGCTGGACGTGCTACAGCCGATACTATCCTTCACCACATTTTGACGTGGTATGAAAAGATAGATCTCAGCCTCCTCACACGCCTGCGCATCGGATCCAAATGGACTGATGAACTAGAGTGGGTAGCTCGGCGCCAGGCTTGCGCCCACAGCCTCATCGAATATGCCCCCATTCATGAATGGACTGAGGGTCCGAGCTTCCTGGAAGTCGCAGGTGAAGAGGAAGTTGAGAACGTTGAAGATGACTCGGGTGAAGACGAGGAGGACACTGCCTCGGATATCGAAGAGGGCGACGATGATGCCGAACTTCCTCCTGCTGCTCCCTAAGTAAAAACACTTGAAAATTCATGAGATCCCCGGTATGCCGGGTGGAATTTGTATTCCAAACACATGTGATATTTTTCTACTAAGTACTTATGCCAGATTAACTTGGGCGTAGTCCCCGAGTTTCTTTTTCTTGTTCGTTCAATCTTTTGGCTCGGATCGTGTCTACCTTGATTCGGTTTTACAACTTATGAATCTGAGCTTCAAAAATTGTCTTAACAATACTGGGAAACTTTTAGACTTAGCTCACAAATAAAATGGCATAATAACTTGAAAATAACTACAGGGTTAGTCCAAAAACAAACGTCGGCTCGAATAAATTCTTTTCCTTAGTCGTTTTTCATGTGCTACGCAATTCCAAACTTGTTCTCTTGCTTTCCATGAAGCCAATTCTTGTTCGACAGCAGCAAGTCGAAGAGTTGGGTTTTTGGTGCTCACACACTACTAATCCGAGCTAAGTAGAATAACTTACTCCAGCTGACGCGTCGAAAATAAAAAACATTATTAAGGCAGTCCCCGAGTCACTGTTCAAGGTGCCAACATTTCATTGATAAGCTCATTGCCGACATACATACCGACATATGAGATAACCCGGATACATTCACTTCTTAGCTAGGTGTAGAAAGGCCGAAGTAGAGCTGTGTTCCATGGTCGCTTGGATTCCTCTCTAGACCTGTCCGCCTTGTTCTTTTCATGTGGCTTTGCATCTATAAGATAGTAAGAATCATTGTGCAATGCTTTGCTCACGATGAACGGCCCTTCCCATGGGGGGATAGTTTATGCATTCCAGTAGTACGTTGTACCAACCGGAGCACCAGATCGCCTTCCCGGAAGACCCGGGGGCACACTTTCCGGCTATGATAGTGTCAGAGATTTTGCTGATATATGGCGGATCTAGACAATGCCAGTTCTCTCGCTTCTTCCAGCAGATCAACATCATTTTGCCGGGCTTCTTGCACTTCGGCTTCTGTGTATTGGGTGACCCTAGGCGAATCATGCTCTATGTCGGCTGGTAATACAGCTTCTGCCCCATATACCAGAAAAAACGGCGTATAGCCTGTTGATCGATTCAGAGTTGTTCTTAAACTCCACAGTACCGCTGGTAGTTCTTCTATCCAGCACCCCGCTGATCTTTGTAGCGGCTCAATGAGCCAGGGTTTTATCCCGGATAATACTAATCCGTTGGATCTTTCCACTTGCCCGTTCGATGCGGGGTGGGCTACCGAAGCTACGCAAGCCGGATCTTCTTATCCCGGCAGAAACGAGCAAATGCTCCTTCCGCAAAATTTGTGCCATTATTAGTTATGATACTGTGTGGATAACCGTACCTCAAGATGATATCTTTGAGAAACGTTACGGCCGTAGCTCCATCACATTTTCTTATAGGCTTCACCTCAATCCACTTCGTAAACTTGTCCACCATTACCAGAATGTGGGTCATATTTCCCTTTGCTGGTTTGAACGGGGCAACCATATCCAAGCACCATACGGCAAATGGCCAAGTGATTGGGATGGTCTTGAGTTCCGACATTGGCATATGTGTCTTGGTAGCGTACCTCTGACAACCATTACATTTTCTCACCAGATCTTCTGCTTGCTCTAAGGCATTTGGCCAGTAGAATCCGTGTCGAAAAGCTTTTGCTACCAAGGCTCGGGATGAGGCGTGATGCCCGCATTCCCCCTGATGTATATCTCGGATGACTTCAAGCCCTTCTTCCGGGTCAACACACCTCTGGAGGACATTGGTCACACTTCTTTTGTATAACTCAGAATTGATGATCGTGTAGGCCATTGCCCTCCTCTGTGTTTGCCTGGACAGCACCTCCTCAGTGGGTAACATTCCATCTTTTAGGAATTGAAATATAGGTAGTGCCCAAGCCGGTATTGGCCGCATGGGGAACACATCCTCGTCTATCTCCATCTGATCCACCGGCATAACGTCAATCGGACCCTGCTGAGCAGTCCCCGGGTCTTGCGAAGCAGTCCCCGGGTTTGGCGAGGCAGTCCCCGGGTTTGGCGAGGCAGTCCCCGGGTTTTGCGCACCACTTCCTGTGTCAATGTCCATGGGCACAACTCCGGATTCTATGTCCTCTGGGACGTAGATTGACTCGGATTCCGGGGATGGCCTATGGATGGTTTCTTGAGGTGCTCTAATGCTACACCCGGTGGAATTGCTTGTCTGGTTGACCCGAGCTTCGACAGCATGTCAGCAGCCTCATTTTCCACCCGGGGTACATGATGAAATTTGCATCCATCAAAGTAACCAGAAATCTTCTGCACATGAAATCTGTATAGTGCCATGTTTGGATCAAGGGCGTCCCACACTCCGGACCCTTGCTGCACCACCAAATCCGAGTCGCCAAAGCATATGATCCGACGTATACCAATTTCTTTTGCTACCTTGAGCCCATGCACAAGTGCTTCATACTCAGCAACATTGTTTGATGCGGTGAAGTGGATCTGCAGCACATATTTCAACTGGTTCTTCTTTGGCGACGTGAGTACAACTCCGGCACCTAGCCCGGTTTTGGTTTTTGATCCGTCAAAGTGCATTCGCCAATAGTTCGGATCCAGAAGTGGTGGTTCGTACTGCGCCTCGGCCCAGTCCACGAAAAAGTCCGCCACGGCTTGAGATTTGATGGCTTCTCTCCGGTCATATTGCGGAGCATAAGGAGCTAGCTCAATTGCCCATTTTGCAATTCTGCCGCTTGCATCCTTGTTACTCATTATCTCGGATATGGGGGCCTCACATATGACCCGAATGGGATGCTCCTCAAAGTAGTGCTTCAGTTTCTTGGCGGCCATGTACACGCCATACACCACTTTTTGATAATGTGGGTAGTTCTACTTTGAGGTTGACAACACTTCACTCAAGTAATACACCGGCCTTTGCACCGACTTACCTTCCTCATCGCGCTCCACCACTATTACTGCACTTACAACTCGGTTGGTTGCGGCTATATAGAGCAACATTGGCTCCTTTGATAGTGGTGAGGCTAGTACTGGTGCCGTGGCTAACATTTTCTTTAGATGAGTAAAGGCTTCATCAGCCTGTGGTGTCCAAATGAACTTGTCCGACTTTTTCATGAGTTGGTAAAGAGGCAAAGCCTTCTCTCCCAATCGACATACAAACCGACTTAACAAGGCCAGGCAACCTGTGAACTTTTGGACATCGTTAAGACACTTCGGAAGTTCCATTCGCTCGATGGCCCGGATTTTAGTTGGATTAACCTTGATACCTCGGCTGGAGACGAGAAAACCGAGCAATTTTCCAGCCGGGACACCAAAGGTGCATTTTTCTGGGTTAAGTTTCATCCGAAACCTTCTTAGGTTCGCAAATATTTGCCTGATATCGTCAAGGAGCGTTTTGCTTTCCTTGGTCTTGATAACCACATCATCCACGTACACCTGCACATTTTGACCTATTTGGTCGTGCAAACATTTTTGCATACACCTCTGGTACGTTGCCCCTGCATTACGTAAACCAAACGGCATGGTGCGATAGCAATAAGCCCCATACGGGGTAATAAACACAGTCTTTATTTGATCATCCGGATTCAGAGCTATCTGGTGGAAACCAGAATAAGCATCAATGAATGACAACAGTTCGCATCCAGCAGTTGAGTCTATGACCTGATCTATTCTTGGCAGCGGAAATGGGTCTTTTGGACACGCCTTGTTCAGGTTCGTGTAATCGATACACATACGCCAAACCACTGCCACGTTCGGGTCATCCTTCTTCTTTTCCACCAGCACCGGATTAGACAGCCAATCCGGGTAAAGGACTTCCATGATAAATCCTGCAGCTAGCAACCGAGCTATCTCATCCCCAATGACTTTCCTCCTATCTTCGGCGAAGCGGCGGAGAGGTTGCTTCACCGGCTTAGCTCCGGGTCTCACATTCAAAGAGCGCTCGGCCAACTCCCTCGAAACAGCTTGCAAGTCCCGTGTGGACCAAGAAAAAATGTCCCGATTCTCCGGAGGAAGCTGACGAGCTCGCTTTCCTATTTATCGCTTAGCCCGGCACCAATCGTTACGGTGCGCTCTGGGAACATGTCATCAATAGGAACCTTCTTGGTATCTTTCGTGGCCTGGAAGAAGACAGTTCCATGCGGGTTACTCAGCGCCAGCATATACTGCTGCGCGGACTGAGCCAATGCCGCCACCTCTTGAATTTTCCTTTTTTCCTACGCGATCACAAGTGACTCGGCTAAGTTTGATCCGGCCGACGCACACTCCATGGAACGTCGGAAGTCCCCAGCAATGGTAATCACTCCGTTTGGCCCAGGAAATTTCATCTTCAAGTAGCTGATATGACAACTTTCCATGAAATTGTTCAGTGCTGGCCTTCTGAGCAATGCATGATACGCGCTTTCTAAGTTCACTACTTCGAACTCTAGATTTTCAGTTTGGCAATTGTCCCTCGTGCCGAACAAGACGTCGACCCGGACCTTGCCTAGGCTCGCAATAAATGCCAGGCACAATGCCATGGAAAGTTGTCCTCGTGGCCTGGAGCATGTTCTCCGAGATACCCAACTTGCACATTGTGTCTGCATACATGATATTTATGCTACTGCCATTGTCGATCAGTACCTTTGAGAACCTTACATTAATGCTAGGCCCAATGAACGTAGGATCCAGCACCAACGCATACGAACCAGGGCTCGGCATGAGCTTGGGATGGTCCCTAATGCTCTAGGCGATTTCCTGATCGGACCAAGGCATGTACCTCGTCACTGCTAGCATTACCGCATTCACCTCCATATGCCTACGCTGCAAGCTTTTTCTATCAGTTTCTTCTGTGGTGAACACACAGTAGCTCTGGTGATGCTCCCTGTACTCGTTTCTTCCCTCATTTCCGGGGTGCCCCTGATCTGGCTGATGCTGATTTTCTACCTGATGCACTGCATCCCTTCTTTCATTGTTATCATACCTCGGTGGAGGGGGAGGCAACATTAGCTGTTGCGTGTTCGCTCCGGAGAGCAATTGCTGCTGGGGTAACTCCTGTCGAGGCTGATCATTCCGGGGTGCCTGAGCATTCCCCGAACCACCTTGTTCGATCTTGCGCATCCACTTGCATTGCCTCGTCGTATGACCCGCTGGGTTGTTCGGATTTAGCGTGTGAAATTTACACGGCTGGTCCAACATCGACTCGTAAGTATACCTCAGACGGTCTTTCCTTTCTTGCCACTGCTTCTTTTGCTCCGGTGTCCAAGTTTTCTTCCCATCGTTCCTTGGAGTCCATTGACCTCCAGTTTTCTGGCGCTGGCTACCCCCTGCTCCGGGTTGATCTTGATTCAAAGCTGCAACTTGGTGCGAACCGTATCGGTGGTCGGGTCTATCATCTCTCCCTTTTCCTCTGTAATCATTCCTCCGGGATGATCCGGATCCATCCCTCTGATAGTACTCATCGCTTGACTCGTTTGAGGCGAGCCTTGGTTGGGTCGGGTCACCCAACGCATACGAATCTGCAATCCGGATCATTTCTGCCAACGTAGCCGGCATTTTCCGTTGCAACTTCATCCACAGCTTGCTTCCATATCTGCACCCTTGTGCAAACCATGATATGGCCTGTGATTCTATCACGCCCTCGCATGAGTTTCTCACGGTACACCACCGGGTCAAAAACTCTCGGTCTGTCTCATTGGGTCTTTGCTTGCACATAGCTAGGGTCTGTGGCCTATTTGGCCTTTGATACGTACTCGAAAAGTTGCTGATGAACATCTCCTCAAAATCTATCCAGCAGTTGATACTTCCTGGTGGCAAATTGTTCAACCACACCCTTGCCGGGCCTTCCAACATCTGTGGTACATACCGTACAGCCCATCTCAGGTTGCCTGTGGCAATTTTTATAGCCGTAGCATAGTTTATCAGCCAATCCTCTGGCTTGGTACTACCGGCATAGGTCTTGGTGCCCCTGGGCAGCTGAAAGTTCGGTACCGGTGGCTCTTTCATGATCCGGGATCCAAAACATGCTGGACCCGGCCTTGACATTCAATCTATTCCGACCTATATAGTCGATCCAGTTTCAACCTCGCATCATCCGGCATCAAATCCCTACTTCCCAATCTCGAACCTTTCACGTGATAGTCCGGTCTCGGGTATCCCGCATTTGCCATCTCCGAATCACCATCGTTATACCGGTTTTGCTCTTGATACGCACCTTTCTGTTGCATACCTCGGCCGGCACTGTGCTCTTGCCTCGGCATGTTCCGCTGCTGCGGTTGTCTTGCTCCAGCTGAATTCTGCTGCCCGGCATTGCCGTTGACAATGTTCCTTTGACCGGCATTGCCTTGGTCACGGTTACCTCGGCCAGCTTCGCCTCGGCTCACACTCCGTCGATCATCATTTTTCTGCGCTTCTTTTTCTTGCCCTGCCTGTGTCGGGTCATACGGGACAATCTGTTTGTTCCGTCTGGCCGAGGTTACCACCTCCTCTCTCCTTGGACCACCATGAGGGGACGATGCGGCTCCAGTGGATTTCTCCGGGTTACCCATCGCCGAATGGACGATCTTGGAGGCCCCAACTCTCTCCGGGTTTGCCCTGAGCAGTTCCTCGTTTTGCCTATTCACAATCCGAACCAGCTCGTTAACCCGGTCTTGCTGCATTTGCCGGGCTTCACCCGTCAGTCCCTCTAACTCGGATGCAGCTGCATCCGCCGCTCTGAGGTTCTTAGCCGGGGTACTATACCTCGGCAGCCCCACAGACAAACAGTTTTCTGATTCCTCGATTCCAACATCACCTTCTCTGTTCATCTCGCTCATGAGATTTCTCCCTTTAACTTTTACAGTATCAACTTTGTTCGCCTTAGCGTACTCACGCAGCGTCATGTTCAACGACTGCTGGGCCGCGGCTATTTTCTTTGCGCCCTCTAGTATTTTCTGCCTAGTTTCTTCCAGCTCGGCCTGTGCACGAGCCGGATCTACCGCTACTACTACAGGGTTCGCCAGGCTATCCATTGCCTCTCTCAACACGTTTTCTGACCTCTCTAGCGGAGGACCTCTACCTTTCCTTGGTGCCTTGGGCATCACCTCCGGATCTGGCGCCGGATCTTTGCTCGCACCCGCACCTGGAGTTGTCATCATTACCTCTGCATGGTCCGGGGAACGAGCGATACGCTCCCCGCGAGCCACAGTGAGGGGCGGTTCGCCTTCTTCGACGACGTGGCGCGGATGAACGCTTGACACGTCCACCGCAACGTAGACCTTGTGCACGCCGAGCTTGACGAAGATGCCGTTAGGCGGGAGAGGGCGCGTGCCGAAGCAGCCTGCGTTGTCGCTGACGTAGTCCCGCGCTCCAAAGCGCTGAACGAGCCCGGAGACGATGCGCTTGCCGGTGGCGATCAAGTTTCCCGTCCGGATTTTGACCCCTGTTAGCGCCGCGAGCCCCACGGTGGGCGCCAACTGTCGTGGTGGTGTCACGGCAGATGCCATGTATAGGCTAAAGGTGGGGACTAATACTCGCTAGGGGAATCCAAGGAGGGATAGTGAAGTGATTCTCCACACAAGAGCTTGTATTGATTTACTTCCAAGGTTACAAGTGCTCCTAGAGCTGTATTGTCGAGAGGAGGAAGAAGGAGCTCTCTTACTCTCACCCACAGATCTCACCTGAAACCCTAGACCTTAACAGAATCGTAAAGAGACCAAACAGCCAACCCCTTCTACAGAAGCCCTAGCCCCCCTTTTATAGGAGAGGCTCGGTTTCTGCCTAGGGCATACGTGGAGGCATATTCCTAAGAATATGCCTCCTCCCAAAGTGGTAAGCCGACCGGAGTGCTTTTTCCCCCGCGTCACACATGCTTTAGCTACGTGAGCCACTGCGGCGCCCTCGTCAGCTGACACGGGCGTCGTCACGCTTCTCGGCCATGCCCCGGTGGTCGTGTCCTTGCTCGCTTCGCTCAAGCAGTGCGTACCAGGGCTCCTTTTGACCAGCGAGATTCCTTCCTTCTCCTAGAAGCTTGCTGCGACCCGGATGATGATTCATCCGGCCACGCCCTTTCCTGCATACAGGTAAAACACACACTTCCGACTTACTGCTTAAGTCGGATGAGGGCTAGCTAGGCGAACGGCCCCAGGTCCGGATTACCCCGTGATTCGGCCTGCCTTGAGGTGACCCGGCTAGCATCTGCTTTGGCCTTGCCGAACCTCGGCTAACTTGGCCTTTATACCCTGGCGTGTCCCTACCCGGGGGTATCCCCCCAACATTTGGCATGCGCCTCCCTCCTCTCAACCTGGGCAAGGGCCGGGCTGGTGTGCAAAACAAGTTGCACATCAGCTGGCTCGGCAGGGGCGTCCTTCGGTGCTGGAGGCTTCTTGGAAAGCATGGACGCGAGTGTGCGCTGTCCAACCTCGACGGACGCTGCCCTGGTGGCGTCAGGGGCCTTTTTGACCTTGGGATGCTGAGAGGTGGAAGTTGCTGCAGCAGATTTACCCTTGGGAGCTGCCTTGGTGCTTTCTCGCCGAGACTGAGAAGACTCGGACGAGGCGGAGGGGCTTGGCACTGCTGCTATCGCTTTTGTTGTTGCTGCTGGTGCGGAAGCTGAGGATGGTGCTGGTACTGGTTTCTTTTTCTGCGGAGGTGCTGAAGGAACCTCGGTGGTAGCTGGTTGCGGCGGAGCCGAAGTAGTGGTTGCCGCTGCCTCGGCAGAGCCAGTCTCCCCCGCTCCAAGGTTGCCCTCCTCTTGACGAGGTGGGCTGGAACCCGGAGCAGCCACCGAACCCTCCGGGATAGGGCTCAATGGGCGTGAATCGTCGCCACAATGGGGAGAAGGGCTGTGTCGGAGTGGCGAGGCAATGCTAGATCCACTCTAGGGGACCTCCACCATGGCCCTGCCGAATCAAATAAAGTATGATGAGAAATTATAACAAAAGAAGAACAAGTGAATGGCAAAAGGTGAGGAGGCTTACTCATCCGAGGTCAAGGGCTCCTTGGGCTTCCGAGCCCTATGGGTCATGGCCTTGGTCGGAGGCTTGGTGGCAGTTTTGTCACCAGACTTCTTCCGCCTTTTTGCCGGCTGAGAAGGTCCGGAGGAGGATGCAGAGGAAGCTCCCCTTTTCTTATTCGGCGCCACCGGGACAGGATCACCCACGGTAAGGGGAGGGTCTTCATGGATCTGGCCACCGGGGTTAGCTGATGCCGGAAAAGCCTAAGAAAGGGGGACAACGTCAAATGCTTCCATCACCTCAACATACGAATCATCTTCATCGTCGGGCCAATCTCTGATAGAAGAGACTTTACTGGTGGGTCGCTTGGTCGCATCGGCCATAGGAAGGAACACCTCCAGGTCCGGTTCCTCCTCGTCCGAGGTATCCCGGTCAGGATCCCATTTGATGGAAGGGTCGGTGCCGTCATTGATGGTCTGTTGAAGAAACATCTAAGGGAATAAAAAGCAACATAATTAAAACCGACAACAATACCGACATATGATTTAACTCGGAAAAGGTTTGGATCACGAGACTTACCGAAGGAGGAAGCCTATCTCGGCAATAGTGTTCAATCCCCCACGTCCACTCAGAAGAGAAGTTTTTGTGGGTGGTGAACAGGGCCTTGACTCGAGGGTAGATCTCGGTATTGCTCAACTCAAAAGACGAGGTCCGGTTGGGGTCGTGACCCCAGCTCATGTGGCACACTTTATGTGTGCGTTTCTAGAGGGGGGAAATCCGGTTGCGTACAAATGTGATCATGGCGTCCTCATTGCGCAATCCGGGCTCCTTCAACTCCTTGAATCTCTTGTTAACCTGGTTAGCCAAAATTGTGGGCTTCTTGGGGATAACGTCCCACAAATCCGGGTTAGGAGGACCCGGAGTATAGGGACGCAGCCGGATCAGGTCCTCGGTGGTGCTGTTCCGGACATAGAAGAAAGTCCGGGCCCATCCCTTGCAAGAGTCAAGCCCTGTGACTCGGGGGAAGATGGATAATTTCCGGGGGGAGATGGACGCAGCACCGAACGGCATGCGCTGCTTATCCTCCGGATCTAGATCTACATTCGGAATGAAGTTCTGGCGAAGGCCGAAGAACCGGATCCATAGCTCCTTCGTGGGCCATAGTCTGGCATAGCCTTCGATCGTGGAGGCAAAGGGCGGAGGGAGATGTGATGGCATTGGCTCGAAGGTGGTGCGGCTCGACCTCGTATGTGTTCAACCAATCGTGGAAAAAATCGCTAATTGGCAAGCCAAACCCCCGCTGGAAGTGGGATAGAAACACCACGTACTCACCCGGATTGGGTGAGGGGGCAAGCTCGGCAGCAGCAAGGCGAACAGTGACGCCCTCCGGGATGCGCCTAGTGCGATAGAGCCAATCCAGGTCATCCTGGCAGACCCAAGATCCAGCCAACGCACCGCGGTCCGCGGTCGCTGCACCTTCTTCCATCTCCTGCTCGGAGATGGTGAGCTCTTCTTCTGTCCTCTCGAGGTCACTGCTCTCACTGGCGCTAGTGGCGGTGGGTGGCAGTGGCCTGGACAGACGGGGACCCGTGGCAGAGGAGATGTGCAGAGGCGGCGGCGACGCGGGTGCGCGTGGACGCAGAGCGGCAGAGGCGCTGCTACTCAAACGCGGTGGCGGCGGCGCTATCGCGGGAGAAGATGAGGAAGAAGAAGGGGCAGAGGGGCGCGGAAGTGAAGAAAGGACCCAAGGGGCGCGCCACTCACCTATTTAACCACACCCGTAAGGGGGTAGTGGGATCGCGTTTTGCGGGCGAGCCACACGGTGTGGCCGTGTATGGTCCGGATCAGCCAATCAGCGATGAGCCACACGAAGGGCCATAGGGCGCAGCAGATCCCACGATGTGACGTTATGTTGCGGTTAACGAGGAGGCAGGCGCGACGTGACGTGTGCAACAGTAACCTCTGACAATAACTACGGCGGTTACTGTTGCTGGCCCTTAAAATGAGGCAAAGTAATGATTAGCCTCCACGTGGGGAAGCGTACGAGAGAAGGAAGAATGACCCGGATGAGTACGAGGTAACCCGACCGGCAAGTAAAAACTTGGAATGTGCCAAGGGAAAGTAAACACATAGAATCCGAGATAGGAGGTAACTCGGCGAAGGAGCAAGAAGCTCGGTGAAATTGAACCTGCTAAGGCCTTAGCGGCTAAAGCAGCTAAGACCGCACCAGCTTCAGGGACTAATGTTGGGGGGATACCCCCCGGGTAGGGTCACGCCGGGGTATAAAGGCCTAGTTAGATGAGGTACGACAAGGTCAAAGCATGTGCTGGCTGAGTCACCTCAGGGCAGGCCGGATCACGGAGTAACCCGGACCAGGGGAGGTCCACCTAACTTGGTCTCAACCGACTTAAGCCGTATGTCGGTCAAATGTATCTAACTTGTATGCAGGCACAAGTATAGCTGGATCAACTATGTTGGATCCGGGTTATATCAAGCTTGTAAGAGAAGGAAGGTATCTCGCTGATCAAAGGTGACAACTGTACGCAGAGTGTGAGCGAAGCGGACAGAGGTCGGACCACCGAGGCGTGGCCGACAAAGGTGACGAAGCCAATGTCGGGTGACGCAGAGGCTCACGTAGCCTCTGCATAGATGACGCGGGGGAAAAGTGACCCGGTCGGCTTACTATTTTGGGAAGAGGCATATTTCCTAGAATATGCCTCCACGTATGCCCTAAGTGGAGACCTAGCCCCTCCTATATAAGGAGGGCTAGAGCCTCTGTAGAAGGGGTTGATTGGTCTAGGCTTTGTTATCTCCTAGAGAATTGTGTTTTGCTAGTGGTGAGAGTAAGAGAGTTCTTCTTCCTCCTCTTCCCAATACAGCTCTAGGAGCGCTTGTAATCTTCGAAGGTGAATCAAATACAAAGCTTCCATGTGTGGAATCACCACACTATCCCTCCCTAGATTCTCCTAGTGCATTTAGTCCCCACCTTTAGCCTATCCATGGTATCTGCCGTGACACCACCACGACATCCTACGTGGCAAATCTATGACCAATTAAAAAGGTTGCAGATACAAATTAGCCCGGTCCAATTCAATGCTTTACATGGGCCGAGCCCAACATTTCAACCTTTTATTTTTTGGGCTGCTTTTTGCGGTCTTTCTTTTAGGCTGGGCCTTAAAAGGTCAATTTCTTTACCAGCTTTATAGTCTAGTTCTTTTACTAGGCCTTGGCTTCTTTACAATCTTTTGGGCTTAGACTGTTTACATGCCTTTTTCAATAAGTTGGTCCCACTCTCCAGGTTCCTTTTCTCACGTTTTCCATGCACAAATGACAATTAATTCAAATGGAACAAAAAGAGATGATACAGAATTCTTGAAATTATATCTAATTAGCAAGTTGGAGTATTTACATAGAGTTAATACTACCAGATATTCTGATTGATACAATATAACTAGCACTAACTTATAACTAGCTACTATTTGCTTTGTTTGGTTTCCGCTCCTTCAAATTTCTTCTGCCTGGAGGTCCTATAAAGGGAGGAAATGCCACACTTTCAGAGATTTTAATGAAGGCAATATCTACTAAAGATTAAAAACTAAAAAACTAGGAGAAAATAGATGACAAATCTAAAGTAGCTAGGTCTACATATGTTTGGACGGGGGCATGAAAATCATGTTGTAGCAATCACATAGAAGGATAATTATATGCACAAAATATAACAACCATCTTATTTCAAACAAAGGATCTACTAGCTGTGCATGAAAAAGGAAGCAACACATGGCAGGAATGTTAACAACGTCTCAGTCGATGACTTTAAACAAGAATAATGGATATTCGCTACAAGGATAATACAAAAAATATGAGAAACAATCACAGTATGGAAGTAGTACCTCAGAATTATATATATAACGCAACGACAGATTGCAATGCTTTCCTCAATGTATGAAACTTGAAGAACTCCATAGATTATTTTCTATGCATGTTAAGTTGATGGTTATTCGATGACTAGATACATCAAAGTAGATTAGCAGGTCAAGTCTCACACATATATTACAATACTATGCTCACCTGGAACTTGCTACCCTAGATCGGATTATCGAGTGCTTAGCGATCAAATTAAGATGAAGCCGCTACAGCTCGATCAAATAAATTTCTATCTACATACAATGTGCTTACAACAAGGAGTGTACGTAAGTCAGTTTGTCAAGAAGGCAAAAATATTTTACTTGTACATAGGAAAGCTAAATACTAAAGTAGAGTTCTAAATTCCTTATCAATGACAAGGGAGGGTCATTTTAGAGTTCCATATATCTCTATCTCTGTTTTGGGACGTATGAGTTATTGGTCTAAAAAGCAAATGAGAACAATTAGAGATGTACCAGATTCTTCTAATCGTACTTATATTAGATCATCAAGCCAAAATACATTCAACAGAAGTAAGAAAAGAAACTTTTATTCTATAACTCATAGTGCCACTCTTCAACAAATAAATAGATTCGGCTACAATGAACAAATCAGAATGTAGAATCATTTATCTTGAAGTAAAGAGCAGCACGATCAAACAATCAAAACACACATTGGGTAAGTTATCAGCGTCACTGCTATCTACTAAGGTTTGGTATTTGTTCAACAAAATTCAAGTTAACTATCTGAGCTAAAGCTAGCAGTAAAACAAAATTATAGAGATTCTCAAAAAATAATGACAAGTCAAAAAGTTGCAAGGCCAGACAGTGTTGTTACTATCCCATGAATATTAGGAACAATTAGCATAAGCTCAAGAAGAATCAGATGGGGTTAAACCGAACACTTAACGAATCCAGAGTGGTGCAGATCTCACTACTCAGACTTTGTTCATACCAAATAAGAACAAAGGTACAAGTATGTATCTATCATGCAAGAATAAGTCAAATACATATAGTTCATAGGAAGATAATCATCAGGAAACACATAGGTTGAATTTAAAAATTTAGTAACAGCAAAGCAAGACAGATTGAGAAAAGATAAGTTTATTCATTGGCGATGCGCTGATAGCATTACGGTTGAAAGAGTACTGACATATACCTTTTTACAGGTCTTGCTGTTTAGCACCAAAATATAGCTGGAGAGACCTCCATGTACATATCAATCAGGTAAATATATCTGAACCAGTGCATCAAACTATGTACTGCAGATAATCTGGTATAGCATACATGATACTACTACAACCTAAGCTCTGTTGAAAAGTTCTACTTTAGTATTGTAGTCAATAATTGGATGTAACAGGTTTAAGTCAGAACAACAGTATTGTAGTCAATAAGTGCAATCATGCTTCATAAAACGAATACACGATGAAATAGCTGCTCTCACAAAGGAGATGATTATATAAATATCTAGCACTACCGTGAATATCACAATATGTTTCCCCTAAAAGATATAGTAGTAGAAATCAACTAAAGAATTGAATCTCCAATGCTATGGGAAAATTGAGTAAATGAGAGAACTAAAAGCCAGCCATCTTATTTAGTACTTCTCTCCTGACTGGAGCCCATTCAAGCTAGATGTAGCTCAAAACTAGACACAACCGCTGCTACGTTTTGCAATATCTAATTACTTACAGACAATTAAAAGTCAGGCAAGCTTGTTGTTTATTTTATTTTCTAGCATGAGACACAATTAAACATAAGTAACACCATCAAAACAACTTGCTAACTACAGTACCTGTTATCGGCAAACAAGAACATTAGGCAAGGAGACGGTTAGAATCTAGACTCTTCAATTTAAATACTAATTAGATCAGTTACACAGCAAAACATTCTGCTTTTGCCTCACCCATGGGAATCAAAGTCTGCCCAGTAGATGTTAAAAAAAGTCCAGTAGGACATGAATTACAAGCTAGCATCGCACATGCAAAACCAAAAAAACACTCAGACAATTAAGATTCGGAGTCATGAATTGAAACGACTAAACAAACTGAATGTTCACCTTTGCTTGCACATGCAAATCCCGCAGAACGATGATGCACTTGCACCCCAACCGGTTGGACAACTTGCGACTAGATGGCGCTGTGTGATGTACATTCAGAACTGCTGTCACATGTTTCCAGCCGGGCCTCTATCTTCTCCTCGCCACCAGGCTTGGCCAATAAGATGTCGTCCTACACTGTCCCCACTACAATGTCGCCGATTTCAGCTGGGTTGATTCCAGTTTTGTCCATGACACCCTATACATGGAAATATGAAGCGAGCAACAAAGTGAGAATGCACATCTTCTCGGTCTGAAAGAACAAGCAAATCGTACCATGGAGTTAAACAAGACTGGTGTATACCTTGAGGACAGGAGTGAGAAAGGTTCTCTGGGAATGTGTCCTCAAAACCTCCTCACTTGGCCTTGCATATCGGTGTCTGGTACGCACTGCAAGTGACACGGTGAAGAACATGGCGATCAGAACAAATAACATCCTTCTACATGTGTAGTAACTTTCTATAGCATTGTACACTCATGTAAGAACAATGTTTTGCACTTCTAAGAACCTAGCAATTTGGACTGTAACTGTGATTATGAGCTAGGGGAAGTCTAAAACCTGAATTGTGTAGCGTCTGTGGTCAAGTGTTATAAACTAGCACAATTTTAGCATGCTTGGTATACTTGGGCTATGCTATGCTGTGGAAGATATCAGTACCCGTCATAACCACCTGAACTTACCAACCGTTGGGGGTTCGACTGTCTACAACTAAAGAAGAAATTGTGCAATTATCAAGAATACAACATCACCTAGTATATTTAAATAAGCAGGATATCGCCACTGTAAATTAGCATGGTACACCACCTGAATTTTCCCAACAGCAAAAAATATCACATCATGACCAGATGAAGCTCATATTTCTCAATCTTCAAAATTAAGCAATATTTAGTCTCCACTCGATCTACCTATTTAAAACTAGGGATAACAATGACTAATCAGTACTACCAAGTATCAAATCTAGGATATAGCACATGGAATGTAAAAATAGGAGTGTGTGTGTGGGGGGGAGGGAGGACCTTTGGATGTCACCATGGTCAGGGACGAGTACGTCTCCCTCGAGCAGGGGTGGATGAGCTCTACGTCGAGCATGTCCAGCTCGTCCGCCTCCTCCCCTTCTGCGAGGACGTGCACATGTAGCACTTCCCGATTTACCGTTCTTTTCCCACCATGAGCAGCCCGTCGTGGATACTGTCGTCGAAGGCGAGCATGGCGGTGTAGGCCGGAATGAGATGCCGACCACGAGGAGCAAGGTTGGCCGGAGCTGGGGCCATCCGCCGCACCTGGATGTGGTTGTCGGCAGTCGTGCAGCACGGGAACACCGGCGTCCGTGAAGATCAGGTCTTGCAGGCCGGCCGTATCTGCCCCGCGCGGTGAAGCCGGTCCCGAGCTCCACGAGGTGGAATAGAGAGAGGGGGAGGAGGGGGTTCTAGACAGATGACCGAATCAACAAGGAGTTTCAAGATTTGCCAGGATCTAGGTCGGCGACGGAGTTGGAGAAAGGGGAGGAGGTAGGAGGTGCTGTGAGGTCAGGATGGAGCTGTTCTGTTCGATTGTTGGAGCAGAGAGAGGAAGGGGATCGATCGAGGGTTCTAGGGTTTGGTTGGGGCATGGTGAAAGGGGATCGATATGGATTGAGGGTTTGTTTTTTCGGGAGAAGGGAAGAGGCGAGGAGGGGCCGTTGGATTGCTCGGATGGTGCAGATTGGGTTTCATTGCGGGGCTGATCTATGGGGAGGGAGATCATTGGCCTGGCTAGTTCCGCACGTGAGAGGAAAAGCGAGAAAGAGGCTCGGTCATAGCTTGACGCGCTAGGCCAAATTTCACACCCATTTCGCGCCTCTACCAAAATCCAGCGCGGGAGACGACAGTGTTGGATCGAGATCATGTCAACGGCTGAGATCTGTTTTGGTGGGACGATTCGTGTCTAGTACTGTTCTGTCTTCTTATTGGTTGGCTCAAACAAATCATCATAAGAAATAAAAAAATTGAAAAACATAAAATCTTAGCATTGCATTAGTTTTCTATGACTTAAGAAAAATTTGACACATCGGTAGGCCCCACACGTTAGTGATATCCTAAGAAAAAATTGACAGGTAGACATGCCATGTATGCGAAACTGCTGATGTGGTTGCCAAGTCATTTCAACACAACACAAATTAGAAGTGATGACTATTTAAATTGGTCGTAATCCGTTAAATATAAGGTCGTGAACCATTATTTTACCATATTATGACCAATTCATGTAAAAAAATTGTGACCTTTGTTGCCAAAATGGTCGTGATGATTCATGCTTCAGACCCTATAAGATGGTTTACAACTATTTGGTCTGGAATGGTCATAGATCTATGACCAATTCACCCACGGTCACTAAGAGAAGGTCACAAGTTAACACATTTCTTGTAGTGAGCCCCCTGCCGGCTTGTCTCGGCATGGTTTCCATCGTTTCTTCGTCCGTCACTCCCACCTTGGTGGGGCTCAGCCGGACGGTTCGTGGGTCTAGGAGGTGGCATTGTTTGTCGGTCCTCCTCCCGACGTTTCTCTTATATTCTCCCCTATGATCGATCGACTCTCGCTGCGGAGGGTTCCTCGGATATAGTGCAGCAATTGCCTCTTTCTCAGCAGTTGGAGAGACGTTGTGCCAGTCACATGCAGTTCTGTGATGCTGTCCTAAATATCTGGTTCTTGAATAGTTATCTTCCTGACGGTCGGAACGGTAATGTTGTTCCGGAGCATGTTGGGGCCTTATGTCATTCCAAGCCGGGTCCGTGCGACATTGGTCGGATTTCGAGACCAATTTTCCGCTTTCGGATTTCGTGGCCCTTTGCTGCTACAGGCCCTTGGTGAGTAGCTTGATGCCCAATCGAACCTGTTATGGGCCTAGATTATTCGACAGGATATCTCGAGCTGCAACAGTGTTCTGCACCGGTGTCGGATACACCAGATCTCCTTTGTTGTCGAGTCAGGGCATTCCTGGGTCTCCTTCAAAGAGAACCTTGTGTACTTTCGGGAATTGATCGTCACGCATGTGACGTTTCCGGGTCTTCTGATGCCGCCGAGAGATGTACTTCTCCGTAGTTACCATGCATTTCTTTTCATCCTCGATGTTTTTGGCTTCATCCAGGAGTACTTGACGACGCGCTTCTAGGGCCTGGGCCCTTTCATCCAGTTCTTCGGCAGTAAGTTCTGCAGTTGTAGGGATAGGTGTGGTTAATGCAGCATCGATGAGTTTAGCCGCACCTTCAGTGATCACGTGTCCATCCATCGATTCTTCTTTGGGCTCTTCTGGGATAAGTGCTCTATCCGAGTCTTCCTCGTATTCCTCGGTAATCACTTCCTCTGCCGGACGCCATGGTCAGGGACGAGGACGTCTCCCGCGAGCAGGGGTGGATGAGCTCTACGTCGAGCATGCCCAGCTCGTCCACCTCCTCCCCTTCTGCAAGGACGCACACATGTAGCACCTCCCGATTTACCCCTCTTTTTCCCACCATGAGCAGCCCGCCGTGGATACTATCGTCGAAGGTGAGCATGGCGGTGTAGGACGGACTGAGATGCCGACCACGAGGAGCAAGGTTGGCCGGAGCTAGGCCATCCGCGGCGCCTGGATGCGATTGTCGGCGGTCATGCAGCACGAGAACGCCGACGTCCATGAATATCAGGTCTTGCAGGCCGGCCGTATCTGCCCCGCGTAGTGAAGCTGGTCGCCGAGATCCATGAGGTGGAATAGAGAGAGGAGGAGGAGGGGGTTCTAGACAGATGACCGAATCAATAGGGAGTTTCAAGAGTTTGCCAGGATCTAGGTCGGCGACGGAGGTGGAGGAAAGGGGAGGAGGTGCTGTGAGGTCAGGATGGAGCCGTTCTATTCGATTGTTCGAGCAGAGAGTGGAAGTGGATAGATCGTGGGTTCTAGGGTATGGTTGGGGCGTGGTGAAAGGGGATCGATATGGATTGAGGGTTTGTTTTTTCGGGAGAAGGGAAGAGGCGAGGAGGGGTCGTTGGATGGCTCAGATGGTGCAGATCGGGCTTCATTGCGGGGTTGATCCGTGGGGAGGCAGATCATTGGCCTGGCTAGTTCCGCGCGTGAGAGGAAAAGTGAGAAAGAGGCTCAGTCGTAGCTTGCCCCGCTAGGCCAAATTTCACACCCATTTCGCGCCTCTTCCAAAAATCCAGCGCGGGAGACGACAGTGTTGGATGGAGATCATGTCAACGGTGGAGATCTGTTTTGGTGGGACGATTCGTGTCTAGTACTATTATGTCTTCTTATTGGCTGGCTCAAACAAATCATCATAAGAAATAAAAAAAATCGAAAAATATAAAATCTTCACATTGCATTATTTTTCTATGACTTAAGCAAAATTTGACACATCGGCAGGCCCCACACGTTAGTGATATCCTAAGAAAAAATTGACAGGTAGACATGCCATGTACGTGAAACTGCTGAGGTGGTTGCCCAGTCATTTCAAGACAACACAAATTAGAAGTGATGACTATTTAAATTGGTCGTAATCAGTTAAATATAAGGTCGTGAACCATTATTTTACCATATTATGACCAATTCATGTAAAACATTGTGACCTTTGTTGCCAAAATGGTCGTGATGATTCATGCTTCAGACCCTATAAGATGGTTTACAACTATTTGGTCTGGAATGGTCATAGATCTATGACCAATTCACCCACGGTCACTAAGAGAAGGTCACAAGTTAACACATTTCTTGTAGTGAGCCCCCTGCCGGCTTGTCTCGACATGGTTTCCGTCATTTCTTCGTCCGTCACTCCCACCTCGGTGGGGCTCAGCCGGACGGTTCGTGGGTCTAGGAGGTGGCATTGTTTGTCGGTCCTCCTCCCGACGTTTCTCTTTATATTCTCCCCTACGATCGTTCAACTGTCGCTGCGGAGGGTTCCTCGGATATAGTGCAGCAATTGCCTCTTGCTCCACAGCTGGAGAGACGTTGTGCCAGTCACGTGCAGTTCTGTGATGCTGTCCTGAAGATCCGGTTCTTGAATAGTTATCTTCCCGACGGTCGGAACGGTAATGTTGTTCTGGAGCACGTTGGGGCCTTATGTCATTCCAAGCCAGGTCTGTGCGACATTGGTCGGATTTCGAGACCATATTTCCGCTTCCGGATTTCGCGGCCCTTTGCTGCTCTAGGCCCTTGGTGAGTAGCTTGATGCCCAATCAAACCTATTGCGGGCCTAGATTATTCGATAGGATATCTCGAGCTACAACAGTGTTCTGCACCGGTGTCGGATACACGAGATCTCCTTTGCTGTCGAGTCGGGGCATCCCTGGGTCTCCTTCAAAGAGAACCTTGTGTACTTTCGGGAATTGATCATCATGCATGTGACGTTTCTGGGTCTTCTGATGCCGCCGAGAGATGTACTTCTCCGTAGTTTCCATGCAAATCTTTTCCTCCTCGATGTTTTTGGCTTCATCCAGAAGTACTTGACGACACGCTTCTAGGGTCTGGGCCCTTCTTCGGTAGTAAATTCTGCAGCTGTAGGGATAGGTGTGGTTAATGTAGCATCGATTAGTTTAGGCGCACCTTCAGTGATCACGTGCCCATCCATCGATTCTTCTTTGGGCTCGTCTGGGATAAGTGCTCTATCCGAGTCTTCCTCGTATTCCTCGGCAATCACTTCCTCTACCGGACGATCTTTTGCCGGGGTCTTGTTCTTCTTATTCTTCTTCTTTGCCTTCTTGGCAGGCCGGTAGCAAAGACGGCTTTGGGCCCGTTTCCTGGAGTCAAACTTTGGTCGGTAGTTTCGGCCATTTGGTTCTCGGGATCATCTTCGACATCCATGTTGTCCTGCGCTTTGGGTGAGTTTTCTCCGGATCCTTCGTTCATGACTTCTCCTTCTATAGCAGTAGTGGAGTTAAGATCCTCTTCATATTCCGTTGAGAACTTCCTGAAATCTGCCGACGTCATGGAGCCATCTGAGGATGCTGGTAAGTCGACGCTTGTTCCAATTGCCTCTAGCACCGAGTCTTTGTTGTCTCCAGCATCGGCAGAGCCAGATCAGGATCCAACATATCCGACAAAGTGCGATGCGTGCCTCCTAAGAAGACTGCGCTCTTCGTAGTAGGCTTTGTCGAAACGCCTGATGGTCTCAATGATTGCATCTACGCTTGTGTCTTGCATCATCATGCGCCTCAACGTGTATCTCAGGAAAGGCCTGTCTGTCCCGGCATCATCAGAACCGGAACCATACTCTCCCTAGATTTCGACCTTCGCAGGTGGATCGATCTGGGATTCAACCTCACTAGGGAGATCCACTCCATATCCGATTTGTACTGCGAGATCTGCCTCAGGTTCAGCTTTCTCCACTATCTCCGCGACTGGTGCAGGCTGGGTGGGATTGGGGTTTTATGAGATCCGAAACTCTGCCGCCTCCGCGGACAAAGGGGACCCAGAAATTTCTTCTGCCTCTATCATCACCGCTTGGGTGGGTGGAACAGGTTCAGCAAAACTGATGTAAACATTGATCTCACCAAAAGACATGATGGTGTAGGTGGTCACGGCTTCCCTAGCCGGAATCCAAGTCTTGTCAAGGACGATGAGAGGGATGTCACTAGCGTAGGGGATGCGACCGATGGCGATAGTCTCGCCAATTCCGATTCTCGTAGATTCCGCTCGAAACATAGATCCGAAGCTCACTTGCCCCATGGTGGGCGCCAATTGTCGTGGGATTGATGACATGTACGCCACGAGGGGGTCCTCGAGGCGTGTGGAAGAGAGGGGTGTGAGCCGTACAGGATTCCAGGACGGTGAGCACACAAGTAATACGGCAGAGCCAGAATATGGGTTACAAGGTTTTCGCATGTGCGAGTTGAGATTGTAGACTATTGTAAGGGGTGGGGTGCCCTAAAGTCTCTCCCTAGGACGGCTTATATAGATATCCGGCCTAGGGTTTACAGGAGAGATCTATCCGGCTACGACTAAGAGTCGGTTACAGTGTACATCCTGAACTACAGGTAACACTATGGGTCTATGTCGGTAAGTCTTCTGGGCCTTCCCGTAGCCGGAATGGACTCTATTCTTCTCCCTGACTGGGTTGCATGTGAAGCAAAGCTCTAACCCGAAGAGGGCCACCCTAGTCAGTGAGGTACAGTGAGGATACCCGGAAAGTATATCCCCAACATCTATATGGGCATCATATCAACTATATGACTCATGCTTAACCTTTCGGTCCGTGTTCCGAGGCCATGTCTGTACATGCTAGGCTTGCCAAGTAAGAACCTTAGTATTCACGTGTGTAAAACTGTCTTACACCCGTTGTATGAAAGTGTAGAGTCGAGTACACCCGATCATTGATACGTTGCAAACGTATCCATAATTTTTGATGGTCCATGCTTGGTTTTATCTACTTTCTTATGTTTTGTCCACACTTTGGAGTACTTTTCATATGATTTCTTGGAATACCCTATTAACTAGAGCCATAGTGCCAGCTGCCTGTTTTCTGCTGTTTTTGGTTCGAGGAAAGTCAGAAAATGAATATTCTCGGAATTGGACGGGATAAAAGCCAAAGTCAGTTTTTCACCGAAGGATACACGGAGCCATAATACGAGACAAAGAGGGTCCAGAGGGCGGCCACACCACCTGGACGCGCGGCCAGGCCTGGCCCATGCTAGGGGGTGGTGTGGCCAGCCCAGGCACCCCCTCGGCCTCCCCTTCCGACTATAAGATGCCTCCGATACAGAAACCCTAAGTACCCGATCAAAATTCCACGAAAGAGTTTGTAGCTAACGTCATCTCCATCCCTAGATTGGGAGGGATCTGAAGCTCTTCCTGGCACCCTGCCGGAGAGGGGAATTCACCCTGGAGGCCTTCTTCATCATCATGCAAGCCTCCGGTGTGATGCGTGAGTAGTTAATCTCTGGACTACGGGTCCATGTAGTAGCTAGATGGCTAGTTATCCTCCTTTGTGCTATCATGTTTAGATCTTGTGAGCTCCGTTCATGATCAAGATCATCTATTTGTAATTCGGCATGTTGTGTTTGCGGAGATCCGATGGATATTGAGATGCTATTTCAGATTTATTATTGATTCTATCATGTCTTTGTTATTTGTGATCTTGCATGCTTTCCGTTGTTAGTAGCTATCTTGGCCAAGTAGATGCTAGCAACTCCAAGAGTTAGTATTTATGCTCGGTAGTGGGTTCATGCCTCTAGTAATCTGGAGAAGTGACAGAAATCTCTAAGGTACTAGATGTGTTGTTGCTACTAGGGAGAAAACAACAATCCTTTGTTCATAGAACAATCGTATTGTTCACTTTACATGCAATTCGTAATGCAATAATCTGTTGCTTGCAACTTAATACTGGAGGGGGTTCGGATGATAACCTGAAGATGGATTATTATTCATAGATGTAGTTGGATGGCGGTCTATGTATAATGTTGTAATGCCCAATCAAGTCTCAAAGGAGTCAAGATGAGTAGTATATGCTTGTATGCTTTCTCGATGTTTGTCAATTGCCTCGCTGTAATTTGTTCACCCAACATGTTATCTATCTTAAGGAGAGCCACCTCTAGTGAATTATGGGCCCTGGTCCTTTATTTTACTATCAATGTACAATCAACTGTTTATTGCTTTGTGTTTACTTTCTGCAAACTATTACTTTCTTTCACTCGATACGTTTAGCAAAACCGGTGAGATTGACAACCTCATCGCATGTTTGGGCAGAGTTCTATGGTTGTGTTGTGTAGGTCTCCACATTGCTGTTGGCACCGATAGTGCGTCCTGCCATAGTTCAGTTAGCTACTCCTTTGGGGTGTTTCCTTGCTCCTACTAGATTGATAACCTTGGTTTCATAAATGAGGGAAAACTTACTTTTGTGCTCATCATACCTTCCTCTTGGGGTTCCCCAACGAGCTTGTTAATACATGAGTCAGCAAGTACTTTTTTTGGCGCCGTTGCCGATGAGTCAAGGACATCTTCACAAGGGGAGTCCCTCATAACCAATCTCTTTACTTTGTTGTTTTTGTTTTGCTTAGTTTATTTTTGCTTTGTTTGCTTGTTTCCTTATCAAAAACACACAAAAAATAGTTTTACAAGTTTGCTTTGTTTATTAAAAACACAAAAAATGACTACTCTTGAAAATACTAAGGTGTGTGACTTCACTAGCACCAACAACAATTATTTTATGAGCACACCTATTGCTCCACATGTTCCTTAAGCTACTTTCTTTGAAATAAAACCTGCTTTACTCAATCTTGTTATGAGAGAACAATTTTCTGGTATTGGTAATCAAGATGTTGCTGCTCATCTAAATAACTTTGTTGAACTTTGTGAGATGCAAAAGCAAAGGGATATAGATGGATATAGATGGATATATTATTAAACTTCAATTGTTTCCTTTCACTTTGAGAGGAAAAGCTAAAGAATGGTTAAATTCCCTAACTAGGAATAGTATTGATTCTTGGAGTAAATGCAAGGATGCTTTCATTGGAAAATACTATCCTCCTGCTAAGATTGTATCTATGAGAAGTGAAATAATGAAGTTTAAACAATTTGATAATGAACATGTTGCTCAAGCTTGGGAAAGAATGAAATCTTTGGTACAGAATTTTCCCACTCATGGACTGACTACTTGGATGATTATCCAAACCTTTTATGCAGGATTGAACTATTCTTCAAGAAATCTATTGGATTCTGCTGCTGGAGATACCTTTATGACCATCACTTTGGGTGCTGCAACAAAGCTTCTAGATAATATGATGGTTAACTATTCTGAATGGCAGACCGAGAGAGATCCACAAGGTAAGAAGGTAAATTGTGTTGTAGAAACCTCCTCCTTGAGTGATAAAATTGATGTTATTATGTCTATGCTTGTTAATGGGAAGGCTCATATTGATCCAAATCATGTTCCCTTGGCCTCTTTGGTTGCTCAAGAAGAGCAAGTTGATGTGAACTTCATAAGGAATAACAATTTTAGCAACAATGCCTATAGGAATAATTTTGGTAACAACAATTATAGGCCATATCCTGCCAACAATGGTAATGCTTATGAGAATTCCTACAACAATAATAAGAGTGCTCCCTCTGAACTTGAAGTTATGCTTAAAGACTTTATTAGTAAACAAACTTATTTCAATAAAACTATTGAAGAGAAACTCTCTAATGCTGAAAGAAATATAGCATCAGTGGTTGAAGCTCAATCTTCTTTGAATAAAATGGCTGCTAAACCTGAAACTAATGAGAACCCCTTTGCAGCTACTAATGCCATACAAGTAAGAGTTGATGAAAATGTTAGACTATTAGCCGAATTGCATGCTAAGTGGGAAAGAGAAGATGAAATTGCTAGAAAACTTTGTGTTTCTACTATCACTACCACTAATATTGAAGCTAGTAATAGTTCTACTACTTTAGATGATAAATGTGATTTTGATCTTGACGGTTGCAATATCTCTGAAGTTATTAAGTTCCTACAAAAGCTTCTTAAAAGTCCTAATGTTAGTGCTATGAATATGGCCTTTACAAAACACATTACTGATGCTCTCATAAAAATTAAAGAAGAAAAGATGAAACATAAAGCTTCTATCCCTATAAAACAAGAAGATGGTTGGGAACCCATCATTAATATGAAAGTGAATGATTTTGATTTTAAAGCTTTATGTGATCTTGATAGTAGTGTTTCTATTATGCCTAGAAAGATTATGATATGCTTGATTTGCCACCACTTGAAGATTGTTATTTGAATGTCCAACTTGATGATATTGCTAAAAAGAAACTCATGGGGAGTCTTAATGATGTTCTTATTATGGTTAACAATGCCTATGTCCCCGTTGATTTCTATGTTTTGGATGTTGAATCCAATGCTTCTTGTCCTATTACTTTGGGAAGACCTTTTCTTAGAATTGTTGGTGCCATTATTGATATGAAAGAAGGCACCATTAAATATCAACTCCCTCTCAAGAAAGGTATAGAACACTTCCCTAAGAAGAGAGAGACGATTTATATTGCCTCTCCTATGAAAACAAAATTTCCTCTTCATGCTTCTTCATTTAAGAACACTTGATTCTTTTTCTTGCTTCTTATGCCTAACTTAAAGGCGTTAAAGAAAAGTACTTATTGAGAGATAACTCAAAAGTATTAGATGAGTCTTGGAAGTTATTAACTCTATAATAACCGCTCCTTATCCTTTTTATTTGCTTTTTGTGCCAATAGTAACCTCTAATGAGAGAGAAGTAATGATTGGGAAACTTGTTGTCCCCAAATAGATTTATATGCTTCACCGTAAAAATTCGTGTAAAATATCTGTACGTCCTTTTGAGGCGTGAATTTTTGTGGTTCTGCCCCAGGTTGTTATCTAACTTTCGTTAGTTCAACACTTTTCGATATGAGCAACAAAAGGTCTTCGAAAATATTCGGTTTTATCCGGAGGTCTGCTTTGACAGATTTCTGGCATTATTTGCATTTGCTTCTTGTTGGTTCCTTTTTAGTTCTTTTGGGGAATTGAGCTTTTTGAGGGAAGTGCTATAGTAGACTATGTTTTATTGGTGTTGTAACTGAACCCAAAGACTTTTTATCTTGACTGCACTAATGTTGCTAATAAAGATTGTGTGCAGTTTTGTATGAAGGAAAAATTTCAGGTGTATGGAAGGAATGAGTAATGAGATGAAGGATGGACTAAAGCTCAAGCTTGGGGATGCCACGCGTGTCACCCCAAGAAATATCCAAGAAGTACCAGCGTCAAAGCTTGGGGATGTCCAAGGAACCCCCCTCTTCATCAATAAAAATCCCAGGTTTCTTCCAAACGCTTCATTTTTATTGTTTCATGCACAGTTTTGTTGTTCTTTTTTCGTTTTTGTTTTGGTTTTTTTGTTTGTTTGGGTTTCTTAGTTTGCTGAATAAATTGGTTGGACCCCCTCTTTCATGCATTGGTTTCAAATAGTTTGGTTTGGATTGGAAAAGAGTAGGAAAAGTTCATGCTTAAGTGGTAAAGAGAGCTTGTTTTTGACTGTGGCCTATGCTTTGTCATGCGATGCTTGATATTGTTTTGGCTTTATGCTTAGTATTCTTTACTGTAGCATGACTTGTTATAAACAATTGAGATTGCTTAATGTGCCTTGCAAGGATCATGCGTTTTTTTAGCATATTAAAGCATAGTATTGTGGTATTCTCCTTTGATGCTTTATTTGGGTTGACTTGGCACATGCTCACACCATGTTATGACTATCCCAAGTCACCATAGCCTTTAAGATCCTTTAGTTTTCAACTTGTAGTATCACTTTATGCTTTGATCAATGATGTTTTGTCGCTCTACATGATTATGGCCATTATTGCTCTCTTAGTTTGTCGCTCCCAGTCTTTTGCTAGCCTCCACAACCCAGTATGAGTTCCACTCATGCATCAAATTCATTAAACCAAGTTATTCCAAAATAGTCCACCATACCTACCTACTAGCTTATCCTATTCCAAGTATATTCATGTTTTTATCTACCTTCCGAATTAAACTTGTTATGAGAAAACTAGTGATTAAAGCTCTCACGAACTTGATGGCACACTTTACTTTTCTTGCCCTTAATAAACTTTAACCATTGTGTCGTCTATGTTGTATATGCTTGTACTTATTTGTTGGGGATTAGCAGAACCATGCTGTCATGGGGAACGCTTTTAATATTGCATTTGTACTTTGTACCTAGTTGATATCATGCTCTTTTGTCTATGGATGTCGTCGGTTTGAAATGAAACGGGAGCTTGTAAGTCCATGGAGTTATGTATATGTGTTAGAGAAATGCCTGGTCTGCTGGTCTAATCCATGCTGACATGGTGGAAACCTGCAACATAACCATAATGAGATGTCTATGAAGCATTCTTCTTATAAAAAAGAGTCAGATATTGAAAAAAAGAGAAGAAGAAAAAAAAGAGATATATGGATAGAGGAAAGAGAGAAAAAACCACCATATTCCCATGGTAAATAAGAAGATTGCTGAGATGCTCGTTGTCTGCTTGCCTTGTCATTTTGATATGGGGATTCTTCCGTATCATCGGGCAAGGGGTACCCCGTTGGCAGTTCTCTATGATACACATGTACTTACGATGACAAGAACTTACCGGTGACTAAACTTGAGTAGCATGAGGAGCGGCCCTTGTATTCAAGGGACATGAGATTTCCAATTTATACTTCGTCAAGCATATACTTCATAGTTTGTTCACTTTAACCTTAATCACTTCAAGATGCTTATGATAGGGGCAATGAGAGCTGAAAGCTAATAAGTACCATAACTTTTGGAAGGTCTTTATGAAACTTGAATCTCTGCTTCCTTCAATGAAGGACTTTCTTTTACTTTTATGTTGAGTCTCCACCTTCTATCTTTATGCACCTACTTTGAGAGCATAGTGGCAATTCTTAGTTCTACGTGCATTGTCCCAAGACTTGTTGCTTGATGCATAACCTTGATATTGCTTGTTGTAAACTATTTGTATCTAGTCACTCTCATGAACTTTGAAGGTGTCCTATGTTTTTATATTTGCTACTCTATGAGGGACAAGCTGAATGCTACTATGCTATGTTTTCTTTATGTGAAACAAACAAACGTCTTGCAAAGTATTGTTATTCATGAATCTTTTGTTTGTCCCTTTCATGTTGCAACATAGTTGCTTTGTCTTATTGCTAGAACTTTATCTTTCATGTTATGATTGAAGTATTATTATCCCAGCTTTCAATGTTTTACAAATACTTTGATCAAGTTTATGATGGTGCATGTCACCCCAAAAATTATTCTTTCTTTTTATCACTTACCTACTCGAGGACGAGCATGAGTTAAGCTTGGGGATGTTGATACGTTGCAAACGTATCCATAATTTTTGATGTTCCATGCTTGGTTTTATCTATTTTCTTATGTTTTGTCCACACTTTGGAGTACTTTTCATATGATTTCTTGGACTAACCTATTAACAAGAGCCACAGTGCTAGCTGCCTGTTTTCTACTGTTTTTGGTTCTAGGAAAGTCAGAAAATGAATATTCTCGGAATTGGACGGGACAAAAGCCAAAGTCAGTTTTTCACCAAGGGACACATGGAGCCAGAATAGGAGACGGAGAGGGTCCAGAGGGCGGCCACATCACCTGGCCGCGCGGCCAGGCCTGGCCCGCGCTTGGGGGTGGTGTGGCTAGCCCAGGCACCCCATGGCCTCCCCTTCTGACCATAAGATGCCTCCGATATAGTAACCCTAAGTACCCGATCAAAATTCCACGAAAGAGTCTGTATCCGCCGTCATATCTATCCCTAGATCGGGAGGGATCTGAAGCTCTTCCCGGCACCCTGCCGGAGAGGGGAATTCACCCTGGAGGCCTTCTTCATCATCATGCAAGCCTCTGGTGTGATGCGTGAGTAGTTCATCTCTGGACTACGGGTCCATGTAGTAGCTAGATGGCTGGTTCTCCTCCTTTGTGCTCTGATGTTTGGATCTTGTGAGCTCCGTTCATGATCAAGATCATCTATTTGTAATTCTGCATGTTGTGTTTGCGGGGATCCGATGGATATTGAGATGCTATTTCAAATTGATTATTGATTCTATCATGTCTTTGTTATTTGTTATCCTGCATGCTTTCCATTGTTAGTAGCTATCTTGGCCAAGTAGATGCTAGCAACTCCAAGAGTTAGTATTTATGCTCGATAGTGGGTTCATGCCTCTAGTAATCTGGGGAAGTGACCGAAATCTCTAAGGTACTAGATGTGCTGTTGCTACTAGTGAGAAAACAACAATCCTTTATTCATAGAACAATCGTATTGTTTACTTTACACGCAATTCGTAATGCAATAATCTGTTGCTTGCAACTTAATACTAGAGGGGGTTCGGATGGTAACCTGAAGGTGCATTATTAGTCATAGATGCAGTTGGATGGCGGTCTATGTATAATGTTGTAATGCCCAATCAAGTCTCAAAGGAGTCAAGATGAGTAGTATATGCTTGTATGCTTTCTCGATGTTTGTCAATTGCCCCGCTGTAATTTGTTCACCCAACTTGTTATCTATCTTAAGGAGAGCCACCTTTAGTGAACTATGGACCCCGGTCCTTTCTTTTACTATCAATCTACAATCAACAGTTTACTGCTTTGTGTTTACTTTCTGCAAACTATTACTTTCTTCCACTCGATCCGTTTAATCTTTTGTTTTCAGCAAAACCAGTGAGATTGACAACCTCATCGCAAGTTGGGGACAGAGTTATGTGGTTGTGTTGTGCAGGTCTCCACATTGCTGGTGGCACCGGTAGTGCGTCGTGCCAAAGTTCAGCTAGCTACACCTTTGGGGTGTTTCCTTGCTCCTACTAGATTGATAACCTTGGTTTCATAACTGAGGGAAAACTTACTGATGTGCTCATCATACCTTCCTCTTGGTGTTCCCCAATGAGCTCGTTAATACACGAGTCAGCAATCAACACATGATGTCTCGAAACACGATCCATAGAACGATGCATACATAAGGAAGAACACATTTTATCTTGATATTTAAAGGAGGGATCATCTTACAATGCTACTAAAAGCGCCAAACTAGCAATATAAGATGCAAACATCTAATGTGTAAAGTGGGATTATATGGTCCATGCATTTGATCTCTATCATATGCATCGTGGCATGATCTCTATCATTCCTTTGTGTGTAAGGCCAAGGTCTATGGAACTTACACGTTAAGTGTGTTGTAAGAGTATCTACCATACATCTACTTACAACATTACCATATCAACACACTAGCCCAGAAACGATCTAAACTAGACGCCTCTAATTTATCCATTGCAAGTTTTACGTGGCTTAGGGCTTTCGGAGATAGAATCGGTCTTACCTACGAATAGGCACCAGAACAAGGATAACCAAGTTATTAGCAACTCATTGTAAGTCAGATATTGACTATACTAGGAGAGACAGACACCCGCCAGCCACTTATGCAAAACTAGTTGCATGTCAGTCATGGAACCGGTCTCATGTGCGATGACATGTAAGGTTTGTCTGGGCCGCTTCATCCCACTATGCCACCAATATCCAAAATACATGAAAGAAGCAATAACATGATCATCATCGCCCACATATAAACAGATGTGTACTACCTGTGCAAAGCACCTACGCATAGATCAGGCTCTCATACCACTGTTGGGTTCACAACATAGAAAACAAAAAAATTCCTACGATGGGAACTATACGCCAAGATCTATCTACTAGATACAAGAAACGGGTGGATATACATCCATAGATAACTTACCCTCAAAGACAACAAGGCTTTGTTAATGAGTTGGAACTCATGGATGATGTGGTCGTACGCTTGCCGATCTCAAGATCGTGTGGAAGTTCTAGCACCGCAAATCAGCAGCGCATCCGTCCTCGCACACACGTTCAGGCCACCGAACAACATCCACCTCCTCACTCCAGCGAATCAGCGGAAGCAGCAACTCCTTCCAGACGCAATGCCACCGGGAACATGTATCTCGCTAATCCGACACCATGGGGGAATATATCTAGAGGGGGAGAGAGATCCTTCACGAGGAGGTGTACTTTGTGAGGGAGGAGAGGGGGACATTTTATAGGAGAGGGGGGCTCCTCCCCTTCCCATGGCCGGCGCCCATGGGGGGTGCCCCCTCCTCTTCCTCATTCATGTGGTGGATGCTCCACTCAATTTAGCCTCCACCCAAAGTTCCACTCACATGCATTAAATTTCCACCAAATTTAATGCAACTCTCATTTAATAAAACTCTTTTATTTATTTTATTTAGAATTTTGTTAATTACTTTAATTAACAAACATTCACATAAAACCCCTTGTAACATTTCAATATCATATGCAGAGCCAGTTTCTGCAATTTCACCTGAAACAATTCTGGTTTCCATCGAAATAATTCCAGTGCTTTGCAATTCTTTCGTCTGAAACATATGTGCTCCAAAATGGTGTTTGGCAACCCTTAAGTGTGTCACCCTACGGTTCGCGAATAATGCAGACATGATTGAGACTCCTCTCAAATCAATAATCAGAAGCGGGACCTAGAGATCCATACTGACTCCTGCACATTCAACGATGACTTATGTGATCGTGAGAACCTTTAACGTTAGTAACTTAATCTCTTTGTCTCGTGATATATTATATGTTCGAGATTCGATCAGCGATATCCAAATACCTAGTTTGATCTCGTTACCGACATGCACTCTTTTCTCGTTCCTGTTATATAACATTCTAGTGATCACATCACTTGCTTGCAAGCTATCTCAATGTGATATCACCGAGAGGGCCCAGCGTCTATCTATCCGTCATCGGAATTGACAAATTCCACTCTTGATCCATGAGCCTCAACATAACATCTTAGGAGTATCTGAACCCACCTTTATAGTCACCCTTTTATGGTGTGATGTTTGATGTTATCAAGTTACTCTTTTGATGTTAGCAATTAACATGATCTCATGGTCTAAGGATAAATATTACTTCGTATGATGTTATAACAATCTAAACATAATGACTTTGATTGTAATGCTATACTTCGGATAAATGTTCATCACATCATTTCACAAATGATGTGACCTCGTTATTAACAACATCCAATGTCGATGATCAGGAAACTTTGATCATCTTGTTAATCAACGAGCTAGTCTATAAGAGAGGCATAACTAGGAACCTTTTATTTCTTTATTAAACAGACATGTATTTATGTTTCCTATCAATACAATTATAGCTTGCAAAATAAAAATCTATCATATACAAGGAATACATAATAACAACTTTATTATTGCCTCTCAGGGCATATTTCCTTCAGGCAAGGGCAAGCTGGTCATATTCCTCTCGTATTTGGCCCGTGGGCTCACGCTTCCCGTCCATCCCTTCTTGATATCTTTTTTCGCTTTCTTTGACCTCCGGTTGCACCACCTGGGTGCCAACGTCATCGGAATTCCTACGCACTTTGTAGCCTTCTAGCCAGATCTTGGTCTCTTATGTCGGCTGTTCTTCGTTCGAGCGCAGACAAAGTGGCCCAGAGGGATGCTGCTTACCTACGGTGGCGCATCCATCTATTCGCAGGTACACACCAACTACCCTAAGTTCTGGCTTCACGACACTATCAAACTCTGGCAGAAATCTTATTTTTATGTGAAGAACATGAACCCCAAAGACCGGATCAACCTTCCCGCCTTCACGAACATGGGATCCAGCAAGAAGGACTGTAATTTGAAGAGTTTTGTCTCTAGGGAGGAGAGCAATGAGATGCTGCACTAGATGAGGAACATCGTCGCAACAAGCATGACCGGCCTGGATGTGACCCTCAGCTGTATGTACCAGCTGATGATGCCACTCCAGTGACGCGCTTACAAGATGTGTCGTGCATACAAGATGTGCTTTTACCGGCTGATGATGGCACTGATGTCTACGCACTTCTACTCTTGTAGACAGTTGTTGGGCCTCCAAGTGTAGAGGTTTGTAGAACAACAACAAGTTTTCCCTTAAGTGGATCACCCAAGGTTTATCGAACTCAGGGAGGAAGTGGTCAAAGGTATTCCCTCTCAAGCAACCATGCAACCAAGATACAAGAAGTCTCCTGTGTCCCCAACACACCCAATACACTTGTCAGGTGTATAGGTGCACTAGTTCGGCGAAGAGATAGTGAAATACAAGTGGTATGGATATAAAATAATGGTGCTAGAAAATAGCTTGATGGCGTGGAAGAGACTAAAGGCAAACTGAAACAAAGATGGAAGCAAGCAAACATGTAACAGATCTAATTGCAAATGGTGTATCAATGCTTAGAAACAAGGCCTAGGGATCATATTTTCACTAGTGAACGCTATCTCATAAATATCTTCCCTTTATGATACTACTCTTAACTACTCTCTGGTTGGACACTCAAATCGATGGTAGGGCTATAACAGCACACCTCAAAGTAAGCCTTTCCCATCTAGATAACCCCACACTGTCACCTTGAGCTCTAGATGGTTCCAACAAACACCACAATTTCATAAAAACATCCAACTCCAAATATAACTCATAACAAGTATTTGTAATCTCTAGCCTAAGTGCCACCATGGTGAGCACGCTGCCACTTTCACACACATGGGGAGAGCATAGATCTATTAAAGCACTTGAGTAGCAAGGTAGATCTATAGATTACAAGCTCATGATCTCAATAAGATCATGCATAGAGAGAGAGAGATGAACACATAGCTACCGGTAGAACCCTTAGCCTCGAGAGAGAACTACTCCCTCCTCATCATAGGAATCATCAATGGTGATGGAGATGGTGGTGGAGATCGATGGAGATGGCTCTGGGGGCACTTCCCCGTCCCGGCAGGGTACCGGAACAGAGACTTTCTGTCCCCCGAATCTCCCCTTCGGTGGTGGCGGCGCTGCGGAACTTTTCGTGGCTAGAGGCTTGACGATCTAGGGTTTATGCATCGGGAGGCTTCTTATAGGTGAAGAGGCAAGGTCGGTGGAGTGCCAGGGGTCCCACACCACCTGGTGGCGCGGCCAGGGCTAGCCCGCGCCACCATATGGTGTGGCCAGGCCCGGGCCCTCCTTCGTCTCTGCTTCGGGCTTCGTGAGTCTTCTAGTAAAATAGGAACTTTGGCTTTTGTCCCGTCCAATTCTGAGAATATTGATTTTCTGACTTTTCTGGAACCAAAAACAGCAAAAAACAGGCAAGTGGCATTGTGGCTCTTGTTAATAGGTTAGTCCAAGGAAGTCTATGAAAAGTAATCCAAAGTTGGAACAAAACATAAGAAAGTAGATTAAACCAAGCATGGAACATCAAAAATTATAGATACATTTGCAATGTATCAACATCCCCAAGCTTAACGAGTACGTAAGTGATAAAAAGAAAGAATAATTTTTTAGGTGACATGCACCATCATAAACTTGATCAAAGTATTTGTAAAACATGAAAAGCTGGGATCATAGTACTTCAATCATAACATGAAAGACAAAGTTCTAGCAATAAGAAAAAGAAACTATGTTTCAACATGAAAAGACACAAACAAAAGATTCATGAATAACAATGCTTTGCAAGACATTTGTTTGTTTCACATAAAGAAAACATAGCATAATAGTATTCAGCTTGTCCCTCATAGAGTAGCAAATATAAATGCATAGGACACCTTCAAAGTTCATAAGAGTGACTAGATACAATAGTTTAAAACAAGCAATATCAAGTTATGCATCAATCAACTAGTCTTGGGACAATGCACATAGAACTAAGAATGGCCACTATGCTCTCAAAGTAGGTGCATAAAGATAGAAGGTGGAGACTCAATGTAATGGTGGAAGAAAGGCCTTTGTAAAAGGAAGTAGGGATTCAAGTCTCATAAAGGGCTTCCAAAAATTATGGTACTTATAGCTTTCAGCTCTCATTGCCCCTATCATAAGCATCTTTAAGGTGATTAAGGTTAAAGTGACACAACTAAGAGGATATGCTTGACAAGTTATAAACCGAAATCTCATGTCCCTTACTTACGAAGACCGAACCTCATGCTACTCAACTTCAGTCACGAGTAAGCTTTTGTCATTGTAAGTACATGGGTATCATTAAGAACCGCCAACGGGGTACCCCTTGCACATGATACGGGAGCTTTCCCATAATCAAAATGACAAGGCAAGCAGACAATGAGCATCTCAGCGATCTTTTTATTTGCTATTTGCATAGGTTTTTATTGAGGATGCTTCATAGAGTGCTCATTATGGTTATGCTGCAAGTTTCCACCATGATTAGGCATGGCTTAGGCTAGCGTCCCAGGCGTTTCTCTAACACACATACAAACTCCATGATCTTACAAGTTCCACTTTTATTTCACACCGCCGGGATCCGTAAGAAAAAGAACATGATAAAAACGGGGTACAAAGTATAAGTGCAATGTTGAAAGCGTTCCCCATGAAACATGGTTCTGCTAATTTCAACTTATAAAGCGCAAGCATATACGCAACAAAGAAGGACCCAATGGTTCAAGTTTATTAGATGCAAATTCGTGAGAGCTTTAATCACTAGTTTTCTCATAACAAGTTTAATTTGGAAGGTAAACAAAAGCATAAATATACTTGGAATAGCATAAGCTAGTAGGTAGGTATGGTGGACTCTTTGGAATAACTTGGTTTAGGGAGTTGGATGCATGAGTGGAACTCATACTTGGTTGTGGAGGCTAGCAAAAGACTGGGAGCGACAAACTAAGAGAGCAATAATGGCCACAATCATGCAGAGCGACAAAACATCATTGATCAAAGCATAAAGTGATACTACAAGTTGAAAACTAAAGGATCATAAAGGCTATCGTTACTTGAGATAGTCATAACATGGTGTGAGCATGCGCCAAGTCAATCCAAATAAAACATCAAAGGAGAATACCACTATAATATGCTTTAATATGCTAAAACAACGCATGATTCATCCAAGGCACATTAAGCAATCTCAATTGTTTATAACAAGTCATGCTACAGAAAATAATACTAATCAAAAGGCTAAAACAATATCAAGCATGGCATGACAAAGCATAGGCCAGAGTCAAAAACGAGCTCTTTTTACCATATAAGTATGAACTTTCCTACTCTTTTCTAAACCAAACCAAACTATTTGCAAACCAATGTATGAAAGAGGTTGTCCAACCAATTTATTCATAAAACTAAGCAAACAAAAGCAAACCAAAAACCAAAACGAAAATGAAAAAGAAGACGCTCCAAGAACAACACAACTGTGCATGAAACAATAAAAATAAAGTGTATGGAAGGAACCTGGGATTTTTATTGATGAAGAAGGGGATGCCTTGGGCATCCCCAAACTTTGACGCTTGTACTTCTTGGATATTTCTTGGGGTGACACGCGTGGCATCCCCAACTTGAGCTTTAGTCCATCCTTCATCTCATTACTCATTCCTTCCATACACCTGAAATTTTTCCTTCATACAAAACTTCACACAATCTTATTAGCAACATTAGTGCACTCAAGATAATAGGTCTTAAGGTTCAGTTCTAACACCAAATAAGCTTACATTAAAACACAAGCTACTGTAGCTATTCCCTCAAAAAGCTCAATTCTCCAAAAGAACTCAAAAAGGAACCAACAAGAAGCAAATGCAGAAAATGGCAGAAATCTGTCAAAACAGACCAGAAGGTAAAGACGAATTTGTTTCGAAGACCTTATGTTGCTCAAATCAAAAAGTGTTTAACTAACGAAAGTTAGATAACAACCTGGGGCAGAAGTACAAAAATTCATGCCTCAAAAGGACGTTTAGAGATTTTACAAGAATTTTTACGGTGAAGCACATAAATCTGTTTCGGGACAGCAACTTTCCCAATCATTACTTCTCTCTCATTAGAGGTTACTCTTGGCACAAAAAAGCAAATAAAAAAGCTAAGGAGCGGTTATTACAGAGGTAATAACTTCCAAGACTCATCTAAAACTTTTGGGTTATCTCCCAATAAGTACTTTTCTTTAACGCCTTTAAGTTAGGCAGGATAGTTTGAGAAGATGCTCACATAAGAAATATGAATTGAAGTAAAAGAGAGCATCAAGAAGCAAATTCAAAGCACATTTAAGTCAAACCCACTTCCTATGAATAGGAATCTTGTAAAGAAACAAGTCATGAAAGCACAAAGAAACAAGCATAGTAAAGCATAACAAGTGCAACTTCAAGACTTTCAACATAAAGAGGGGAAACTTAATATTATTGAGATGCATAAAACCTTGTTTCCCTCTCTCATTATAACTTTCAGTAGCATCATGAATAAAATTAACAATATAAATATCACATAAAACATTCTTATCATGAGCCACATGCATATAATCATTATTACTCTCCACATAAGCATAGTCATTCTTATTAATTGTAGTAGGAGCAAATTCAACAAAATAGCTTTCATTATTATTCTCATCACCATAATCATCAAATATAGGAGGCATATTGTAATCATAATAAATTTTCTCCTCAATAGTAGGTGGACTGAAAATATCATACTCATCATTGTAATCATCATATATTGGAGGCATAGTATCATCAAAGTAAATTTTCTCCTCCATGCTTGGGGGACTAAAAAGATCATCTTCATCAAAACTAGCTTCCCCAAGCTTAGACTTTTCCATAGCATTAGCAATAATGGTGTACAAAGAATTCATACTAATACCATTGCTATTAGCATGCAAATAAAGTTCCATAGGTTTTTTAATTTTCTCTTCAAACACTTCATGTCCTAACTCAAGATAAATACTATAAAGATCTCTAATTTTTTTGCTGTTTTCCATTAAGCCTAACTAGTGAAAACAAGAAACAAAAAGAAAAAATTGTAGAATCTAAAGGAAATAACTTCGAGCACTCACACCGGAGGATGTGAGTACCTTTTACCTTACCTCCCCGGCAACGGCGCTAGAAAATAGGCGTTTGCCGTGGGAGGTTCTTATTCTTTAATCCTCCGGTGTGGATACCTTTTACCTTTCCTCCCCGGCAACGGCGCAAAAAAATAGCTTGATGTCTACGCACTTCTATTCTTGTAGATAGTTGTTGGGCCTCCAAGTGCAGAGGTTTGTAGAACAGCAGCAAGTTTCCCTTAAGTGGATCACCTAACGTTTATCGAACTCAGGGAGGAAGTGGTCAAAGGTATTCCCTCTCAAGCAACCCTGCAACCAAGATACAAGAAGTCTCTTGTGTCCCCAACACACCCAATACACTTGTCAGGTGTATAGGTGCACTAGTTCGGCGAAGGGATAGTGAAATACAAGTGGTATGGATATAAAATAATGGTGCTAGAAAATAGCTTGATGGCGTGGAAGAGACTAAAGGCAAACTAAAATAAAGATGGAAGCAAGCAAACATATAACAGATCTAATTGCAAATGGTGTATCAATGCTTAGAAACAAGGCCTAGGGATCATACTTTCCCTAGTGAACACTCTCTCATAAAGATCTTCCTTTTATGATACTACTCTTAACTACTCTCCGGCTGGACACTCTAATCGATGGTAGGGCTATAACATCACACCTCAAAGTAAGCCTTTCCCATCTAGATAATCCCACACTGTCACCTTGAGCTCTAGATGGTTCCAACAAACACCACAATTTCATAAAGACATCCAACTCCAAATATAACTCATAACAAGTATTTGTAATCTCTAGCCTAAGTGCCACCATGGTGAGCACACTGTCACTTTCACACACATGGGGAGAGCATAGATCTATTAAACAACTTGAGTAGCAAGGTAGATATATAGATTACAAGATCATGATCTCAATAAGATCATGCATGGAGAGAGAGATGAACACATAGCTACCGGTATAACCCTTAGCCTCGAGAGAGAACTACTCCCTCCTCATCATGGGAATCAGGAATGGTGATGGAGATGGCGGTGGAGATCGATGGAGATGGCTCCGGGGCACTTCACCATCCCGGCAGGGTGCCGGAACAGAGACTTTCTGTCCCTCGAATCTCCCCTTCGGTGGTGGCGGCGCTGCGGAACTTTTCGTGGTTGGAGGCTTGACGATCTAGGGTTTATGCATCCGGAGGCTTCTTATAGGTGAAGAGGCAAGGTCGGTGGAGTGCCAGGGGGCCCACACCACCTGGTGGCATGGCCAGGGCTAGCCCGCGCCACCATATGGTGTGGCCAGGATCTGGCCCTCTTCCGTCTCTGCTTCGGAATCCGTGAGTCTTCCAGTAAAATAGGAACTTTGACTTTTGTCCCATCCAATTCCGAGAATATTGATTTTCTAACTTTCCTGAAAACAAAAATAGGAGAAAACAGGCAACTAGCATTGTGGCTCTTGTTAATAGGTTAGTCTAAGGAAGTCTATGAAAAGTAATCCAAAGTTGGAACAAAACATAAGAAAGTAGATAAAACCAAGCATGAAACATCAAAAATTATAGATACATTTGCAATGTATCAGCCACTCCTGTGCCGCACATACAAGATGTGCTTTTACTCCAGGAGTGGCTCTGGAAGATCTCCAAGGAGAATATCGATGATGGATGGTCCTTCGGGTAGATTCCCTTCTCCTGTGCGACCCGCTCCCCTCGGGTAAGTGCTTGCTCTTCTATTCGACTCACTAATTGACTGGCTTCGTTTACTTATACGAGTGACACTTGTTATTCGATGCAGATATTTGCTCGCATAATCAAGGAAGAGGGTGACAACATAAAGAACACATTTGCCCCTGACTTGCCCGAACCGGGTCGACCAGCCAGCGAGGAATCCGAGGGCGAAGGTGATGCGCTCCGCAGCCGGGCCTACAACCTGGAGGACGACCCGCACCTGCACGGGGTTGACGAGGACAAGGGCGACCTCCCTCCGGCTCCCGAGGCCGGACAACACCGAGCGGCAGACGCCAGCTCCAGCCGGTCATCCATAGCAGTGGAGCCGGCTGTGAAGAGGGGCCGAGATGGGGTACCACGTCGGACCCGGTGCGGCCGAGAGAGGGGGCGCTCCCATCATCCAAGGGTAGGTTCTTTCCGCCTTGACCTTTTGATTTTGCTTCTTCATTTCTTCTTCCATCTTGCTGGTTCTGGCTAATGGTCTTCTTGATTTTTTCCTTAGTGCTCCTATTGCCTTTGGCGCTTCGTGCCTAGCTCGCACGACGATGGCATCTCCACCTTGCACTTCGACGGTTCACTAGGAGCCGGACACTACCGCAGCCCCTTCTCCTCTGCAAGCAGATTCCGTGCAACGGGACTAGGAGTCGACTAACGGAGTCGGGCCTGTGACCGACGATCCTCCATAATTCACCGCTGCTTCAGAGGGAGCCGGGAAGGGCACCATCTCCCCTCCGAAAGCCACGACATAAGGCTCCAGCGGTGGGGACTTGGCCGGGGGGAAATAGCTGGTTATTGTGGACGACGAGGCTTCCAATGAAGAGACGGGCGTGGAGTGGAAGGTGGCATGGCGCGACGCTACCGCCTCTTTCGATGGAGAGTCGGCTACGCGACCATCTTCTTCTTTGACGGTGCTCAAGGACTTGTAGAATATCCTGGAGCTTGGCCTGAAGGAGCGGAAGGTGCTTCAGGTTAGCTTAGCCTGGCTAGTCCCGGAGCTCGAGCGGCAGCTGGTGGTGGCGAACGACACTTTGCAATGTAAGTCTTGAACATGTCCTTTGTCTTGTCTTTTTTCTTCTGTTTGTCTTTCATGTTTTGGTTTTTCACTTCAGGCTAGCCTTGCAGCTCTAATGGTCACCACCCAGCGGGAGATCGACCGGCGCCAGTCGAACTCCAAGCTCTGCCTCCATAACCAAGCCTTCCACTCCAAAGTTATGCAGCTGGAAGCAGCGACAAGGTTCTTGCCAGTCGGACTGAGGCCTTCGACCTCCTCGACAAGGAGTGTCAGGAGCAGAAGACGAAGATCAACCGACTGAAGAAGCGCGAGCAGTTTCTGCTGAACGAGCTCGTCGAAGTCAGGAAGACCGCGAAAGGTATGCTCTTTTTTACTTCTCTTTGTCCAGATTTTGTAGACGGATTTTTTATACTAACTTTGCTGACAGCTTACTATCTGGGGTAGATGTACTGGCATTTAACCGGCTCTGAAAGGACTGGCCGAGCGAGAAACCTTCCGCGCAGGAGCTTGTCGCCCAACTAGGCGAAGATGCCTACGAGCTCCACAAGGCCACCCTCTCGCTCTTCGACTTCCTCTGGCCGGATGAAGCTACCCCGTCTACCATGACCTTGCTGGTGGAGAGGATCGTGGGGGCGCCGGCAACGGTCGACCGGCTGCGCGACTTGGCAGCACGCGTCGGAGCCAAAATGGCTCTCGCACTGGTACTCTCTTGTTACAAGGATGCCAAGCTAGAGAAGCTCGTGGGTAGCTTCCGAGTTGGCGCCGAACTTGCTACCCTATGCCAGGTGACTTTGTATCATAGTTTAAAAACCGGACCGAACCGTGGTTCGACCGAAAAAACCTGAAACCGAAGGCCACTCCGGTTGTTTAAGCACAGTGGGCCGAACACGCAAGCGAGCCAAAATAAACTGTTGAACCGTGGTTTCAGACATTAAACCGGACGCCGGTTCAATTCGCCGCGCGTTAGAAAAATAAATTTCCCTTGGATAGTAACCGAACCATGCACCAAGCCGAGCTGCACAGGTAGGGAAGGGGCGCTTAACCATCTAATCCAGAAGTCTTTGCTGTAATATCGAGACTGACTATTTTTCTAATCACTCCACACGACAGCATTAATAATTATTCTGCTCTTTGTTTTTTTTCGAGTGGTCCGCTCCTTGTTTTTAAAACTATATGATCGCGCTCTTTGATGATTGAAGTAACAGACTTAGGAGTATTCTCATGTAAGTGAGACGTGCACACTAAATTTGTCCAAGTTACACCATGTTGGAAATTGATATTTGAGACAAAGTTTGTATAAACTTTTATCTCGCCGTACTTGATCTTGTGAACTTGTGAACATTGTGGGAGCTTCGACTCCCTTTATATTTCTATGCACTTGCTTTTGCTTCTGAATTTTCTTTTTACTTGTAATTTTTCCGCCTCCACCCAGTGGGTGAAATTTCCGTATTGCGACTTCCACTCGTCCGGCTGGACACCGTTAGTCGGATAGGGGGATCTCTCTTCCAGTAAGGGCGTGCGAGCGCACCCACTAGGTGTAGCCCCCGATTTTCGGAGTAGTTGACAGAGACAACTGCTTCAAATCTTATTTGTTTTTTACTTATCTTATATCTTTTTATCCGGCTGAACCCCTTCAACCGGACGGGATAACTTACTTTCCGACACGTATCCCTTTTCTCCTTATCTTATAATTTTTATGAACTCCTTCAGCCGGACGAGATCAGCTGCTTCCACTGGGGGCGTGCGAGAGCACCCATTGGGTGTATCCCCCGAGTTTCGGACTGCTTCAAAACTTAATTGTCTTTACTTTCTAAAGTTGGGCTTCGAGCCCCGTCTCGCTATATCCAGCTGAACTTCTTTAGCCGAACGGAACTTCGTGTTTCCGGTGGGGGCACACGAGCGCACCCGCTGGTTGTAGCACGCGAGCTACGGAGTAGTTGACGAAGACAACTACTTCGAAACTCTAACCTGCATCTTGTCCTTCGACCAGATAAGCATCATTAGCCGGTTACATCGTAGGTCGCGCACAAAACAAGTAATAGTTGCATTATTAGAAAATATAAGTATGAAGCTTGCCTGTTAATCGATGCGGCCGATTGTTCGAAAGCTAGTTCGCGTACGTCCAAGTACTTAATCATCTTCTCGTGCATTCCGCTGTTTACACTGTTCCCTGGTCAGCGGGTGTGCGGGGGTTGCGGTATGTAGCCGGAATCAAGGGGTAGCTGACAGGCATCACGCATGGTACTAGATACTTAGTAGCCGAAAATGTACGAGCTAGGCATTTTTAGACGGATCGTCCAAACTATCACATCCTTTATCGTTTTTCGTGTGTGAGTGTCTCCGGCTTGTGCTCTTGCTAGTCATACAGTTGGGTTGTAGTCTGTAGCTGATACAAAGAGTAAGCCTTAGGTACCACAGACAGTACTAAGCCGGTTTATAGAATAACAGGCTAGACCAGCCGGTGATCCCCCGGTTTAGGGGTTGCCAGGGCCAGAAAAACAAAGCTATAAAAATCTCGAATATCCGGAAAAGAGCCCCCGAGGATTGCTCGGGGTTCCACATCTTTCATTCATAGGGATTTTGGTATACATACACTTCCATTCGACTTGGTGTAAAATGGGCAGAGCAAGGCGGCATTCCAGGGACGCTCGGTCTCCTCATCAGATTTGTTTATCTTGTTCTTGCGCGGCTACTGTGCATCGATGAGGTAGTAGGAGTTGTTGTGAAGTGCCTTCCTGATGATGAAGGGGCCTTCCCAAGGCAGTGACATTTTTTGCATTCCATTCGTGTCTTGCACGAGCCAGAGCACCAGATCTCCCTTGCGGTATGCGACAGGTCGAATCCGGCTGGAATGGTACCAACTCATGCTCTGCTGGTAGAGCTCCGATCTTGACAGGGCTTCCTTAAAGGCCTCCTCAAGGAGGTCCATGCTATCTTCTCATGCCTCTTGATTCTATTTCTCCGTGTAGAGGAGCTTGCGGGGCGAGTCGAACTCGATGTATGCCAAGATGATTGCTTTCGAGCCATAGACGAGGAAGAATGGGGTGTAGCCGGTTGAACGGTTGGGAGTGGTACTCAGGCTCCACTGTTTAGCCGAAAGTTCCTCAATCCAGAAGTCGGGCAAGTGTTGGAGAGTCTCGATCAACCGGGGCTTGATGCCAGCTAGCACTAGGCCATTTGAACTCTCAACCTTCCCATTGGTCTACGGGTGCGCGATAGACACCAAGTCCAGCCGGACCCCCTTGTTGCAACAAAATTGATCGAACTCGCCCTTGGTGAAGTTCGTGCCATTGTCCATGATGATGTTGTGGGGGTATCCAAACCGGATAATGATGTCCTGGAAGAAGGTGACGGGCATGGTACCATCCAGCTTTCAGATGGGCTTTGCCTTGATCCAATTTGTGAACTTGTCTACCACCACCAAAAGATGGGTCATGCTCGCATGGGCATTTTTGAATGGCCCGACCATGTCGGGACCCTAGACGACAGAGGGTCACGTGATGGGAATCTTTTTTAGCACTGCAGCCGGCGTGTGCTTCTACAGGTTGAAGTGCTGGCAACAATTGCACGCGCGGACCATCTGCTCCGCATCTTCGAGTGCGGTAGGCCAGTAGAAGTCGTGGCAAAACTCCTTGGGGACTATGGACTTAGATGAGGCATGGTGGCAACACTCCCCTTGGTTGATGTCCTTGAACAACCAATATCCTTCTTCCACATCGATATACTAGAGACACTACTCTTGTACAACTCTTGGTTGATGATGGTGTAGGTGTGTGCCCTTCTCCTAATTTTCCTGGCTGCCACCTCGTCCTCTAGAAGCTCACCATTTATGAGGTAGCTCATGAAGGGTTGCGCCCAAGATGGCACTTCTCAGATGACAAAGATGATTTCATACACTGATTGCGGGATATCGGGCGGCCGGCCAGGTGGGAGTCCTGAGTCGGCAGACCCCGAGCTGCTTGGATCAATCGGTGGGGGCGATCTTGATGAGCCAGCAGCCCTCGGGTCTTTCGATTCGGGCGGTGCTAACGCTCCTGAACCGGCGGGTTGCTGCAGGCTCATGGAGCTAGTAGCCCCTGGGTCTTTCAATCCAGCATCACTCGGGTCTCCCACCCATACTATGGAGTCGGATTTCAGAGACAGGGTGATGGAGGGCTTGTAAAGGTGCTCCAGAGAGTCCTGGTGGAATCACTTTCCTGGTGGATCTGAATCCAGCAAGCGAGTCAGCCGTTTCATTGATGGCTTGAGGGACGTCATGGAATTCACACCCCTTGAAGCATGCACTGAGCTACTGGATGTAGAACCAGTATAGAGCGATATTGGCATCCTAGGCATCCCAATCTCCAGAGACTTGCTGCACCACCAAATCCGAATCCCCAAAGTAGAGGATCTGGCGAATGCCAATTTATTTGGTGAGCTAGAGGCCATGCACCAATGCTTCATATTCAGTCACATTATTCGAGGTTGTGAACTGGATCTAGAGTACATACTCCAGCTGGTATCCCTTTGGCAAGGTGAGCCCACACATCTTCGAGCCATCGAAGTGCATCTTTGATGAGGGGAGGATAGCTACTACTCCTATTATTTTGCCGCCTCCTTCTATCCTGAAGATTGGACTTTTATTCATTGCAATTCCTCCCATGGATAAGGTGAAGCCCAACTTCATAACACCCCCAGTTAAATCTTTTGGGCAAGGCGTGGCCAAGCTCAATTGAAAGTTGAGTTTACTTCGGTTTAGGTTTGAGACGTTTGAGTCTTTTTATTTCCTGTTTTATTTAGTCTGAAGTGTTTAAGTTTTATTTTGTGTGATTGTTTTTGGGCCTGTCCAAAACCACTTTTATTACATCCATTTGGGCTTTAGTTGTGGCGTGGAGCCTGTCCCACCCAAGTCTCGTTGGAGTCACCCTATAAAGGGTTCCTAGCAGCCGCAATTGTATCTTAGACTTGTTATTTTGAGCTAAAAGAGAGACCAGAAAAGTCCCAATGTTTGGGGGCATATGTCGTTGTGTTTGCTTGCTGATCTTCAAGGTTTCATGTTGTGCTAAGTGTGGGAGTTGATTTTGATCAGTTCCAACGTGCGGAATTGAAGAGAGATCTATTTGATCTATTTTAGATTGAGTTCTCTTTCTATCTTGCTGAATCTACCGATCGTCGTGAAAGATCGGGCCTAAACCCTTTTGGATCACATTGGTCCTTATCAATCTTCTAGTGGTCCGAGTCAGGAACCGACGACAAATACTGGGTCTTGGCCTAGTCAACCAGGAAAATCCGCCAGAGCTTGCGACTTGATGGTGATCCTCGGCTCGTATAGGATGGACTAGGTGTCTAGCTCCATATCCCATTTGTTCACCCGGCCCATAGCTTCCTTGTTGCCGATGATCTCGAGAGGGGGATGGTGCACACCACCTTAATCAGATGCTCTTGGAAATAGTGCTTCATCTTCTTGCACGCTAGGTACACTAAAAGTACATGTATGCCCCATGTGTGGTTTTGGTAATTAATGACAATCTCTATGAACTAATGTTTGAATTAAGTTTCACTTGTAGGATTTGTCCATTGGCATCGCTTGGGCCATATGTTGGTTTCAAGGTTGAAAAATGAAGAAGCAACAATGTCCAATGCCTTTGTGCCTATTGGAATCACGTAGAAGAAGAAGATCAAACATATTTGAAGAAGAATATGGACTTCCTCATGGTTATCTTCAATACATCATCCTAACGGAGTTATAAGAAATAAAGTGCAAGCTCAAGATGCGTCATCTCTAGAAGATCACATGCTTGAAGTTTGCCATCCTCGGTGATCATGGTGTGATGAAGACAAGTTCAAAGAAGAGGTTTCCCCATGGAGTATGGGGGAGCAATTCTCAATTCTTTGTCAAGCAGAGCGCGAGCAAGAGAAATCAAGAAAGATGCTCCATCTTGAGGAAGACAAGACCTTCTACATCAATCTCAAGTGGCATTCTCAAGGCAAAGGTATGATCTTGATAGGTTTTCTATTTTACTGGTCTCTTGTAGTGTTGGGAGACCGAGTTTAGGATAGATGTTCATACTATCAAGAGGGGCTCTCGAGTGAGTAGGTCGTTCATGTTCTTTAGTGAGAGCTCAAACCTTTGTATACATTGAAGGGAATATGCCCTGAGAGGCAATAGTAAAGTTTTTATTATATGTATTCCAAGTATATGATAGATGTTTATTTTGCATGCTATAATTGTATTAATACGGAAACATTAATACATGTGTGTTTAATAAACAAATAGAAAGTTCCTAGTTGTGCCTCTCTTTGAACTAGCTCGTTGATTAACAAGATGATCAAAGTTTCTTGATCATGGACATTGGATGTCGTTAATAACGAGGTCACAACATTTGTGAAATGATATGATGAACATTCATCCAAAGTATAGCATTATGATCAAAGTAATTGTGTTTATATTGCTATACCATCATACGAAGTAATCCTAGTCCTTAGACCATGAGATAAGGTTAATCACTAACATCGGAAGAGTATCTTGATAACATCAAATGTCATACTGTGAAAGTGGTATGAAGGTGTTATGTAGAGGCGCACGGATCACGAGTGGGATTTGTCCATCCCGATGATGGATATATATACTCTGGGCCCTCTCGGTGATGTCACATTAAGAATAGCTTGCAAGCAAGTGATGTGATCACTAGAATATTATATCACGAGAACAATAAAAGAGTGCATGTCGGTAACGAGATCAAACTAGGTATCTGGATACCGATGATTGAATCTCGGACATGTAATATATCATGAAACAAAGGGATTAAGTTACTAGCGTTAAAGGTTCTCAGAATCACAGATGTCATCGTTGAATGTGTAGGAGTCCAAATGGATCTATAGGTCCCGCTTCTGATTATTGATCTGAGAGGGGTCTAGATCATGTCTGCATTATTTGCGAACCATAGGGTGACGCACTTAAGGGTAGCCCCGGAATTGTTTTGGGTGAAATTGCTGAAATTGGTTCTGCATGTGATATTGAAATATTGTAGGGGGTTTTATGTGAATGTTTGTTAATTAAAGTAATTAACAAAATTCTAAATAAAATAAATAAAAGAGTTGCATTAAATTTGGTGGAAATTTAATGCATGTGAGTGGCAATTTAAGTGGAGGCAAAATTGATGTGAGTGGAGCTTCACCACATGAATGTGGAAGAGGTTGGGGCACCTCCTCGTGGCCGCCGGCCATGGGAGGGGATGCTCCCTCTCTCCTATAAAATGCGCCCCTCTCCTCCCTCTCAAAGCACACTTCCTCGTGAAGGATCTCTCTCCCCCTCTAGATTTATTGCCCCATGGTCTCGGATTAGCGAGATACATGTTCGTGGTGGCATTTCGTTTGGAAGGAGTTGCTTCTTCCGCTTCTTCGCTGGAGTGAGGAGGTGGAGGTTGTTCGGTGGCCTGGACATGTGTGCGAGGACGGATGTGTATCTTATTTGCGACGCTAGGACTTCCACACGATCCTGAGATCGGAAGGCGTTCGACTACATCATCCACGAGTTCATTCTCATTACACTTTGTCGGTCTTCGAGGGTATGTTCTCTATGGATATATATCCACCCATTGCTTGTATCTAGTAGATAGATCCAAGTGTAAAACAGTTCCCATCATAGGAATTTTTTGTTTTCTATGCTGCGAATCCAAGAGTGGTACCAAAGACTGATCTATGCATAGATGCTTTGCATGGGTAATACACATGTGAGTATGTGGGTGATGATGATCATGTTATTTATTCTTTCATGTAGTTCCCATCGTAGGATTTTTTTGTTTTCTATGCTGCGAACCCAAGAGTGGTACCAAAGACTGATCTATGCATAGATGCTTTGCATGGGTAGTACACATGTGAGTATGTGGGTGATGATGATCATGTTATTTATTCTTTCATGTATTTTGGATATTGGTGGCATTGTGGGATGAAGCGGCCTGGACTAACTTTACATGTCCTCGCAAATGAGACTAGTTCCACGCTTGACATGCAACTAGTTTTGCATAAGTGGCTAGCGGGTATCTGTCTCTCCTACTATAGTCAATATCTGATTTACAATGAGTTTCTAATAATTTAGTTATCATCGTTGTGGGTCCATGTTCGTTGGTAAGACCGGTTCTATTTTCGAAAGCCCTAAGCCACGTAAAACTTGCAATGGATAAATTAGAAGCGTCTAGTTTAAATTGTTGCTGGGCTAGTGTCATGATATGGTAATGTTGTAAGTTTATGTATAGATGATACTCTTATAACACACCTAACATGTAAGTTCCATAGACCTTGGCCTTACACACAAAGGAATGATAAATATCATACCACAATGCACATGATAGTGATCAAATGCAAAGACCATATCATTTACGTTACACATATGATGTTTGCATATTATATTGCTTGTTTGGTGTTTTAGTAGCATTATAAGATGATCCCTCATTTAGATATCAAGATAAAAATGTGGTCTCCCTTAAGTATGCACCGTTTATGTTTTGTCGCTTGAAGACATCGCGTGATGATCGGGTGTACTTGAATCCACGATCATATTTCTGGTGTAAGATAGTTTTACACACGCGAGTACTAGGTTTCTTACTTGGCGAGCCTAGCATGTACAGACATGGCCTCGGAACACAGACGAAAAGGTTAAGCATGAGTCATATATTTGATATGATGCCCATATAGATGCCCGCCTTTGAAACTACACCGACTCACGTGATGATCAGACTTGGTGTAGTGGAATTGGTTCATGTAATCACCAAAAATACACTAGGGATGTTGTTTTTTAGTGGGAGTTCATTTGTAATTTGGATTAGTGGAACTTGATCTATCATAAACTTAGTCCAAACTTTACAAATTCCGTTGTAGATGGCACCACCTGCTTTTAATTTCAATGTGTTCATCGAGAAAGAGAAACTTGCAACGGATGGTAGCAACTTTATCGACTGTTTCTTGAACTTGAGGATTTTCCTCACTACTGCATAGAAACAATATGTGCTAGATAGTCCGATAGGCGACACTCCTGCAAGTACTGCGTCTCTACATGAGTGCAATGTGTATGACACAAAGCATGATGACTACACTCTTGAAGAATATGTGATCCTTATGTGAATGGAACCTGAACTCCAAAGACGCTTTGAACTCAACAGTGCTGATGCTATAGTGAAGCAACTCAAAGCCATGTTGGAGAGCCAAATCCGTGCTGAGAGATATAAGATCTCTAGCGAGTTCTTTAGCATAAAAATGAAGGAACACAACTCTATGAACAATCACATCATGATGATGATGGACTATGTTCAACATCTTAAGGCGCTAGAATAAGGTATCCCAGTGGATCTTGCGATGGATAGAGTTGTGCAGTCGCTCCCACCTAGCTACAAAGAGTTTGTACTGAATTACAAGATAAGTTGTGCAATTGGATCGCTCACTGAACTTGCTGCCATTTTGTTGGCTACCGAAGTAGACATAAACAAAAGTCATTATGAGTTGATGGTTGATAAGATTTCCATCTCCAAGGAAAGAGGTGAGCCCAAAGGTAACTTCGAGAAGGGTGGCAAATCGTTTGTTGCACCTAAGAAGAAGACCAAGGTAGGCCCTCAGCCTGATGCTGAAGGCTATCATTGCAAAGAGTATGGTCACTTGAAATGGAACTTCCCAGAATATGTGGGTTTAGTAAAAGCCAACAAGGCAAACAAAGGTATATATGATATACATGTTATTGATGTGTACTTGACTAGTACTTGTAGTAGCACCTGGGTATTTGATACTGGATCATTTCTAATATATGTAACTCGAATCAGGGGCTGCAGAACAAGCGACCTCTAGCAAGGGGCGAGGTCAAGATGCATGTCAGCAATGGATAAAGAGTTGATGTGATCGTTGTCAGAACGCATCCTCTCCACCTACCATCGGGATTAGTGATGAACCTTAATAATTTTTATTTGGTGCCTGCACTAAGCATGAACATTATATCTGGATCATGTTTGATGCGAAGTGGTTATTCATTTAAGTCTGAAAACAATGGTTGTTCGATTTATATGAATGATATCTTTTATGGTCATGCACCTGTGATGAATGGTTTATTTCTATTGGATCTTGATAATAGTGTTACACATATTCATAATATTGATGCTGAAAGGATTAAACTTGATGATGCTATATCTGTATATATGTGGCACTACCATCTAGGTCATATTGGCGTTAAACGCATGAAGAAACTCCATTCTGATGGACTTTTGGAATCACTTGATTTTGAATCATTTGATACATGTGTTCCATGCCTTATGGGCAAGATGACTAGTTAGAACACCGTTTTCCGGTTCAATGGAACGGGCGGCAGATTTATTGGAAATAATACATAGTGATGTGTGTGGTCCAATGAGTGTGTCGGTGCGAGGTGGATATAGTTATTTTATTACTTTCACGGATGATTTGAGTAGATACGGGCATATCTATTTTATGAAACACAAGTTTGAAACCTTTGAAAAGTTCAAGGAATTTCAGAGTGAAGTGGAAAATGATTGTAATAGAAAGATCAAATTTCTACGGTCTGACCGTGGAGTTGAGTATCTAAGTTACGAGTTTAGCGCACATATGAAAGAGTGTGGAATAGTTTCGCAACTCACACCTGCTGGAACACCACAATGTAATGGTGTGTCGGAACATCATAATCGTACTTTATTAGATATGGTTCGATCTATGATGTCTCTGACTGACTTGCCACTATCATTTTGAGGTTATGCACTGGAAGCCGCTGCATTCACTTTAAATCGGGCACCATCTAAATCCGTTGAAAAGACACCGTATGAATTGTGGTTTGGAAACAAACCTAAGTTGTCATTTCTTAAAGTTTGGGGTTGCGATGTTTATGTGAAGAAACTTCAGCCGGATAAACTTGAACCGAAAGCAGAAAAATGCGTCTTCATAGGATACTCTAAGGAACCTATCGGGTATTCCTTCTATCACAGATCCGAGGGCAAGATTTTTGTTGACAAGAATGGATCCTCTCTAGAGAAAGAGTTTATCACGAAAGGTGTGTGTAGTCGGAAGGTAGAACTCAAAGAGGTTATTAAACCTTCTCTTCATGAAACGGCGAGTAGCGCATCGCTTGAATTTGTTCCGGAGTTGACTTCACCGAATGAAGAGGGAACTAATGATAATGATCATGAAACTCTGAAAGAGGATACTACCAAACCTCGCAGGTCTAGCAGGACATGTGCGCCTGCTGAACTGTATGGAAATGCTGTTATGAATTTCATGGTTGCTGAAATAGATGATCCTACAACGTATGAAAAAGCAATGATGATCCCGGATTCCAACAAGTGGCTAGACGCCATGAAATCCGAGATGGAATCTATGTCCGAAAACCAGGTTTGGACCTTGGTGGACTTACCTCACACCCAAAAGGCCGTTGAGAATAAATGGATTTTCAAAAGAAAAACTGATGTTGATGGTAATGTAACCATCTATAAGGCTCGACTTGTCGCAAAGGGGTTTCGACAAATTCAAGGAGTTGACTACGATGCGACATTCTCTCCCATAGCGATGCTTAAGTCAGTTAGGATTATGTTACCAATTGCTGCATATTTCGATTATGAGATATGGTAGATGGATGTCAAAACTGCGTTCCTCAATGGCAACATTGAAGAAGAGTTGTATATGATACAACCAAAGGGTTTTGTCGATCCTAAGGATGCTGACAAGGTATGCAAGCTTCAATGATCCATCTATGGACTGAAGCAAGCATCCTAGAGTTGGAATCTCCGCTTTGATGAGGTGATCAAAGAGTTTGGATTTGTCCAAACTTATGGAAAGTCTTGTATTTACAAGAAAGTGAGTGGGAGCAATGTGGCATTTCTGATATTATATGTGGATGACATATTACTGACTGGAAATGATGTAGATCTTTTAAATAGTGTTAAAAGTTATCTAAACAGCAAATTCTTGATGAAGGACCTAAGTGAAGCATCATACATATTAGGCATAAAGATCTATAGAGATAGATCAAGGCGCCTAATAGGGCTATCACAGAGTACATACCTTGATAAGATTTTAAAGAAGTTTAAAATGGACGGATGTAAGAAGGGGTTATTACCTATGTTGCAAGGCAAGACATTGAGTAAGACTCAAAGTCCGGCTACGACGGAAGAAAGATAGATAATGGATAAGATCCCCTATGCTTCAGCCATAGGCTCTATAATGTACGCCATGCAATGTACAAGACCGGATGTGGCACATGCTATTAGTTTGACTAGTAGATACCAATCTGATCTAGGTACGGAACACTGGATAGCGGTCAAGAATATCCTTAAGTACTTAAGAAGAACTAAGGAAATGCTTCTTGTATACAGAGATGAAGAAGAGCTAGTCGCTAATTGTTATGTTGACACTAGCTTTGACACTATCCAGATGACTCTAAGTCTCAATCCGGATACGTATTTATGATGAATGGAGTAGCAGTTAGTTGGAGGAACTCCAAACCTCTATGGTGACAAGAACTTTGTGATTCACCATCTCCTTCAATCACTGCCACCAAGTTACAAGAACTTTGTGATGAACTACAACATGCACTGCATGAACAAGACGTTGCCTGAACTGTCGTCCATGCTAAAAACTGCTGAAGTGGAGATCAAGAAGGAGCACCAAGTGTTGATGGTCAATAAGACCACCAATTTCAAGAAACAGGGCAAGCCCAAGAACAAGGGCAACTTCAAGAAGGACGGCAAGAAAGCTGCCGCACCTGCTAAGAAGCCCAAGGCTGGTCCTAAACCTGAAACTGAGTGCTTCTACTGCAAGGGAGCTGGTCACTGGAAGCGTAACTGCCCCAAGTACCTGGCGGATCTGAAGAACGACAATATCAAGAAGAAAGGTATATTTGATATATGTGTTATAGATGTGTATCTTACTAGTAATCGTAGTAGTGCCTGGGTATTTGATACTGGTTCGGTTGCTCATATTTGTAACTCGAAACAGGAGCTGCGGAATAAACGAAGACTGGCAAGAGACGAGGTGACGATGCGCGTTGGAAATGGCTCCAAGGTTGATGTGATCGCCGTCGGCACGCTCCCTCTACATCTACCTTCGGGATTAGTTTTAAATTTAAATAATTGTTATTTGGTGCCTGCGTTAAGCATGAACATTATATCTGGATCCTGTTTATTGCAAGACGGTTACTCTTTTAAAGTCTGAGAATAAAGGTTGTTCGATTTATATGAGTAATATCTTTTATGGTAATGCACCTGAGATGAATGGTTTATTCTTACTGAATCTCGATAGTAGTGATACACATGTTCACAACATAGATGCTAAACGAATAAAATTGAATGATAATTCTACATACATGTGGCACTATCGTCTTGGTCACATTGGAGTGAAACGTATGAAGAAACTCCATTCAGATGGACTTCTTGAATCACTTGATTTTGAATCACTTGAAAGATGCGAAGCATGTCTAATGGGAAAAATGACTAAGACTCCATTCTCTAGTACAATGGAGCGAGCTACAGACTTATTGGAAATAATACATACCGATGTATGCGGTCCAATGAGTGTTGCATCGCGTGGTGGATATCGTTATGTTCTCACTTTCACAGATGACTTGAGTAGATATGGGTATGTCTACTTCATGAAGCATAAGTCCGAAACTTTCGAGAAGTTTAAGGAATTTCAAAGTGAAGTGGAGAATCATCGTAACAAGAAGATTAAGTTTCTGCGTTCTGATCGCGGAGGTGAATATCTGAGTTACGAGTTTGGCATGCATTTAAAGAAATGTGGAATACTTTCACAGTTGACACCGCCGGGAATACCACAGCGTAATGGTGTGTCTGAACATCGCAATCAAACTCTCTTAGATATGGTTCGGTCTATGATGTCTCTTACAGATTTACCGTTATCATTTTGGGGCTATGCATTAGAGACAACCGCATTCACTTTAAATAGGGCACCATCTAAATCTGTTGAAACGACACCATACGAATTGTGGTTTGGTAAGAAACCTAAGTTGTCGTTCCTTAAAGTTTGGGGTTGTGAAGCATATGTAAAGAAGTTACAACCTAATAAGCTAGAACCCAAAGCGGAGAAATGCGTCTTCATAGGATACCCT